>JARYSY010000001.1:0-600000 GCA_031081805.1 Schwanniomyces etchellsii | reverse complement strand
TCAGAGCTTTCATCGGTAGGCTTACGGAGTGCAAAATTGATTTTAGCCTCTGGTATCTCCTCAAATATGGGATGGTTGATGAAATATGACATGAAGTTATTGATAGCATATCCATGCGCCACAACAATTATGATATCGTGATTTTTAACGTAAACAGGCTTGTCGTAGGTGGCTAATAGCTTTTGCAAGTATGACTTGCAGTTTGCTTGATAATCCTTGTAGCTAAGTCCTAAGCCGTTGAAGTGGCCAAGACTGATCATAGGTCTAAAATTCGAACAAGCGGATTTGTTCTTCATCAATTTGGCGTTCGGAGTATATAATTCGTAAGCATCATTGGAATCTAAGAATTCCGGTTTGTTTTTCATGTTTTCGTGAATCCATTCAGAGAGCGCAAAATCTCCAAGGAGATGAAACTTGATCTTGAAGCTTGGATATTTGCTTGAAAACCGCTCCCGCAACTCAGTGAGAAGCATGTCAGCCGTCTGACAGCATCTTAAGTACGGTGAAAAATGAATATAAACGCTCTTTCTAAGCGGCTTGCCCTCAACATCCTGGAACGCCAACGTGCTATCTAAGATGTCATCTGCCACTTCTTTGATCTGTCCAACGGCACTCTTTGCCAACGACGGATCAAAACTTCTGTAATCCTTGTATAATGCCTCATCTCCCTTAGATTCCGCAACATGATCGATCCTTTTTCCGTGTCGTAAAAAATATAGTTCGCTCATACCACCTGCAAATTTACACGATGGCTGTTTCACTCGCTATTTTGATTTCACACTAAATTTATAGCACAAAGATTACCTACTATCGCTTCTAACATATATTTCCTAAGAGGATTCCTTTTCCGTTCCAGGCTTCAAAAATCTATGATGAAATAAATATAAAACTGCAAAGTGGCCTAACGTTATTTACGTTCAAACACAAGAAGTCTGATGACGTCACAAACTTATTGTGCCCTAGAAATTACGTAAGCATAAACCATGAGATCTTCTTCGTGTATAGTTATGAGGTGAAAATTGTAGAAATCGTACAATCAGAGTGGATAATTATCGGACTGGTGAGGGTCAAAAAAAGACTTGTGATAGCTGAAGGAGTAACAATTGTTTCTGGAGAGGATAATATGGTGAATGAGAACAAAGAATACGAAAAAAAAGGGTGGATTGAACTAAGAGAAGGTGGAACCCTGGAGGTACTTCGGTCGGTGAAGTTGCTTACTGTGTTGCCGGTAGTAGTCATCAGTAGTAAGAAAGTCTATGGGGGGACGGATGTGGCAAGCACGATGCTTTGTGCGTGTGTGGTGGCCGCAATGGGGGTCTTGATGATTGGAACGAGGGCCATGAGGCTCGCTATCTCAATGCATAAGATGGACACTGTGGGGACGCTTGAGCTCACGGGGCTGTTCTTCATGTTATATATTGCTACTGTAGGTCTTTCGGTTACCCGTGTGACGGTAGTGCTATTGGGATTGTACATGAATCCATTCAATGTGTATACGCCTATTGCATTCGTTCATGATATGTGGTGTGCGTCGGGTTCTGATGAGAGGCTTTTGATCTTCACTGGGTATGCGGCTATCTTTCTTGCCTGTAATATGTTTCAAATGTATTTTTCCAAGCTGGAAGTCTCCTCGATCCGCGGTGCGATAGATGTCAAGATCGCTTTAACTATATTAGTGTTGGCATTTGTCGGTTTGTCTTTTTGCGGCTTCGAATCATTTAACGCTTTGTATTGCTTTTCATACGTGATTTCTTTGGCTCTATTCTTGCTCGCGGCGCAGGATTGTGAGGTCAAAATTTCTCACTGGAATCCTTTGATTTTACTGGTGCTTTCGATGGTATTTTCGAATCTCGTGTTTTCGACCAAATTCAATCTAAGCTCATTTTTGTTTGAGATTGTGATCTCTGCGCTCATTAAAGCTGATCGGAATTATGAATTCCCAAATTTAAGGAGTATGTCGAGATCGGAGTCAAGTGATAAATCCATAATTCGAGAAATCGTTGAA
Source organism: Schwanniomyces etchellsii (assembly GCA_031081805.1). Taxonomy (NCBI): domain Eukaryota; kingdom Fungi; phylum Ascomycota; class Pichiomycetes; order Serinales; family Debaryomycetaceae; genus Schwanniomyces; species Schwanniomyces etchellsii. The sequence continues at coordinate 597,995 of JARYSY010000001.1, read as the reverse complement.
CACAAGGATACCCGAGCAATCTTTAATTTTCTCTTATTGAATACTTCGTTTATGATTGTGCAATTAATGTATTCATTTAGATCTAAGTCGTTAGGTCTATTGTCCGACTCTCTTCACATGGCTTTGGATTGTTCTTCCCTAGCGCTTGGGTTGATTGCAGGAGTGCTACTGAAAAGGGACACAGATCCAAATGGAAGATTTCCCTTTGGATTGAAAAACTTTGAGATCCTTGCTGGGTTTACCAATGGTACTTTACTTGTCGGAATCTCCTGCAGTATTTTGTTTGAAGCCTTTGGGCGATTGCTCTCCCCAGTTTCATTGCAGAATACGACAGAGCTTATTATCGTATCCTTTTTAGGTTTACTAGTCAACTTGGTTGGTATTTTTGCGTTTAATCATGGGCATGCCCATGGACATGGGCATAGTCATTCTCACGCACAGACGTCCTGTGAACATAATCACGGTCACGGTCATAGTCATACCCAAACACACAGTCATTCTCATAGTCATTCTCATGATGAGAGTCACCATGATGACAAACAAAATATTAATGATGATCATAACCACGTAGAGAAAAGCCAAACTTCGATGCTGCTGGCCAGTATGAATGACAACATGAGAGGAATTTTTTTGCATGTATTGGCTGATACTTTAGGTTCCGTGGGTGTGGTTATATCTACGATACTCGCCAAGTTCTTCAGCTGGGATGGTTTTGATGCAATAGCGTCAATCTTCATTTCTGTTTTAATTTTCTTTTCTGCGGTGCCTTTGGTCAAATCCACCTCACAATCCCTCCTCTTGGGACTTGACAAGCGAAAAGAAAATGTGGTTAGATCTTTGTTAAATGAAGTCCTTCACATCAAAGGTGTGAAGTCATTCACCACTCCTAGGTTCTGGCCAACGTCAGACTCTTCGCAGATCTGCGGTTACCTCCACGTCCAGATATATAGAGGGGAAAGTCTCACTTACACGAGAAAGCAGTGTGAGCAGATCTTCAAGAAAGAAGGTGTGAACGTATTGTTACAAATAGAATACGATATAGACAGTTGCTGGTGTCGTTCTGATAGTGCCATCAAGTTGGAGGCCAAATGAAGTACATCTAAAGTAATATGTTGCAATTTGGTTATCGCACGAACGCCATCACAGTATTTAATAATCAAACTCATCGATAGAATTAAATAATATAGTAATGTCTAGAATAGGAGTTCTTGCGTTAGGTCCAGCAGGAGTTGGCAAGTCGACTTTCTGCAATGGAATTATCTCACACATGCAAACGATTGGTCGTCGAGCGCATATCGTAAATTTGGATCCAGCAGCAGAACCTCTTGACTATGAATTCACTATTGACATTAGAGACCTCATCTCATTACAAGACGTGATGGAAGAGATGGATTTGGGGCCAAATGGGGCGTTAATGTACTGTTTTGAGTATTTGTTAGAAAATTTGGATTGGTTAGATGAGGAAATTGGAGATTACGAGGACGAATATTTGATTTTTGACTGTCCTGGGCAGATAGAGTTGTACACACATGTGCCCATTCTTCCAACCATAGTTAAGCATTTACAGCAACAACTAAATTTCAGGCTTTGTGCCACTTATCTTCTAGAAGCCCCTTTCGTGATCGATCGCTCTAAGTTCTTTTCGGGGGCACTCAGTGCTATGTCAGCCATGATTCTATTGGAGTTGCCTCATATCAATATCTTATCCAAAATAGATCTCATAAAAAGCCAAGTCTCTAAGAAGGAGCTCAAGAGGTTTTTGAATCCAGACCCTTTGTTATTGCGTTCGCAATCTGAAGATCTCAACCCACGGTTTGCAAAGTTGAATAAGGCCATAGCGAACTTGGTAGACGACTTTGGTATGGTTCAATTTTTGCCCTTAGATTGCTCGAAGAACAGCGATTCCATACCCACAATTTTAAGCTACATTGATGACGTGACCCAATGGTCTGAAAACCAGGAACCTAAAGAACCCGTAGACGAGTTTGAGTACGATCTAGATGAGTAGATGAGTATTCCGCGAGATACACTGTTTGAGCATATAACATATCTCACAGGTTTAACAAATGCATTTTTGAACTATTTTGTCTAGTAAAATCATCAACACTTTGATATTTAATTCCATCCAATACATACTAGCAGTCATATCGCCTTCGTAAATCATGACTTCGTAGTTGTAGTCGGTCTTCTTAGAAATCTTCATATCCTGCATATATACTTGGAAGGTAAAGACAGAATTAAATGTTTTCAGTAGGAAGTTCATCCTAGAATCCATCGTATAAGTAATGGTGCAAATCAGCGAAGTTAAAGATACACAGGGTAAGGAAAGTAGAACAGCCGCCCACACACATATCAAGGGATTAGGTTTGGACGAGCATGGAATAGCTAAAAAAGTTGAAGGAGGGTTTGTTGGACAGGAAAATGCCAGAGAAGCATGCGGAATAATTGTAGACTTGATCAAATCCAAGAAGATGGCAGGTAAAGCTATACTTTTGGCTGGTGCTCCAGGTACCGGGAAGACTGCTTTAGCTTTAGCAATTTCGCAAGAACTCGGCCCTAAGGTGCCATTTTGTCCCATAGTAGGATCAGAACTTTACTCAGCAGAGGTGAAGAAAACCGCAGTGTTAATGGAGAATTTCAGAAAGGCGATTGGTTTGAGAATAAAGGAAATAAAGGAAGTTTATGAAGGAGAAGTCATCGAATTGACGCCAGAAGAAGCCGAAAATCCCCTTGGAGGTTATGGAAAGACTATCAGTCATGTCATTGTTGGTTTTAAGTCGGCCAAAGGGACTAAAAACTTGAGATTAGATCCTAGCATATATGAAAGCATCCAAAAAGAAAGAGTCTCAGTTGGTGATGTCATTTATATTGAGGCTAATACTGGTGCGGTCAAAAGAGTCGGAAGGTCTGATGCATATGCCACAGAGTTCGATCTCGAAGCTGAAGAATACGTTCCTTTTCCAAAGGGAGATGTTCATAAAAAGAAAGAAATTGTGCAAGATGTGACTTTGCATGATTTAGACGTAGCAAATGCGAGACCCCAGGGAGGACAAGATGTTCTCTCTATGATGGGACAATTATTAAAGCCAAAGAAAACAGAAATTACGGATAAATTAAGATCTGAAGTTAACAAGGTTGTGTCTAAGTACATAGATCAGGGCGTTGCTGAATTGATTCCTGGAGTTTTATTTATCGATGAGGTTAACATGCTTGACATAGAGTGCTTTACCTACCTCAATCGTGCTTTAGAAAGTTCTATTGCGCCTGTCGTTGTGTTGGCATCTAATAGAGGCTTAACAACAATCAGAGGCTCAGATGATGACAAAAAGGTGCCACATGGTTGCCCAAGGGATTTAATTGATCGATTATTAATTGTCAGAACTTTATCCTATAACCAGGCAGAGATTAAGATAATTATAAGTAAAAGAGCTACGTTAGAAGGGTTAGTTTTGAGTAATGAAGCTTTAGAAAAGCTTTCACAACATGGTGTGCAAAACTCATTGCGTTATGCGCTTCAATTGTTGCCTCCTGCCGGAATTTTGTCCAAAATCGCTGGAAGAACTGAGATCAACGCTCAGGATGTCGAGGAATGCGAGGTTCTTTTCTTGGACGCTGCTCGCTCGATGAAGATCTTGGAAGAGACCAAGGGCTATCTCTAGAGGTTTACATAGTTCTATTAGTATTCCGAATTAATCTTTAAATACTATTTCTCAAGCTTTCCTAAAGTGGAGCACTCTCCGATAAATTGTTCGGCTGTTACTACATCTGTGCTACCATATATTACGCTTTTACTGGTCTTTCCAGGCGATGTAGACCATTCTTGTAAGTTCTGGTATTCTAGGTAGTTGCCTCCTCCTACAACGAAGACTATAGCTCTTTGGTATGATTGTCTCTTGGGAGGCTTCTGATGCGCACTTCTCAATTTCGGATCTAAGTATAAATAGTCATCCGTCAATTGAACATAATTGGTTGCAGCATTCGCTGGATCCATAATAGCTTCCGTAATATTAGTAATCGGTAACTGTTTCTTGTCTGGTAAGAGTTTTTTCAAACTTGATGCCAAAGAGCTTAAACCTCCTGTTATTCTCCCTTCTGTTAAACCATATAGTCTAGAAGATAAGCTGTTGAATAGAGCCGTATTGTTCTTTGACAAACTTGAATCAAGGCTGCTTGATTGCAGTTGATCAAGTGTGGACATGCTGGATAGTTTGGAAATTTGCTTGAACTTTTGAATATAGTCAAACGAACTCAAATCTAGATCTGGATACTCACTTTTAAATATATCCTTACATTTTTCTATGAAGCTCAGATTCAAGTCTAAAAGCAAATTCAATATAAGGAAAGTCCGCAATTTATCGATGGAGTTATCTCTTTTTGCATGATCTTTCAAAAGCTCCAAAAATTGAGTTTGAACTTTAGGGTCACTATAATTTTGCTCGATTTCAAAAAACTTATCCAATTTCTTCGCTTCTAATTCTTTTAATAATGTTGCCAATACATCCATATGCATATCTAAGGTTGCCTTTCTTGCCGTAAGTTTTGGAAGAGCATCAACTGCCTGCTGAATTTGTGACGTGTCAGTATTAGTGTCATTTGGGTCTATGTCATTCAACGAAGTTATGCCCGTTTTGTTGGTCAATTCCTGCGCATCCTTCTTGTAAGAGTTCAATTCTAAGTCAGCGTTCTCAACCACATCAGGAAAGGGTAACTCTGCATTCTTACCCCAAAAAAAATCCTTAGGATCAATATCGTAATTTTTAACCGAAGGCTTATCATGCTCATCGAACTTAGTTAATCTAATTGTATTCCTTCTTAATTCGAAAACATCACTAACCATGCATTGGTATATCCAAGAGTGTGAAAACATAGATGATAAATCAATGTTACGATCCACTATGATTAGCACAAACCTCTCCTGAGTCGGATTACTTATCAAATTCTTAGCATTGCTCAAAAAATCCCTTATTTTAATGTCAAGCTTTGTAGCAACTAGCTCTGCCGGGCCGTTCCTTGCACATCTGATTATAGGAACATTCTGTAGAGTTAAAATCGTGTCCAACATTCCGTTTGCAATAGTGTCAGCAATCCCATGGATTTCATCCTCTGAAGTTTCAGGACTATTGAACCTGGTAAAAATCTTTGGTAAGTCTAAGGAAAACAAATTTGGTTCCGTAACTATAAAATCGACATATTGGTCAAATATCTGTTTAATCTTGTAGGATTTTCCGCATATGGAAACTTTCTTTGCAAACTCTTCAAGCAATTCCCTTTTAATACGAGAAGTGAAGTTAATATAAAACCCATCATAGTTATCGTTGTTCAAATCGTCGATGATCACCAAAATATTCTCCACTGTTGGCTCGACGAAATATATCACGGGGACATCTGGCAATGGTGATCTTTTTGATTTTATCAAGGCGTGAACAGTAATTCCACATCTCAAGAGATCATTGACCCTTAGGACCGAGGATACGATAGCCTGTGATTTTTTGTCCAATATGAGTACTTTCCATATCATTTCTTCCTCTTTCAATGGTAACGTTAAATCTGCTGAGCCCTCTTTGTTCAAATTTAGCATACGTTCAAGGGAGGCTGAATATGTTAGACATGATTATCTCAAGCTGTACTTTAGGCCTACTTACCAATCTGCCTCTCTCTAAGGCTTAGATCATCTATCAATGACATGTTATTTATTCTAGACACTTATATTGAGTGTGTTTGGCTCTTGTATCTTTTCACAGATTTTGTGTAACTTTCTTCTCAGTACAGGATACTGCCCTTCTATTGCGTGGAAAGTAATATTAAGTCAAGTAAAATAAGTTAGCTACTTGTGGTATGTCGTTTTATTATTCATCTATTAACTGAACCTACATCATAGGAGGCATCCCCATAGGTGGAGCTCCCGCCTGAGGACCGCCAGGTCCTGGCGCTCCCGAATCTTTCAAGGAAGATCTACCAGCCTTCAATAATTCGTCACATAGTAATAAGTTTGAGGCAATACCCGTAGCGGAAGATATGGCATTTCTCAAAACTCTGTAGGAGTCCCAGACACCCTCAACAGAAGGGTCCATAGGCTCGCCGGATATTAAATCAATACCTACTTTTCTTTCGGTAATTTCATCCTGACAGTTCGAAACTGTCTCTAGAGGATCCAATCCTGCATTATTAGAGAGCGTCTTAGGAATAACTAATAATGCATCACTAAAGGCCTTGACTCCTGTTCTATTTTTCCCTCTCAAAAGTTTATTTTTTGGATCTGACAAATAGGTGTTACAACTCAAAAAGAATGATCCAGCGCCAGGAATAACGGCCTCGTCTTTCAACACGTTTGCTACCGAACGCAAGCCATCTCTAACAGCATCCTTTATTTGCTGTAAAATGTAGTTATTTGCACCTTTGATTAATATTGTGGCAGACTTGGGGTCCTTATTCTGGGTAACGTAAGTAAACTTGTCTTCTCCAATGGAATTCTCATAAACTAGCCCAGAAAATCCTAAGATCTCAGGAGACAAATCATCGACAGAGTTTTGAGCTTCTCCACCACATATAAGTTGCAATCTCTCCATGTTACGCCTTTTAGCTCTTCTCAAAGCCAAAATTCCGTTCTTAGCCAAGACATCTAAAGACATGGGATCGATACCTTTTTGATTTATTATCACGAATCCTTTTTCAGGATCAAGTCCACAGACCTCATTCTTTAAATCCACGATCTTTTTCAACTTTTCGTCAACGAATTTTCTTTCAGAAGCAACCAACTTTTCCCTTTGCTCAGCGCTGGAGTAGAAGAAACCAGAGTTGACTTCAGTCTTTTCATACTCCAAAGAAACGTTCAAAATAAGCACATATGCATTTTTCACAACACGTGGCATATCAGGATGTCTAGCACCGTGATCCAAAACAAGTCCTTTGATCAACTCTGTGTCATTTGCCTTTCCATGTTGCATGGTCATTATTTCAATCATATGCAAGTCAAGGTTCTTGCTATCTTCCTCTCTAACAGTAAGAACAGCATCCGTAACTATTGGAGCCAATACGTCTGTGAGTTCATCTGAAACCTTCGTGCATAAAGAAGATCTCGCTACTTGTAGAAGAAATTCTCTGTCAAAGGTAGTTTTAGTCTTATACCCATCAAGGTACTTTAAAGCTGCCTCTCTTGCCTCGTCAAACCCATCTACGATGACACGGGGATGAACACCCTCGCTGACGAATCTTTCTGCTTCCTTCAACAATTCGCCTACTAATAACACAACTGTTGTTGTTCCATCTCCGGTAATCTCATCCTGAGCAGTAGCAGCTCTAGCAATCATCACTGCCGTAGGATGTTGTATTTGCATCTCAGTAAGTAAAACTTTACCATCTTTGGTTAATTTAAGTCCTCCCGATCCATCTACTAATAACTTAAGTGTTCCTTTGGGTCCCAAATTTGAAGCCAAAACCTGCTGTAATCCCTGAGCTGCCGCAATATTAACTTGTAACGCCTGATTACGCCTCAATACTTCTGCTCTTGGATTAAGCAATTGAATTGAAGAAGACATTGCTGATAAGTATGTTCTCTTCTATGTAAACTAGTCCTAGCGTAACTTCAATTCCGCCATTCTTTTTTTTTTTGAGCGAGCATCATCGCACTTACCCGCCAAATTTACTCTTGTATGAATCACTAGTAACAGAAATTAAAACTTAATATACTAAAGGTTTAGTGCCAATATCCAAGAGCATTTCAAGGCTTATCCCATCTTTTGTAACATTAACTATAGAATGCTTGTGGGTTGCGACATTCATATGTGTAGTACTTTAGGATATTCCTTCATCTCTTCGACCAGTTTGTTGAAGTGCAATACCTCATTATGCTGCGTTCAGTGAACCTTGTGCTCGAAAACATCTCCATACATTATCTGTATAGTCTTCCTGTCCTTTATTTCTCTATCTGAAAGGTTCAAATCCTTCGATATCATTTATTCCAGCATGCGCCATAGCTAATCTAAAGGTACTCTATTTTCACGTATCTTATAAAAATGACATAATTTGAGCAAGGAAGTAAGTAGTTTATTTACATTATACCGCAGAAATATGAGAGATGCAAGATCAGATTCTAGGTATGGGTCCCCCAGGCGAATCTTCATTTCGAGCTGTTAAGACCTCTACACCGTCCTCGGTCACAAGTAACATTTGCTCAAATTGAGCAGAAAATTTACCATCTTTGGTCACTGAAGTCCAACCATCTGGCCACATGGTATCCCTAAATGTACCTAAGCATATCATAGGCTCTATAGTGAACACCATACCAGGCTTTGCGATACCGATTGCCTTATTCTTAGCATAGTGGGGAATATTTGGCTGACAGTGGAAAAGCTGGTTAGTACCGTGCCCACAGTAGGTTCTGACTACAGAACAATTGTTTTTTGTTGCATGTTCTTCGATTACATTGCCTAGTTCTCTGAATGCTAAACCTGGCTTCACTTGCTGAATAGCCAAATCTAAACATTCCCTTGTCGTTTCAACTAATCTCACAATATCTGGGTTACATTTAGCTTTATCCCCCACGTAATACGTTTCATTAAGATCCGAGTGAAATCCCAAATAATAAATGGATACATCCAAATTGATGATATCACCATCCTGGAGCTTAGTTTGATCAGGGATACCATGACATATAACTTCATTCAAAGAAGTACAAAATGATTTGGGAAAGTTGTAGTAGTTCAAAGGGGAAGGGTAAGCATTTCTCTTGATACATTCCTTGTGTAAAATAGCATCTAATTCATCCGTTGTTATCCCTGGCTTGATTTGACTTGCTGTAATATCCAAGATTTCACGAGAAATCTTAGCTACTTTTCTCACTTTCTCGATCTCTTTCGGGGTCAAAATAGTTATTTTACCCAACCGATCATTCTTGATCTCACTAATCGGTCTACCGTCCTTAGCGTAATCAGGAAGTTTTATGTGCTTAGGAACTGGCCTACGTGGTGAAAGTGGATAGTGTGGCCTCAAGTCACCAGTAAATTGGAAATCAGGAAAAGGGTTATAAGGCTCACCGTCCTCACTCTTATGAAGCCCTTTATGCGCTGCCCAGCTGGATCTAAAGCACTTTTGGTCACAAAATATATTGTTTATACCCTCCTTGAGGCAAATTGGGCATTTGAGATTAGAATCTGTTTCCTTACCACATGTAGGAGCTGCACATACATGAGCCATTTCTCTCTTGATGTTTATTCTTCTTTTCTATAAATGTTCTACAGATAGTCATCTATTCAAGATCTCGAGATTTTTCTGCAAATATTTTCGTGCGCCACACAAATGAATGATGTCCCATTGGGATGCCCAAAAGCCTATGTTAATACTAACGATTGATGGGATCTATGCCTAGATTTTCAGGTCCAAAACTATAAGGAAGCAATTCGGCCAAACTTTTCTTCAACAAACTTCTGCCATCATTATTTATCATATAAATTGGAGTATCTTTTCCGAATTCTCGGATAAACTGTCTGCAAATTCCGCATGGCGAGATAGGCTCTTTATCATCTCCGCAAATCATGATTAACTTGAATTCCCTATAGCCTTCCGTCTAGATGGTTAGTTTTCTCTGTTGATCTTGAATGGATAGATGGAATGATACGTACTACAGCCTTAGTGATTGCTGATCTTTCAGCACAGATTCCTGCTCCATATGAGGCATTTTCAACATTGGCCCCCGTAAATATTTGCCCCGTCTTTGTAACAACTATGCAGCCGACTCTATTACCTATTAGTACTGATCATCTTCGATATGAGAGTTCCAAACAGGAACATCTTCAAAACTTACCTGAACTTAGAGTATGGAGAGTAGGAGAATTTGCGGGCTTTAATGTCAGTAAACTTAATCCAATTTAATGCTAGCGTACCTTTTTAAGGACAATTTGCGTGACACTTATTCAATTGTGAGATACTTACTCTCTAAACACTTTTGTTTTAACGTTTCAAGTTCTTCCTCGAGATTTTCTGTTTGATAGCTCATAATTTTTTATTTAGAGTACTTTTTAGCCCGGTATCCTTTCAAAGGTATCATTCACTCGCTTAGAGAAGCTAAATGCTATAGTATTCTTATTAGCGTTCTGCCTTAGACCGCTATCGCAGCTTAGTATTTGATTCTCCATAAGTTACACAAAACTCAATCAACAACTTTAACGATCCAGTGGCGATAGTATCGAATGTTAAACTACATTCGATAAGGACAACACTACAATTATATAGATAAGAATCCAATTTTTGCTGTTTGTGTTTCATTCTATTAGAAATTTTTGAATACTCTAAATTACGGGATAATAACTCACTTTTAATTGAAGAAAGTGCAAAATGAGTAGCAGCAATAATGGTAACCAGCAAGATGAAACCATAGATCAAGATGTGTTGCAGTCATCTACACCAGATATAATCAACAGAAGCAAGCTTTTGGAGAATGACATTAAGGTTATGAAGTCAGAATTTCAAAGATTGACCCATGAGAACACAGTGATGTTAGAAAGAATCAAAGATAACCAAGAGAAAATCAACAACAATAAGCAGTTGCCATATTTGGTTGGAAACGTGGTTGAACTCTTGGATTTGGATGCGGATAAAGAGGCTACTGAACAAGGTGCTAATGTAGATTTGGATGCAGCAAGAACGGGGAAGTCTGCAGTCATCAAGACATCGACCAGACAAACCATTTTCTTACCTTTAACAGGATTGGTAGATCCTGCAACGCTCAAACCAAACGACTTGATTGGTGTGAATAAAGACTCCTATTTGATCTTGGATACTCTTCCTTCCGAATACGATTCCCGAGTGAAGGCGATGGAAGTTGACGAAAAGCCGACAGAAGATTACTCAGACATCGGAGGTTTGGACAAGCAAATTGAGGAATTAATTGAAGCAGTTGTTCTTCCAATGAAACAAGCAGATAAATTCAAAAACTTGGGTATCAAACCACCAAAGGGTGCCTTGATGTATGGTCCACCAGGAACGGGGAAGACGCTATTGGCAAGAGCATGCGCTGCTCAGTCCGGAGCAACCTTTTTGAAGCTAGCTGCGCCTCAGCTAGTTCAAATGTTCATAGGTGATGGTGCAAAGTTGGTCAGAGATGCTTTTGCTTTGGCTAAGGAGAAGGCTCCCACTATCATATTTATTGATGAGTTGGATGCAATCGGTACAAAGAGATTTGATTCAGACAAAAGCGGTGATAGAGAAGTACAGAGGACTATGTTGGAGTTATTGAATCAGCTTGATGGTTTCGGCTCAGACGACAGAGTCAAAGTTTTAGCCGCTACGAACAGAGTTGACACCTTAGATCCTGCTCTTTTGAGATCTGGAAGATTGGACCGTAAAATAGAATTTCCATTGCCTTCAGAAGAGGCGAGAGAATCTGTTTTGAAAATCCATGCTAGAAAATTAAACTGCGACAACAATTCTGTCAACTGGAAGGAGTTGGCAAGGTCAACAGATGAGTTCAATGGTGCTCAGTTGAAGGCTGTTACCGTCGAGGCCGGTATGATTGCATTAAGAAATGGAAAATCAATTATAAAACATGAAGATTTTGTAGACGCCATTGGCGAAGTCCAGGCAAGGAAGACGAAATCTGTGAACTTCTATGCCTAGTCTTTTTACAATAAGAGATAGGTTAAGCAGTACCTGCAACATTCACATTAATCTTAATAGTATATATCATGCACATCTAAATACACGCACTAGTATTAGCAACTTCAGTCTTAAATGACATCATGCACCCTTCAGAGCTTTCTTGAGTTCTTCTCTTAACCTCCGTGTGAACTCATCTTGGTCATCCACATCCTCCCAGTCCTCTTCCCAGAGATTTGATTCGTTATTAGTCTGATTGGGTTCTTCTGACCATTTGCTGTCATCTGGAAAATCTTCAAATTCGTCATCCTCCTCAAGAGTTCTGATAATTTCCTTCTCCTTATTGCCCTCTACTGGCACATTACTACTACTACCTTCTGATTTCGACATGTTCACTTGTTAACACCAGTATTCTTGCCACACTGATTCTATTATCATGTAATTGGTATGTACACGTACTGATCATGTGATGAGATGATGATTTTTTTTTTCTATAGATCAAAGGATCTATATAGCTTAAAGGTATAAGAAGGGCATTTGCATGGAAAGTAGCAGCAATGAAGGAGCTTGTGGTTGACGATACGCCTAAGTGCATCAAAGGTATTGAGTTCAGCGCCTTATCGGCTAAGGAAATCGTTGCCCAGTCTGAGGTGGAGGTACGAACTCGAGATTTGTACGATTTGGAGAAAGGAAGAGTGCCAAAGGAGGATGGGGCATTAGATAGGAGGATGGGTATTTCGTCCAATTCTATGGAGTGTCTCACCTGCCACGGGAATTTGGCATCCTGTCATGGACATTTTGGACACATTCGGTTAGCTCTACCAGTATTTCACGTAGGATACTTCAAGGCAATCATCCAGGTATTGCAATGTATTTGCAAGAACTGTTCTGCGATTCTTTTAGACGAACAGTTCAAGCGGTCTTTTTTGTTGGATTTAAGAAGACCGAATATGGATAATCTTAGGCGAATGAGAATATTAAAGCGGATTATTGATCAGTGTAAGAAACAACGAAGATGTTTTAAATGTAACCATGTTAATGGTGTTGTGAAAAAAGCGGCTAGTGGAGGTGGCCCGGCCGCTTTAAAGATTGTGCATGATACCTTCAGATGGATAGGTAAAAAGGCTACTCCCGAGAAGGAAATTTGGGACAGTGAGCTTGATCAGGTTTTCGAGAGAAATCCGGAATTGGAGAAATTCGCCAAAAGAATATATGATGATTTGAATCCTCTCAAGGTCTTGAATTTATTCAAGCAAATTACGCCGTCTGACTGTGAGTTGTTAGGAGTAGATCCATCTAAGGGAGGACGCCCTGAAACTTATCTATGGAGGTATTTGCCTGCTCCTCCAGTATGCATCAGACCATCGGTTATGATGGACGCTCAATCTAATGAAGATGACTTAACCATCAAGCTCACGGAAATAGTGTGGACATCATCTTTAATCAAAGCAGGTATTGAGAAAGGCGTCTCTATTAATAATTTGATGGAGCAATGGGATTATTTGCAGCTCTCAGTCGCGATGTATATTAATTCAGATAGCGCTAATCCTGCTCTGTTACCTACATCCGGTAACTCTTCCAAGAGTGCCAAGCCCATACGAGGTTTATGCCAAAGATTGAAAGGTAAGCAGGGTAGATTTAGAGGTAACTTGTCGGGAAAACGTGTTGATTTTTCAGGAAGGACAGTCATTTCGCCCGATCCTAACTTAAGGATTGATGAGGTTGCAGTTCCCGACAGAGTCGCAAAAGTTCTCACATACCCTGAAAAATGCACAAGATATAATCGGAAGAAATTGCAAAAATTAATCTTGAATGGACCTAATGTACACCCGGGCGCCAATTATGTTTTGAAACTAAACGAGGTTGCAAAGCGTAATTTAAGATTCGGAGATAGGGTTAAATTAGCGAAGAATTTGCAGTTGGGGGATGTAGTGGAACGCCACTTAGAAGATGGTGATATTGTTTTATTCAATAGACAGCCATCATTGCATCGATTATCGATTTTGTCTCATTATGTAAAAGTCAGACCATGGAGGACCTTTCGTCTCAATGAGTGTGTGTGTACGCCTTATAATGCAGACTTTGATGGTGATGAAATGAACTTACATGTACCTCAAACAGAAGAAGCAAGGGCAGAAGCCATCAATTTGATGGGCGTTAAGAATAATTTATTAACGCCAAAGAGTGGAGAACCCATAATTGCAGCGACTCAAGATTTTATAACTGGCTCATATCTCATATCCCACAAGGATTCATTCTTCGACAGAGCTTCGCTTGTACAGTTACTTTGTATGATGTCGGATGCAGATATAAAATTCGATATCCCCCCACCGGCGATATTCAAACCCGTCATGCTTTGGACAGGGAAGCAAGTGTTTTCACTTTTAATAAGACCAAACAAAGAATCTAAGGTTGTCATCAATTTAGATGCAAAGAATAAAACATTTATACCACCTGTTAAAGGCTTACCTAATGAGATGTCTCCTAACGATAGTTTTGTAATTATAAGAGGATCCCAGATCCTTTCTGGACTTATGGATAAGTCAACTTTGGGAGACGGGAAAAAACACTCAGTTTTCTACACCATATTAAGAGATTATGGTCCAGATGAGGCTGCTTGTGCGATGAATCGAATGGCTAAATTATGTGCTAGGTATTTGGGAAACAGAGGATTTTCTATCGGTATAAATGATGTGATACCTGGTGCTGAGCTTAAGCAAAAGAAAGAATTAATGGTCGAGCAAGCATATCTCAAATGTGATGAATTAATCGACTTATTCAACAGAGGAAAATTAGAAACACAACCGGGTTGCGATGAAGAGCAGACATTGGAAGCTAAAATTGGTGGGTTATTGTCTAAAGTGAGAGAAGAGGTTGGAGAAATTTGCATAAAGGAGTTAGATTCAGCGAATGCCCCATTAATTATGGCAACATGTGGTTCTAAAGGTTCTACATTGAATGTTTCTCAAATGGTTGCTGTCGTTGGTCAGCAAATTATTTCTGGAAGCCGTGTTCCTGATGGTTTCCAAGATAGATCCCTCCCACACTTCACAAAGAACTCCAAAACGCCGCAATCCAAGGGATTTGTCAGAAATTCATTTTTCAGTGGATTAAATCCTCCTGAATTTTTGTTTCATGCCATTTCTGGTAGAGAAGGTTTAGTTGATACTGCAGTCAAGACCGCGGAGACAGGGTATATGTCAAGAAGACTAATGAAATGTCTTGAAGACTTGTCTTCCCAGTATGATAACAGTGTCAGAAACTCGTCTAATGGAGTCGTTCAGTTTTCTTATGGTGGCGATGGTCTAGATCCGTATGATATGGAGGGTGATGCTAAACCAGTCAACTTTGTGAGACAATGGGAGCATGCAAATAATATTACATTTGATAAGAATGAAGAAGGTTTGATGCCTTATGAAATAATTGAGCTTACCGACTCTTTATTGTCCCCTCGTGAGAAGCAATTGGTAAGGTATGATAACCTAGGTGGAATTATAGAAGGCGAAGAAGCTAAGAAGATAGAGTATCTTGATCAAAAAGATTCTGAAAGAGAATTTTATGCCTCAATTCGAGAATTTGTTCTAAGAAAAGCCACACAGCTTGCTGAATTGAGAGAAAGAAAAGGGTTGAAAGCTTGCCTCGCTTTAAATCCTGAGTTTGATACAATGCTCGTGGACGACGATGAAGGCAAGCTAATTGCCATTAGCCAAGTTTTAAAAGTCACATCAAAACTTGTTAGGGCATTTGTGGAACAATGCATCTATAAGTATTTTAGAGCTAAAGTTGAACCCGGTACTGCGGTCGGGGCAATTGGTGCGCAGTCTATTGGTGAGCCTGGTACTCAGATGACATTGAAAACTTTCCATTTCGCTGGTGTTGCCTCCATGAACGTCACTTTAGGTGTTCCTCGTATTAAAGAAATCATTAATGCTTCGAAGGTGATTTCGACACCTATCATTAACTCTGTCTTGGTTAATGAGGATGATGAAAGAGCGGCGAGAGTCGTGAAAGGTAGAATTGAGAAAACTTTGTTGAAAGATGTCGCTTTTTACATTGAAGATGTTTATGAGAATAATCATGCATACTTGTCAGTAAAAGTTGATTTGGCTACAATCGACAAATTACAACTAGAACTAACAGTAGAGAATATTGCACAAGCCATTGTAAATGCACCTAAGTTGAAAATAGGTCCAAGTGATGTGACCGTTACGAAGAATGACAGAATCAATGTTTTGGTGACAGCTAAAGAATCCAAGATCATAGATTTGGGCCGAATTCAATCCGCAGAAAGCAAGGCGCTTGAAGGATCGAATGGTCTTTTTTTCAGAATGCAGCATTTGAAAAGAGCCTTACCAGATATTTGTGTCAAGGGATTGCCGGAAATATCTCGCGCTGTGATCAACATTCGCGACGATGGTAAGAAAGAATTGCTTGTAGAAGGGTATGGATTGAAGCAAGTGATGAGTACCGAGGGTGTTGTTGGCACAAAGACAAGCACAAATCATGTGTTGGAAATCTTTGATGTCTTGGGCATCGAGGCTGCAAGAGCAAGTATTATATCTGAGATTGAATATACTATGAGCAATCATGGTATGTCTGTTGACCCTCGTCATATTCAATTGTTAGGTGATGTCATGACCTATAAAGGAGAAGTGTTAGGTATTACAAGGTTCGGATTAAGCAAAATGAGAGATTCTGTACTTCAGCTTGCATCATTCGAGAAGACTACTGATCATCTTTTCGACGCTTCATTCTATATGAAGACGGATAAGATTGAAGGTGTATCTGAATGCATTATTTTGGGCCAATCAATGAGTATAGGTACTGGTGCATTTAAGTTAGTTAAACCCTTTGAGATGGAGAAAAAGGCATTGCGTCCAAAACCTGTTCTTTTTGAGAAGTTATGTGAAATACCTGTGGCCTCATAATTATAAATAGTATTAAAGTGCATATGCGGTTACATTAGCCATTTATTGTTAAATGTATCAGCATCTTAATTCATAAGTAGTATTGTAGAAATGTCGCAAAAGTTTAAAAGGCGAGCATTTGTGTAGAAAGCGCTATTACACTTGTATCCAAACACGATGAGTAGAGGTGATTCTACGTACTCCTATATTCATCATATAGATCCAAAACAAGTACTACATATGGAAAAATGGCAAGACGACCCAATACCTTATGGTGATGTTGATACGCAACCTTTAATTGAGGCATCTTCTGGCCTATTTTCTCAATTCATGGCCGAGGACGAAGAAGACAATGATTATCCGATAAACCCATCAGTATTCGGAAGAAAGTTATACAAGAATAGAAGAAACCCCAGTGATAGAGTTTGGAGTGATCTTGCGGTTTATGATAGTTTTTTGAATGAGTCGAGCTCTTTGTTTAAACAGAAAGATAATACGATTTTGAAATCGGTCCACACAAATCTGGAGGGCTTATTTGAGTCAAATGACGAGGTTGAAGGGTTTTCGATGGCTCATTTTTTGTCAAATGGTTTTGCACATGAAGAAGTAATGGACACAATTTTGAAGACGCATGATCTTAATGATAGCATAATTGGCGGAACGACAGGAGATTTGTCTTTGCTCTCTGCTTTAGAATTACCTGTACCACATAATACGTCGATGATAGGGTCTAGTAGGATACCATCCAATCCCATTAACACTTCAGTGAATGCAGCTAACCAAACACCCCGAATGAATCGGTCTAGACAACCCTCAAGTGACAGAATCTTTCAAACTCCTATCACGCGTATAATGAGATAACCAAGAGGAATATGGGTGATTATCGCTTCCTTGAATCTATAACTACATGTCTTTATTCATCTATGGCGACTATATTACAACTAAAAGCAGTGCTAAAGGCTCCAAATCTTTCGATCAAGCAAGCAATGAAATTTTATCAATATCTATGTCTTTTTTGAGTTCTGAGAGTTTTTGTTTCCTATATTGAGCCTTTTGAGCCCGTTTTCTTAATCTGATGGTAGCGAGCACAAATTGTGCTAACACCTTGAATGATATGCTATCTCCGGATTTTAACTTCTGTAGCTGCATCGCTGAATAATCTGGATATATACCACATTGACTGAGTTTCACTATGTCATTTTTAATTAGTTCATTTGAATTTGTTATAGACTTTATCACGAACTGGTACATTATTTCCAAATCGTTAGACTTGAGATTCATGTCGTGAAGTCTTGCTCTGTAATACAAGAGCTCATTCTCCAAGAGTCTTAACCTTGTCAAATCCTTTGGTGTCTCAACTAAACTAGTGGTTGCGAATCTTGTGTTTAAATCCTCTATTTTCTTTTGAAGATCCATATTATCAGACATCAAACCTTGGTATTTATTCAACATAGCGCTGTTTATATTAACTGACAGGTCTCTAACCCTTGCGTGCTGTAATTTTCGAGCCAATTTTGAACAGTTACTGTTTGCCCTGTTCAACTCTTTATTTAAGATATCTATGTCAGATTCAAGCTGACTTTTCTGAAGTTTCACGTACTTTTCATTTTTCTCAAACTCACTAGTGAGGTCTATCAATTGTTCCTTGTCTTTCTGTAACTTCTCGATTTTCTGCTTTATCTGATCATTCTCAGCGATGAGTTCCGAAACTTTTCCTGTCAATTCACTTTTTGATTTATTGGTTTCCTCTAGTTGCTTTTCAAGTAAGTTAACTATTGATGAAGTCTGTGAGTCCGCACGGCTAGAAACATAGTCATTCTGTTCCTGTCTTGTTAAGAGTGCCTCAACTTTATTCCTGTAAAAGTCAAGCTCAGTCTTCAACGTACTTTCCAAATTAGTCTTTTCGAGTTCCAAAATTCTAACTTTTGAGTCCAAGGCTTTCTTCGACCTCAAAAGATCATTCTTCTCTTCACTTTCTTCAAAGCTTTTCGCTTTGTTGAGGCGCTCCATTTCTAAGATTTTGGTTTCAAGTTTTTCAACTTGAGAGTCCCTTTCTGAAATGGAAAAGTGAAGATCGTCAATCTTTTTTTGCAACTCTTTTATTTGAATGAGCTTCTCAGTGAGTTGACCGTGTATTTTATTTCTCTCATCTAACAAATTCCGAAACTTCGAATCTAATAAGTCAGTTTCGAATCTGCTATTATTCTTAGTCTTCTCAAGAGCCAACTCACTGCTTAGTCTTCTTACATCCTGCTCTAGGGTTCGTACCATCTGATTCAAGCTATCGCGCTCGGACTCAATCTTTCTAAGATTAAAATTCTCGAGCTCCTGAAGCGCCGACTTCTGTGCTTTTGAGGACAGAAGTTGCCTTAACTCGTCAGCAAGGTTTTGTCGTTCCAGTTGCACAGTCGCTAGCTTATCTTCTGCACGGTTATATTTTTGTTTAGTCCTTTCAAGCTCTGTCTCCACTGATGCCATGGCCTTCTCTAAAACGTCATATTCGCTTTCATAAAATGTAAGCTTGTCCTCTAGCTCGCTATTCCTTTTCCTTAGCTTTTCAATTTGTTTGTCAAACTCCGAAGAATTTGTACCATTTTCATAAAGTTGATTTCGCAAGTGAGATATTTCGTCTTTCAAGGCTGAGACGGATTGCTGCAATTTCTTTTCCTGTCTTTTAAATGCTTCAAGATCCAGATTCTTCATCCGGAGCTCTGTCTCCATTTCCGCTTCTAGTTCATTTATTTTGTTTTGTAGTCTAGTCTCCCTGGATCTCGCAGTCTCAAGCTCAGAGGTCACTGCATTCAAGGCATCACTGTTTTTCATTCTTCCGCTTTCTAACAAGGAATTCATTCGCATCTTAAGGTTACGCATTTCTCTATCTTTCTCCTTGATTTCTTCACGTAGCTTCTCAATTTCTCTTTCTAAAACTTCTGTATTCCCTTTGCCATTACCCACATCTTTTAAAAGTGTTTTGACGTCATCATCCCTGCTAGCCAATTTCTTACGAAGATCGGAGCTCTCCCTCTCTAAGTTCTTGATCTCAGACTTAAGATACTCTTTTTCATTATCAAAATCTGTCCTATTCTTTTTATCAATTAGTTGAAGTTTTCGAAACTCTGTCTCTAGATGATCGTATTTATCTCTCCAGTCAGAAGCTTCCTTATTTAATGCCGTTAATCTCGAATACGATGCATGATCTTGCTCATTTAGCATCGTAATTTTATTCTTGACTTCTTGGTTCTCAGATTCTAGGGTTTGTACCTGCTTTTGCAAAGAGTTGATATTAGATTTTAATGACATATTTTCAGATTTTGAGTTTTGCAATTCCTGCTCGAGTATTTTCATGCTATGATCGTCATTCCTATTCATGAGGTCTTCTTGAAGAGATCGTATTCTCTCTTTGTATTCTTTGAGTTTACTTTCCTTCTCAGCAATTAGCTCATGAAAATCGGATAATACCGAATTGTCATCTTCGTTTTTCGATGAACTGTTTTGTTCTCTTTCTTCAGATAGCCTTTGAATTTCTGAGGCAGCATTCATCAATTGCTGTTTTAAATCTATATTCTGCGTAAGTAACTCTTTTTGCTCTTCTGGGGTCAGATCAAAGTATCTGGTAAGTGTCGCCAATTTTATCTTCAAGTTGTAATTCTCTGCTTCTAGCTTCTGATTTTCCAATTGCTGTTCCTTAATAGGATTTAGATCGTTATTCAAAAGACTTTCTCTACCCTGAGCCAGAAATCGAATCCCAGTCCAAGTTGGCATTCTTTCTGTCATTGGGCGATCCTCAAAAGAAGCGAGTGTACTTGTAACATCAGCCGTGTTGTCGAAACTTGAGTCCACAGTTGTCCCTTTCGCTATTCTATAAGGTTTGTTCATCTCAGTTGAGAGCGGCCTAAGCGGTGACCGATATGCTCTTGTATCATTGGAAGTTTTTGACGTCTTTCTTCCACCAATCGGTGTAAATTCTAAATTTCCACGGGCCCGTTCTTGATTATTTCGTTTGGGACTACCAATGAGACGATTGCCGGAAAATAAACTCATATTATACACCTAGTGAGAATTCAATAAGGTTCGATGCTAATAATAAAAGTCTGCGTGCACTTAAATGCACAATACGTCTTCTCTGTCTATCTTTGATCTTTAATAAGCTTAAAAACACACCTATTTATGATGTTTACATCTGTGTATTTGTTTACGTCTTCTTTGACGCGACACAAAATCATTTAGATGTCACGTGATATTCTCGCTCATTTTGAAGTAGCTACAACCGTCTGATTACCACTAAGACAATGCTGAATTTCATCCTAATGACTCTTTAAAAGTATGCACTTATCTTATTGGAGCGATCTATTATTTAAGTTTTTAAGACTACTGAAAGGCACACACCTACTCTAAAATCTCTAACGCTTGCTTGAAAGTCTCTAAGGCCTCAAGAGCGGAGCCTGACTTTATTGAATGTTTGGCTAACTGTACGCCTTCTGTCCAGGACTTTGCAATACCACTTACAACAGCTAATGCGGCACTATTCAAAAGCACGTAATCAACAAGAGGATGGTTAGGTTTATCATCGTAGATCTTGAAATCCTCAACTTGTTGACGCAATATTTGGGTCAAGATCTCTGCATTTTCGTGCGGTGTGCCTGACTTCACCTCAGATAAAGGGTGTTCAGGCAATCCGAAATCCTTAGGTGAAATAGTTTCACGAGTAAGGTTTCCGTCGGAATCAATTATCCAGCACTTAGTAGGTCCAATGGGAGAGATCTCATCCAAGCATACTTCTCCGTATACTACCATGGTTCTGAAGTGAATCTTGCTTTCTTTTGCAAGTTTCTGAGCAGCAAGTGCATATGATTCACCTAATTTCTCACTTGAAACTCCCAAAATTCGAGCTCTAATAGGTATAGGATTAATTAAAGGACCCATTACATTAAAAATAGTTGGAATACCTAGCTCAGCCCTTATATCAACTAGCGACTTCATTACTGGATGAAAGGCAGGAGCGAAGAGATAGCAAAAGTTTGCGTTCTTCACTATTTCTGGAACAGAAGCACTATTCACCTTCATAAGATCGATTCCTAAGCATGCAAGTAGATCCCCTGAGCCAGAGGTGGAAGAAGATGCCTTACCTCCATGCTTACAGACGGATAATCCCATCCCCGCTCCGACGACCGCAGCTGAAGTCGAGACATTGAATGTGTTTTGTCCATCTCCTCCTGTACCGACAATGTCTATATAGCCTTCTGGTTTTACTTTATCAGATGGTATCATATGAGCAAACTCTAGCATAGTACTAGCTGCTGCTGCGATATAATCTGGTTCATGATCAAGCCCTCTAATCCTAAGAGCCGTTAAAAATGCAGCTGTTTGAATATCTGATGGAATTCCCCTGAAGATACATTTAAGAACCGTAGATAAATCTTCCGGAGTGAGATTTGGTGGTTCCAATAGCAACGATTTGATGTAAGGAGTTAGTATGTTTTTGCTTGTGCTTGACATTTTATCCTACTCAACCAAGAGGTCTGCTCAAAATTTCGGCTCTCAGGCCTGACTAATTTTCAACTCGCAGCTTATCAAAAGTCCTTCAATCTACATGCACACCAAGCATAAATCCTACTAGTTAATAATACTAATTAAACTCTAGCTATGGAACCCATTAGTTACTGTTGTTTTCGATTACATCTATGTCAAATGATATTTCTTTATCTGCATCGAGATAAGAGTCGCACATACACCAAACCGTTAATTTATGATGACCAGCATTAGCAATCGCGAAGTCCATCTTTAATTCCTGCTCCTCCTTATTGATCGTAGTCTTAGTAATTGCATATATCTGCCTCGTATCTGGATCACCTATTACAACCCACCAGACTTCCGGTTTCTTGAAGGGAAATCGAGAAGATACAATTGACAGATCTTCAATTTCTTCATCCCGCTCAAGTCTAATGATAATGTCTTTGGGTTCGTCTGCAACACATGGTTCACTCATATCAATTCTGTAACTCATATCAACATTAGGATAATGATTGACAAACTCAGCAACGTCATTTAATTGCTCATCATCAAGTCTTAAAATATCATCTCTTTCATCATCTTCAAGTGCCATAATATCAAATACTGTCTCGACCTGGGCATCTTTGCATCTCTTCAAAATTGCATCATCAAAGTAAGGTATTTGCTTCAAGGGAGATTCTTTGTTCCATATGCCTTGGACTACCATTTGACATATATCTATGCAATTGATCGCAGATAAATGTCCCTCACTTGATAAGGTATCCACACAGGCATACAAGATATCCAACACTTTCTTTAATATTCTATGCAAGTCAGACGTATGCTCTTCAGACAACTTAATCCTTGAGAAATGTGCCTGAAGTAAAAGGAATATTTTGGTCTGCTTTGAAGTCAAGTCGGGATCATTTATCTTGAACGGGACTCTTGAGTTAATCTTTGCTAAAATCCTTGATTCATTTTCTCTTAGTTGAATATCCTGAAGCTCCAGAGCAAAACTTATCACCTCCAATATGGTTCTCATTCTCGCTCGGCTGCCTAACTCAGAAAACGTCTTAATGCTAGAGTATGAGATATTATAATAGCAGGCAATCATGGTCTCATTGAGGGCTGTAATATTGTCCTTTGCATCATCATCCGACTCATCATCAGGAGTCTCGATTTCAATGAACCCCGAGTCCTCTAAATCATGAAGAGTTTTTTCAACTAGTTCAGAAAGAAATAACGATACTCCCATGTGGGAAACATCTCGCACGCCATAAAATCCGGGATTCAGAAGTAATCTCCTATAGAAAAACGAGTAGGTTATCCAATCCAAACAATCCTGTTTGGTCTTTATCGTTCTGGAGCCTATCTCCGCTAAAAGTGATGAATGTACAACTATCTCAAAAAAGCTTTCTAAGGGCATCGCCTCGTTCAAGAAGTTATTATAGTAATCTAATTTTGGAAGCCTTGTATAAATAATTGACCTCGTTTTCGACGAGTCATCGAAACAGCAGCCTACAATCTCCAACAAAGTGGCGATTGAGTAATCCACATAACGACTTTCCTCGTAATCGAACTCCTGGGCACCTAATACGATAACATTAGGTGCAACTGGACAATAGTTGCAAGTACCCTTTGCTGCTACCAAAATTGACAAGTAATCACTTTCAAACAATTTCTGAGTAATAAGCTTATCCATTGCACTCATTTCATCGAAGAAAAGCCCGACACCTCTTAAAAGCGCATCCTTCAATCTTCTATCATTAACCCTATCTATGTAAGGTTTAATCTCATCCTCCTGACTTCGCAACAAACTTCGTTTATCAGATAAAGCACGATCAATGAATTCAGAACATATTCTTATGCATTCCGCCTCAGAAGACACGAAAAGTAACGTTCTATCATTTGCATCAAAGGATTTGAAACATTCATACGCAGGAGACAACAGTGAAGTCATTAGACTTCCATTGTTGTCAGGGATTGAGGTCTGCAATCTTATTTCTTCAATATTTCTATAGCGATACTTGGGATCAAAATTGTAAACGTTTTGTTTCAGGCATCCAAGCCAATCTCCCATATCTTTGCTGCTGGAAACGGGATTGGAAAGTATGACAAATCTTGTATCAATCAGAAGAATAGAGCTCATCATTCGCATTCGAGAAATAAAATTTTCGTAAGCAATTCCTCTTGGTGTACCATCCCCGATAGCATGAACATCATCACAGATAATTAATTCCAAGCTTTGAATAACTTTTCTTTGTCTCCAACGGCGAGAAATAAACTCTATTTGTTCAGGTGTAGCCAATATTAAATGACTAGAAGATATGATCCTCAAATCATTATTAGTGTCTCCTGTTAATCTATTAATTAATTTACTTCCCTCTACAACTTTGGCATACTTCTCACGCCAAGATCTAAGCCGAATATTAACCAATTCATCGCTAGGTTGTACGTAGATCGCTCTTCCCTTGTTCTGCCCCCAGTGGTTCAAGATAGCTAGCTCTGCACAAACTGTCTTTCCGCATCCTTTGCTAGCTCCTATGAAAATATTCTCGTTCGAATTGTAAAGAGGATGAAATGTTTGAGTTTGAAATTTGTTGAAAAAATTAAAATGAAAGGTTTCTTTAAATTCTTGATTCTCAAGAGCATCTGTCAGAACAAGCTGTAAATCATGCAATGCAGTATATGGGAGCGATTTCGGTAATTTGAGGTCTTCTATTATTATCGGTTCAGCGCTTTCGGCCTGAAGCCATTTTTCACTTAGTACCGAAATGATGTAATTAGGCTCTCTGGGTTCCAAAACAGGAACTGTTATATCAAAATAGTGATCTTTTCCAATCCGATCCTTTTTAATGCTTATGTCTTCCCAGTAAAGAATTTTATCACCATTACAATCTTCCACTAAGAGCAAAAATTTCTCTAATGTGCCATGAAAAGATGAATTCCATTTCCAATTTGGTAGTAACTGAGCCTGGACCCTAAGTAATCCTGAAGTAATTGGTTGCACATACGACCGAATTTCGATCTTTGGAAATTGTTCAAGTAATTCGTAGGCACGCTTCCCATTACCTTTGAAATTTATTGCCTCAGCAAGTTCAGCCTCACTGAGATGAAAGTAACTTATCCAAGGCAAATGAGAATTTTCACTGCTTTTGACAATTGTGGACGGAGCTGACAGACCGAATTGTCTGAAGGGAGAATCGGTGAGCCACATCCTACGCTCTATCATTTTGCAGAAGTTCAAAGTGATCTTAGACAATGCTGACCAACCCTTTCTTAATGCAATCTCGTGTATAGCCCTGAAAAGCCTTCCCGCTGATTGAGTTATGTATACCATATCAGCCATCAAAGCGAAACCTTCTAATCTCAACTTCGATATATACGTCTGCAATAAAACATTTACTTTTGCTAATGGATCATTAGGACCTTCTTTTATGGGATATGGACATTTCTCTAAAAGCTTTTGTATTTCGAGTGTCTCCTCCCTCCTTACGGGTATATACTTGAACTCGCCGGAAGTCGCAAATATTTTCAATAAATCAATCTCAGTTATCCAAGATCTAAGCTGCTTGTTGTAGGAATGGATAGTATCATAGGATATGTAAAAGTACGATGATATCCTCCCTAGCTCGGTGCTTTTGACTGCTCCAGTTTCCATGTTGTAAACGACAAGTTGTTTATCATTTAAAATTGATAAAGCCGTGTGTACCAAGTCGAGTCGCTTCCAATAAAGATCTTTATCGTCCGCATAATCTGCCCCAACGTGGTAAAGCGCTGGTGACTTTAGCATACGTATGTATAAGTAAGTATATCCAAGCCAGTCTACGGCATCATTTCGTGACTTTACCGTTCCTAAAACAATCTCAGCATTTAGATTGTCCACAAGCTTACTCACGAGTTGTGATTCGATAGGAAGTTGCTGGTTAAGTATAGCAAGGTAATACTGGATCTCCTCATGAGAAGTTATGATCACTCCTTCACCTGTTCTATCATATCTGGGCCTTCCAGCCCTTCCAAGCATTTGTAAGATATCTTGAGGAGAAAGTTGAACCCAGGCACCCTTTTCAGGATTATATGTATCAGTTCCTTTAATTACAACTGTATGCGCCGGTAGGTTAACACCCCATGCCAATGTCGCCGTAGATATTAATGCCCGGAGATGTCCTCCGGCAAACAAATCTTCTATAGTCGCTCTTTCCTGGCTCTTCAACCCAGCGTGATGAATTCCGAAGCCGTTGGGAAGTAAATTTTTCAAATTCTTGTCTGTTACTAAGTCTGCCTCTTGGGATAATAACTCGTTCGAGCCAACGTCTCCTTTCAAAAAGTGACCAAGTTTATCGTCATCTTTGAGCTTTGATATTAACCAGTTAGCAGTCTTGTGCGTTTCCTTCCTTGAGTGTACAAATATTATCATCTGGTGATCCTGTTCAATGCAATTCAACAATTTCTCATAGCATGCCTCATTCATCGCATTTACCTTCTTGATTGCTTTCCTTTCCTTTATACCAATAAACTGCTGCTCTAAAGGGCAAGGTCTGTAAGAAGCATCAAAATAGAATAAACCGCCCTTAAGATCCACTCTTAAGAACTGGGCAACATCTTCATAGTTTGGTAATGTGGCAGACAATCCGACTAGCCTTACATCACAGTTTGACAGTTCCGAATTTCGAAGTGTACGCGATACCAAACTCTCGATTACAGGTCCCCTATCATCATGTAAAAGATGGATTTCATCAATAATCAATAACTGCACAAGTTTAACGTATTCTCTTTCCAGCCCTTTTCGAGTAATTACATCCCATTTCTCGGGTGTAGTAATAAGCATTTGGGTCTCGTTGATCTGTTGTCGACTGAGACTAGAGTCACCTGTCAACTCACTGACAACTATACCATAATTAGGTGTTAATCTTCTTTGGAATTCGCGGACTTGCTCTTGCACTAAGGCTTTCAAAGGTGCAACATATACGATCTTGAAAGCATTTAAATCGATCTGACCAGTTTTTGGATCTCTATTATTCTCGATTGCCCTTAATACTGTAAGCATTGCAACATTAGTCTTTCCTGCTCCTGTAGGCGCACAAAGCAAAATATTGTCATCTGATTTGAAAGCTTTAGGATATATTCTCGATTGTATCCTATTCAATGACCTCGTTTCGGAGGAAGGGAAAACCAGTTGGGCCCATTCAGGTAGCATTGAGATGGATACAAGGCTTTCATTCATTTCCTCTAGAGAGGGTGGTGGCGAAGGAGCAGGAATGGTGATTATATCATATAATTTCTTACTCTGTTGAAAGGAGCCATGCGGCAATTTTACTCTTGTCGTTGTCATCAAGTTTCCCCCCAAGTCAAAAGAAAGTGCTTCCAAGTCCACAATTCTTGGTTGTCTTATATCCTCAAGGGTTTTGGGTTTTTTGTTTACTTCCTGCTTTTCGCTACCTACCTTCCTTTTCCTTTCCGGTCTTGCTGAAGTTGAAGATTCGAATTCATGAATTTCATCTATCAAAGTCATTAGGTCAAGCTTCCTCATTTCATTCAAGATCATTTCTCGTGCGTCATCTTCCGTGGCTTCGAGTAGCTTTATTCGGAAAACTATACGCCATCGATTCTCTATAGCGCTTTTGATTACTTCAAAATGATCATAATCCATTAAGTCCATAAGTTCGTTTTCAACGTCTCTAATGCTTAACGTAGGGTTTGAAATGATTTGCATGAATTTTTCTTTCTTTTGATAGACTACAGCGGCATCTTCATTCGGAAAAGCCTCAGAGAGTTTCTTTTGTAAATAAAATTGATCTATCTCTCCAAGAGGGGTTTCTGTTATAGCATTTGGTTTCGATACTCCTTTGTTTTCTATTATCACTTCGTCATCCTCTAGTTTTGTTTCGTTATCAGTAATGGTAGGTTCACCTTGCGCAGGTAGATTTCCTTCATCAACTTCTACATCTCCTCCTTGATCCTCCTCATCACTCTCATCAAATACTACTGCTACGCCATAGTCTCCTTCCTCAGTATCCTTTTCTGCTCGATCATTGACCAGGTAGTCATCTATTTTCTTCGATAACATCAACAAGTCATTGAACTCTATATCATTGAGGTTATAATCCAATAGCTCCCTAATTTCATTAAGCTTCTCCTTGTTTGTCAAGTCCTCCTGTTTCAATAATTCCAAGACAGTATCCGCTGCAGAAACTATCACATCGTGGCTCGCATCAGGTAAACTTTTATGAATGTCAGCCATAAGTAGATCAAACAAGTGTGCATTTTTTTCATTCGTCGGTTGGTACGATGTAGGCTCGAGACTATCATGGGTAAATAAAACATCATTTCGATTGTTTTCACTTTTCTTCTTCTTAGATACTTGATTAGACACAGGTTTTTCTCTCGTCACTTTAGAGCCCATGTCACGAATGGAAATCTGGCCCTCCACGGAGGTAGGATTGTAATCAACATCTTTCTCCAACTCCCTTCTAGATCTTTGCTTTAGCACCTTTCCTGATACTTCCTCTGCGTACTGTTTGTTAATATCATGGCTTGTGGTAACCATGTTTATTAAACTTGACTTCTACTATGAAGAGAGCCTCATCTCAACTATCTATAAATATGGTTTTGTGTAACTTTCAACAAGAATAGCCTCAAGTACTATCAATAGTATATATTACGGTTATCTATAAAATGAGCTAATGATAGACACTTTTAATATACTTTATGGGAAAAAGTTCCTTTTTCAAAATTCCATGTATCATCAGAGATTCTACCTCTTAACTCTTTGACCTCGGAACCAGGTACGTAGACATCCTCAAACAAGATATCCATTTTTGCGTCAGGAGGAGCATCCTTTTCAGCTAAGGCGACTTGCTCGTCGACATATTTTCTTGCCTCTTTATCATAGGCCTTGATTTCATCTTCAGTTGCGATATTCTTCTCTAACAAGGTTAACTTCAAGCCCGCAATTGGGTCATTCCTGGACCTCATGTGCTGAACTTCCTCCCTGGTTCTGTAGGTAGTACCTGGGTCGGACATAGAGTGGCCACCGTACCTGTAAGTCTCATATTCGAGGACTAGAGGCCCATTACCTTGAGCACACCAATCTTTAGCGAACTTGGAGCCTTGGTAAACGGCTAAAATATCCATACCATTAATTTTCAATCCTGGGATGTATTGACCTCTCTTGTAGTAGTCAGTCATAGCAGATGACCTCGAAGCTGAAGTCCCCATACCATACTTGTTGTTTTCACAGGCGAATATACATGGCAAGTTCCATAATTTAGCCATGTTGTAAGACTCAAATACTTGCCCTTGGTTAGAAGCACCGTCACCATAAAGTGTAAATGTTGCGTTTTTCTCACCTCTGTACTTGTGAGCAAATGATAATCCTGCTCCTAATGGAACCTGGGCACCCACTATACCATTACCTCCATAGAAGTTGGGGGCAAAAATATGCATAGATCCACCCTTACCATATGATGCACCTGACCTCTTACCCATCAACTCACCTAAAATAGATCTCACAGAAGCACCTCTAACATATGCAAAGCCATGGCATCTGTATGACGTGATAACGGTATCAGACTTCTCAATTGCTGACTCAATTCCTACTGCAACAGCCTCTTGTCCAACGGACAAATGACAAAATCCTCTGATCTTCTTAGCCTTGTACAATGCATCACAAGCCATTTCCATTCTTCTGATAACCACCATCTCCTTATACATCTCCAATAACGACTCCTTCTCCGTCTCAAACAGCAACTCTGGCACATCTAACTTGTAACCCTCAAACGAGGAAGCAGGCAATTCTATTGTAACCAAATCGCTGCCCGAGTTACTCGCCAAACTTCTACTTGCTATCTTACTCACCCCTCTAATTGGGCGTGCAATTGTCCTGCCAATCATCCTCATTTATGCTCTCACTGAAGTTCTTTCTGTCTGGATCTTTGCTAATCAATTGATAAAACCTCAATACTCGTTGGCTTTGCTTTGTATCCCCTCCAAGAACTATGATTGTTGTTCATCATAAGCTTTACGGACGGGTTAAAGAATTCCGAGTCGTGTGTGTCACAAATCGCGGTACTATACCTCCGTCTTCTGTCACCTGATTTGGTGCACTGATGTTTTGTCCCCAGAATTTCCCTATTGGGTTTCCTATCGATATTCTCAATCGGGCAGGTGGCCGCAGGGTCCCACAATTGTGTTTCAGATAAGTCAGCCAGGGAGTAATGGTTTCCAACTATGAGAAGTTTATTAACGATTACAAGGTTATTACTGGTATTGAAGGAAGTTAAGGTGACATATATTGTACTGCTTAAACTATAGGTGAAGTTTTCACGGAAGAGTCAAAGAAGTTCATAGCATAGAACCAAATTTAAGCTTCACATACATTGCGAAATGATTAGTGGAAGCGAGATGGCTGCATTCACGCAGGAAGAAAGAAGGCAAAAAGCCAAATGGAAGCAGAAGCTCAACAAGACGCTCAAAAATAAGGAGAAAGACGTTGCATTAGGATATCCCTACATGGGATCGGAATCGATCACTCCCATTCTGTCCAGAGGAAGCGATGGGTCCCCGATGGCGAATACGCCAGTAGTGAAGCAGGCTATCTTTACGCCCGAGGGTTTGCTGACTCCAACTACGCCTAAAAAGTCGGTTGGGTCTTTTATTGGATTTCGAAAGTATGCTAAGTTCTCTGGGAGCAGATCTGCTGGTTCTCAAACTCCGAGGAGTAAAGTCAACATGTACAATGCTTTCGTTGAGGGCAATTTCCTGGAGGATTCTGCATCTATCAGTCCGTTGCACAAGTACGGCGATGCACATGAGGCGTCTAAAGCTCTTCAAAGTATTGTGACCCCTACAAGAAACCGGGGTCCCAAGATTAAGCCATTTGTTTTCGCGCAGACTCAACATGGGACTCCACGTAAGCCACTAGTTGGAACTACATGCGTAATATGCACAGATCACTTAGACACCAAGCTCTTTACGGAGAAAATTATAGAGCTTAAATGTGGCGATTACGTTCACGGCGAATGTTTCAGAGTTCTCGTGGATCATGAAATTGACAAGTTTGTCAAGTCGAATCCTTCGTCGCCGTTCAGAGATAGCGTACTGCTTAATGCCAGCCATATGTTTCCACAGTGTACTGGACAAAAATGTAAACAGCAAGGCAGAACGATGGTGCCTGTAGACAAGTCATATGTGGATGAAATAATATCGAGCGCACTCTTGACCCAGAGAGACCACTTTTCCAAGACAAATAGATCCAACCTTGTAGCATTGCAAACAACTTTAAAAAATCAAAATGTGAACTCAGAGAGCCTGCCAAGAAGGCTGCGAGATGCAGAATCAGACGTGCGAGGACATCTCACGAATGGTGGTTCCCTGCTAAATCAGATGTCGCCGGTTCCTTTTAATTGGGAAGCTTTGGGAGTTGCAAGACCAAAAACTAATTCTGTTGTTCTGAAGAACAGGCACTCCATAGTAAGTTCTCCTTCTCCAGCACCAAGCATATCAACCATAAATACGGCGACCATTAAAATGGACGGCTATAGCACGATTCCACTGGACACTTTGAAAGATCATTTTATCAAATATCTAATTGATTATTGCTCACATTTCAGTTTGACATTACTATTAAGAATGGGCCCTTTACGTTTAGTCGATAAATTACTTTACAGTCTCGGAGCTGAATTCAACACTAGAATATGCTACTTATTCACTAATTACTTAATTCTTTGGTTACCGAATAATTCTGAAACTTTGGTTTTTCCTTTATTAAATGGCCTCATAAAAAATTTTGCATCCAAACCAACGACAATTGAATTACTGACATCGGACGCTAATTCTCCTGTGAGTAGAATATGGCTCAAGTCTGATATTGATTCTATCACAGAGAAATGGGTGGTAGCAATAGCGGACTTGAATGCAACTTTTCCTTCGAACGTCTTCACGTCCACCATCACCTTGCCTCAACTTTCTCGGGGTTCGTTGGAAGGCGTTGATCTATTTTCGCCTCATAACTCGAACATTAACATCCGTTCTGTCACGCCACTTAAACCGAATTGCAAAAGCTTTGCAGGTATGAGTGATAGAGCTATCTCACCTTGTGATAATCCTATTGAGCCTTCTGAAGCCTCACCCCACCTAATAGCCGTAGAAAGCGAATCCTCAACGGACTCAGACAGTGATGTATCGAATATCAACAAAATCTTGACACTGCGAAAGTTACCTAGGAGGCAAAACTCTACTTCCTCAGAAACGATTTATGATAAAGGAATCAAGAACGACCAGCAGGATGGGTCTCTTGGTCTCAAACATGACCTGGCCGCTAAGTTTGAATCAGTGAATGAGCATGCTAAGAATGTGAATTCCTACGAATTGAAGCTACATAATATGAATGATGGTTGGAAAGACTTATTTTCAGATATTAATGATGCAATAAGTAATAGATACAAATACTAAAAGTCATTTATTTTTGGTAAATCTATCAATTTCAATGAATATATTTTGAACCCATGCCTCCCTTTCCTGTCTAGATCTTGCCATAAAAACTATACTCTTACCTGTTAAGCCTAGTCTTTTTGCAATTTTGAAAAATCCCGGATTTCTTGTAGCCTCAATTCCTGACTTGTTAATTTCTGTAAGGTTTTCTGTTGAAAAATGGCTAGCCGCCAATTTCCTTTTCTGCCCGACCCACAACGTGAAACACCTCAATGGCTCCTCCTCTGAAGATTTCCACCCATCTTCGTAAATTCGAGGTAACGGATGGTACACTGGGTTCAAAGTGTTTGCTTCTCTTTGTCTGTTCAAAAGGTCTAAAGACGTAGAATAACCTGAATAGACGTAGCAGCAAGAGATTGGTATCGTCATGTAATGTTTAAAGTAAGCCGTAGACTTCCTTGCACCAGTCCTTTTGGACCTTCTATTGATCGAGAAAATTAAAAGAAATCCGGGACATAGAATAACATAAAATTCTTCAAAGTTAGAATGAATGCGCTCTTTTTGGAACAAATAGCCTCTCATTAAAAGACTGCTTGACATAGCAAGACAATTGATATTATTAACATTGGGGTGTGCAAAAGAGGAATAAGGACCTAATAAGTTATAGGATGTTGACATGTTAGAGTCTAGATATTCATTGATCCTCAAACTACTTCGATTCTTAGACCTTGTCTCTTTAATCTCTTTCAAATCATTTTCTGACCTTGCGACCCAATAGTCCCTTAATTCAGTCAATTTTTCAATCCAGAAATCTCTCATACTTCTACAAGAGGCTTGAAGTCTAATAAGTGCCCCATTTTTTAGCTCCATTTCAAAAGCCGCATCTAATATCGTTTCATCATTTATGTATGATGATGAGTACCAAACCATACATAAGAGTAAGTTTTGGGTCTTTCGATTATGCTGAAAGGGAATTGGTCTGATATCTTTAACTTTTGTCATATCAATCATCGCTTCGGCTTTCAACAATTGTTGCGACTTCCGCACAAACTCATAAAGAGCCCTTCTGTCATGTTGCTCAAAATCTTCTTCTCTCAACCAAGTGATATGTTCACGCTCATCTAGAGGATATGGATCATGTGTATAAATTCTTGGAATTTTTCTCGACTCTTCGAGGCTCAAATTATCTTTCATTATTATGTTATCTGGAGACGGTGGTATACCTTTGAAGAACTTTGTGAAGAAGAGAAGATTGTCACAGGAAAAAAAGTAAGATACCTTATGGAAAGTTCGGAAGTGAGATGTAGTACCACCTGAAAAGTTTGTTAGTCTCGAAAGAAACCCCTCGATAGCCATCGGTTCGAACAAGTTCATTCCCCTTTTCGTTGTTGCGAGCATATTCTTGTACTTCCGATCTCTCATCTCCAAATGAAAAGGAGGAGACAGTAGCATATATTTCACATATAGCATTTCACTATTATCACTAATCCATTCGAGTCGATCATAGTCTCTGAAACAGATCCACGGGTAGGTACTCTCTTTTAACCATCGACTCACTGCTGGATTTGACTTGATGTCTTTCAACATTTTTAGTACTGACTTGCGTGTATATTCAATGATTGGCGTATGTTCAATTTCATAACCTTTATCAAGCTCTTGTATCCTTACCAACTCTCTTTTTGCTAGAGACCCAGCGATGAGATCATCAGGGATTGCAACTTTGACAGATAAGCTTAAGTCAGGAACTACCACATTTAAAGGTCTTCGATGATCCTTCTTCAAAATCTGCTGGACAAAAAAGAGCCATCTATAAGATGTGGTCAGATTTTTAGGCCTCAATATAAAAATTATTGTACCAGAATTATCAGGATTTGATATACTCAATGTTTTATCAAAGTAACTGTAAAACAGAATGTGACTGTTCTGGCTCAATTTAAGCTTGAATTGGGGCCTTGCTTTCGCACCCTCCCCCATCAAAAAGGAGTCATATAGCTCTAGTAAAAAAGGTTCAGTTGGATTATCTGTTTTTCTTAAAACTACATAATGCTCTTTCCAAAATTCTAGAACTCTTGATTCAAGTTGCTCATTTTCAGAAAAACTCACAATATTTGCCTTTGAAACATGCTTTACCAACACTAGCATTTTGTCAACCCTTACTATTTCGCCATTGTCATAGCTATTCCATATTCTAAATTGAATTCTTCTTGAGAGGTCAGTTGTCGAAAATCGGTCAAGCTTTCTCCTCGAATGGCTAACCAAAGACCCAAATTTGTTTCTCATCTTTCTATAATGATTTGCTGATTTTTCAGGTAGTAGAGGCAAGGTTGAGGTCGAGCCAGACTGTAAGGGTTCACTTTCATTTCGCAGTACAGTGTATTGAGGAATTTGTTTTGTCCCCATCTGGTCTATCGTGTCTTCTGATGAGCTCATACTATCTTCTGTAGATATATCTAAATCTGTGTCAAAGAAATGCTCATTGCCGGAGCTAGTCAGAGTTTCGTATCCTCTGCAAGAGGTTCTCGGTCTATCATCGAAAGAAATGCTCTGAAGCTTCTTATCTGGTGATTCATCAGCCGGCTGATTCTCGAGTATACGTACCTCTGCGTTCTTATTTCTTTCCAGTCTCGCTGACGTTCTGGATGCTGGCCTGTGTAAGAGATAATCGCGATGCATCGAGCTTGTCATCAGTTTTTCGGCCAGCTCTCTAGGTTCATAGCTCCTTGGAGCCTCTGCTACATATGCCGTGATTTCCTCATCATCTGAAGAGGCTGTGTCATGAATATGGGCATTGTCAGCACCATCAGAATCACCGTAGACGTCGTCATTCCCAGAGTCCATTGAGGTTCCCTCGTGATGCGATCCCTTTTCCTTCTTCATAAAGTCATTAAATTCCGAACTTTCTATCTTATCGGCACCAAAAGCTTCCAATTCTTGGTTTCCCCTCATATTCTCTAAACGGGCCATGCTTGATCTGAGACCTGCTCTCATTTTGTTTCTTGTCTGATGTGCCGATCCAGCTAACACATTAGGACCCATGGTTCCCACCCACATATCTGGGATTCCACCTATGAGCATGCTTTTGGATCTCATTGAAATTTCTTTACTCGTCTGATAAGTAAGTCTAAATGCTGTGAAGGAATTCTGTGGTATGCAAAGCTCTTTTTCCTTCAATTGCTGAGCCAGCGTCATTGTGATAGGTGATAAGATAGCAATTTCTCAGGAGGGCTTTAACAGCCTCGCCTTGATTATGATATTAAGGGAAACTACTCTGTTGTAATAGCTATATCTGGAGAACTAATGTGCTTACCCAGTCTATTTGCTACATTGCGTGATACTTGTACACAAAGAAAAATTACAAGAACTGCGAAAACCTCAAAAAACAAAGAGCAAAGGCTACACTTTTCGCAGCCCATTCATGCAAAATAGCTATAATGAATGTCAAAATTGACCCGTAAGAAGTGACCGTTAGTAACTATTGACATTTTTAAAGACAAAATTAGATCGGAGCTTTCCTACTGGCAGACTTCTGATCGGCATTAAGTATGTTTTGCTCTGACCTATGAGTCGATAGTGACATTATTCGATTCGAGAAGACAAGTAGAACGCAAAATTACTGAAACGTATATTTAGAGCTGTGGCTCAAAGTGGTAATTACAGTATATTGCAGAGAGGCCATTTAGGTTTCCCCTTCAGTTAAGTCCATTGATATCAAATTCAAAATTCTCGCAACTAGATGATATCCTCCTCAGTAGTAGCGATGGCAATACCCTCAGGATTCATATTTTCAGGGGGAGAAATACTTGGAATAAATTCCAATGCTATGTAAATCAAACCTATAATGAAAATTATTAAACTTGCAAGAACTCGGAATAAGCTGAAGTGCTTGATGCTAAGCCCAATCCAAGTATAAACTAATTCCAATGTTAGTTAAGAACCAAAATAGAATACATTAGATACTTACAGATTCCACGTCCGACAAAAGAAAATAAGAATGAACCATATGCATAGGCCTCCGCTGGAATTTGATATTCTGCTATTGTTAATATGCTGAAGCATGATGGAAACTCATGAGAGAATCATCAACTTAGTATCTCACGTACCTAGAACACCTATTGCGAGGCCAGAGCCAATTATGTAAAGCGCCAGAATAAACTATTTGTTAGTATGCAAAAGTGCTAATTCTCATTCTGCAGAGAATCATTTAAAGCTGAGAATCATTTAAAGCTGCTCTGGTCTTTAAAATAGTAAACTTACAGAAATTCTAATGAGTTAGTATTAATTTATCGTTCAATTCAATTAACTGATATACTCACATTCCATTAAAGAGTTGAGACAATCCTGATAAGACCTTGAGGTTAGTTCAAATTTCAATTATTTTCAATAATAAATCCAATTACTTACAGCCAAACCCGCTACAGCAAGATTGGCAATTCTAAATGCCCCATTGTAATCATTAACTCCTAAATTCATTTTAACAAGAATACGCTTAATTCTGAGTTCATTTTGACTTGTAAGTACGGGCTATGATCTCAATTATATGCAGGTTATAATTATAGTCACAATGGCCAGGCTCTGGTGGAAGTTCAAACAAAAGCATGTTACTCTGCCAGTCACATAGCTGCCTGACTGCTTAGTTCCCGCCATGTAAATCACTCCTCTGGCTTCATGTAGTAGTATCTGCTGGTTGGCTTTTCACAGCAGTAAAATCCAGATTGTCCTATATAGTGCATTTTTTCAGCCAATACAGTGGAATCAAGGCTATTTCTAGCTCACGGCTAACTGGAGTAAGAGAATTATCAGGGATAATCTACAATGAATGCAACATCAAGTTTAAATTTGCTCACTGTCTTCTGCAGTGCTTGATGAAAATGGTTTTATGACTATGGAAGATGGCTTGTATCTCTAGTGCAGCAGGGCTGCTTCATCCGTGTTCGCAGTGCATGATGTGTTAAGCAATTAAACATGAGGTATCGAAAATTCAGGAATCTTTAGAGGAATAGTCACATAATCTTGCAGAGATTGCAAATTTTATATTAGTATAGGATGCGAAAGAGGAACGCGTAATTAGCTATTGAAGTGCAGGTCGCATTTGCTGGATAAGAACTAAACATGTCACCCTAATTCCCACGTCTTGAGCTCTGGATCCAGTGGTTAGGTTTCACAACTATCCGTGACGAGACCTCCTTAAACAATGCATATGAGAGTAGCTGAGTTTGAAACTTGTTCAATGGCACTCTCTGTAGACGCCTTTTAGATCTAGAATACTTCTCGATAGCTCTTTCAGAGGTATTGGGTTTCATTTGCCAGTCCAACGCTAATAAAGCAATTTCTGCGAGCCTACGTGGATAAAGTATGGCATCATCTAACCAGTCCCTGATCTTGAAATTCAGGTCAATCTACATGAACTTTACACATTAATTCTATGAGATGACTTTGTTGCGTAGATATAGAGCTGTAGGTATTCAAAGAATGCACCTTCCTAGCCGCTGTAACTAGCATAACAGTCTAACCAAGGATTACCTGAGGTATAAGGTCTGAAAGCTCTCTCTTATTGGCTACTAAGAGGGACTCAGATGATAATTTTCAACAACAAGCGGATTTAGCTCAGTTGGGAGAGCGTCAGACTGAAGTAAGCTTCAGTTCAGTTCATCTGGAGGTCCTGTGTTCGATCCACAGAATTCGCATTTTTTTTTTGAAGTTCTTTCTTTCCGCTCTCACTTCTTTCGAGTCGAGAAAGCTCTGATTCGGAGAGTTAATATTTTCTAGTGGCCATGCTGACGCATATAATCATTCTCTTTCACCTAGATGACGTCTAACCTTAATTGAAACCTTTGATAGCTACTTTGGCAAGAAATCCATATTATATTGTAGATATATGGTATAGCTTATATTCACGTGATTTACACGCTTAAAGCACATGAATAAAACAACAACCTTCGACTATAGGTATACTAGATAGAAAGATAGACATCTATCGACTCTTATTCTGAATCGAAATAAGGAGCATGTCTACTTCAGCGTTACAGAATAACGAAGAGTATCGAAGTGGATTGTTGAAGGAGCTCTATTATCTATGTACAGATCCTTTATTGGAGTCGATCTCAGATGAAAAACAAGATGATGATACGGAAGATGCAAAGCTTATCAATGAGAACATTTCGGGTTTGAATGCATTCCTTGAGGACAACGAAGTTGACAAGAAGAGGCAATTGATGTTGCTGGACTTACCAGGATGTACGGGGAAGAGAAGCTTGCAGGGTGCATTGATTAATCTTGTTTCTTCTGGAATTTACAAGCCAAAAGAGATAAAAATTGAGCAGGAATCCAGGAAAAGAAGAGCAGAATCCTTTGCGGATGAACAAGTTGCTAAAGTCCGTAAAAGTGAACATACAGAGGCTAAGAAAGATCTGACAACAAGCTCTGTACCGGTAAAAGACAATGCCTTAGACTCCAGCCTACTCGCGCCCGAACCTCATACTGACAAATTCGACTTCGAGAAGGAGACGAATAAACTTTTGCATGAAGACTTCAGAAAGCTAGACATAATCGCGATACCTGAGCATTATCCCACTAGACCACATTCGGTCTCTCCCTTGGCAGAGTTGTACTATCTTACGCAGACATTACCTTTAAGTAAACTACTTCCTGGGAGCCACAAGATTCTTGTTACGGAGAACTTCGAGATGGCTTTGTTAGAGGGAAAAATTGCAGTGTTATATTCTCGGATTGAGGAGCTTAAAAGGCAGGGAAAGTGGTCTTTACGACAACCTATAAAATTTGAAGATCCGTTTTTGTATCACAGATCAGAGAGAAAAAGAAACCTTAAATTTGATAACCTTCTTCACGAGGCAAAATGGATGGCTGTGGATTTCAAAGAGAGCACCAAGTTCAAAAAGACTTGTTGCATTATAATTGCACAAGCTATAAACGACTACTGGAATTACGGTAAGATCATGTGCATAAAACGAAAACCTATTCGTTTTCTTCCAGATGAGGAAGAAGTCGAACAGTCTGAAGTTGATCAACCTCAAGAAAATGCTAGTGTCGAAAAAGAGGATACAATAGCCAACGAAACTTCCAATGAAATTCCTATTAATGACCCTATTAATGATAAGGAGGAACAAAATAATGCTGAAATGCAAGTTCCTCAAGTGCCAGTAGAAGAAGATCATTCAAACAGTTTAGACATGGACGAACACAACGAATCGACAGAACATGGGGAATCCTTTTCTATAGACGTTGACAAACTATTGAGGGGAGATAATAAAGAGGATGTCTCCAATTTCCAGCTTTCTTCAGTGGGTTCATCAAAAGTGAATGACGACAATGGTACCAAATTTCCCTTCAAAGTGCATGTGGATCTCAGTGATTTGAAAAAGATAGATCAGTCAATAATCAAGAATTTGCCGAAATTTACGGCATTTGATGAAGAACCTAACATGTCAGCACCTATTCTAAATCCTACAGATATCTCTTTAACACCTATAGGTCGTTTTCTTCTTCCTTTTGATGAGGACGATGAGTGGTATAAAATAGTATTGAAGGAGGGTGAATTGAGATCAAAGGATCTGCAACCTGGTGGTCTTCCAGAAACTCAGAAAACACTTTTTGGCGTACAATCACAGCGAAGATTCAATTATCTCAAGCCTCCAAAGCCTCCTTTGATAAAGAATATACAATACAGATCGCCTACCATTTGGTTGCCTCAAGACGATAAGTACTTGATACACTATGTTGCCGAATTCTGTTTTAACTGGGATCTTATTTCGGAGCACTTGCTGTCGTCTGCATCAACGCTAAAGAAATATGAATCTAATATTGAACGAAGAACGCCTTGGCAATGTTTTGAGAGATACATACAGCTTAACGAGAAGTTTCAGTTTTCAGACATGAAAGGCATCTATTCGTATCATGCACAGGAGTGGTTAGAGCAAGCTCACAAGGCTCAGCTGACTACTAAGAGACGGATTTCTCCTCTTGGAGTTGGAAATGACTCAATCCAAAGAGGGAATAGAAGGTTAAGGTGGGCTTCAATGTTCGACGCGATTAGAAAGAATATGAGAAAAAGAGAAGAAGCCGCAGCGAAGCAGAACCACAAGAAAAGCAATAATGACAACTCTATTTCTAGTAATAATGAAGCAGGTGACATTCATGGAGGTGTAAAAAGGGGTCCTGATAAAGTACCTACTCCTGGAGAGTTATCGAAGCTCAAGTATGAAAGAGATAAATCGATCCAGGAGGCCTACATGAACCAAGAGGCAACTCGGTCACGGATGATGGCAGCAGTAGCTCAGCAACAAAAGCATCAACAACAACACCAGCAACAACAGCAGCAACGGCAAGCAAAAAATGCATCTCCAAAGAATACGCCAAAACTAGATGCGCTGGCGTCAAGCGGTTCCGCACATGGAGGCTTGCAACTAAATGCTTCACTTTCACATAATTCCCTTCCTAACGACCCACAGGGTTCTGCGGATCTCTCGCAGATAAACTATAATAATCAGCTCCTTACCCAGCTTCAGCAATCATCACAACAATTTGCTGGAAAAAGACCTACTACGCCAAATGGCACACCTTATACGGGTGAACAAATACAGCAGATTCTTCAAAACCAAAAAAGAAGGAGATTACTTCAACAGCAAAACCAACCGAATGTTACTGTGAGTAATAATAATAGTCCAAATGTTGTCAAAACTAATAACGTAATGGCATCAAAGGGATTACCGGCGAATTCTGCCATGCCTAACATGAATCCTCAAGTAGGGCAGCTAGGAACATCCCAACGACCTCAGCAACTCCAACAGACACCAGGCACGATGAATACGCAAACTGCAAAATCGAGAATACATTTTGCTCCCGCTCAAGTTTCTGCAATAATCAATTCAATTCAATCAAAGAATCCTAACTTGACGAAGGAGCAAGTTACAAAGTTGGCAGCATCATATCTAGCCAATTTACAACAGCAGCTGCAGAACAGAGCAAACATGGTAGGCACGCAGAGACAAACATCAAGTATGAATATGCCACCACAGCATTTAGCAATGCAGCATCCAAGACCTTCACCGAATAAACCTGCTTCGGGACTACAGAAACAACTGAACATCGCAACATTAACGCCACAAGAGAAAAATCAATTACAAATGTTAAAAGCAGGGAAGGTTGCCCAACAGCAGCATCAACTAGAGCAAAGACAGCAACAGCAATTGCAACAGAGATCAGGGCCTGGAATGGTAGGTAGCCCAATGTTTAGCCCCAATGGCATTTCTCAAGCAGAGTACGAAAAGAGAAAAAATTTGATGATTCAAAAACAGCAAGAACAGAGAATTCAGAATCTACCAGGAAGCCCCTCAGGAAGTGTGCCTCTTTCTCCCGCCGTATCTTCGGCTTCATCTCCAACGATAGAGGGAAAAAAGAGGCCATCGAGCTCAAACAGTTTCAATTCAGGCAAATAGGAGTATTTTATGTAATATTATAGTTGACTTATAGTTAGATTAACCGACATTTCCAAAGAAAAAGTAGTGAGATCAAGTTTATAGTGGCGCACGTGATCCCCTGATATGTTTCGATTGTACCGAAGAGATGATGATAATGACAGAGATATCCAAGTCAGACTGAAAAACTAAAGGCCACTTTGAAGGATAAACATTCCAAACACTTTCAGTCATGAGCCTTCATGAAAGCGAAGTAGAAGGGAATTTTGAGAGGCGAAGGCGAGAGTTGGAAGAAGTAAGCGATGGAGTTGAGAATGAAGAAGGAATGGACAGTACTAATTACGGAGTAACTCAGATGGACGACAGTTGGATTGGAATAGAGAGGGTAAGCCTACCTCGTAAGATATTTGATTGGTTATACTCTTTTTCTTTGTTGATTCTTATTTTGGTGACTCTAGGATTTGTGGCCGTAACTCCTATCGATGTGATAGCAAAAACATCACAGAAATCTCTCTCTGGGATTAAGATGTTTATTGTGATTATCGTCTGTGTGGTATTTATAGTTTTTGCTGTATTCATATATCTTCTGAGGATATTCCAGGCCAGAATTCATATGAATGATATTCCAGGCAGATCTCTTTACGTTCTTGGAGATGGTGACTTGCCTAGTCACTGCTGCAAGGAGATTGAGAAAGTCATAAGCGAGAACGCCACAACTAGTGTGAGGGCAGGCCCTTTATACACTAGCGAGGTAATTAATCATCCCGGAATGTCTCCTCCAAGTTACATACAGAAAAGAAACGTCAGTGCCACAGGGGAGGGTACGTTGCTTCCACCCAATTCTTGCTATGAGGACCTTATAAGGTCCTTATCAGATAGATTTAAGTTTGATGGTAAGCTTTTTTCGGACCTAGACATCCCAAGGAACTTGTCAATGAGAGAAATTATCTGTCATTTGGTAGAGATGTTTTTGAAGGAACCGTTCATTGATAGACTGAGAATGCCTAATATCATGAGACTTTTAGATCTTTACGAAAAGTTTCGATTTGGCCCTGACTTAATAGTAGAGAAGGAACTTGTGGAGTTTATGCATTTGTTTTATGATCTTAGTCAAGTGATTCAGAATAGTCTAGGTTATAACATGTCTCAAAAGAGCAAATTATCCGCGACAGAGAGCTCAGTGAGAGATGTGGGATATTTGGATAGGTTTGTGACGGGCAGAAAGTCGTCGTGGGCCCCTGAGTCGTCGCTTTACACCACTGACTTTGGCGAAGAATCGAGGGATTGGAGCGATCTTAATAGTGGAATTGAAAGCATTATAGTACGGCCTAACCAGAATGTGCCTCTTCTCAGGGTCAACTCTAGTGACACAAGATCCGTGGTAAATTTTAGACCGATATCGAGCAAAGATGATTACGAAAGAGAAGAGCCCAGAGAGGATGAAGAGGACGAGGTGGATGAAGGAGAAGACAAAAATGGCGATGACGACACTTCTCACTCCTCCGTGTTCAAGAGAGCGAGAAGAGGCTCTAGGTTCTCTAGGTTTTCCAATTCGTCCAAGTACACCTGACGGTATCCAACCGATTATCGCCTATGCTCTTATCGTCTGCATGGGAGGACACGAATAAACACTAAGAAGGAAAAAGAAGAGCCTAACCAGAGCCAAAAGCAACAGCATGATGAACGGGTCAGCCTCGCTCATTGGTCTGAAAAGAAAATAAAAGTCATCGTACGCATAATAATAGAAGTACATTATTTATACACATTAATACATTAATTTTGCCTAGGCTGCGTGATGCCATCATGAATAAAGTAGTACACTATGGTTGAATCGTCATTCACCAACCCAATAGTAATTCTCTTCGGTCTCACTCCCTGCATTATCATCGAAATACTTTTGAACCAGAATTCTATCTCGCATACCTTTAATGACCCTGCCTCCCGAACACTACGCGGAATAACCCATTCTTCCAAATCGTCATCGTCCTCCGCATCAAGCTTCGACATAGGCTTTCCTAATAAAAAATACAACTTTCCCTTTCCTCCTTTTTGTTCAAATTCTACAATACGAGCATCCTTCCATTTGTTATAGTATAGCAAGTTGATTCTAGTCTCCTCAGCTATGCTTGCATCGGTAGTCATCACCACCTATACACTATGGAAGACGGATGCTCTTCTCTTCTCATACGTCACATGATTAATCACGTGAACTTCTTTTTGCTTTTCACCTATTTTGTGTCATCAGTTGAATATAATCGTTCGCACACTACACATCAAAGACGTTTGCCCTCGCACGACTGCTTCGCCCCCCACTTCAATCGCTTATACAATCCTTACAGCGCCTAATAACGATTTTTCCCAATGGGGAAGTCAACCGAAGATCTGATCTATGCAGTATCTTCAAATCGGCGATTCCAGATCTTCCCCAAGAACTACGTTTATGACTAACACAGGTTGAAACAGAGACTTACACAAGATTACATGATACCATCACTTTAGTATTTTTTTTGCATAAACGGTGATCGATTTCGTGGACAGCGTTTTGCCATCATAAACAGAGGTACTAGACCGTCAGTTCATGAGTCTTTTTTGGTCTTAATTATTTCTTTATTATTTCTTTACTGGGTCTTTAACATTTCTTTACTGGTCTTATTAGTTCCTCAGTGTTTCTTTAATGGCTCTTTATTTCTTTATCTTTTGGTTTTTTTTTTTTTCATTGGTTCTTCGTTGATTCTGCGTATCTTCCTTTCTCTGTAGTAATTTTTTTTGTGCATTTTTCTTTTATTGATATCCTATTGGCCTTCATGAGTTCGAGAGTCTGGGCAGTTGTACGATAAACCCTACTGGACGAGAGACTAAGGACGTAAAAGGGGTTTCACTTAGTTCGCGTTCAAGGCTGGAAGCTCGGTTTGGAAAAAATAGGGTGAAATAGACTGCAGTAGCTGTAGAAATAGAATATTACGTACGCAAGCGTTGCGTTGTAGCAGACTAGTGCAACATAACATTTAGCGAGCAAAAGAGTATATACGACGACGCTCGATCGGTAGACTCTAGTGTAACAGGAGACAGGAGAAAGGGTTGAGAGCCTACAATAA
This sequence comes from Schwanniomyces etchellsii, assembly GCA_031081805.1. Taxonomy (NCBI): domain Eukaryota; kingdom Fungi; phylum Ascomycota; class Pichiomycetes; order Serinales; family Debaryomycetaceae; genus Schwanniomyces; species Schwanniomyces etchellsii. The sequence continues at coordinate 553,052 of JARYSY010000001.1, read as the reverse complement.
GCCAAACACAATAAAGTCCGAGATACAAATATCACTGACAGCAGATACATCAGGCTGCAACTTGTGTAATCAGACTCTGAGCAATGTTGAAGAAGGAGTATCAGGAGTGTCACATTGTCGTTGGCACAACGATCTCCTTCTTGCCTGCTTCGCCTCAGACCTTTCATTCTCGTTTGATGGCTCTGAGATGGATAGTGTGGAAGGAAGGGTAACCCAGAACACATTACGATGGGTCAGACAACTTCTTGCTCTGAAAGACTTGTTTGGAACACTGATCTTCTTGTTCGGGAATCCGCAAGCCTTGTTTTGGCCTTGTGACAATGTAGTATTCTTTATTGTCGCAAGAGGCAAATCTTATTTGTTCGCCTACGTCACAGGTATTGTGTGTCCTCCTACGATCTGTGCCACTTGATCAGAAGCTAGTCCTCAGGTTCCACATTTCTACACGAGCTGGTATCTGAATGAGGTTACAGAGGTCCACATTTACCTGAGCCCAGAACCTTATTGCCACCTCTCTTCCTCTGCTTCATATTGAGTTACTGATGCCCTTTGTCTGTTTCGCCCCCACTATTCACGCCGTATTGTCTTTCCTATGTATTTCGCTGCAACAGGCCAGCAAGTCTAGAAGATCTATCTACAACAGGCTCACCTCTTCTACACATTTGGTTGGCTATAGTTCTTCGAGATGAGCTCTTACCTAATCATGTGTGAAAATAATTATCCAGTCATAGCTGCGAACTCTAATTTTTCCCTTTTTGTTACTACTACGCCGATGCACTGAACAGTTCCCGCATCTAGATCTTGCCTTCATGTAATTCTTCACATGACCGTCTCAACTTGCAAACGGCTCTGGTTGGATGTTGGTGGAGATCATGCATCCCCATGCAAATATCGATTCTCTTTAAGGGAAAAATTTTTGATTTCGCGTAAGACCGTTGGAAGATGCTGCTTCGCACCAAAAAAAGATTCTCTTTGGAACTTGACTAAGTTAGTTCTAGACTTGAAAACTTGATGAAAAACCTACTTTTCAAATGTTCTAAGACTTTGAATCGCACAGTATGAAGGTATACACATCTTGGAGGCAAAAAAAAGATGTTGAAATGAATAGTATTTAAACAGCTGGAATATTCTGATGATACAAATCATTACGATTACATTCTAACTACTAAACAAATTACATTCATTAATTGAAAAAAAATACAGTAAGATAACAACCTAGTTATATTACAAACACTACATTCACTTAGGATTACTTTCATTTAAAAGACAAACTAGTTATTATCTACTACATTCACTTTTATCAAAGTTTCAGATACAGAAAGATAAACAGTCGTTCGCAATGCTTTTCACAAATTTCGCAATCTATTCAATCTTGGCCCTGTTGCCTTTAAATATTCTTGCCGCTCCTTTAGAGAAGAGAGATAACACATGTTCATTCCCAGATGAGGATGGAATGGTCTCAGTGACCCCCAACTCTAAGAATGGAGGATGGGCTATGAGTCCTGACCAAGCGTGCACTTCTGGAAACTACTGTCCATACGCTTGTGCTCCAGGTAAGTTGATGGCTCAATGGGATCCATCTGCTAAGACTTACGATTATCCAAAGTCGCAAAATGGTGGTTTAAAGTGTAACAGTGACGGAACTGTCTCTAAACCATTTTCTAACAAAGGATACTGTGTTGACGGAGAAGGTACCGTTGAGGTTAACAACAAGGCTGGAAGCAACGTTGCCTTCTGTCAAACAGTTTTGCCAGGTAATGAGGCTATGTTGATTCCAACTGGCATCAGTGGTGGCAGTACCAAGACCATCGCAGTCCCAGGTCCAGACTACTGGGCTGGTACCGCTGCACACTACTATGTTAATGCACCAGGTATCTCTACTGACGATGCTTGTGTGTGGGGAACAAAGGACAAGGCACAAGGAAACTGGTCTCCATATGTCGCAGGTGCAAACACTGACTCCGATGGTAACACTTTCGTTAAGATTGGCTGGAATCCAAAATACATTGATGACTTTGGTGGTCAAAAGCCAAAATTTGGAGTTAGAATTACCTGCAGTGACAAGAGTAATTGTAATGGATTAGACTGTGAGATCGACCCATCTAAGGATGGCCATAACGGTATCTCTGGTTCAGACACTGGAAAGGCTGATGGTGCTTCTTACTGTGTTGTCACAGCTAAGAATAACTCCAAGGCTCTGATTGAAGTCTTCACTGTCTAAATCAACCCTTGAAGGGTAGGCCATACAAAAATTATTTGTACATTAGATTATATATAGCGGGATTATATGCTTCGGTTAGGTAAATAGAAAATTATATGTTTTGATAGAAATTTTTCGCAATTTTTTGGATTTCATCGAGTAAAATCAACGTCACTATAGTTGATTTGCTGTTCGATGAGCTCTGTCCAAGGACCTACAAAATCTAACCCAATATTTTTATCATTGGCGAACCATGCTACTACTTCATTGTCCCATAGTCCTTGGGACATGTCCTCAAACCCGGGTGTTGATTCGGCTCTCTCGTTACTGCTCAAGTTCTCTATGTTCTCATCAGGCATTTTAGCTCCCTGAGCATTAATTTTCACTCTTGGAATCTCTTTTCTACGTGGATACATACTCTCCATGCCTGTATGTTTACTCACATTCAGGTCAGATAATTGGGAGCTTTCCATTAGTTCTTCTGGAGTTAATGAGGGCTCCTCGCTAACGTCTTCTTGCTCATGCTCCGCTAGCTTCATGCCTTGCTTAACACCTCTCTTCTTCTGGTTGTGGTTAGCTGTATGATAATTTTTAATTTTATTCTTCATCTCAGAGCACAAATACATCAAGACATTCGAGTATCTAGTGCAAAGATGCAACTCATCTGGGGAGGAATCCCTTAAACTAATAGCCGTCCTATGTATGCTTTCCACTATCTGATCAACGGATATTAATGATAATGAGAGTATCGTGGAGTCAAATCCATCTATGGAATTTACTTTTGATGCCATATCATTCGATTCTGTATGGGCTTTGATCGTAGAGTAGCATTTGACAATAAAAGCTGCTGCTCCCACGATTCTTGAAACCCATCTCACAGGCATAAATCTTAATAATCTTAGCTTGAAAAGTCTATGCGAGCTAGAAAGCAAATCGTTCGCAGCATTGAAGGCTATTTCAATATACTTCGCAGACTTCGATATTTCGTCCAATTTTAGTCCCAAAATCATCAGCTCCCTCTTATCATTAGCCAAAATATTCGTTTTGTACAATGGTGAGGGATTTAAGGCTAAAGAGAATATATATAGCTTCGTATAGCTAAATTCCAAAATGAGAGATTCTTGCTCAACGCAATCCAAAAGCTCTGCTGGCATCTTAGAATCTCTTCTGAAAGGGTGATAGTGGCCGTTAGAATGCTTAAAGCCTTTAGTGTGAGACCTTGATAATAGTGACTTGTATTTATTCGCCCAATTATTCAAAAGTGAGTTCAATAAGTTAAGAATTGATAATTTCTGCCTTTGCGATAAGTTACCTAGTTGCGCTTTATAGCCGTACAATGAATCAATGGACAAGCACATCAACTGCATTAGTTCTATCTTTGCCTTCTGCTTGGCGGTGAATTTTATACTGTCGGACAGGGCTATCCTGGATAAGTCTGCTTCATTCATATTCAATACCTTCTCTTCGTACGTATCTTGCTCAGAATCTTCAATGTCGTCATCACCTGAATCAATCTCAATCTCTGAAAGTGATTGCATAAGCATAGACCTCTTACCATTATTCATGACACTATTAATCTCAGCAATATGCGTCGCTAGGAAAGTATTGGCGCTAACATCCATAAATGCCATGTCCTGAGCCAATCTAACAGCTGAGCCGATAAGCATCCATGCCATTCTATTACCCCGTCTCATTGCACCTAGCCCAGCAAGATTTTCATCATCTTGTTGTTGACTAGATGGAGGATCTTTATTCGCCGTGTCTCTATTAGTGTCGGGCTCTTCTTCTTTGTTCGCATAATCTGACCACCTCCAATGAATTGCTCTAGGGTTCCACTCAGTAAACAAAAGAAATGCGTACACTGTACCTATGGATCTTGTGCTTGCTTCAGCCCATACTGTTTGAGAAATTAGTCTTTGAACATACACCCACAATCTATCATGAACCTGTATATTTCTTTGAGTTCCAGAAGGTGTTACATTATCTTCAAAAGGAAAATATCTAGATGCAATTGTTAGAATGGCACATAATAATATCGGATAACCAGGTAGCACAGACGATTGCCTCAAGAACTTCGGAATATAAGGAAAGAATGGATGCATATATGTAAAAAATAAATCGATTAACCTCATAGCTTCATGTTCCTCTAGAATCCCATCTGGGCCGCCTATGTAATCAATGTCTCGCAAGCTATTGGTACCTATTGGACGTACCAGACGCCCATTCAAGGCGATAGGATTAAAAATCCTTTTCCTCGGATCACTAGGTTTGATCAAATCAGGAATTGGCGATGATCGCTTTCTACCCTGCGCTTCGTAAAATATAGCAGACGAATTTCTACTATTCTTTTCAGAACTACTGCTTCCGTTCGAACTATCCACAGATGGAGAGAGATGATTATTGAAAGTCGCCTCGATTTGGTCATGTCGCTCCTTTGCATCGATTTTATCCCTCTCGTCACCTCTAGCAATGCTTCCTGCTGTTTTTGCAAGATATACCAACGTATTTTCCATATTAGAGATGTTATTTCGATTTCCCTCTGCTGCATCATAAGGCCTTTCATTGTGACCGGGATTACTACCAGTACTTTCTTCCGCCACCACAAGCTCTTGGTCAACAGAAGCTCCCGCAATGTTTTCGGAACCTGATTTTGTAGCTTGTGGAGACTCTGCAGCTTTCATATATCCTAAGTTCTGATGCATCTGATCCCGAAGACTATGGTGCTTACCACCTCTTTTAGATTCAACAAATATACAATCCTTACGTTCTCTCATACATCTTGCACATTTGCCTTCCCTGGGGCTGTCAACGGGACCCAAATCACATTTAACTTTCCTAACTCGACAGTTCAAGCACGCTTTGTAGCTTCTTCGATACTTATTTACCTTCATGCTTTGTTCGCTCTTCTCACTATTATGACTTGCTCCAAATACATAAGTATTCATACCCTCTGTATTAGGATCATATGCCATAAGATATTTGTATTACTAACGTTATCTTGTTTGTTTAATTTCTTAGCCGGCTTTGAGTGAGGTTCTACATGAGTTGGAGTTGAGATTTCAGCTTTGAGAATAAAATGATAAATGAAATAATGATTGTCCTGAACTACGCTACTTAACTCTACACACAAAAATGAGGAGAAGGAATGAGAGCTCGATTCGAAATAAACCATACAATATACCCTAAGGTTAGAGCTGTAACTTCTTCACCTGGTCCTTCAAGGTTTTTAATTTGGATTGCATAGATTCTAAATCCTCATTCAATCTTGTACGCTCATTAATGATATTTGTCTCCCATTGTCTAAATCTCTGGTCCTCAGCCTTCACTTGCTCAGTAAAGAACTTCTTTAAAGCATCCTCTTCTTCCTTAAACTTAGGATTGTAGAATCGTCTAGGCTTTTTGTACTCAACTTTAGCACTCTTGGATTCCGAGTGTCCACCATTTTCAGTTTCTTCAGTTTCCTCTTCATCGCCCCCAAGTTTCAAAGACCTATAGGTCTCGTAATGTATTTCATTAGTGGACAAAACCAAGTCCAACATATTGGTCCGAAGCAACAAACTTCTCAACTTCTTGAAGTCACAATGCTTATCGTTTTCAACTTCAACTAGACCCCATGGGTATTTTCTTCCTCTTACAAAGTTACCTGGCGCGAGCTCGTATTCTTCTTCAGAACCGATCACCGCAAAAGGCATACTTTCTATTAATTGCTTAGAGTGTTCTGCACTAGCAGGATCGCTCAAGTCCAAAGGTGGAGTATATATATTAATGTCTTGAACCTCAATAATTTCTCTTATTCTGGACTTGAAAGTTTCCATTTCACTGGGAGCCAACGTGTCGGATTTGGCAATCACTGGAATCAAGTTCACCCTATTGGACAAGCGCTTCATTACTTCAATATCTAAAGGCTTTAATGAGTGTCCTGTAGGTCTAATAAAGTACAAACACGCGTGAACACGAAGATCATGTTTGCTGGATCTGTGTGGTTGTTGTTCTTGTTTCATGTATGATTCGTGCTGGTCATCGATAAAATCAATGATCGGCGCCCACGATTCCGTGTTGTTCACGTTATTCCCAAACCCTGGGGTATCAATGACATTTAGCCTTATCTTAAAGTTCTTCTCCTCCAAAATCGCCCGCACAATACTAATATCTACTGTCTGATGCGCGTTGGTGAAGCGGTTGTGACGATCATTTGGATCCTCATACTCCTTCAAACTGGTCTGGAAAAGTGTATTAATGAATGTAGTCTTTCCTAAACCGCTTTCTCCTGCAACCATAAGAGTAAATGTAGCACCTTCATTGTACACAATTTTATATCTGATCCTGTTAGTACACGTATTCACTTACTTTAAAATATTGTATTGCCTAGTCTGTCTATTCTTTCTGACCTCTGACAATCTAAGATATTGTAATCGAGGTACTTACCTTTGATTAGGTAAATTGGAAATCCCAATCCCAACTGTCTTATGCATGCTTCCTGGCATCTAATAAAAGGATATAAATACTTGTTGACATATATATCTATTGATTGAAACTTTTGAGCGCCGAAAATCTGACACGGGAAAAAATGGCAGATTTGAGGCGCGTTTCAAATCTAGAGCATTCACCGTCCTATAGCTTAGAAGCAATAGGCAATGGAAGAGTCAACATAAGCGTAGTTCCTTCAGGAATAGAAGTATTAAAAGATATAAGGAGTAGGTAAACTGTAGAAGTATATGTGCTGCCATGAGCAGTATAATATTTTAAAGAGACTACATAAGATACCGTAAAAACACACTAGAAGTAGTTACTATACGTACTTACTAACGATAAATAACAGTAATATAACAAAACTTTATCCGTATAACAATGGTTCATTTATTCTTCATCAGGTTTGGATTCCGAAGGGTGATCGTCGGCAGGAGCAGGGGCCTCCGATAAGTCGGTCCACAAGGTCAAGTTATCCCTCAACAATTGCATGATCAAAGTAGAATCCTTGTATGAATCTTCAGATAAAGTCTCTAAGTCAGCGACAGCGTCATCAAAGGCTTGCTTCGCCAAATGGCATGCTCTATCTGGGGAGTTTAAGATTTCGTAGTAGAAGACAGAAAAGTTGAGGGCCAAACCCAATCTGATAGGATGTGTTGGAGGTAATTCGGTGACAGCAACGTCGGAAGCAGCCTTGTAAGCCTCTAAGGACAAGTCTGCGGCCTTCTTACGCTTCTCACCCACGGCGAATTCTGCGAGATAACGGTGGTAGTCACCCTTCATCTTGTAGTAGAATACCTTGGACTCGCCAGTTTGGGCGGAGCCAATCAAGTGGTCGTTTAAGACTCCCAAAATGTCCTCACATATCTTGGTTAATTCGGTCTCGATCTTCGCACGGTAGTCACGAATTAAAGCTACCTGTGACTCGTTGCCCTTGGCCTCTTCTTTCTGCTCAATCGAAGACACAATTCTCCATGAAGCACGGCGTGCTCCAATGACGTTCTTATACGCAACTGACAACAAGTTACGCTCTTCGACTGACAATTCCTGGCCCGAGGAGGCAACCGCTTTCATGTTTTCCACCATCTCCTCATAGCGTTCAGCTTGCTCCGCCAACTTGGCAAGATAGATAGAGTCTTCTCTTGAGGTAGTCATTGTCTAGAGCATCGTTAGTATCGTATCCCGTCTCTAATGGATCTGTCATAAAGCCGTGTCCGCACTCTTGCATTCTCACCGAACGTGTCACTTTGCCGCCAGACCTATTTTTCCTCCCCTCGGACTTATTCTCCATCCTTAATCATCTTTTACTTTACTCTTGTATCTCTTCCTTCATCCTTCTTCTATATCTTTCTTTATTCCATCAATCTTTTATATCATTACTCTATATTCAACTTTCATCTGTGTATGAATATTACATAAGGGGGTGAGGGCGCCAACTGTCTTCAAAATCCTTGTATTGCTATTTTCCTTTTTTAACTTATCTTATATCCATTTAAACTTTCACGTCTTCATATTGATCCAATTGATTGACTTAGTTTGATACTTACATTATTAAGAACTTTATGTTTATATAAAATTACGAAGTAATTTGTTTCAAAAATAAGTATATTTTCAAAACACTTTTTCATCCAGCCTTGGGTCAGCGCCCAATTCGCTCTCCGTTCGTGACACAAAATAAGTTACACAAAGCTGCTTACGGTTGCCTACACCCATATGTATTGCTTTCACGCGGCCGGTACTGCCCAGGAAAACCGAGCCGGTTGGGTCGGATCATATACGCACGCACGTGACTTCGCCCACTAGCCAGGTGCCCGGTTTGCAGGCTCTTCGAGGCACGCTTTGGCGACCAGGAGGAGACGCCAGTGTAGGGAGGATAAGGGAGGAAGTGCTGGCGGGAGGGGCGGCGAATGAGGGCAAGGAAGGAAGGGTAAGTGACGTAGTGAAATGATGTAGTAGAGTTGACGTAGTGAGATGGGTTGCCTAAGCACTTTGTGAAAGTAAGCGAAATGCGAAGCAAGATGATTGGTGTAAGAGACGAGAGGTAAAGAGGCAAAAGAGGTAAAGAAGTAAAACAGGTAAAACTGCACTTGATATTAGGCGCGCTGTGAGCCTGTGTAAGCACACCAGGTAAATTTTAAAATTTAGCGAATGTAGAACATTGTAGACGTTGCGGAATGTAAACGGCAACATTTTTAGTGATAACATGAGTGATAACGTAGGAGGCTCAGGGTAGTGCAACCGTGAAAGAATCACCATGGAAGAATCTCTATGGAGAGCAGACCATTTTGTGGGAATGAATGCCACAACTTTTGGAGCTATGGATTTAGATAGCTACAGAATCACAATAGTCGTAATAAAATAGACACAGTGAAAGTAATATGAGCATCAACTAACTTTCCACTAAAGGAAAATCAGGAGCTGTCATCCATAACGGAGAGCGCGCCAGTATTTTGTTCGAGAAGAATCTAATATGTAAAAAGTTGTACTCATACACACATATATACGTGTACACGTTAATTAGTATTAAGCTCGGGTATGTTCTATACAATAATATACGAGGTTATATATGGAATTAAGGCTCGAGCGGATTGCCCTCAGGGCGATACTAGTACGGGTGACAGATGGCATCTCTGGAGCAGATGCCGCGGTATAGATTTTTAGTAGTGTAGTCAATATTTAAGATAGCGAGTATGGAGGCATAATGGTCTGATGTTGAAAGTATGCTCTTACATGTAGAGATACGCCTTAGTAGGTATAAGTTCTGTATGGCATCGATAAGGAATACAACAAGGAGCTTTTTCAACACAAAACAGTCTACATTGACATTTAAGCGAGCTAACACTGCAGTCCCTGTAGTTCGGACGGCATTACTCCTTAGCGTCAAAAAGCGTGAGGACTAAACTGTAATTTCCTGTAATTTCGCGTTCATGGCTCGGTAATTATCTACAACAAGTTTTGGCATGGAGCTGCGCCTATTTTGACGTATGATTGTAGAGTTAGGCAAAACGGATTTCATTTGAATCACAAGGTAAATATTATCAAGCGCTACTGTTGAAACACAGACGCAAATGGTAATATGGGGTCGCTTGGGCTCGGATGATTTCAGTTCTGTTCCCCGAGGTAATGCATTTATTATCTTGAGGGAGAAAGATAATTGTTTCGGAAACCTCTTTCATTGGATGACAATGGCACCATTGAATGGGTGATGTAGACCATGAGGATTAATGCTGATGCATTGACATATTTTTATTATTTTTTAAGGTATCTAGTTTTCATCGGGAATGCCACCAGCTATGAGAAAAAGATGTGAAGAAGGTGATTTTTCAATGGAGGACTAAAGCAGCAATTGGCAATAACAAGCCCTAGACTTGTTGATCATTGGCTGCTGGAGGCGACATAGAATATATACATATAGATGGTTGCGTTCACGGAAGCAGTCTTTCGGCCCGCTTGATCTTTCAGCCGAGGTTGTCGCATTTGCCAGATACAAAGTTCAGGTACTGGCTGCGAAACTCCATCGTAGTAGAATGTTGGTTTTCTTTTCGTCTACATTGAATAGCGCCTTTTCCGAATTATGAATCCGACTAGGAGCCATTAAGTTTATTGCATGTAATGGTGTCTGTGCCACGGGATACTAAATATGAGAGTAATTGACCGTCGCAACATAAGGTGGCCAATACGCATGGCCAGTTACCTGATACATCTTCTCAGCATAGAGCACACCAAAGCCGGAAGTTGCAAGTGGTGAACATCGACTATGGTTAGTGTCGCTTGCTTTTGGGGTATTGCATGTAGATGCTGGGCGATTGAATTGCCTTTTGGTACTATTAAATGAAAAGACACTTCTTCTTTCGATAAAGTATCTCATTTTAATTACGATTTCTCTATTGTGATCTCGTTTTCTTGAATGATTTTACAAGAGAGCAGATAGGTTGCGTATCTTTTTAGGTATTGTATTTCCGCCCAATACGGCTGTACTACAGATATGTGCACCATAGTTGTTCACTTGGTTTCAAACTTTATTTTTCACTCCTATGTACGTTTATAGTGTACCATATTTATGAGCAAAAATGACTATAACGGAACTCTTTATTATCTACCATTTGTTGTCACTAGAACTATGAGCCAATGTTGTAGTTCCAAAGGTACGCTGATGCAAATATTTAGATTACACATGCATGGGTTAGCTCGCGAAAAAAGCCCAATACGATGAAATGGGATTACATCGACACCCCAGCGCTCTGAAGGTTGATCAACAAGTACTCTAAACTTGTGGTTAAACTCTAAACAACTCTTCCACGACACTTACTCAGTTAACATCGCATCAGCAGCAACAGGTACTCCCGTAGGAGCTTGTAATTTCTTCGCGGAACACTCTTTAATAGCTATACCAAAGCGCTTATCGCCAGATAATGCTAAAAGTTGCTCGATTGCACCCTGGTAACGGCCACCAAGCAGGTAGTCAGAGTGTATCCAGGAGGGGGCAGCATTTTTTCCTCCTGTGAGTCTGATAAGTTGACATGCATCGTTATAAGAATTAAGTATGACAGTGGTTTGCTCGCGAGCCACGGGAACTGAAATTGCTTCCTTTAAAAAGGAGTTTAATTTGAGCGCAGAAATTCCCAAGAGCGGCAAAGGAATCTCGAGACCTGGCAACGAAGGTTTATTTGCATCTATACCATGGCGACCAGTAGGATTGGCAGACTTTAAAATCACAGACCAAGGCACAAACTTTGCTATCTGGATAGGCTTAGGATTGACTAAATGTCTGTTTGCTAATTCAGATAATCCCATTCGTGAAGATTTGATCTCATCGCAAACGAGAGGAATATCTTGTATCGATTCTATAGGGAAGGACTTAGCTGTATGTGAAAGTTTGAAAGGAAAAACTGTGAACCTTTTATCAATGAGTCCTAAAAGCGAACGAGATGATTTCAACTTAAGTTGATAGTTAACTGCATAATCTCTCAAGAAAATAGTAGCCTTGCTTCTGAACTCGTTATCCTTATTGTTCTTCCCAGAAAAATCATCAACTTCTTCTAAAGTCACTAAACCTGGCTCCTTTAGGTCGCTAAGAGGGACCATTTTGATATCGATGTTATAAACTTCACCGGGTGAGACGTAAAACTCATCTGTGGGTATTGCACTTGTATTATCCGTCCTTGAGCTGGCCTTCGCTTCTGAGGATAAAATCAACTCTTGTCCTGCGGATTCGTCCGACTTGCTGATGATAGAAGCTTCCTGGTCTGACTCAGACCATACTACACCCTTAAAGTCTCTTTCTGCCACCACACCTTCAGCCTGTCCTGCCAAAAACCTCCTTATTCTCCTAACCTTCGAGCCAGGAAGAACAGTACAGTTGAATGACTCAGCAACAGAATTAACAAGTTCACGAATCTGAGGACCTCCTACTTTGTCCCCATTGGCAGCTTTCAACTCAGCTGGTATTTTCTCAGGACTCATTGCAGCGCCGAGTAAAGATACGACGGCCTCAGTAGCTATATGCGCAGCGCAAATAGCATCTGACTTAGTGCCCAACAAGGGACCTGGTGGCTTCAACTCATTGTCGATTTCAACAGCTGGGGGATATATGACAATCGTATGCGAAACATTCGCTGCATAACCATCTATGTGGACTCCTAAACTGATAGTTACGATATCACCGGCGCTGAAGTAGAACTCTGAGGCATCACTAACCTCAGGTGCAAAGTTGTTCACTATTTCATTCAATTCTAGCGAAACAGGAGTAGCTATACCTTTCTCTCTAACCTGATTATTATATACCTCCGCAAGTAAGCTGGTCAATAGAGAATCACCTAATATACAAATTTCCTGACACGAATATGGTTTTTCTGTATTTTTAAAGTGATAAGAATCGTTGATCAACGAAATCACATACTTCAATCCCGTTTGCGAAATCTGGCCTGCAACCCTATACTTGTCAAGAACAGCCTCATCTAATACATTCTTCTCCTTTAAAAGAATATCAGCATCCTCTTTACGAACTGCAAGCTGCATTATGAGTATATGAGCTGTATATAATAAATTGTATACTAATGTATGCTCACTTAACGATGAGAACTATTTGCTTTAGAGGATTATTTTTTTTTTTTTTTTTTTTTTTTTGAGCTTGAGATGGGATGGGAAACTTTTCAATACTGAGACTTAATATCTTCAATACTCTTTACACAAATGTAGCAGGACAGACTTGTAGAATTCAATTCTTCGAATACTGAGATGTATAGTAGGATGAATAAGAGGGCGACCATGAACTAAGCGGAATAAAGATAAGTAAGCAGCAGTAAAGGCAATTCTGTTATCTATCGAAGGCCCAAGCATACTTTTCACATTAGTATCGAAAAAAAAATGACGACAGCTGCAGGATTCGAACCTGCGCGGGCAAAGCCCAAAAGATTTCTAATCTTTCTCCTTAACCACTCGGACAAGCTGCCTTTTATAATGGAATCACTTAACATAAGCATATATACACTACACAATCTACTATCTTCTTTCCATAGTCATTAGCAAGTATCGATATGCTAATCGTAACACTGAATCAGTAACCTTCTCTTACTGAAACAAGAGTTATGCAGCCATATCTCTAAAATGAATTTGCTCGTAAGTACCTATAAGGTTTTACTATATGTGATTAGATTTTGTCGAGGATTTTCTTGGTATCGCTTGGTCCAGAATATGGAAGAAAGAGACAGAATATGTGAGAACGATTGCCGCTGGTGACGAGGTACCTGTAGGACTACATGATATTGGTAACAAAACTTTATTAGCTTATATTCAGCTCACAGATACAGTTGGCCTCAACTTCCTTTTTGAAAATAGAAACAGGAGCCAGTAGTTTCAGACTGAAATCTTGTGATGTAAGTTTGAGTCTGAGTATAGCATTTTGAACTCAAAACTTACTCATGTCAACGCGACTAGACATCAACAAAAAATTTCGTGCGTGTACCAGATCAAGAGAGCCATATAGATAGTGAACTTAAAGTCATTATTAACTACGGCATACACCCGGTTGGTACACCGATTACTCAGTTTGTATCCGAAGTTGTCTCTGCACTAGTCGGTCAATGGATTGACAAAACAATAGGTGGAATTGTGGCAAAGTTAGAATATGAAAGTGAGGGTATGGTAATTCTTATGGACAAGAAATGGCAAAATGGCAAGGGTTATGCATCTATAGAGACGTGCTGAACAGGCGAATAGAAGTGCGAAACCGGCACCGAATACTACAGTTGAAGCATGGGCTTGGTGTGCTGCTTTGGCTGTGGATGACCATCCCGACTGCGATCTGTGGAAGGTAAGTTTTAACCATGGTGGAACCTAGCACTTATGTATGAGGATTACCAATAGGGAGTATTGCGATACTTACGATATTATTATAAAAGTGGTACCATTAGAATAGGTTGTTGAATGCGACTGCGACAATGGCCAGTTTGGCAAGTTTCCACTATGCGCTATGTGGGAGCCCACGATTTTATATCTTACATAACGAGCCGAAATTGAGAGGTACTAAGTTAATGCTGTTTGCTAGGGTCAGACGGTTGCATGTAACTTAATACTCAGTACACGGATGGACAGTAAAGATATGTTTGACTACAAAATAAAAGAGTAATACATTCAGCCAGTTATTCTTAGAATTCAAACTGAGATCGGATAAATTAGTTTATAGGAGCAGCGAAAGAGAGGAGCGATAATACATATGTAGAAATGAAAAAGCGAAAGGGGAAAGAAGTAAAGAGATTATCCTCAGTCGGCCAACTGTATACCATGGAATAGATATTATTAAGACGTAAAACTCTATAATCTCTAACAAATGGGTTTTTAGTACTTATACAACCTTAGGCTTTGTAATTATCTTCTGTTTGCTAATGGAATATAGGTTCACTGTTATCACTTGAGTATAGTATGTACGTTCTTGTTTTTGAGAAGCAATAGGACTTCTCAAGACCCTTCGCGGCATGTTTTGAGTGCAATTTTTGACGAAGTGGTCTTCTCTTTTGTCAAGTGACGGGAACACAAAAGTGTAAAATAATGCCAATAAGATGGGTAAACACTAACAAGATTATAAATGCAACAATATGCTATGGTTACTGATATGAATATGGATGCGAAATTATAGTACTATGGGAAAACTTATGGCAAATATGACGCAAAAAGAGAGATTATGACTTTTCAATGAATGGGATAAATAGCTCTCGAGGGTCAGACCATTGTCACGACATACACGTTGTAGAGGTTGGCAGAGTTATGAAATTAATCACATTATTATGATTTATACAGCAGTATATAATGCAAAAATATTATACAAAAGATGCGAATGATACTTATAGTTCGGTATTCTCCAAGAAGAAATAGTTGCCGTTAGACTTTTGTTCCTTATCCATTTGGGAATCTAACTTATTAATTCTTGGTCTGTAAGAGTTTGGATCCCTTCTAAATGTGACATTCAAATTCTTCAAGAACTTATTACATCCGGTCAACAATGACTCTGGGGAATTTGCGACAGCATCCTTTGATGGTTTACCTTCGAAGACGATAACCCTATCAGCCAAATAAGTAGCCATGATAAAATCATGCTCCACAATAAATGCAGTTTTCTTGGCATGAAGAATGAACCTTCTGATAACCTTAGAACAGATAATACGTTGTTCCGAATCCAAGTAGGCAGAGGGCTCGTCAATCAAATAGATATCTGCGGGCATACCAAGAGAAAGAACAATTGCAACTCTTTGCAATTCACCACCAGACAAGGTTTGCACTTCTTGATCAATGATATTTTCGATTTTCAATGGCTTAACGACGTCAGTCTGAAATTGAGGATGCAAAAATGCAGCTCTGATCTTTTTGAAGAATAACTGTCTTACTGTTCCCGGGAATTTTGGTGCAATTTTTTGGGGCTTCATAGAAACATTCAATTTAGGAATCTCCTGTCCATCATCTGGCTTGATGGCGCCTGCAAGCATTTTACAGAAAGTGGTCTTACCTGTTCCGTTCTCACCCATCATGACCAAGATCTCAGAGTTAGTGAAGTCACCCGCTTTAACCTTCAAATGGAAATCTCCCTGAGTCCTTTCCATGGTTGGATATGACAAAGCATTCGACCTATCCAATTCCATACCATCTGCCGCATCAGCGAGCCTGAATTGTAAAGATTCAGTTCTAAACCTCATGTTCTCAGTAGGAATATAACCGTCCAAGAATATATTAATACCTTCACGTACGGACGAGGGAAGAGAAACAACACCATAAACAGAAGGAGCACCATAAAGAATACAGACGAAATCGGACAAATAATCCAAAACCGATAAATCGTGTTCGACACAGATGACATAGGACTCTGGATCTAATAATGACCTAATTATCTCAGCAGCCTTTAATCTTTGCTTGACATCTAAATAAGATGATGGCTCATCAAACATGTAAACGTTGGCCTTCTGGACACAGGTCATGGCCAATGCAAACCTCTGCAACTCTCCACCAGACAAGTCTGCAACATCTCTGTTCAAGACTCCCTTCAACTCCAACACATTTAAGATATAGTCCCAATCATCCTTTTTCTCCAATTTTGCGGTCAAAATACCCTTGACGTCCT
Source organism: Schwanniomyces etchellsii (assembly GCA_031081805.1). Classification (NCBI taxonomy): domain Eukaryota; kingdom Fungi; phylum Ascomycota; class Pichiomycetes; order Serinales; family Debaryomycetaceae; genus Schwanniomyces; species Schwanniomyces etchellsii. Next base: position 536,778 of record JARYSY010000001.1, on the reverse strand, counting down.
TCACAGGAGATTTTACGAGAGCTCTTGGAATATTATCCACATATTGCGGCTTAATGATGGCCTTAATGTTGTCCTCCAAAACCTTGAGGAAGTAGTTCTGTAACTCAGATCCCCTGAAATGCTTTAAAATCACTTCCCAATCAGGAGGATCATCGTATTTTCCCAAATTGGGTTTTTGCTTACCTGCTAATATCTTCAACGCAGTGGACTTTCCAATACCATTGGTACCAACGAGACCAAGGACTTGTCCAGGTCTTGGGGTAGGCAACCTATGTAACTTGAAAGAGTTAGCGGAGTACCTATGGGTTGTTTCTGCATCCAAATTGGTAGGCAAATTAATAATATTTATAGCATCAAATGGGCATTTTTTAACGCAAATACCACATCCAATACACAATGTTTCTGAAATAAACGCTATTTTAGAAGCTGGCGTCACCTCAATACAAAGCTTACCTGTTTTAACCACAGGACATGATTTACGGCATTCTTGTCTGCACTTTTTCGGCTTGCACTTATCAGCATGCACAATGGCGATTCTAGTATTCTTCTCACTCATTTTTTTGTCCTAAGACTATTAGATCTTGTTCGATAGAATCTTCAACACGCTGCACTAGAGTAAAACTTTTTTTTTTTTTTTTTTTTCACCCATCAGACTGAAAATTACACAAAAATCAACATACTGGAAACTTCTCAATGAGCAAGCCTAGCGTATATTTGGGTACATTACTAAATGCGAGACTCTTATTGGATTACAAACTTCTGTTCTACGTGGCTGAACAATCATTCTTCCTTCAGCTAAAAGTTAATTTGACGACATAGCAACATGGTGACATAGCGATTTGACAAGAACAGAGCCAAAAGTTCTTGTCAAATGATGTATCATACTGCCAGCTATTTTAGTATAGTGAAGTAGACGTAGCATGTTATGGGCACACTTAGAAGTATGCACAAAGTACACACAAGACAAACACAAAGTAGCACAAAAAAATCTCAGAACAGACACCATAGACAGGTGAGAGATGGAATTAAAATACAAGATTAAGATATAAGTAGAAGTTAATGAAGAAGATCGGAAAAGCAGACGGAAACAAACGGGAATTAAAGAAAATTAACGAAAACACCATAAGCATAAATAAAAAGTAGATGATAAAATGGTGCTTCAAGAAGCACAGAAAGATATGACAATAAGCGCCTAAGCTTATGTGAAGAGCATACTACGGAGATAACTTGGTGCTATTATGGAATAGTGTCACAAAAGCAACACGTTGCGAAAGTGCTAGGATATTGGCGGGTAACTATAATCACGTGCTGGATATATAAGAGGGCAAGTCGGCGGTTAATTTATTTACTCCCTGAATGTTTATACTTTTCTTGTAGGTTATGATGAAGTATGATGGAAAGCTGTGGCGGGAAAGGTTATCAATGAGTTAGTTACGGAGGAAAAGATGAGAGTGCTATCGGGACGCAGCAGCAGCTCTTGAAGGCTTGGGACGATTTTGCTGGGCTGCTTGACGAGAAGGGGCACATGTCAAGAAGAGTGGGGCCCAAGGTCGGAGCTGCGAGTATCAGAAAAGGCCCCGAGAGGGCCTTTTCTGAGATTATATCGTGAGGATGCTGTGTTACATGCTGCTAGTGCATAGCTAGAAGTGAGTCGATCGATTGTCATGCATGGCTAGGAGTTAGAGGGAGTTTATTTTGAATGCGATATTGAATCATTCTTTAGGATTTTTGAAGAGCCTTATGAACGAATGAATTTCTTGAGAGTTTAGTTGGAGCTCCGCATCGAATAGGTTATCTCAGTATGGGGAATTTAAACGGAACATCACTATAGGAGTTGGAGAGGGAGCCTTCTTGACGGGGTCCTTTAGCAGGGCCTCGTAGAAAAGGTTCAAGGTATTAGGCAAATTATGTGGCCAGAAGGCCACGTACTGGGCCTAATGCTCTAACAATACTTGTACAATGTGTTCTGGAAGTTGAAATACGTCTGATGGTACGGCGAACTAGATTATTGATGCTTGTTGCAGCAATCGATATATCAGATGTGGATATTCTTGTTGAAACTGGATCTCTACCGCTACTATCAGAAGGCGTAAGGATACACACACACGCATACAGAGAAATATACCCAGAGAACCCGTACCACATAGTTAGAGAAGCATACCGGTGATACTGATGTATAATTGTGGTTATCACTGCCAGTTTTTTAGTAAAGTACATAAGACGTTAATTTTTAAAAATATAATAAGCCTCTAAATTGCTATTCGATTTCCATCCCTGGACGTTGTCGTCGTCGCCCAACACAAAATGGAGGGCTCATTTTTTTTTCTCGGTAGTATCAACCATTAGAGTTAATATTTTTCAAGCTCCATTAACGCTAACTTCTATCTGCCTTGGATCAGCTCACTTGAGTAAGAACAATAGTAGGTGAATCGATCTCATTCCTATAAAGAGATTTATAGAAGGAACTTAAAATCATTCTGAAAAGGCTGAAAATTTATTTTTGCGTTGTGGTTTCGGAGCCATAACATCAAGAACGCTCGACAGGGCTATTACAACACTGAAATTTGAACACTAGTGAGTGTTTAAGAGTATAGAGGCTTGCTGAGAAGATTCTAGAGAAATTTTCTACTCAATTTCGGCAAATAATCACGTAAAATAGGAGGCGGTATCTTTTATTGTTTTTAGTTTGTTATCGCCAACACTTTGGTTTTAAGATAGGCCTTTATCGATAAGCAAGTTAGTGATGGTAAAGCTAGACATTCCATCAGATATAGAGGATAATCCCGAGTTGTATGGATTGAGGAGGTCTCACCGGGAAAGAAGGACAACAGCACTAGTTGAAAGCGATATCAGCGATGATGAGGAGCCCAAAAGTAGTAAACGAAGAGTCAGGACTGACCAAGCATTTGATTATTCTATAGATGGTGACGAGGATGAAGATGATGAGGATGAAGATGACGAAGATGATTACACAGTAAGTACAAAACGAAGAAAGGCGAACACATCTGCTTCTAGATCTACTAAGAAGAGTAACAATGCCTCTACACCCGCAGAGATTAGATTTTCTGCGAGAAATAATAGACTGGTTAACTATGTCGTGGACTATGATGATGACGATGATTTGCTAGAAAGTGAAGTAGAAGGCGAAGAAGGCTACTATTATCAGCTGGAGGAACCCGAAAATGAAAGAGCGATCGATCAAGTCATGGATCATAAATTAAACGAAGAAAACGCTGAGATAACAAATGAGCCCAAGCTAGACTACTTGTTTAAGATAAAGTGGAGCGATGCTTCTCATTTGCATAACACTTGGGAAACTTGGGACACGTTGAAAGGGTTCAAGGGTTTCAGAAGGGTGGAAAATTATATCAAACAATATGTGCTTATGGATCGTGAAATCCGTGCAGATCCTCTCACTACTAAAGAAGATATAGAGGCGATGGATATAGAGAGAGAAAGGCGGCGTGACGAACAAGAGGAATATACACAGGTCGAGAGAATTGTAGACAGTGCGAGAATTGAAGTTGATGGGCAGAGCCAACTTCAGTATCTTTGCAAATGGAAGAGACTTTACTACGACGAATGCACCTGGGAAAATGCAGAAGAGATTGCAAAGATTGCCCCGGAGCAGGTTACAAAATACCAGCAGAGACTTCAATCAAAGATCTTGCCAAATCTATCTGCCAATTACCCTTATGCCCAAAGGCCAAGATTTGAGAAGTTGATTAAGCAACCATTATTTATAAAGAATGGAGAATTAAGAGATTTCCAGCTAACCGGATTAAACTGGATGGCATTTTTATGGTCAAGAAATGAAAATGGGATTTTAGCAGATGAGATGGGTCTAGGAAAGACAGTGCAAACAGTGGCATTTTTATCATGGTTAATATATGCGCGAAGACAGAATGGCCCACATTTGGTCGTAGTACCTTTGTCGACAATCCCTGCGTGGCAGGAAACATTTGAAAAGTGGTCCCCAGATGTGAACTGTCTTTATTACTTGGGAAATACTGAAGCAAGACGTTCAATTCGTGATTATGAGTTCTATCAGTCTAATGGGAAACCCAAGTTTAATGTTCTTCTCACAACATATGAGTACATTTTGAAAGATAGGTCTGAACTTGGTGCAATAAAATGGCAATTTTTGGCAGTAGATGAAGCACACAGATTGAAGAATTCAGAGTCATCCTTATACGAGTCATTGAATCTGTTCAAGGTCGCAAATAGATTGCTTATCACAGGTACACCTTTACAGAATAATATTAAAGAATTGGCTGCATTATGTAACTTTTTGATGCCTGGAAAATTTAGCATTGAACAAGAAATTGATTTCGAGTCACCGGATGCGGAGCAAGAACAATATATCAAAGACTTACAGAAGAAGATTCAACCTTTTATATTAAGAAGGTTGAAGAAGGATGTCGAAAAATCTCTTCCCTCAAAATCAGAAAGAATTTTAAGAGTAGAGTTGTCCGATCTACAAACTGAATATTATAAAAATATCATAACTAAGAATTACTCTGCATTAAATGCGGGCAACAGCGGTTCTCAGATATCATTGTTAAATGTAATGAGCGAGCTTAAGAAGGCATCTAATCATCCTTACTTGTTTGACGGTGCTGAGGAAAGGGTTTTAGCGAAGGCTCACTCTCACTCCAGAGATAATATACTAAGGGGACTTATTATGTCATCAGGAAAAATGGTCTTATTGGAGCAGTTATTAACTAGATTGAAGAAGGAGGGACATAGAGTTTTGATTTTTTCCCAGATGGTCCGCATGTTAGATATCATTGCCGACTATCTTTCGATAAAGGGGTATCAATTTCAAAGGTTAGATGGGGGTATTCCCTCCTCACAGAGAAAGATCTCGATTGATCATTTCAATGCACCGGACTCTAAAGATTTTGTTTTCTTATTATCCACTAGAGCTGGTGGACTTGGTATAAATTTAATGACTGCTGATACGGTCGTAATCTTTGACTCTGATTGGAATCCTCAGGCTGACTTGCAGGCAATGGCAAGGGCCCATAGAATTGGGCAAAAGAACCATGTGTCAGTTTACAGGTTTGTGAGTAAAGATACCGTCGAGGAGGAGATATTGGAAAGAGCCAGAAAGAAAATGATCTTAGAATACGCTATTATATCTCTCGGGATAATCGACTCTAACTCAAAGAAAAATAAGACAGAGCCTACTGCCAATGAGCTATCCCAGATTTTAAAATTCGGTGCCGGGAATATGTTCAAAGCCAACGATAATCAAAAGAAACTTGAAGACTTGAATTTGGATGATGTCTTAAATCATGCTGAGGATCATGTTACGACCCCAGACTTAGGTGAATCTAATCTTGGATCTGAAGAGTTTCTTAAACAGTTCGAAGTAACGGACTACAAAGCTGATATTGAGTGGGACGACATCATTCCTCAAGATGAACTAGAGAAACTAAAAGAGGAGGAGAAAAAGAAGGCAGACGATCAATTCTTGCAAGAGCAAATAGCCATGGCTTCCAGAAGAAGGGCGGTTCTGAAGAAGTCAACAGACGAATCTGAAAATGTGAGTGAGGAAGAAGAAGAGGACTCTCGTGCAAAAGCGAAGAAGCGTAATGAAACAAATCACCAGTTATCCGAGAGAGAGATTCGTGGTATCTACAAGGCAATTCTTAGGTTAGGTGATCTTGCAGGGAAATGGGAGCAGCTTGTAGAGGAGGGAAATATTTCAAACAAGAATCCCGTTTTGATTAAGCATGCATACAACGAAATTATCAACATATCGAAGAAATTGGTGAAGGATGAGGAATCTAGAAGGGCTAAGGCATTGGCAGAATTGGAAAGAAAGGCAGCCGAGCTGAAGGATAAGTCAACTGTTGTTCTGAATGGATCCGCGCCAATGGCACTTTGGGTCGCTAAGAAAAAGGAAAAGAAAGCAGTTTTGTTTGAATACCACGGTGTCAAAAATATCAATGCAGAATTGGTTTTGTCAAGGCCCCATGACATGAAGCTACTCTATAATGCCATACCTAAGAAGAATCCTGTTTCCTTTGAGCTTCCTAAAGCTCCAAAGCCAGTTGTGTCCTGGAACTGTGACTGGAGTCCTAAGGATGACGCGATGCTCTTAGTGGGTGTTTACAAATTCGGGTTTGGACTGTGGGCGCAAATACGGGATGACCCAATACTTGGTTTGCAGAACAAGTTATTCCTAGAAGGTTCCAATTCAAAAGAATCAAAGGAAGAGGCTAGTAAGAAAGTACCCGGGTCCGTCCATTTGGGTAGGAGAGTTGACTATTTGTTAAGTCTCTTGAGAGATGACGAAGAGCCGGCTAATAACTCCCACGTAAGCAACGGTTCATCTAAAAGAAAAGCCAAATCGAGGCCTGAGACTCTGTCAAAAAGAGGTTCAAAATCACAGTCTCCAGAAGTAAATAAAAAGGGTAAGGGAAGCACCAAAGAAAAGGGCAAATCCCTGAAAGACAAAGGTACAGATAAGTCTAAGGAAAAGCCTAAAGAAAATCCCAAGGAGAAATCGAAGGCTAAAAGACACCAAAAGGACTCTCCCGCACCCTCCTCCACGCATTCGCCAGCATTGAAAGAAGAAGAAAACGAACTCGAGTATGAAAGTATGGATGAACACAGCTGCAAGGCAACCCTCAAGCCTATATCCAAGAGTTTAATGAAACTACACAAAGGTAACACTGGTTACGGTAAGTCTGAGTGGGCTAATATTCTCAGAACCGAGCTTCTTTCAATAGGTGATTTTATCGAGAAGGCTTCAGATTCTTCTTCTCCTGAACCTTCGTCCAAGCTCAGGAAACATCTTTGGTCGTACGCCGCTCTCTACTGGCCTGCAAAAGTACCCAGTAAGAAAATCAATGACATGTACAATAGAGTAAAAATTCAGGCCCGTGCTCCCAAGAAGCCCAAAGCTACATAATACAAAATGAATTTTATTCTTTTCCTACTCTCTTTTTATTTTTTTTTTTCTTAATGTATACTTAAATAGCAACCATAGAATTGTAATATTGTCTTAAATTACCAATACGTAAGAAAAATAGGGAGATGGTCCTACTATGAACATCCAGGGCTATATAAGTACTTTGGATAGTCACAAGATGATATAGAGATAACGTCCGGGTAAATATTTGCCGGCAGTTTTGTGTAATTATTTCTGACCACAAAAATTTTCACGCCCTGGACATCACATTTTTTTTTTTTTTTAAAAGACAGACTCTAACACATAACATCAAAGAAGGTTTAGCTCAAAGTAGGTGAAATAAACAACGCCTATACTAGATTTTCAGATATTTGATAAAAAAAAAATAAAAATAGTCATATCTATCTTAAAACAAAAAAAGTAAAAAAAAAAATAATGTCAGCCGCTGAAGCTAAAGAAGTCCAGGAATCCTTGGAGAAGTTGAACCTCGATAATGGAGCAGAGGGTAGTCCAAGTGTTGAGGCAAGTGCTAGTGGTGAAGCAACGGAAAGTAATGATGCGTCTCAGATGTCGGAGGCATCTGCATCATTGTACGTTGGGGAATTGGCGCCTTCAGTGAACGAAGCGTTGCTTTTTGAGATTTTTTCTCCAATTGGTCAAGTTTCTTCCATCAGAGTATGTCGCGATGCTGTCACCAAGAAATCATTGGGATATGCGTACGTGAACTACAACAAGGTTGAGGATGGAGAGAAGGCGTTAGAGGAGTTGAACTATTCGCTTATTGATGGACGTCCATGTCGTATCATGTGGTCGCAAAGGGATCCTTCTTTAAGAAGAAATGGTGATGGAAATATTTTCATCAAGAATTTGCATCCTGCCATTGACAACAAGGCCTTGCATGACACGTTTTCTGCGTTTGGTAGGATTTTGTCATGTAAAGTTGCCACGGATGAGTTAGGTAACTCTAAGTGCTTCGGTTTTGTTCACTACGAGACAGCTGAGGCTGCAGAGGCTGCCATCGAGAATGTCAATGGTATGCTTTTGAACGACCGTGAAGTTTTTGTTGGTAAGCATGTCAGCAAGAAGGACCGTGAATCAAAATTTGAAGAAATGAAGGCCAACTTTACGAATGTCTATGTCAAGAACCTTGATTTGGGTATGTCTGAAGAAGAGATCAGGGGTCTCTTTGAGCCATTTGGAAAGATAACATCTTTCCACCTTGAAAAAGATCCCGAGGGAAGATCAAAGGGATTCTGCTTTGTCAACTACGAAAACCACGAGTCTGCTCTTAAGGCTGTTGAAGACATGAATGACAAAGAGATCAACGGTCAAAAAATATATGTGGGTAGAGCCCAAAAGAAGAGAGAAAGAATCGAGGAGTTGAAGAGGCAATACGAAGCAGCTAGGTTGGAAAAATTATCTAAATACCAAGGTGTGAACTTGTTTATCAAGAATTTAGATGATACCATTGACTCAGAAAAGTTGGAAGAAGAGTTTAAGCCTTTCGGGACTATCACATCTGCCAGAGTAATGGTTGACGAGACTGGAAAGTCTAAAGGTTTTGGTTTCGTTTGTTTCTCTTCTCCAGAAGAGGCCACCAAGGCTATTACAGAGATGAACCAAAGAATGGTGCAGGGCAAACCTTTATATGTTGCTTTAGCTCAGCGTAAGGATGTGAGACGTTCTCAATTGGAGCAACAGATTCAGGCAAGAAACCAAATGAGGATGCAGAATGCTGCAGCTGGTGGCATTTCTGGCCAATTCATGCCTCCTATGTTTTATGGTCAACAACCTGGATTCTTCCCACCTAACGGAAGGGCTAATGGTCCATTCCCAGGCCCTAATCCTCAGATGATGATGCCAAGGGGCCAAATGCCTCCTCCACAAGGACAATGGCCAAGACCGGGCCCTGTTTATGGTATGCCACCAGTCTATGGTGACTTCAACAATGGCCGCCAACAAAGAGGCTACTATCCAAGAAACCAAAACGTTAAGGGTCAAAAGAAGGACTTAGTTGCAATTTTGGCCAGCGCCCCACCTGATCAACAAAAGAGGATTTTGGGTGAAGAGTTGTACCCTAAGATTGTCGCAACTGGCAGAGCTCAAGAGCCTGAAGCTGCCGGAAAGATCACCGGTATGATGTTGGACTTGGATAACCAAGAGATTCTTGCCTTGTTGGAGGATGACGACTTATTCAACACCCACTTTGAGGACGCGTTGACTGCATTTGAAGAGTACAAGAAATCAACCGAACCTGCAGTAGCAGCAGCCTCTGCTGCTGCCACGGCTTCCGAAACAGAAGCTTAATTTATGTTTCAATTTCATACAAACGTATTCCTAATTGGAGATCAAGGCGCCTCTGCCGTCAAGGTCTGCTATGATTCACCGCCCTCGTGCTGTGCGGAAAGTTGTATTCTACTGGAAAGTATATAATGTATTAGTTTTTTGGTAATTGGGTTAACGGATTTATATATATCAGAAAATAGGAGAAAAATTGAATACTGTTGAAATCAATTTCCTTGCAACCACATTGCCTTTAAACTAGTCATTCTACCTTCTCCTCGAGCACTGCCTCCAATCGCCGTTTCAACATTCTGCTTATCCACTTGACCATTGCCCCAATCTCAGACGTTTCCTTTTTTCTTCGAGAACTTTATCAGTGTTGACGGGCAATCCGAATACTTTCTACCGCGTACAGAAATGTTATCTACATAATCAGACTACAAATAGCTCTTTGTATAAATATTCAGACTTCTCTACTGTTCATAGGAGTCTATAGGATTGTATACTTCTTTCCTTTTATTGAGTTTTGGTTAATATTAGTTGAAACATAATTTTTTGATTGATTGCTGAAATATTGCTTCCGCGATTTTGATTGCTAAAGAAACTTACAGTTACCATTAGATTCTATCAGGCATAATTACACTCCCCTTTCACATTAATTTGATATAATAAGGCTTTTTTTTACTAGAAGCTATAAGAAGAAACAAATCTTTTGAAAGATGACTAAATTACCGACAGAATCGGCAGGTAAGCTTCCTGTTTCATTCGATACTAGGATTGTTAGCCCATCCGACTTTAAGGCGAATGATAAGGTGAAAATTAGTGGTCGAATTATCAATGTCATGACGCTGTTACCAACCAGAATCTTCAAGCAAAGCAACACCGGAAAGGATGATGATTGGGGTATAGAGCCCGTTTTGGGGAATTCAGCTTTATATTCTTCTTACTACTTTCTTGAACAGAATACGGATTGGGAAACGCACTTGGTAGCTTGGACCGGCGAATTAATCGACAGATCCCCACGGCTTCCACTCTCATCGGAAGACATTGACGAGGACCCATTGTATTTGGATGAAGAGGATACGAAGATGTTGGAGGGAAAGCTCCGGAAAGCAAACAAATCTTCCCATGTGCACCCAGTCTGGCTTTTGCGTAGGGACCAATCTCGGTGGAGAAACTATGCAGAGAAGGTTCTTTGGACAATATTCCACTACATCCAAGCCCAACCATCTGATGGAAAAATGGAAGCAACATGGTGGTATGATTATGTCAGATTCAACGAGGCCTACTTGAAGAAGATAAAGAGTATTTACAAACCAGGTGACATTATTTGGATTCATGACTATTATCTTCTTCTTTTGCCGCTGTTGCTTAGGCTGGAATTTCCTGATGCTATAATTGGTTTGTATATTCATACATCCTTTCCTTCTTCTGAGTACTTTCGCTGTTTATCTAAAAGATCGCAGTTGCTTGATGGAATGCTAGGTGCAGACAAGATCTCATTTCAAGCGAATACATTTAGGGATCATTTCATGTCCAGCTGCTCCAGGGTGCTTGGATATGAGACTGTGGATCACTCGGTGTTGGTTTATGGTTCAAGAGTTGCTCTTGAATCTTTGCCAATTGGAATTGACGTGAAAAAAACTGAGTATGACGCTTTTTCTTGCCCGGAAGTAGATTCAATGATCAAGGCAATGCGGGAGATTTATGGAGACAGAAAAGTCATCATTGGAAGAGACCGCTTGGATCCTGTCAGAGGAGTATTTCAGAAATTGAAGGCATACGAAGTTTTCTTGCAGATGTATCCGGAGTTTAGAAACAAGGTAGTAATGGTGCAGGTATCAAGTCCTTGTTTCTCATATTCTAAGAAGTATGCTGAAAAAGTATCCGAACTTGTCAATCACATTAATAATGAGTACGGAGGTTTACACTGGCTCCCGGTAGAGCACTATCAAAAGCGGATAAAAAAATCTGAATATTTGGCATTGCTTAGGTTTGCTGATTTAGCAATAGTTACTTCTGTTAGAGACGGTATGAATACTACAGCTTTGGAGTTCGTAGTGTGTCAAAAAGAGAAGCATTCGCCATTAGTATTGTCCGAGTTCACTGGAACCACTTCCGTGTTGAAAGACGTTACAATGGTGAATCCTTGGGACCCTGTCGGTGTGGCAAAGACAATTAAGGATGCTTTCTTAATGACAGAGGCAGAAAAGACAAGTTTAGAGACTAAGCTCTATAAGGATGTCATTTCGAATACAATTCAGTCGTGGTCCTCAAATTTTATTGCTTCTCTCATAGGTCATGTAAATAAGACTCACCAAAGACTTGTGACACCAGCTTTAGATAGGCCGATGCTTCTTAATAACTATAGGGCAGCCCAAAGACGTCTATTCTTATTTGATTATGATGGTACTTTAACTCCTATAGTCAAGGATCCAGCAGCTGCTATTCCATCATCGCGCTTGAATGCCATATTGGACGCATTATCTGCTGACCCAAAAAATGAAATTTGGATCATTTCTGGAAGGGATCAAGCCTTCTTGGACAAATGGCTTGGTTCAAAGAACATTGGTCTTTCTGCAGAGCATGGATGCTTCATGCGAGACATAAAAACTAAGAAATGGATCAACTTGGCAGCGTCTTTTGATATGTCCTGGCAGGAGAAAGTACTGGAAGTATTCAAAAGATACGCAGATCGGACTCCTGGTGCGAATATTGAACGCAAGAAAGTAGCATTGACATGGCATTATCGTATGGCTGACCCCATTCTCGGTAGCTTTCAGGCAGAGAAATTAACAGAGGAATTAAAATCTACTGTAGCTAACCAGTACGACGTTGAAATCATGTCTGGTAAGGCTAACGTAGAAGTTAGGCCAAAGTTTGTCAACAAGGGAGAAATAGTCCGGAGGTTAGTGTTGAATCCCCATGGCAGTGCACGTACGCTTGCAATACGGCCCAACGATGATATTTCCCAAGACGAATTGCCAGACTTTACCCTTTGTCTCGGTGATGACATGACCGACGAAGATATGTTCCGTACATTGAAAGATATAGAGAAGATGTGGCTGGACAAAGGCTATCCACGTAACCAATGGGGTTCCTATGGTGTATACCCGATAGTGGTTGGCTCTGCTTCGAAACAGACTTTAGCTAAGGCACACCTCACAGAGCCTTCTGAAGTGCTCGAGACCTTAGGTCTTCTCACGGGAAAAGTATCTCTTTTTGAATCTGCAGGGTCTGTTGTATTAGATGACAGAGGCCATATAGAGAATAGTACGTCATCCGTGAGGTCTAAGTCCGCAATTAAGGCTGCTAGGCTAAGGAGAAAGTCTAGCGTAAACTCTACCTCTCTTAGTTCTACAAATTCAACAGAAAAGGACTCTAAGGAACCAAAGAACAGTTCATAGTAAGGCTTTATTTATTTACATGGTACTGCCGTTTATTCATCATAGATTAATATGTATAAATATATATATATATTGTTGTCTGCTTTTGCTTAACCTCGGTTAAAGGTATTTTTTTCGTAGACCGAGGTTCAAATAAATTATATCTACCCATAGGCATAATTGCAAAAAGAAGTAATAGATTATTCTCTTTAGATAAAACAATAAGCAATAGATTGGCATTATGTTTTTCAAGTGGGGGTGTAGATGTGGTTTCAAGATCCATCAAATAGAGGACGAAAAGTCGTTGAAGTTAAAAACTAAAGAAGGTAAGGAAGTAAGTTATTCCAAATTCATTCGAGAAAAGATTGGTGTTGATGAGCATACGACTTTATGGTTAAAGCCATGGCTTTTCAACGGAACCTTGCAGACACTCTATTATGCTAGAGCGGATACGTCGGACTCTTTTCCTGTTTACTACGGAAGAGAGATATTCGAATATGAGGATGGAGGAATCTGCTCATTAGATCATGTCATCGAGGAGCCCAAGTCGAAGGAGGATTTTGAGAAACTTTACAAGGAGACACTTCCAGAAGGATGGCCAAGACTTCATCCTAGAACAAGATTTTTCAGTGAAGCTGAGCTCAAGAAAGTCAGGGCATACGGACAAGAAGAAGACAATGAGAGAAGTATCTGCTTTGTACTTCATGGATTGGCCGGAGGCTCCAATGAGTCCTTGATAAGAAACTTGGCTGAACTATTGCACAAATCAAGCGATAATTCTAAAGGCTGGGATGTCGTCGTCATCAACTCACGAGGTTGCTGTCGTACGAAGCTTACAAGTGGTAAGCTTTTCTCAGCTTTTTCGACCTCTGATATAGCCGATGTTATTACCGAGTTTAGAAAAAGGTACCCTAACAGACACTTCTATGGAGTGGGTTTTTCTTTTGGCGCTGCATTATTAGCTAACTACTTGGGCGAAGTTGGAGCTGCATCTCCATTCAAGGCTGCCTGCTTAGTAAGTTGCCCTTGGGATATGGTTGATAGCTCTTACCATATCGATAGTTCGTGGTCGGGAAGTCTCCTTTTCAGCCCAGCTTTGACTGCTTTCTTGAATAAAATTGTCAAGAACAATATTAAGGAACTTGAAGAGCACGACCCAGAGACATTCAATCAAGAAAAGTTGAAGGAGAGTCAGAAATTCAAGGCATTGAGGCAATTCGATGCCCTTTTTACATGTCCCACGGTAGGTATTTCCAATCCTTTCGAGTACTACCGTAAGGCTTCTCCTGTCAACATAATCTCTGACATCAAAACCCCAATCTTAGCCTTGAATTCTACGGATGACCCCACTGTTAGTTGCAGACTCCCAGTGCAGGAGTTTTCTTCTAATCCTTGTACATGTCTCATTGAGAGTAACCTCGGAGGACATTTGGCCTACGTGAGACCTGATGGCGAGTTCTGGAGCGCAGAGTTAGCCCAAGCTTATCTCTCTTCCTTTGATTCTTACTTCAAATAGACAGATGTACCCTTCAACATTTCCAAAGGATACATTTTTACTTGTAAGGGCTCGGACTTGCAAGCCCACTTAGACGGGATCGGAGTTTTACTCCGTCTCTATATAGATCTATATTTGATTCTACATTTCAGAAAACTGGTTCTGCCTTTCAGATACTGTCTTAATTAGTTTGATTATACTATATATCAATTTGTTTTGTTATCATAAACGTGAGCAACAAAATGATCTGATTTATGTCTTTATCGTGTTTTGAAATTTTTCGCTTCAGCCTTGCTCTCAAATGAAACGGCAAATGGATTAAATTTACTAATAAGCTTACATACCTTATAGACATTTTCTAGGTATAAAGGCTACTTCTAAAGTAACTTGAAGGCTTAAAAGAGTTAGGGAACATGTTTAAGCATCATCACTTGCTTTCAGACTCTTTGAACATTGAAATTGATTCGCCGTATCGTGACTTGATCCTAGTGAAAGGAAATGAATTTGACTGTGAGAATGTTGTAATAGAAGGGGATGTTGTGTTATCTCTACAGCAAGACATGCATATCAAAAGAATTAGGCTAAATTTGATTGGTGAATATAACTTGGAATACTTCGAAAAGCTGGCTGACGGGTTGAGCCAGGACCCTGTATATGAGAGGTACTGTTTGTTGAAGGTGGACTGGAACAATTTGTTGCAGGATGAGATGGGACATTTGAGTTTTGGGGACTACGGTGACCTGGTTGTACCTATGAACAAACTCGATGATAACATCAAAAAATCACATTCCCGGTCTGGTTCCACAGTTGGCTTCGAGGCTACGAAACAAAATTTGCTGTCTCTTCTGATCAACCAAGAGCAAGGAGCTGGTTCTAGTAGTTCAAGTAAAAATGGCCAGGCACCTAGTAGGCCTATCTACGCTAGAACCAGATCTCTGCCTCTTTTGTCCAAGTCACACGGCCATCAGGCATCGACATCTGATTCTTCTGTGAAGGCCAACAAGCCTGCGAGTGGAACAAACACTATTCTTCCTAAAGGCTCTTACAAATTCCATTTCAAGTGTGTGCTTCCAGGAAATATTCCTGAATCTATAGAGGGGTTGCACTGTGGACATATTTTGTATAAGCTTCAGGGTAATGTTGAGAGAGGTCGTTTCGAAAAAGCCATAAAGAAAGCGAAATGCCTTCGTATATTGAGGACACTTCATCCTCAAAACTTAAATTTGAGTGATATTATAGATTTGGATACCACATGGCCTAATAAAGTTCAATACAACATCAGTCTCAAAAGGAAGGCAATTGCGTTTGGCTCCAATATTTCGGTCAATTTACTAATTGTCCCGTTAGTCAAGGGACTCAAATTAAAGAGGATGGAAGGAAGTATTGTGCAGCATTCTGTAGTACGGTATCCCGGGGGGAGGCCGACTGTCTTTGAAAAGATTATAGGTAAGCAAAAAATGCCAATTCCTTCCTCAGATGAACTTGGTGAGGATCAATGGGTTATCAAGTCCAGTTATAAAGTACCCTCTCGACTCAACGAGCTCACCCCATCAACTGAGGTGAAGCAGTCGTTACTATCGGTCAAGCATAGATTTCGAATTTCTGTTCAGCTTAAAAACAAG
This sequence comes from Schwanniomyces etchellsii, assembly GCA_031081805.1. Lineage (NCBI taxonomy): Eukaryota > Fungi > Ascomycota > Pichiomycetes > Serinales > Debaryomycetaceae > Schwanniomyces > Schwanniomyces etchellsii. The sequence goes on along the minus strand of JARYSY010000001.1, from coordinate 521,067 downwards.
GAAGGCCATGTAAGCGAGTTCAGAGCAAACCTTCCTGTTTGCGTTTATGTAAGTTTTCATCATGGCGAGATTATCGGAAAGCACTTCGAGATAACACCACATGGTTACTTCGTATCAGACGCTGAGAGGGAAGACATCATATACAAACATGAGCACGTTTCAGCTGGTCTTCCCAGAATCCAAGTTGCGGGTCCGCACTCACAAGATGAGTTTGATGAGGTTTCAGATACGGAGGAAAGTTCAGAGTTTGATAATAGCGCACCTCCGTTGTACCAGCAACATATCTACGATCCTTTATACGACTTATCGTCTCCCAAATCGCCGATGGAGCAGTTGCAAGAGCATTCTGGTCTTTCACCTCTGTCGCAGGCCAGCAAGAGCCTTTCAAATCTTGATGGCTATTTCTCGATCCCCACCAAGGAAGAGGCGAATGGCCCAGGTAGCTTTAGCACGTCGGATCTGACCCTGTACGTGCAAGGCACTATTCCAAGCTATTCCGAAGTACTCGGAGAAGAAGGTGATCCTCCAGTGCCTTCTTATGAGAGCACGAATTCGCTAACAGTCTCACCGTCGCAGTCGGTCGGATTCAACTCCCGCAGTTCTTCTGCAATTAGCTTGGCGAGGCCACCTGCGAATAAAACAAGCATATCGCCATCTTCCCATAAGACGATCTTCTCTTATTTCCACCACAAGGCTGGCCATCGGAGTGGCAGCGTTTCCGCTAAATCATTGTCTCCTCGCGAATCTCCCTTGCACTCGCCTTCTCATAGCTCCCTGAATATTCAATTAGATTTCCTGAGAGTGCCTGTCAATCAAAAGTTCTTGGGAAAGAAGAAAACCTAATATCACGTTGCTTCTCTTCCTCATTCATAGAATAATTGATTGTGTCCATTAGATTTCAAGTATTGAGCAGCTTCGTTTTCTGTTTCCATGAGTGCTATTTATTATAAACTCCCAGAGTTTTTTTTTAATTTAATTTACACATAGACTATTCCGTATTCCTTCCATGTATATGATACCGCTAACGGTATATAGAAGCTAATTTAGAGGCCCCATACATACTTCAGTCTTGCTGATTTGCATCCTTAAGGGTTCCAAAAGACTGTACATAAATTGGAACATCTGAAAAATTTCAACACGTAGTAGATAGCATTATTATTGATTTTCTAAGAAATACATTCGATTGAAATAACATGGAGCAGTCAAAGCAAGAGGTGCCTGTAGCACTTAGTGGACAAAGGCCTCAATTTCTGGTTAATATTGCAAGTTTTTTGAGAGATAATGCTATACTAAAACAGAGAACAGGACTTTTGAATAATACTACGGACGCAGACTTTTTCAGGTACAAGAGAGCTATTCGGGCACTTATGAGTGATGAATACAAGCAGAAACAAGCTAATCCGAAAAACGAATTGATTCCCATCAGCAGCGAGGGCGAGGCACAGAAGGTGTTCATTCTGTTGATCCAAGGTCAGTTTTTGGCCCCCGTCGAAAAATTGCATTATCACGAAATAAAAAAGGCCAATAGAGCTTGGAAACCTAACAAGACAAAGCCAACGCTTAAGTCCACGAACAAAGCGAACTTGAGTGCTGATTCATACTATGTGTGGACTTACAACAAACCTAATCCCTTCATCCTTCTCTACAGTTTGCTCTTGATTGCAGGCGTGTTTGCTGTAATCTTATTCCCCTTGTGGCCAGTATTTATGAAAACTGGAGTCTGGTACATCTCAATTGGCCTTCTAGGCCTCTTGGGTTTGTTTTTCTTGATTGCCATCATCAGATTGATAATATATATTGGCACTTTATTACTCTTACCAAGGGCCTTCTGGTTGTACCCTAATCTCTTCGAAGATTGTGGTGTAATAGAAAGTTTCAAACCCTTATATGCATGGGAAGAACCTAAGAGTGGGAGCAAGAAGAAGAAAGCCTCTCTGAAGTCATCACAAGCAAATAGCTCTACTAGTGAGGATGCCACCGCCTCTGGTGTCCACACTTCTTCTTCAGCACCAGTAAAGCGAAAGGTCTTATTAGAAGAGGTTGACGAGTAGCTAAAACCTACATAGCATAGTATTTAATCGAATATTATTCTAAATACCATTTATTTTGTGATCACGTCTTTTAGTATAGTGTGAACTTTCCCCATAAATTGCGACCATCTACAGTTAGACCAAAAGGCTAACTACAACTATAGGATGGAAGGGATAAATAACATTTCTTTCAATCAAGATTACACTTGCATATCTATATCGACTTCTAAGTTTCATCGAATTTTCAATTGCGATCCCTTTGGTGAGTTTTATACTTCAGAACAGACCGCAGACCATACAGTTAAAAGGGTCTCAGTATCCGGAGATGTGCAAACAGAAGCCCAAGGCAAACAGGAAGAGGACGATGGAGACAACATCCCTACTTTGATGCTTAAGATGCTATTTTCAACATCATTGACAATTATTGTGCCTCAGAATCGTAACAATGTGAACAGATTATTGAAAATATACAATATCAAGCAGAAAATGAAGATATGTGACTTGACGTTTCCTTCTAATGTAATAGACGTCAAGCTCAATAGAAAAAGGCTATGTGTGATATTGGAAGGTGGGCATATTTACATATATGATTTAAGCTGTGTGCGATTGATGAAGGTGCTTGAAGTCAATGGGTTGGCTAAACACGAAACTGACGGAATACTGGATGGGCAGAAAGAATTCGTTGGAGACCTTACGGCTGACGATTCATCTCTTATTGCTATTCCTGTGTCCCTGTTGACTGAGAACACTGATCTCTTCAACACAGATAGTGGGAATGTGAGTATTTCCCGGTCAGAGGCAAGTCAGACGACAATGGGTGCTTCTGATGAAAACACTTTGAACGATTTGATACAAAATCCTGAAGAAGATGTTCATGAGAGGATACACTCATTAACCGACTTGCACAAGCAAGGTGCCGGGTGGATAATGGTATATGATACGATCAACTTGAAACCAGTACTTTTCTACAAGGCTCATGATTCTGCTGTGGCTAAGCTTGCATTTTCATCGGATGCTACAATGATTGCCTCAGCTTCTATAAAAGGCACCATCATCAAGGTATGCCACTTTCATAAGGAAGGCGAGCACGGGAGGCTCAGGATCTCTAAGGTTACCAACTTAAGACGCGGACACAACACAGCTCACATCAACTGTCTCAGTTTCTGTACTAGAGGAGACATCCTAGGATGCGCTTCTGAGAACAAAACTATACACCTCTTCAAGACAAACGATGTCGTTGGACAAGAAGACCAATACACCCCGCAATCCGATAACAGTGATATCGAGGACGAGGACGGCTCCTCGGAAGACCTCAACGAGAACTTGGCAAATCTCTTGATATCCAAACCCTCCAATTCTTCAGGCACCGTTCCTTCGAGCAAAGCAAAGCCCAACCGCTTCTCGAGGCTAAGGAAAAAGGTCGAAGGCACATCTCGCTTCATCAACAACCAGTACACTCAGTCGCTCGTGAGAAATCTCCCCTACAAAAACTATCTCAATAACCTAATTTGGGAGCCTCCTCGCCGCTGCTTCTCCTATATACTGCTTCCTGACTCTCATCCTTCCCATATTCTTCCCCTAGCGGGCCCCAGAAATAGGGTCCAGATTGGTTTTTCTCTGACTGCCTCCTCAAGCCCCATCGTTCTCGTTGCATCATACCAGTCAGGAAAATTCTACCAGTATGCCATCCCCAGGCTGTCAATAACCTCTTCCGTGGCTACTGAGCGCCAGGAATGCCGTCTAATGGGTCAATATTCTTTGATATAGGGTACTTTGTATATTTCCGGTTTATTTTCGGTCAGACCATAATTCATTCTCGACTCCCAATTTAGGAAATTGTCGCACTTTTACTATTCTAATATGTCTTTTCTCCTCCAGTATTTTTCCCCAAAAACGCTATTCCGGTTTCTCGGCATAAATTTGTCGAGGCACTTCCGACCAGAGCTTTTCACACTTTTTTTTTTGTCTTTGAGGGGACGAAAATGCCCATAATAGAATCATAAATTTCCACAGACTGTTTATGGATTCGTCTTGTACACAGTTGCTTTATTCTACATATTAGGGGGTATAAATTCACAGGATCAAGGCACAGTAATTTTCAGGATAATATGTTGAAAGCTAAATTGAGAAATTTAGGAACTTACAAGAATAGAATTTTCAACAGTAAAGGTAGAATCTCGAGCACAATGGTAGCTAATTATTCTAGCAAGAGTGACAAGGCTGATGTGGAAGACATCAAGAGCGGAATTGGATATGCGGAAGATGATGTATTGTTTTCTAACAAAAATATGGCTCGTATGGTAGTGTTGAATAGACCTAAGAAGTTAAATTCGTTGAACACTTCAATGGTGAGTAAAATCACCCCTCGCTTAGTTGAACACGCCAAATCGAAGGTTAGCAATGTAGTTATATTAACTTCGAGTTCAGAAAAGGCACTCTGTGCTGGAGGAGATGTTGCTGAATGCGCCAAACAGGTTATTGAGGGCAATCCTGGATATGCTTCTGACTTCTTTCAGCACGAGTATAACTTGAACTATTTAATAGCTACGTACCCGAAGCCGTATGTGTCAATAATGGACGGTATCACTATGGGTGGAGGCGTAGGATTGTCTTGTCATGCACCTTTCAGAGTTGCAACGGAAAAGACCAAAATAGCTATGCCTGAGATGGACATAGGCTTGTTTCCTGATGTGGGTACAACATTCTTCTTGCCCAGATTAGATGACAAGATTGGTTACTATGTGGCTTTAACTGGAACTGTTTTGTCGGGCTTGGACTCTTACATGCTTGGTTTTGCTACTCACTATGTTTCCTCCGAGAGAATTCCTCTGTTGATCAACAGATTGTCTAATCTCCAGCCTCCTGTGTTGAATGAGAGCAAGCCCGAGGACAACCACAATTCCGTATTGACTAGTAATAGGGAGTATTTTGCTCAGGTGAAGGAAGCAATAGAAGAGTTTGCAGAAAACAAGTTGCCAGAAGGTTATAAATATCCTTTTACTCTGGATCAAATCAAGTTGATTAAGAATGCGTTTTCCCAGCCTTCTATAGAAGAAGTTCTTAGCTTTTTGCAGTCCGATGGCTCAGAATTCGCTTTGCAGACATACGATACATTGATCAAAAAATCTCCAACTTCCTTAAAGGTTGCATTCGAATTGTTGAATCGTGGAAAGAAAAACTCTATCCGTAAGCAATTTGAGCTAGAGTTATTCACTGCTACAAACCTCATGAATGTTAAGCCAGAGGAAAGTGATTTTGTGAAGGGTGTTAGTCATAAGTTGATCCAGAAGATTAAAGAACCTGCTTACCCTCAGTGGAACCTGGCAGGTAATCCTAGTGGTATTTCGAACGATGTGGTTCAGAAACTCATCAGTAAATCTGTTTACACTTCAAAATTGCCCGAACCCCATATTAACAAGTTTTTCGGTGTAGATTATTCATCATATCCTTATAACATGGGATTACCTTCAAACAAACAAGTTGAAGACTATATTACTGGAAATGATGGCTCTGGAAGGTCTTATTTGCCAACTCCAAGCGAAGTGTTACGCTATTTCAAGCATTCGAGTTCTCATTTGTTGGGCGCTGAAATGAAAGTCCAGAGTATTCTAGATGTGCACGGTGAAGCGTCCAAGTATGACAATAAATATGTGACATGGGTAGAGTAGATGAATCGTTTGTATATAGTAGAATCTACATTGAACATTAGTATGGGATTTTCTTCGATACTTCTACATTATAATCTACAGAACTTATTTGTACTTTTCTAAAACCAAGTCTTCTCCCAATTCCTCATAGTCGCTCTTTGTAACGAACCAGTTATCCAACGCTATGTTTATGCCTGTCACTTCGCTACCATTGTCATTGAGCATAGTGGCCAAATTGCAAGCACCAAGCCATGCTCCAAATTTCTTTTCCCAGATCTCATTGACATCTTGCTGATAATTAGTCAACATACCAAGTACCATGCGATCAGGCTGCGTAAAATAGTAATTGGGAAAAAACTGATTCGTGACTTTATAAATGTCATTTATTATTCTTTGGGATAGCCCGGTCATAAGTGACGTGCCTCCGGTTATTAGGATGTTCGAAAGAAGCTCCCGCAAAACCTCATTAAACCTCGTACTCCTCGCATTTATATTGGTTGCATTTATATTGTCAGTTGAAGATATAAATGTACTCTCTAGATTTTTGAGACAGAGTAAGATCAAATTAGTGATCCCCGTTGTAGGTGGTTTACTGAAGTTTGCATCTGGTAAATTAATATCGCTCAATGGGGTGAACTTCGGTTGCAACAAATTCTCTAATAATGAAATTTGCTCGCTATTAACTGAGACATGCGAGCCATTGGGAAGCTGATAGTATTTCGTAGAAAGAGGATACTTATACTGTTGTACTGGAACCTCGCAAACATTGAGCATGGAATTTTTGAAATCTTCCAAAATGTAATAGTTTGTGACATAACTTTTGAAAGAAGATGACATATTCAGTGACAGAAACTTCTTAGGAATCAACATATCCTCGCTTACATTTGACTTTAAATAATTTAAAGAATGAATATTTGCAAAGTCGCCAGCATATCTAGAATGAAATGAAGACTTTGTCTGAACTATACCATCCAATATAGGCGTGACAGATGCTATTGAGGAACCAATATCTACCACGAGTCCCGTCGAACGACCCATATGATACAACTGGGCCAAAGGTGTTTTAACAAGTGAGAATAATGGGACTTCGAACGTTTCAAATGCTATCTGGGCCGTCTTTTGCTTATTTCTAGCGCTATTCCATGTCTGCTCGGTCATCATCAATGGAAATTCCTTTGGGTCAACTGGATTATTATTGTCTATATTATCGTACACATATTGCCAATTATGCACAATATTATCAAAATTATAGATGACTCCATTCTCCATAAATGTCATCACTTCTGATTCGGGGTTACCAATGATGTTATCATGGCCAATTCTTATTTTAGATTCCGCATCTATCAGATAGTTCGAGCCAAATACTAGAGAAGGTAAATCTTCCAGTGCAAATCCAGCCTTTGTCGTATAAGATCCATTATCGATTACAACTGAAGGAGATGAGTATGTCATTTTTTATATTTGAGTGTACTCCGATCCTATACCTGTCCCACCCTAAAGAAACACGATATATACCTTATTGTTGTATTTCGTTTCGTAAGACTTGCAATGTGCGTGTAAATACCAATATCATAGGATTTTTCAACGACGACGGAAGAGAACGATGAAAGAGTTATGGATGGGCATAAGTGGCTTGAAAGGAGAGGTTGAAGTGAGGTTATAGAATCTATTAGTATATTTGTATATCAGAGTAAAACGTTGATTGTAATAGGGTCATTTTTTGTTCGATTGAAGTTTCTCTTTTAACACACTAACCTCAGTGCGAAGAAGACCTAGCTCGACGAGCAAGCTCAGTTGATTGCTGCTGCTCATCATGCGTAGTAGGTCCTCATTTTCATTCTGTAGGTAGGCAAGTTTTGTGACTATTTTATGGGCGAGATCTTGCTCGTCAAACTGCCCTCCACTGGTTACTGAGGACAGAGGATTCATGGCTAGGGCGACAACAATCGCCTCTAAGCGCAGTTTCGTCTCATCTAGCTCCTTCTGTTTTTCCTGGAGAGATGTTGATAAATCTTTGAAAAGCTCATAGTAGTTCTTGGGCACTTTGAACGCTGTGTGTGCATTTTTTCGAGTCTTCGCTTTATTGAACGAATTCAACTGACTTGAAAGGCTTTTTATCATCTGATTCTTCAACATTAAGTCTACCTTAACACGTTCGAGTTCTTCTTGTGTCTCGTCTCTCTTGTTTAAGGCAAAGTTGTGTAGACTGGACCGATCATATAGCTCTGGTGAATGCCCTATACTCTTATCAAGTATCAGATTATATCCGTAATTGTAGGGAGTATAGCTGGGAGCATTTACATTCATCTGATGGCCGCCATGTTTTCCCAAGTCCGATTGTGCTATCTGCGTTCCCAGCAGTAAGAGAGACGAATTCCCTGTTAATTGAATGGACGAGCTCATTGCATTATTATAAGTGTTGTTTTGCCAGAACTTCGCCAGCTGATTCTCCGTAGCACCGGTGCCCAAGCTCTGCTCATTAGACATGATCGACGTATCCATCAGAGAATTCACATGAGAAACATTCATTTCTGCTAATATTTTCTCCTTAAGCAACTTCAGATGGTGTGATATGTCAGCGACTTATATACCCTCGCGACCAAAATTGCAACTGCGACAAACATGAAACAAAGTTACACACCTCATCACTAAGACCACATAAAAGCCTCAACACGCGCTCTTCAGGGCTGAAGACCACTTAACATCTGCTTTAACATCAAGCCGGCAGGTGTAGTCATTACTTGCTGTGGAAGTTTCAAGATCCGATCTTCAAGGTTGCGTCCAACTAAAAACTCAAGAAGGACATCTGTAAAATGATTGCAGTTATTCTCAAAGAGATCGTACCGGCTTGCATGCCACCTCTGATCCTCATGGTTCCTAAGTTCGTCCAAAAATTCTTCTGCAACCTCAGGGCCAATTTCGGTATGGCCCATATCAATCACCTCGATCGGCGTACCATATTTCAGCTGCCCCGGTTTACATTCTTGTATTCCATGACTCAAGAAAAACTCTTTCCCGTATACAACAACAGAAGTGTGATAAATAGAATCAATATCTATACCAAGAAGTTGCCGTCCATAGATCGCCGCCATACCATGCGATAAATCATACACATAAACCTTCACCAGGTGGCTGATTTCGTCGGGGTTTTCCCTCTCGGTCATTCCTTGTATACTTTTTGTATATCTCTTCAGATTCAATTGTTGACACAATGATAATTCGTCAACTTATCAGTACTCTCTTCTACAAATAAGATACTAGATCCATCAACTATCATTTTTTGCCGCCAGCGGACTTCATAAAAATGGTCGTGCTGTTACCGTTATCAAAGTTTCTTCGGCGCTTCCTACGACAACATCTTGATACAAAACAACTATCTACATAAGATTTAGCGGGCTAGTAATATTCAAATAGACTAGTGGAGAGGTCCATGTGTATAAGGCAATACTTGGGCCGTAGTATGAAAAATTTTCTTACAAGCATTGTAAATAAAAAAGCTATCAGCAAAAAGATTGAAACTGGAAACCAGCTAAGCGGGTATGGAAGATAGGATAACGGAGATACAAAATGAGATAAAAAGCTATAGAAAGCAGTTGGAGGACCTCTTAGCAAACAAGTTTGTTGATGTTGCGTTAATCATGGGGCTAGATAACATGATGCAGCTGAAGATGTGTGGTAAAATAGTTGCAGACTTCAGGGAGTATTATGAAAATGTACAATCGGGTAGCGAGAGCTATTTCAGAACCGCTGATTTGGTTCAAGTTATCTGGAGGGAGTTACACTACCCGGGTGTAAAGTTTCTTCAGGCCCAGCACGCGAGCTTGTACGATGAGTTTAACAGTAGGATGCAGAAGCAAGAACAGAAACAAGGCACGTTACGTACGGTGGAAATGCGAAAGTTAAACGAAAGCTTCAAGAAATTTCTTGCTCAGGTATCTCTGTTTTACTTGACGCTAATGAAGCACTTCGCAGAAGATTACGCTAATTCGCTAATTCCAGAAATAATTCTTGACCACTTTTCCTTTTCCATTTCAGAAGGTGCCAAAGTGGTTGAAAATCAAGACGTGAAAGCTAACCAGCTTCTCTTGATACACAGGTGCTTGTCAGCGCTTGGCGACATCTCGCGTCATAAAGCGTTCGTGGAATTGTTTTACGTGAAGCCATCAATCTCGGTGAAGAATTACTGGAAATACTACAACTCAAAGAGAGATTTCGAGAACAAGTCCCATGTATCGTTTAGACCATTGTATGATAAGGCTTTGTTGTATTATAATTTTTGCATTCTACTATTGCCCGCACTTAATGAGCCGTATAACCAGATAGGCATGATTTATAACATCCTAAATGATAAGGTCGATGCTATCTACTATTTCTTAAGGTCCTCGCTAACCAGAATTCCTGGAGGTAGCTTGGGCCTGGTCAATTTGAATACCATTTTACTGAAGAAATCATTTCTTGACGAAATCTCAATTATTTTTCGTGAAAGGAAGAGAGGAGATGCGAAAGCAAATAATTTAAAACCTAGGGAGATCATTGATCTTCTTTTCATTTGCATTCTTGGCTTTCATTATTCTCCTAAGTTATATCAAAAAAATGCTACATCATTCACTGGTAATATTCCTTACACCAAGGTGGAAAAATACTTCATCGAATTATCAAGTGAGCAAAGAAGTCTCGATTTTCAGGAATCTAGTAAGAAGGAGTTAAATCGAAAGCTTAAACAATTCTTGATAATTCTTTCTTTCAACCGCATACTAAAAAACAAAAGGTCATCGGTGCATTTTAATGAATTTTTGTTCAAGTATATTGAACAAGTTATCGACTATGATACATTTGGAACTCGGCAGGAAAGATCAAACCTATTGATATTTTTGCGTATTCTTTTTAATTGGCTTAAGGAAAATCCTTCTATGCTAAAAGACTTCTTATCTCGTCCTCTCATATTGGAGAAAACAACTAGGCTTTTAAATATCTTATTGGGAATAGACTATGAGTTAGAATCTGATGGGTATGGTGCTCAACAGTTGGGTGAAATCATGGAGACACAAATGAGACCGAAACGGGAGTATTTCTTTGTTGAGGATATCGCATTGCGTGATTTCTCCGTTCTCAATTATCAATTGAGAGATTTCAATGATACATTACTCTTTGAGACAAACGATATTAATCGTTTAGTTGGTAACTTTTCTCGGTCTTTATCTAGCGAAGGATTAGTGAAGCAAAGCAACAATGACAAAGGTCTGAAGAACAAGTCGCATTTAGGAAAAGCCTCGATTTTGAATAGAGAAGATTTTTTGAGAACTCATGCTGTTATTCTTCTTGGCTACAAAATATTGAAATTGAAAGGCGTGCAATATCATAAGGACAGAATGCAATTCATAGAAGGAGAAAATGTTGAAAAATCCAGTATATCAACTATGTCAACGAGCAAGAAACCTTCTAGAAGAAAGCAAAAGCAATTAAAAGTAAGCCACGAGGATATTAAAGACGAGAATAAAGAAGTACTGACGTTACTATCTCAGTTAAAGCTGAGTGAGACGAATCAAGTTCATTTACCTTCGTCACTTAATGAAATAAATTCTTTTATTTTGAGTCACACATCTGAGCTTAACAAAGAAGTGTTTAACTCTGCAAATGATGATGTTCATGCAGAGGTTCATTCTGTGCAGAAACATCAAGATGAAGAACAAAATGCTAGCGCCGATATTCTCAATGCGATGATCGATAAAAGAAGGCATGAAACTAAGCAAGTTTCGAGGGATGGCCACATTTCGCAAGTAAGAAGTGCATCTCCTTCCGTAATTTCTAATCCTCCAGTTCCAAATACCATCCATGACGCGTTATATGCTCAGGCTCCCGTCATGGGTGCCCCCTTTCAATTGCCATGCTATAATGCTCAGAATGTATATTATCAGCAATTGGTTCCTCCAGCTATGGTAGCTGCACATGGAGGCTTTGATCCGCTGTCACCATATCCAGCACCGCCTCCTTTTCCTCAATGCTTCTATGCGAATTCATCTCCCCATATCCCAAATGCTCAAAGCTGCGCTTCAGGAGTCAACTACCCGCTGAACCCTCAGCAAAACCTTCAACCACATTGCACTCAAGAGTACGACCGCACTAGACATCCATATGGTTATTACCCAAACCTGTCTATTCAGCCAACCCAACAGCAAACCACACACAACGCGCAGGCACCTTCGTACCCCATGTACTTCCAGTCCTAAAAATATCATCTCTGCGCTGCACTATATACAATCTGGCTTCAGCTTTAAGGCTAACTATGCGGACTCCATTGTATTATAGGATAAGTTCTGGCTCTTCTATTTGAATGGCTGAATTTACAACGTAAAATATCGTCACAGAGAAATATTATGTGACAATAAGGACTTTTAGTCCGTACTGTTTATACTTATTTATGTAGATTCAAGGACAATTATTGCGATCAGTTTATTTAATCATGATTAAGATACTCTTATTATTTGCATCGTATGATATGTTTTTTGAATCTGAAAAATTTTGGAACCTCGCCATAATTTTATGTAAGATAGAATATAAGCGATACTGTGAATAAAATTTTATATACGTGTTAAAAGATTTTCTAGTTTCATAGATAAATCATTATTGATATGGAGAGTAGTATCACTCATCGGGTTAATAATAAAACTTATTCCTTTGAGACACCAGCTGCTGATGCTCCGGAAGAGGTATTGGATGCCTTTTACTGGACAAAAGAATTGGAACCTCATGGTCATAGGAGGAGGGAAATTCTCAAAAGGCATCCGGAAGTCACGAAATTGAATGGGCATGAGCCAAAGACGAAATGGTATGTCCTAGGGGTAATTATATTGCAGTTTTCTGTGGCATATTATTTGCGTGACACGCCTGTTCTCTCATGGAAGTTTGTTGGATTGGCATATGTGATTGGGGCCACCTGCAATCAAGCAATCTTTTTGGCTATTCATGAGCTTTGTCATAATCTTCTTTTCAGAAAGCCTTTACACAACAAGCTATTTGCTGTCTTTACTAATATGCCCATCGGGATTCCATATTCCGCTTCATTTCAGCCTTACCATTTGTTGCATCATAAGTTTCTAGGTGATGAGGTGCTAGATACTGATTTGCCTACTAGTATAGAAGCAATTTTTCTCTCAAATGTCCTTGGAAAGGTATTTTTTACTACCTGCCAAATTTTCTTTTATGCCTTGAGACCGATGTTCATCACCAGTATCAAGTTCACTTATATTCATTTGCTCAACGTCGTCTATCAAGCGATAGTTGATATCCTTATGGTGAAGTACTGGGGCTACAATTCTTTGATATATTTTATCATGAGCTCCTTCTTGGCAGGTTCGTTGCACCCTTGCGCCGGTCATTTTATTGCTGAGCATTATGTACTCAACGATAATAACAATACAAGAAGGAAAGACCAGTCGAAGAATGAAGGAAATATTAGTAAGGATCTTTTACCAGAAGAGACCTACTCTTATTACGGTCCATTAAACCACTTAACATGGAATGTTGGCTACCACAATGAGCACCACGACTTCCCATACATCGCGTGGACTAAGCTTCCTGAATTAAGGAGAATTGCAGCGGAATTTTACGATCCACTCCCACAAGTTAATTCATGGTGTGGTGTTTTATGGTGGTTTTGTTTTAATGACGTTAATATGCTTTGGAATAGAGTAAAGAGAGTTACAAAGAAGGTTTAAATGCATTATGGATTTATATGATAACTACATATCCACACCGTATGATTATTAAAAAGAACTTTATTAAAAGCGATCGTGTGTAGGTTAGTAAATTATAAACCTTTTACCAATCTAGTGATTTCATCTATACCATCCGAATGAAAATTTGCTAATTTGCGTTGCACCGATGAAACAAAATCATTGATGTCGACTAATTCACCCTCATCACTATCATCACCTTGCCCTAAAGTTTTAATCCTGATCTTTCCTGCTGGATATTCTTCTTTACCCAAAATAGCTGCGAGCTTAGCACCACATTTTTCTGCTGCATCAAATTGCTTACGAATGTTAGGCTTTGTCTTGAATAAATATTCGGCATTTATGCCTGCATCCCAAAGCTTTCTCGCAACTTCCATCCTTTCTTTCAAAAATCCGTTCCAGCCTTCACCCCCACCGAAGGCCATGACATATACCTGAGTATGCGAAGAAGTGATTTTTTCTAACTCATTAGCAGCTCTGGCCTTGATTATGGAGAAAATCCTCTCTACACCAAATGACACTCCGACACAGGGAATTGTTTTGCCATTAGAGAACATTCCAACTAAATTGTCGTAACGACCACCTGCTGCAATAGAACCCACGCCAACATATTCCGATGCATCATCTGATCCTTTGTCATCTTTGAGAAGTTTTTCCTTCAATTCATTTGCGTTTTTTGGAGGTGCGGAAGCTGCAGTAACTGCTTCATAGATCAACCCAGTATAGTAATCCAATCCTCTAGCTAACGACAAATCGAAGCTGATGTATTCAGATATTCCAAATGCATCGACGTAATCCGCTAATGTGGACATGTCTTCGATCCCCTTTTGAGCAAAGGCATTGTCCTTCAAGAGCTCATTAGACTTCAAGAAGTTCAATACCTCAGGGATAGATCCACTATGTTTAACAAAAGTTCCAATTTTATCAGCAGCACTTTCTTCTAATCCCTTTTCTTCAACCATCTCTTTCTTTACTGCATCCCATGGTAACTTGTCTAACTTGTCAACAGCTGAGGAGATTTTTCTCACATCGTCGTCTTTCACACCACAAGCTTGAAAAATACCATCGAGAATCTTTCTATGGTTCAACTTGACTTTAAAATCAGTGATTCCCAATCCTGTTAAACCCTCGCATAAAACGCTCAATATTTCTGCATCAGGAACCATCGAATCGTAGTTTCCTGCAATGTCAAAATCGCATTGGTAAAACTCTCTCATCCTACCCTTAGTCATGGCAGGCTGATCTCTTCTATAGACTTTTGCAATGTGATATCTCTTGATACTACTTATACTGTTGCTGGCAACAAAACGAGCAAATGGGACGGTCAAGTCATATCTCAATGAAGTGAGTTCTCCTCCTTGATCTTCGAGATTGTAAATGAGCTTCGAATCCTCGCCATACTTTCCTGTCAAAATTTCCCTTAGCTCAAATACCGGAGTATCGATGGTAACACCTCCATGTTTCTTGAAAAGCTCGCTTAAACTCCCAAAAACAGCCTCTCTAATAACCATGTCTTTATCGGCCCAATCTTTAGTGCCCTTCGGAGTCTTTAGTAAGAACTGCTCTTGCTTCTTACTTTTCTTTCCACTTTTCACAGATGAAGCACCTTTATTTGAAGCAAGAGGCTTCTCTCCAGTAATAGAAGATGAAATCGCTGATTCAGACATTTTCCTTATAAAAAGTTTGTGCTGACGTCCTATTAACTTTTTGAACATATATGAGCATCAACGAATGATTTTTAACGATGTGTATTGATCATAGGATTTTTTTTTTTTTTTTTTTTCACTTTCTATTTTTCGTAGAAAAGTCTTAATCAGGTTTGAAGTCACTACTAACGGAATATCATCGCTAATGATTTCAAGTCTTTCATAATAGCTGAAGCTAAAAAGAGATAAATATCCTAGCTATTGTACATATATGATGGATTTTCAAAGCGATAAGAGATGAGAAGTTTGTAATCAATCTTCATTAATGCCGTTTGACTTTGAATACTGCAATCTCATTACACCATCACTGAGTATTCTTTTACCCCAGCTTCCAGCAGCTGGATCTCCAGTCTCATCCCTACATTGTTTCAAGAAAGGCAACAACGAGGTACCGCCCGTACCTTTTTCTTCTAATACGTTCTTGCTCTTTGCTAAACCTGACCTCAAGGTGGAGGCAGATCCAAGCTTTGGCACTTTCTTAGCCTGGAGTACAACATAGCGTGTAACAATTTGTATATGCTTATCTCTAAACAGCTTGAGCATGGCGAGACATGCATCGTAGCTCAATGTTAGCTCGGAATTCGAGTCTGCATGCTGAAAAACAAAGTCCCTGATGTTGGTCACCTCTTCGACTTTCTGCAAAAAGTCTTGGTGCTTTCCCGGCATGTAGCCACGCATTTCGTGTATAAAGTTATTATCTTTCGCCGTGAGACCTTGTGGATAATGCAACTCGTGGGGTAATGGGCGCTTTCCCGTAGGGTAATGTTGTACTCTCAAGAGTATATCAAGGAACTGAATTAAAGATGACTGCGCATTAGATCCACCAGCATACGCTCTTACTTTATCTTCGCTTCCATACAACACACCGTCTTTATTGAGACCAGCGTCTGCCATGTTCTTCCAGCCAGCTAAATATGGTCTGATCCTGAAATAAAATACATGTGGATCGCACATTTCTTCCATTCGTAACAAGATAGAGCCTAAGCTATCAATTAATTCAGCCAACTTCTGCAAGTTTTCTATAACACCTTCAACATCACCAATAGCAGCTCTCTCTATTGCATCAAGTCCCGCTTTGATCGCTTTTCCCCCTCTGTGCTCGAAATATACACTAATTAAGTAAAACCAACTTTCATCCATGGATCCCGTGAACGTATTAATAGTAGTGATGTTGGAGATGTCCCAATCATCCGCATTACCCTTCTCAGGGAATATTTTCTTGAAATTCCACAAACACAATCCAGCGTATGTCGCCAAAGGTGGAAGTCTTAGATATTCAGCAACTTGTATTAGAGGATTGGCAATTGATTCAGGAATTCTGCTGATTGGCGTGTCTCTTCCCCATACGTATCCGTGGGCTAAGAATCCTAGAACCTGATATGCCCTTCTGTATTGCTCGACATTCTCAAGATATTCTGTTGATAAAATATTTAAATCCGAATCAACAATTTTTCGTAAACTTCCTGTTAATATCAAGGAAGGAAGGTTCTCGACCAACTCTTCCCAAGGTTTGTAGTACTCTTGTGGTAATCTTTCCAAAGGGAAATCATTAGGTAAAAATCCAGATTCAGGAAAGACATCAAAGTCTTCCATTCTAATAAGCCTAGACATTTGAACTGGATATTCCACTTTTTTTCATGAAATAGACAAAGTTGAAGTTTACCGGTAAACAGTCGAGTATATCTATGTAGTAACAAAAAAAAAAAGAAAAAAAAAAAAAAACTTGTGCCCGAGTGCGCAATCGCATGATCAACGATCATGCGTACGCAGTAATAGGTTCACGATAGCGAGACGCAGAGTCATCCGCTGCAAAACTTCAGGAGAACTCCTTCTTTGGAAGGACATGGCCATTTGAATCTCTTTCAATTCCTAGTTCTAAAAGTTTTCCAAAGGCCCTCGAGTAGTCATTGAAAAAGAGTGTCTCATTTTCAGCATAGAGTTTCACGAACTGCAAATAATATGGATCACGTATTAACTCGAGATCAGTGTTAAGCATCATCAAAGTTTTGTCGTCATTGAAATATTGTTCCCTGCCTGTCTCAGGTACGATTCCGAGTGACCAGTTTTCTTGTAGAAGAAGTTTGAAAAAGTCATTCCCAAATTTGAGAGGGTTCATGGTCCATTTACCCTCCCATCCACTATAACGCATGTGGCATCTACCAAGTCCGTGCGATCCTAAAAGCACCACTGTCTCTCTATCATCAAAGCCCATTCTTGTGAAAGTGTCTCTGATATGGTTTGCATCTTTATACCCGAAAGGTAGTCTCCCATTCGGGGGAGTGTGTTTGCTGTCGATGCAATCCATTCTTCCGCACTTCCAGGGTATGGAAGGTCCTCCCATCTCCTCGACTGCCACTGCACCTGCTAGCGTCCACAAGTCTGAGTAAGTAATACGAGGGAATCTCTGCTTTATTGGCTCAAGAACGGACCTTGCAACTTCGAGTCCTGTGTTTCCCTCATCGGTTAATTCAGGTACAAATCTCATGGTAGCACCGTTAGATCCTCCATTTCCTGTGGTTTTGTCATACGTAGCGCAACAATGCCATGCTAGCCTTAGAACAATAGGAGCAAATGAGCCGTCATCATAGTCAGTCTTAGGAAGGATCTCTCTCACGGCTTCTTTTATTTTAGATATATATTCAACATCATTTTGGTCAATTGACCTTATAATCGCCTTCAGCGGCTGAGATAATTCTGAGATATTACCGGGTTTGCTAGGTTTATCTTCCTTTCTGGAAGTAAAAGAAAGTTTGATGGTCTTCTTAGATTTGGGTAACTCTATGTTTATAATTTTGAAACTTGGGTTAGTGTTTTGCTGGATAGAATTTTTTTGCGGCAGTAAAGTATAAATCGGTGCATTAGAAAAGATATTCGTCTCCTCCTTTTTTGGCTCGGGGCTTGTAAATGCGCTAGTTATGTTTTCTCTATGCTGAATCTCGTCTAGAGCTTTCGCAAGATCTCTGGCCTCTGTTCTGTGGTCTTTTGTGGTCTTGTTTTCCTCGTTTGTATCTGCCTGGAGGTTTCCTAAAACAAGAGGCAGTTCGGGAGTTGTAGCTTTATGGAAACTAGTTTTGTATTCGTTCAAATCAATTCTTTTCTTCACGTCAACTGCGTCACCATCTTTTGTTGAAGTACGTATATTTTCCATTTCATTCTCGCTTATATTGGAAATGCTATCTTCAACTTGCAGAGGGCCCCTCAGGGGCTTCTTCCTCGAGTTTACGAAGTCCTGGAAGCCATCATACTTGGTCAACTCTATGTCCTTAAAAACGTACCGCGTCTTCTTTCCTGATGGATTCAAACGTTTGACTAAACATAAAGGCGAATGCTTGACGTAGCGGTCAAAAAGATAATCGGATCGTTCGAAAACAAGCAAAATGTCTCTCCACATGGACCTCATCGCGACTGCGATCTTCATTGGTATACCTTCCCGGCCAAGCAACGCTACAACTTGACGCAAGCGTCCGCGCTCTTCCTTCTCCTTCTCTAAAAGCTGTCTGTCAAGGTCGTCAAAATATCTTTCATCACTCAAGCCCTCTTTTCTTCCGCTGCCGTTTCTCTTGTCTTCACCATTACCAAACATGATCTTTCTGAGACCCCTACTAAGACTAAGTCTTATCCTATACCCAAAAACTATTCTAATTATTACCGCCAATACCCTCAAATGCCAATCAACTATGACTTCTGCGAGAAGCCACGGCAAAAACACATACCGAAATACAAACCTAAAGATCTTTTCCAAAACATTAGAGAGTGTACCGAGGAAATTCAAGTTGTTATTCAAACCTTCTCTTATTTCTATGCGCCACATATATCCTTCTCTTGTGTAGCTGCCTTATGATCTATTATCTTCTTAGCGGCTATGGTTCACTGTGCTTGGTTGCAAAAATACGAAAATAAAAATCCCTGAAAATCTGCCATTTTTCCACGTGCCAAATTCTAATGGTTTGGGCACTACTTTGATTTTGGCTTGACCATAATGGCAACATTATAGATTATATGCTTAAGGTGACTGTTTAAACAAGTTAAAGGAAATTAAACGACAAGCTTTCCGGTGGTAAAAGTGATATTAGATTGATCAGTTATCATGTCTTTCAAGGGGTTCAAGAAGTCAATTGTGAGAGCTCCTCAAAACTTCCGCCAGAAGTTTCACATGGGAGAAATTACCACGGATCCAGTATATGCTGATGCGGATAGACGATTCAAGGAAATTGAAATGGAAACTAAAAAGTTGAGCGATGAGTCAAGAAGATATTTTACAGCTGTGAATGGGATGTTGGATCATCAAATTGAGTTTTCGCAAGCTATTGAGGAGATTTACAAGCCCATCAGTGGGCGAGTGTCTGATCCTGATGGAGCAGTGCCGGAAGACAATCCTGAGGGAATCAAGGCTGCAGATCAGTATCGTGAAGTTGTGAGGGACTTGAAGGAAGAATTGAAACCGGACTTAGAACTTATTGAGAAGAGAATAGTGGAGCCAGCCCAACAGCTATTGAAGGTCATTCAGAGTATTCGGAAGATGGCTACAAAAAGAGATCACAAGCAATTGGACTTGGACCGTCGTAAGAGGAACTATCACAAGTATGAAAGCAAGAAAGAACCAACTGCGAAGGATGAGGAGAGAATGTATACCGCACAGTCCGAGATGGAAGTGGCACAGCTGGAGTTTGATTACTACAATGATATGTTGAAAAATGAGTTGCCCACTTTATTTCAGATGCAGTCAGATTTCATTAAGCCTTTGTTCGTCAGTTTCTACTACATGCAATTGAATGTTTTCTACACCTTGTACAATAGAATGCAGGAACTAAAGATCCCTTACTTTGATCTTTCCTCCGACATTGTGGAGGCATATAATAGAAAGAAGGGTGATATCGAAGAAAGGGCCGATGCTATCGGTATCACGCACTTCAAGGTTGGTCACGCCAAGTCTAAGCTTGAAGCCACTAGAAGACGCCATGCGATGTTGCTGGGCAATGCTCCCCCTGGACAAACCACTGGACAAACTGCGCTGGATTCGCTTCCAGCCTATAGCCCTCCTCCTACTCAGTATGGCCAGTATGATCCATATAGCAAACAGCCTCAACAGCCTCAACAGCCTCAACAGTATGGTTCCCCACAGTCCTCCGGATACCAAAGCGCTTCCTCCCAGCCTCAAGCTGGCTATTCTGGAGGATATGGTGGATATACATCTCCAACGTACACTTCACCTACCTCTGGCTCTGCTCCTGGAATGCTTCCTAATACAGCAGCAGCTCCCCCAGCTTATGGCATGCCTCCTCCAACTCCTCAAAGTGCACCTGCTCCTTCCGAGACCTGTACAGCATTGTATGACTACGTCGCCCAACAGCAAGGTGACCTCAGCTTTTCTGCAGGTGCTATAATAGAAGTGTTGGAGAGAACGTCTGGTGCCAATGGCTGGTGGAAAGGTCGCTGTAATGGCCAAGTTGGGGTTTTCCCGGGCAATTATGTAAAGTTAAACTAGTGATAAATCATTGATTAAATTAAAGTCTATACTATCTATATCTTTGTACGCAGAATACATTATACATCCACTTAATTGCTTTCATAATGGTTCTTCCTGGTCACTTAATGAAGTATAGAAGCATCCGAACCCTTTGCGTGGCTATAGTAAGCTAACCTGTAAAAACGTAGTAAACTGTAGAATCGCGTGGATCCGCAAAAATTATAATCCCACGTACAACAACAACAAAGAACTTAAGTTTAATATCTACGTGATAATTGGTGAAGACATCGAAATAAAGTTACATATATTTACTATAACGCTCATCGAAAAACGTTGACGGTCAAGCTTTTTTTTTTTTGTCAAAAAAAAAAGCATAAGAATAAGAGGCAAGATTCTCACGAGGACTAAATTGCTTTTCTACTAACGAGCAGAGCATCACTATAAGTTGTAACACTTCTAAAATTTTGGCTATAGAAAAGTTCTTCTATAGAACAATTGGACTCAGAAGCGCTATTATTAGCTCAAAGGACGGTTGTCGTTTATTATAGAAAGATTCTTCTTGCTGCGAATATTCTGCTTACAAGTGGAAGCGTAATAATTTGAACACCATATAAGACGTGGAAACTGTTTTTTGACGATAGAAGAGGCGATAGCTCAGCTTCTTTTGTGCAAGGTTTTTCATCATGAGTCATTCGCTGTCTCCGAATAATAGGGGGTCTATATTTGGCTGGGTTAAAAACTTAAAGAAAGGTAATCTTACTTCTAATGAAAGTTTGAATGATCTGTTGTCTGACAATGAAACAAATTCGAACTGCTCGAGGTCACCCACTAAGCCTCCCCCAGTCCAAGGTCAACAGGAATACCTCGTCCCCTTACTTCACCATAAGTCGAGATCCACGAACAACGTTAGTCGTGTCAGATCGAATTCCTTAACCCAAAATGAGAGAAACTCCATAAGACAGCACAGAGACTCTTTTTTACAGAGCAATTCTTTAATAGATGAAGATAGCAAGTACTTCGGAGTCAGCCTAGAAGAGGCCATTAACCAGGCATCTGCAAAAATTTCAATATTTACCAATGAAAATCCCGATAATGTGTTACAATATGGTCGCATTCCCATTGTGGTAGCGAAATGTGGTGTTTATTTGAAGAAGAATGGTTTGAATGTAGAAGGAATTTTTCGTGTTGGTGGATCTTCAAAGCGAATTAAGGAATTGCAAATGATATTCAATACCCCTCCAGACTTTGGTAAAAAGCTTAACTGGGATGGTTACACGGTACATGATGCTGCCTCAGTGTTGCGGAGATACTTGAATGCATTACCAGAACCACTCATTCCTCTTCATTTCTATGAAATTTTCAGAGAACCATTGAGAAAAAGACAGAGAATAATACAGTACTTGAAGTATAAAGCCGAGAATCCCTCAAAGGTTGCCGGTAAAGATACTGCTACGAGCCTGGACAAGAAGAATGAAGATAACCCAACATCATCGAATAATGAGATTGATAAAGCCGAAGAAGCTCAGAAAATGTCTGCCGCCGACAAGATGATACCACAAATACGACAAGTGCCTGATGATACCCCACTTGGACCTCAAAAATCAACGCCGAGCCTACAGAAGGAATTGTCGAATGACAGCTCTACCAATTTTCCCTTGACAGCTCCCAACATTAAAATTAGTACATCGGAGCAATCTTCATCCTCGGTAGGTACCCCATGTGAAACTTTGATTCAAGGTTCACAAACAGAGAAGTCCATCAGCCAAGAGCTCTTCACTGACTCTGCGAGTGATGATGATGGTAGTGCGAAGAAGACCAAGACATACACGAAATTAAAGAAGGATATTCGTGACGCTATAGCTGAGTATAAAGAGTTGCTAGAAAAATTGCCGATCCTCTCCAGGCAATTGCTCTTTTATATTCTTGACCTCTTAGCTATGGTACAAAATCATTCGAGTGAGAACTTGATGTCATCGAGGAATCTCGCCGCCATATTCCAGCCATCATTACTATCGCACCCGAGCCACGACATGGATCCCGAGGAATATGTGCTATCTGCCGCCGTTGTGGAATTCCTCATTCATTATGCCTACAAATTATTACCTGATAACAATAATTCCAGTTTCAAAAAGCCCCTTCCTAAAAAGCAAACACCCAACGGACATCCCACAAAGAGCGACACTCCTGAAAAGAGCCCCTCTGAAGGAGATTACGCTGCCCCAAAGTTTGCTAGGAGACACAGCCAATCCTTGTCCTCTACTTTGGTCAATGAGGATTCAATCGGTTATCGAAATAACTCTCAGCTGGGCTTGCTTCCTACAGTTGACTCTGATATTGGAATTACTGACGATGATAATTCTGAAATGGATTTGAAATTAAATGAAGCACCGCCAGTGGCTACTTCGGTCAGTGAGACTAATCAAGCTAGCAAGCTTTCTTCCAAACAGCAAATGACTTAACACTACTTTCGCTTAATATAATACTACATTCTTTAAGATTACCTCTTTTATTCGAGTTTTTACGTGGTTATTATAGAATGGATGCTCAAGGTTTTTTTGGGAAGGTTGATCTATATCCTATGTATATATTCGATTAGATATTTAATGGAGTACGTTAAACCTTTGACATTACTACTTATTGACCTGGAAAGTAAAAAATCTGAAAAATGGTAGTGTGCTTACCGTTCTGTTGATTAGAACTTCGAGCTTCAGCATAAGCTGTTGGTTAAAGATAAGTGTTTAGTTCATACTCAGGATTGATTTTTCATCAGCGATGGCCGATGTTACAGCTGAAGAAAGCATTATAAATGAAGAAGATAGAGAGGTAGATGATTTATTTGGAGACGATGAAGAAGCTGAAGTTGAAGACAATAAGCATGTTGAAGAACCGAAGAGTGATGATGAAGATGAAGAAGATGCAGACTCGAGTCAGGAAAATGAAGTAAAAGTGCTTGATATTACACTACCTAGGCACTCTGATTTACATAAAACAGAGGATGTAACATATACTTTAAGGATGCCGGTTTTTTTGAATATCGCAGCACACCCTTTTGATCCAGTTGACTTTAAGGATACCGTACAGAGAAATATCAAGGAGAGAATGGATAGTGCGATGGATGCCAAAGCAATGGAGAATGATCTCATAGCGGAAAAGCTATTGAACGAGAATACCATAAGATGGAGATATAAAAATGCTGGTAATGATGAAATCGCGAAGCAGTCCAATGCACACTTTGTTCAATGGGACGATGGATCTATTTCACTCAAGATTGGAAATGAGATGTTTGACATCAAAGACATTCCACTTTATGATAACCTTCTAGTCAAAAGTCACGATGCCTATGAGATTTTACAGGGCGACTCGATATTGAACAAGCACATCAATCTATTGCCCTCTTCTACATTCACATCTACTCACAGAAAACTCACACAAGCTGTCAAGAATATTCAACGCAAGGACAAGATCTTGAATACCATAACTGATACAGATCCTCTT
Source organism: Schwanniomyces etchellsii (assembly GCA_031081805.1). Lineage (NCBI taxonomy): Eukaryota > Fungi > Ascomycota > Pichiomycetes > Serinales > Debaryomycetaceae > Schwanniomyces > Schwanniomyces etchellsii. The sequence goes on along the minus strand of JARYSY010000001.1, from coordinate 496,989 downwards.
TTGAAGCAAAGATTGGCGGATGAAAATGAAAGGAAGTCTCTTAAAATGCGCAGACAGATGGAAATGAAACGAAGGTTGCAAGAGGAAAGGCTCGAGAGAAATGGTAGTCCCTCGATGGGAGATGAGTATGAAACAGCTTACGAACGTTTCGAAAGAACATATGGAAACAACGAGTATGATGACGAAGACGATTTCGTAGCGAACGATGAGGAAGATATAGAAGATGATGGAGTCGAAGAAGAAGATGAAGAAGACGAACTTGATAGGGCAGCTGAGCGCTTAAGAAAGGTAAAGGAAGAAGGTATCTCGAAGTATAAGAGTAAGGCTTCGGATGAGCCTGAAGAACAAAAGAATGTAAACGAATCGGAACCTGAAGAAGGTGTTTCTAGGTTGACTCCCAACCCTGAAGGAGAAGTCGAAGACGAGTCTAAGCACACGAGGAAGAAAAGACGCATTATTGATTCCGATGAAGAATAGGTTCTTTACCTTCTTATTGCATATATATGTTCTAAATATTTGTCATCCCAAGGACACTCGTAGTTTTATTTTTCAATCTGACATAATCTTTAATCGCAGAAAAATGTGGGGGAAAAACTGGAAAATACTTCAATCGGTTAGTTTGTTCTTCTATCTTTCTTTCTTTTTTTCATCCATTCTTTCTTTATAACTAGCTGCTGGGGCCTTGCTTCATTCAAAGAATATATTTTAAGAAAATGACCTGTCTTAGACCCATTCGGTTATTGTTTCTAGGGGCACCGGGATCAGGAAAAGGAACGCAAACATCTAAGGTCTTGAGGCGATTTCCGGAGATAGGCTCCCTTTCGTCGGGGGACATTTTGAGGAAGCAAATAAGTAAAAACACAGAACTAGGCGCTGAGGCCTCAAGCTACATTATGGCCGGAAAATTGGTACCGGATAGCATTATGATTCAGTTAATTGAGGCTCAAATGCGTCAAATGAACTGGCTACACGAAGACTCAAAATGGCTTTTGGATGGATTTCCTCGAAACCGTAACCAAGCTGAAAGGTTAGACCAAATGCTTTCCGGTAAGAATGCCAGCTTGAACATGGTAATAGAGCTCGATGTTAATCAGAAAATTATATTAGAGCGCATTGAGGCAAGATGGGTCCACATCCCCAGCGGCCGCGTATACAACCTAGACTACAATCCGCCAAAGGTTCCCTTCAAAGACGACGTAACTGGCGAGCCCCTTTCGAAGCGTCCGGATGACACTGCTGCAGTTTTCCAAAAGAGACTCGATGTTTACAATAAAGAGCTTCCATTTCTAAAGGAATTTTATATGAGAGAAGGTATTTTGCACTCTGTAAGCGGCGACTCATCCGACATAATTTACCCAAAGATAGAACGCTTGATATTAGACACTTTTGCTTGAACTTAGATTTAGAAGGTTTTGATAGCATACAATAGACCTAGAATAATCACATTGTACAGGTATGTAACCGTAAGTATGACTGTAAATATACTTAATGTGCTGAATCCAATACCAAATCATTGCAGCATATTTCTGAAAAGTTTTGGTTATAAAAGTTCCTGATTATAAGAATTTTAGAATTCTTCATTTTCATTCTCAACTCATCATTCAAATTAATCGCGATTAGATCTTTTGCTATCAAACAACTTCATCAGAAAAGCAGTATCAGGTCTAGTGAAATGAAGTTCTATATCGATGATTTGCCGATACTATTCCCTTATCCTAAGATATACCCTGAGCAATATGCGTATATGTCTGACATTAAAAGAACATTAGACGTAGGAGGAAACTGTATCCTAGAGATGCCTTCGGGAACAGGTAAAACAATATCATTGCTATCTATAACAGTAGCCTACCAAATGCATTATCCAGAGCATAGAAAAGTCGTTTATTGTTCTCGTACGATGTCTGAGATTGAAAAGGCGTTGATAGAGTTGCAAAAGTTGATGAGCTTTAGAAGTGAGGTTTTGGGATATGTTGAGGATTTCAGAGGTTTGGGCTTGACAAGTAGAAAAAATCTTTGCTTGCATCCAACAATATCTAAGGAAAGAAAGGGAATCGTTGTAGATGAAAAATGTAGGAGAATTACCAATGGGCAGCTCAAAGAAAAATTAGAGAAGGGTTTGGTTAGCATAGAAGATCAGGAGAGAAAGCCGGAGACTTATCAACTATGTTCATTTCATGAAAAGCTATACGATTACGAACAGCATAATCTCATTCCTTCAGGAGTGTATTCGTTCGATGCATTAGTTAATTACTGCAAAGATGAGGGGACTTGTCCGTACTTTACGGTCAGAAGAATGATTCCTTTCTGTAACATCATCATTTACTCATACCATTATATTTTGGACCCAAAAATTGCTGAAAGAGTTTCAAGGGAACTTTCGAAGGATAGCATTATAATTTTTGATGAAGCCCATAATATCGATAACGTCTGTATTGAATCCTTATCGCTAGATCTCACGGATGATGTATTGAGGAGGGCATCTAGGGGTGCCAACAAGCTCGGTGAAGCAGTAGACGAAATGAAGGCACAGGATAGTGAAAAACTCAAGAATGAGTATGAAAAGCTTGTAGAAGGGTTGAGAGAGGCAGAAGTGGCTCGAGAGGAGGAGTTATTTATGAGCAATCCAATTCTACCACAGGATTTGTTAGAAGAGGCAGTACCTGGAAATATTAGAAAGGCTGAGCATTTCATATCTTTTTTGAAGAGATTTATTGAATACTTGAAGACCAGAATGAAAGTATTACATGTTATAAGTGAAACGCCGCTAAGTTTTCTGCAGCATTTGAAGGAATTGACTTTTATAGATCGGAAACCATTGCGATTTTGCTCTGAAAGGCTTTCTTTATTGGTGAAGACATTAGAGTTAGTGGAGATTGAAGACTTTACTGCTTTAAAAGATATAGCCACTTTTGCAACTTTGATTGGAACTTACGATTCGGGCTTCCAACTTATCTTGGAACCTTTCGAAGAAGGATCAACAATACCAAACCCTATTTTGCATTTCACATGCTTGGACGCTTCTATCGCTATCAAGCCTGTTTTTGACCGGTTCTCGTCCGTTATTATCACCTCAGGTACAATCTCTCCATTAGAAATGTATCCTAAGATGTTAAATTTTGAAACTGTAATTCAGGAATCTTATACTATGACCTTATCTAGAAGGTCTTTCTTGCCAATGATTGTCACGAAGGGCTCAGATCAGGTGTCTATCTCATCAAGGTTTGAAATCAGGAATGATCCTTCAGTTGTTAGAAATTATGGCTCTTTATTGATTGAGTTCTCAAAAATTGTGCCAGATGGATTAGTTGTCTTCTTTCCATCTTACTTATATATGGAATCTATCATATCAATGTGGCAAAGTATGGGGATCCTAGATGAAGTATGGAAGTATAAACTTATTTTAGTTGAAACACCTGATGCCCAAGAAACATCTCTTGCCCTCGAGACATATCGAAAGGCATGTTCTAATGGTAGAGGTGCTGTACTTTTGTCTGTTGCTCGAGGTAAAGTGTCAGAGGGAATTGATTTTGACCATCATTATGGACGTACGGTTTTGATGATTGGAATTCCATTTCAGTACACGGAATCTAGAATTCTTAAGGCCCGTTTGGAATTTATGAGAGATCATTTCCAGATACGTGAGAATGATTTCCTATCTTTCGATGCCATGAGACATGCTGCACAATGTCTAGGAAGAGTCTTGCGTGGAAAGGACGATTACGGAATTATGGTACTAGCAGATCGACGCTTTGCGAGGAAAAAAAATCAGCTCCCCAAATGGATTGCTCAAGCCCTCAATGATGCGGATACAAATCTTTCCACGGATATGGCTTTGGCGAACGCAAAAAAGTTTTTAAGGGCTTTAGCTCAGCCTGCTAATCCGAAGGACCAAGAGGGTGTATCAGTATGGAGCTTGGAGGACTTAGAAAACTACCAGAAACAGCATAGACTTAAAAATGAGAGTTTAGAAAGCTCTGAGGCTAAGAAAGTTGGAACGCAAGATGATGAAGATGGATTCATGGATTTTGATGATGAAGACTTGGACCTTCTATGACTTAAGGTAATTCTGCATATAATTTATATCGATAATTAGTGTTTACATACCAGGCAACGATGTACAATGAGATGGTCGATAAAACGAAAGAATATTATTCTATTGTAATCGATATAGGAGATACATGGCTTAGTATTGGATTTGCAGGTGAATCTCTTCCCAAAGCGATTGTCAAGGTGCCGTCGAAATGTGAGGAGAAAGCTGAACTATTCCCGCCATTTATGGAAATTAACGATGCTGCCATCACCAGTGAAGAACTCATGATGGGATACGACATGCTCGTTGGATCCAACGAACGCACTGAAAGGTTGGTAGAATTATATCGATCTCACGAAAAGTTAATGACGAAACCCACGAATAGTTATTTCGACATATTGCATGAAGCGATAAGAGAAATATTCACTGGCTCTTTATTTCTCTCGCCGTACGAGGTAAAGGCCTTTGTTGTAGATAATTTAATACCACTAGTGGATAAGGTAGAAACTTCTGAGATGTTACTTACGAAAATGGGCTTCAATTCATTGGTTTGGAAACCTCACCCGCTTTTGGTTGCCATAGGTGCTGGTGAAGAATCGGGTATGGTGATAAATATAGGGTGGAGATCGCTCACAATCAGTACAATATTTGACCTACGTATCATTCAAAGCCATGAAGAGCGTAGAAGTTTTACTGGAAAAGTATTGTACTATAGATTGATTGAGAAATTACTTGCATTAAGAAATTCAAAGATTGACGATTTTCTAAATACTGAGGAAGCTGTTTCTTTGCTACAAAAGTTTTGTTTAAATGCATTATATGTGCGAGAAGATAATGATGAAGAAGATGATCGCAGCTTTCGTATAGCCGATGGTATCTTGATACCGAATAGACTACGCTATGAAATTGTTGAAGAAGGCTTTTTCCAGAACGGAAATCTTGTGTCATTATTGAAGGATATACTAGTCAGTTCTTCTATAGACTTGAGAGATTCTTTGCTGCGTAGATTAATTCTTACTGGCCCATATTCGCAAATTCCAGGTTTAAAAGCAAGAGTAATAAAAAGTTTACAAGTTTTCTTAGGTGAGCGGGTGAGTGGTATATCAAGCCTCGGATCGTGGGCTGGTGGCTCACTTTATTTCTCGAATATACTCTTACAAACAGATTCATCCTGGAAAAATGATGAAATTACGAGAAGTAATATTCTGTTCTCTAAACTAGACTTTTCAGCTTTATGAATATTCATCTTTACGTGAACTCGAGCTAGAGAAATCTGGTCCAGCTGTTTTTCCTTTTTGAATGCCCTTCTTCATAATTGAAGAGCAGCTTGAAAGAATCCATAATTCGCCTTAGTAAAGGTTCTTTCTGCGTAGCATGCATATTCTGTTCTGATTCAAACTCGTATGCAATTATGTTTAATAGGGCCTCCTCTTCGTTGCAAATAGATGAACGTGAGTATACCGCCTCCGCTCGTTCGTCTTCTTCCACGAGCCCAACCACATCACAAAAGGGAGCGTATAAATGTACATTAGTCACCTTTTCTGCACCAGATAAATCTAAAGGCTTAGTGTTGGGTTCAAGAGGTCTGCTCATCATGGGTTTGAGATTGCTGCTAATTTGAGTACCAAATTTTTCTGGTATTAATGTACGGGGAATTCGATTCAAGCTAGAGTAATCTGTTTTGCAGGATAAGAAAGCAATTTGATCCTCAAATCCTTCAAAGCAGTCGGTGTCAATATTCTCTATTTCTATATTCTCTAAATTATTATTTTTCTTCAATTTAAGGGTCCCACTTTCTTTTTCTTTCCTTCTAGCAACTTCTAGTGTAGTAGCTCCCTCCTGCGATTTGAACCTTCTGCTCTCAGCATGATTCAAGAGTTCATATGATGGAGAAAGGACCAAATTATGGCTAGGTAGGCTCTTCAATCCCTCGTCAGTTCTTCTCTCTATATCTGTATGCCTCAAGTCATGTAAACCCTTTTTCGCATCCAATGCACCCTTATACCGCAGAATTTCTTTATCAAATGCCTTTTCATAGGCAGGCCTGTTTTCATCCAACTGGTTTAGAACTAATCTACCCATCGCTTCGCTATATTCTTACTTTTTTTCTATAACCTACGTTGTTTCTAGGTTCTAATGAACTCAAAAAAACTGTGGTCACAAAGAGAACAAGTCGAGTATACAAAGATGATAGAAAATAAAGAAAGGAAAAATAAAAAACCGTAACAAAAAGACCTAAAAAGTTTCTTGCTTTTAGATATAATTCTATCGTTCTTCCATTAACCTAGAGAAATTAAAGTTCCCCGTTCTTCATTAGACTACCAACATACTCTTGCAAGTATTGATTCTCGTTCTGATATTTTTCGCAAACTGCTCTCATACTCCGTATATTTGTTATGAGCTTAAATATTTTCTCCTTCTCTTCTAGTATGTGTTCAATTGCCTCACTTTTCGTCATCTCCGTGTGTTTAGAAGGATTGTGATTCTGGCTAGTGTCGTCCACATTGATCTCCATTATGCTTGATTGATTTTCAACGCCACTTTCTCGTACCTCAGAACTCTCTGATTCCTTGTTGGTGTTTTCTTCTCTCACGGGTTGAACTACTTCATCATCCGTCATAATATTTACCAGATCCTGCTGCTGTTTGGAACTATAGTCCGCTTGGGCTTCGATAATCTTAATATTGGTATACACACTACCGGATATTAGGTATAGTCGGGTTTAGTCAGCAATAATATGGATACTTACAACGAAAGTAAGCATAATATAAGTCTAAGCCGGTAATAAAAAGCAATATAGTGTAGTTATAGTTCATTATTCAGATGTCTTGGGAAGGGTTCAAAAAGGCAGTGAGTAGAGCTGGTGCATCAGTGACGGTTAAGAACGTCGATAAAACAATTGATAAGGATTTTGATGTCGAAGAGAGAAGGTATAAAACACTAAAGACAGCTGGATTGAATTTACAAAAATCTTCCAAGGGGTACCTTGATTCATTGAGGGCGGTGACGGCTTCACAAGTTACGATAGCAGAGATAGTTGCCAACTTGTATGAGGAAGCAAAACAGGGAAGCTCGCTTTATTCGAATATCGGTTCGTATTACACTCAATGTGTAAGAGACTTTGACGAAGAGACGGTGAAGCAAATGGATGGGCCTTTCCGAGAGACCATTTTGGACCCCATCACCAAATTTGCGTCATACTTCAATGAAATTGATGAGGCAATTAAAAAGAGATCCCACAAGAAGATCGACTACGATCAATGTAAGGCAAAAGTCAGAAAGCTTATTGATAAGCCGGCGAAAGACGCTGGTAAGTTGCCAAGGGCTGAGAAAGAGCTTGCTGTAGCCAAAGACATATTTGACGACTTAAATAATCAGCTTAAACAGGAGCTTCCGGAGTTAATAGCACTCAGAGTCCCTTTCTATGATCCTTCTTTCGAAAGTTTAGTGAAGGTCCAATTACGATTTTGTACTGAGGGTTATTCCAGGTTGGCTCAGCTTCAGCAATACTTGGACCAGAATTCAAGAGAAGAATACGCTAATGGCGTTTTAGATAGCCGTATAGATGACATTTTAGGCCAGATGAATGGACTAACCATTGCATCCTTGGGTCAGAAATGATTTTATAGTGCAATTTGGCGTAATGCATATAGGCGCCTTGAATCTAGCTCGATTTTTTTTTTTTTTTTATTGAAGTCACTCAGTACCTGAATGCTCATACTGTTTCCACAAATCAAATTAACTATAAACGTGTTATTTGTTTGGAGTAAGTGTTCGATTTCCAGGAAGATACTTACGTGGTTAACTGGAGAAATCTAGAATTTTTAATTTTTTTATTGTGGTGGAGTAAAGATTTGGGTTTTTTAGATAGGGCATTTTCTAAGTTGCAGCGACTTTGAAGATGGGGAAGAAAGAGAGGGAGAGAGCAGCAGTGTACAAAAGATGTAATACGCTGTATGCTGGGTTTCTCAAAAAGTTAATCTATCTTATTCTCAAGTATCCGAAGTTGAGTATACTACTTCCTATAGTTTTAACATTTGCATTATCTTATGATGTTACTTACGATTATGGTATCAAGCAGATGAACAACTGTTTAGCCTCAAGGTTTGTTGATGATGAGTTATATGTGGAGCCAGCTGAGTATCAAGCTAACAAGCTCTCTGAGTTTAAGGCGCTCGAAAGATTTTCACGGATAGACGTGCTGAATTCGTCAGCTAATCGCATACTTATAAATCTTGAGATTGAAAAGAAGAAGCAAATTGTTGACAGAAATGTGTTAGACTATGAGTTTTTTAAAGAAGTTAACGATATACAAACACACTTGCAATTGATCTATTCAAATATAGTGATAATATCTCCTTTGACTGCCTGGCCTTTTGACCTCGATTTTCCTGAAGAACCCACAGATAGAGCTAAAAAGAACTTCGGAAATAACGTGCGGCATTATGTCAATTCAGATATCGACGATGCAGCTCTGTCAGTTTTTGTTGATGATGTAAGAAAGGTCAATCATTTAATACTACTGTGCGAGACTCTAAAGCTTTATATTTTTTCTCAAAAGAATACAGGGATTCAAGAGAATGTGAATGAACTTGTTTCTAATTCCAAGGTACTATCCCTCAAGAAAGCGAGCGTCATTCATGACGTTTCACTTGAGAGAGAGTTTTTGAATTACTATTTGCTACTGTATCATACAGAAACTATATCACGGAAATTTCTCGTGATTAAGGCATTAATAGGCATCAAGTTGATATTTTTTGCTGCTATGATGCTATACATTTATATATCAATTGCTAATCAGCGTAGAGTACGGTCGGTCCTTGGGTTATTGATTGGTTGGACCGTGGAAATTATCGTCTCGACTAATCTTTCGATAAATTTCTTGGAGCTGGTCTACGGTAAGACAATATGGAGTAGTAGCACTGCGCCGCTACAATTTTTGACCAGAGCTACTATTCTTTGCTCAATCATGATCTTCAGTTCCAGAAATCTTTTCATTTTGCTAGATGAATTGACAGGTAGTGAATTCATCACCAACAGTTATGAACAACTTCCTAAAAGAATGTTTAGATTATATCTAGGGTTAGAAGGTGAGAGGGCTCAGCGTATTCTCTCAAAGGAGACAAGGACTATCTCCAAATTGGGCTCAAAGTTTTTTATTTTACCAACGATAACAAAATCTTTGATTTATGATGTGATAACCTTTTGCGTTCTTAGCTGCAGTCTCCTTTTTATAATTGCATCATATCAATCAAGTATTATCATAAAGTACTTCGCTACTAGATTGCAATGGTTTGTGCAAGCAATTATAGTAGGAGTTATTGTGGACCACCTCTTACAGTTGTCGTATCTTGTCGGAATTTTAGTATTCGATTTAAACAGGTATGAATTGGCTGATTTGCTTAACTTTCAGCTGCAAAAGAGTGAAGACCTGAGTCTGGAGTCTTTTGAATCTTTTAAAGGGATCAATGGACCTAATTTCATATCTAAGTTTTTGTTGAACCTGCCACCACTGGATCTGAACGATAGATTGCCAATTTCTAACTGGAGACATAGGTTTGGGCGGTTTTTGCTTACAGTGGACTATGCGACTTTGTTCTCATCTTATAGCCTATTTCTTTACACATTTTTGGGAATTGAATACGCTTTCCTCTTATACATCAATTGGTTTATTTTCTTTAATACCACCGAAGCTATATCTAGGTTGAAGTTAGGTATTTTCAGGGTCATCACAGACAGGTACGACTCGATATATTATCTTGAGTATACTTGTGTTTTTACGTTGATTATCGCATTGTCCTTGATTGCTTTCAAGGTAACGAAGACGCCGAACACATCCAAAGAGCTTTGGAAATTGACTGATAGTGATTTCGTTCTAGAAGATGAAAAGAAAACCTTACGTTGTATTGATTTTGTTGACAAGGAGAATGGGTATCAGCTCGATGTAATAGATTTAATATCTAACGAAACAAGTCCTTACTTCATTTCTGTTGGATTGGACCATAAAGTATTGATGTGGTCACCTTTGGGGGACACATCTAAAGCCACGAATTTGAGCACAACTATTAATATAGATGAAAAAGAGACCGAATTTTGGCCCATTGATCATATAGATATTTCCAATGGTGGGCATTACTTCATCTTAATAAATTACAAATCTAATACAATGAAATGTTTTGAAAGAAGAAAACAGGCATATATCTGGGAAAAGAAGATTGCGCTCAGGCATGAAAAGAATGAGGCGAAGCTCATGGAGTCGTTTTTCCGGGAAAGGACGGTTCCTGGGTATTTGAAAAGAAAGATGTTACAGAAAACTCTTAAAAAGAGAAGACCAAGTGAGGTATCGCTTTCCTCTCTTGGCTCCAAATTTAATGGAAATTTTCGTCTATTTGGCAATAAGGTCGGTGGTCCTCATACAGAAAATGGTAGTACTGCGGAGACAGATATGAAACTAGACAAGTTAGACTACATCATGGTTTTTGATAGTGGTGAGTTTGTATTTGTTGACTGTGAAACTGGAGAAATGAAGTTTTCCAATGCGCTAAAATCAGTGTATGATGAAAATGACAGATCTCTGAAAAAGTTAAGTTCTGTCAAAAAACTCGTCACTCCGAGAGTTAACGATAGAGTTGTTTGTCACGTCAATAATTTTGACATCATTGTTGCACATTCTATTAATAATTCTTGGAGGTTTCAACTTTTACATGTAACCGAGAGTTCGTTTGATACTCCACAGTTCACTAGTCTTATCATGCTGGAATCGCATAGTTTTTCTAGTACTTCAAGAAAGTTGGAAGACTTTATGCCAGAGGCTGGACTTTCTCGCTACACGAACTCGGACATTAAGATAAACAAAAGCATCATAGTAACTATAGACTTTGTTGGGATGATAATAAGGGTCAATAATCTATTAGCAGAATTTATTGATATTCAAAGTGGAGTCATTTTAAGAAGATTTAATGTCAGCTCTTTTAAGCCGCTGAGTTTGAAGGTGACGCATCTGGCACCAATCCATTGTAAGTTCTGTGGCTGCGCTTCGGTATCTTCTCTATCGGTGGTTTATGAAGACTCAGAGTCAAACACAATAATAGTGCATACTTTTACGATCAAAACAAAGCGTTCGAGAAATAACATTTGCTTGAGGGTAGAAAGAGACCCGCGAGAAATTCGTTGTTTAGGGCTTGACTTTGCAGTTGAGGAGCAAAGCTGGTTCGAAAATATCGAGTGTTGGCAGTTGACAGAATTGAATATGATTATCGGCGTCAAGAAAAGAGAGGCATATGAGGTACCAACAGAAGCTGTGTTTGAGCCTGCAGAGACTTCTGCCTTCAAAAGAAATGGGAGCATTAATGCACTCATACAAGATGGCGGTCTACAATCCTTGAAATCTCGCTTTGCGCCCTCAGTTCATAAATCTAAGAACACAGAAATCGTGCAAAGCGAAACATCTATCTCCGCGAAATGGGAAGGCTTCGTAGCCTCGTTGTCAAACGGAAAATTGATCTCTTATGAGATTCCTAATACCCAGGCAGACCTGTTGATGCGGAATACCATATGCTGCTCTGCGAAATTCGGTTTTAAGGCCATCTTGGTCGGTTTTGGCAACTTGATCAAGCTTCTATACTTAGGCAGTGAGAAATTAATAGAGACTGACTTATATTCTAATGTTGGTCCTATTCTGTCACAATTTGTGTCACTGCAGATGAGCACGTCACCGTCAAATAATTCTTTATTGTTTGTCAAAAGGAAGAGAAGAGATGAAATATCTACGTGACGTACTTTCTAATTCATATTTGATGAGTCAGAGCTATTTCACAGCTTTACATTGCATGCAAGTTTATGAGCATCTTTCATACCCTCAAAAGGTAATCTATAAAGGAATAACAACGGATATAGGGAAAAATGGAAAACTGCGCTCCGTATATTCGCGCAATCATCGAAATTTGTGACCATCTATGAATCCTGGAACCTATATATAGACAAGTACTATACAATCACTTAAAGATTTATCTTTAAATATTAAAATATATACGTGATAAGATGAAGATTCTTTCAGACGAGGAGAAAGTAGCACATTCCAAAACTCTTTTGGTAGAAGGTGCTAAAGGTACGGCAGTTGGATTAGGAGTTGCTTGGGGATTGGTGACTTTTATGAAGAAGAAGTATCCCGCTAGGTGGGCTAGTTACAATATGTCTATCAGAGCTTGTATGTGGGCATTACCCCTGGTTGCCTTAGGAGCCTACTGGGCAGATGAGGGTTCTTTGAAGTTTGATGAACAGCGATACAGATCCGACTACTTTCTGAAGATGGAAAAGGACGAATTGGAAAGATGGAACAAATTATCCACTGGTGATAAAGCATTCACTGTTGTGAATGACAATAAGTATAAGATTATTGTTGGTGCCTGGGCTGCTTCTCTCTATGGAAGTTGGGTTGTTGTAAATAAGGATCAGTACATGAGCAGGGCGCAGAAAATAGTACAAGCAAGAGTCTACGCTCAGGGAATTACTGTCTTGTTACTCTTGTGTACAATTTTGCTTAGTGTGCATGAAGCTGAGTTGAAAAAGAAAGAGCCTCCTCCAGTGCCAGAATGGAAGAAATACTTGGAAGAGCAGAAGGCAGCGAATGAACAGAATATAAGTACACAAACAAAATAATGGCTTCCCTCTAAATTCATGATCATTTTGTACATATATAGATCTACACATATTTATAATGAAGGGATAACCCGATAAACCCCTTGTTTAATTTTAAGTTTGTCATGACAGGAAGTTTTTAACTTCTCTATTAAGGCTTCCGAAGTAGAACCCTTTAACGGGAGGGAAAAAAAAAAAAATGATTTCGCCCAGGATCGAACTGGGGACGTTCTGCGTGTTAAGCAGATGCCATAACCAACTAGACCACGAAACCATATTGATTTTTGATAGGCGTTGTAGGATTTATACTCTAATAATATCAATCTTATCCATGTCTCTCTCTCTAAGCATCACCTATAGGTAATGGCTAAAGTACTAAAACTTTTGCATAAATAAAATCATCAAGAGAATTCAATCCTTTTGCATCAAGTAACTTCCAGGTTTCGAGAAGTTATTTCAGAAAATATACTCAGTATCATGAAATTTACAATCGCTATTGATACTGATGGTCAACAATCATTAAACTATACTCCTATCTTGCTTCATCCGGATTTATATTCATGTAAATAGTTTATTATGTCACAAAAGATTATCCTGATAACAAATACTAAAAATTAAATATGAACATATTGCTGATTATCCACTTGATGACGTTAACAATAATGATCTAAATCGTCCTAACGCTCCAAATACATCATCAGCTGAATTGTCTGATGCGCATAAAGTTAATTTATAGCATAACTACTGTCTTTGTTCAATGTTTAAAAATGTAATGTGTCCATGCGCAAGTTCTGCTTACGCTTGACAGATTGAAATCATGTTCAGCTCCCCACTTACTTGCTGCAACTTATACTAGCCCTATTCAGAGGTAAGAAGTAAAAGAGCTGGATCTTAGCATTTTTTTAGCAATGTACTGTAGTGCTCTTCAGAGCTATTTGTCTGCAGTGGCTTGACTAATTCATAATCCTCTACTACATCGGATGATTATACAAATTTGCAATAATCGCACAATTTAGTATTAATCTAGAATAGAACAAAAGACCATAATCTAGTTCTTGAAAACTATTTTCGAATTACAATGATGTCATGTATACTCATCACATAGAGGCATACGAAGTATCCAAATACGATGATGCAATCAGATATTCTGAGTGAAGTTTAATGGTTGCATTTTTAATGCAACATGGGGAAAGAGAAATCATCACGTGCGATAATATTGGTCAAAAGCATACCATGTGAATTGAAATAACCAGTGAAAGCAGATCCTTGGAGAGTAATATGGCTACAAATGACATTATATATGCTTCTTTTGTTCCGAGTGAAGCCTCATTACTCACTAGGACAGCAACATCACTGTACTTAGCTGAGTTTCCGGAGCTTTGTTCCGCTCTAGCAAGAATTTTTCCCTACTTGTTGCTCATAGATAACTTATTAGCAGTGGTGACATGGAGTAACGATGATCCATACAAAAATTTTTTGATAATTGTTGCATATCTGACTATTGTTCTTTATTGGAACGTTCTAGGCTACATCATCCTACCATTGATACTATCTATATGTGTTTCTGCTTGCGCTTGGTCTGTGAGTTCCGTCATATACGACTCACTTCATAACGAGAAGCCAACATTAGACGAGGTAATACACTCGCTTCACAACATCACCATAAGATTTGAGATGCTACTCAGACCTATTCAGCGGTTTCCTTTGAAAAAGAGACACTTCTTCACAGCATTTATAATGTGCACATTGCTCACACCTTTACATGTTTTTATTATGAGACGTATATCATCACCACAACAATATCTTTGGATAGGTGGTGTTTTTTTCTTGACATACCATTCTCCTTGGTTATACGCTGTCAGACGCTTGATTTGGAGGTTAGCATATGTGAGAATTTTCTTTTATTATATCACGGGTTTGGATGTGAAACTTGATTCAAATCGTATGAGCTACAAGGGTACTTCATCCATCATACATAGTCCGAGCTCAAGCGACATTGAAGATTTCAAATGCAACCTTGAATCGCTTGAGCTTTCAGACGATATTACGGTTTTAAAAAAAATAATGATTTCACCAACAAAATTCGAACAAATCGTTAGATTTGACGTCTTAGAAAATGAAAGAAGATGGTTAGCATTGGGATGGTGTAAGTTTTTAATGCATAACGAAAGACCATTGTATTGCTATGCGAGCTCTATGGCTGAAGTTCCCTCAATTTTCTCTCCTGATGCTCGCATATTTCCGCAATTGAATGACAGGGATTTCTACTATGAGTGGAAGTGGATACATGGCTCTTGGTCTGTCGATAAGAGTTTTAACGATGGGGATTCTTCTGACGGATGGGTTTACTATGATAACAATTGGGCCAATGGCTCTCCCGAGGACGGATTCTCAAAGTATACAAGGTCTCGGAAATGGAATAGGAAAGCACTTTTGACGATAGTTCAGAAAGGAGAAGATCATGAGTAAATGCAACCCAGTAAATGCAACTAAAGTGTTACGAGAACCTGCCATCATTAAGTACGATTAATAAATGGAATGACACAAAGATCGTATTCTTTTTTTTTTTTTTTTTTTTTTTTTTTTTTGGTATCTTTAAGGGAATTAAAATTTTGCTAAAGTGTGCATCTTAGTGTCGACTCCGTAAACAGCCCATCTTCGTCAAAGATAATAAGATGAGTGCTTTTGCAAATAAACCATATAATGAAATCCCTACGAGGTATGTCGATCCCTTGCATTCGAAAAAGCCTGATGAGGGTAGCCGTGTAAATGGGAAAGATTGGAAAATACAGAAAGACGCTTTCAGAGTTAAGACACTAGGAGTGACAAAGTCAAGTTCTTGGAGGAAAAGAGAAGAGAAAAGATTGCAAGATAAACAATATAAAGCAAGACTCCAGGAGTTAAAACAGGAAAAGGAGGACGCAAAACAACAGAAAATTGCCGAATTGAAAAGAAGGCGTGAAATTAAGGAAGAGAAGGAGAGATACGAGCGAATGGCACAAAAGATGCACGCTAAGAAGGTCGAGAGAATGAGGAAAAGAGAGAAAAGGAACAAAATGTTGAAAGAACGCTGATTGCTTTATTACATTCTCTTTGCATCCTTTAAGGCCAGTACGCAAGGAGGAACTGCATTTTTTTCAAGAACGGGTTATATTTTGAGCGGATCTTCATTTCACTGAATCTACTATAATTTACCGCCAATTATAGGAGTATATATTGATTTAACTAGCGATATATTTTCGTCTACCTTGGTCAGATGGAAGCAAACAAAAGTAACGCTTTCTTGTGGCGAGCGATGACGTTACCCGGATTTAGGCGTCATATATAAATTAGTCGCAAATTCCTGCAATTCGCTCGAACGTGAATTCTTTGATCACTGATTTTGTGTCAGATCTTTTTCGCAACTAGCCCATAAAGCATCTTGAAACTGCGTTAGTGTATCTACTCTAAGATAGAATAGAAGGTGAATGAACTAAAATATATAGTACGGTTAATAAAACATTCTAGATTTATTGCTCCGCTTATAATTGTTCAAAGTTGCAGGATACATTAATTTGTTGATCCTTTTTATCAAACATAATATTCTATGGATTCATTAAAGCTTCCAACAACCGCGGCACAAGCGAAGGCATTTACGGCGCCCAATTCCCTTCTATTTCCTCAGGGGTTAGATGGTGAGCAGAGGCCTGGTATTCAGCATGAGGTGATCGCGAAGAAGGAGGAAAACCCAGACGTGATAGTGGAACCTAATCATGTGGGAGAAGAAGCTGCTACGTCAGGGATCGTACCTACGTTACAGAACATCGTCGCGACTGTCAATTTGGATTGCAGATTAGATTTGAAGACTATTGCGTTGCATGCTCGTAATGCAGAGTACAACCCAAAGCGTTTTGCTGCGGTTATCATGAGAATTCGAGAGCCAAAAACAACAGCTTTGATTTTTGCTTCTGGTAAGATGGTTGTTACTGGTGCCAAATCTGAGGATGATTCGAAATTGGCGTCTAGGAAGTACGCGAGGATTATTCAAAAGCTAGGCTTTAACGCAAAATTTACGGATTTCAAGATTCAAAATATCGTGGGTTCTTGTGATGTTAAATTTCCCATCAGGTTGGAGGGTTTGGCATTTTCACATGGTACTTTCTCGTCTTATGAACCTGAGTTGTTCCCTGGTCTAATTTATAGAATGGTTAAACCAAAGATCGTTTTACTTATTTTCGTATCTGGTAAAATCGTCTTGACTGGTGCTAAGCAAAGAGAAGAAATTTATGCTGCGTTCGAAGCCATTTATCCTGTGCTTAGCGAATTTAGGAAATCCTGAGTCAAATAACGTGCAGTAAGTGCATTCATAATAGAAAGGTTCATGCCTTCTTTCCTTTTGTATTGAGAGAGGAATTACAAGAGCATAGTTTAAAAGTAATGTATTTTTAGTCAATGATGAGATGTATATTTAAGTATCTAGGAGATTGAGCTACGAGTTATTCGTTTGTTCAGCGCTAGATAAGGAGATAAAAGATATATAGAGATTATAGTTAAAACCAAAAAAAATAAAGCAGAATCAAAGATGAACTGAATCACTGATTTCTATTTTAATTATTGAGTTGATCTTCTCGTCCAATTGCCCATTTAAAGAAGTTGCATTGAGCACTTGGATTAGATAAGTCATTGCTTGTGCTCTTGACAGATGATGGTTTAGAACAACACCAAAATCTCCTTCCTTTGTTATTGCCACTTTTAAGAACTGTTTTTAATTGACATGGGATATCATGGTGGCACCTTGGCGGAACCCCATATATATTAGATATATTCGAAATTGACAACGGTTGAGGAACTTGAATGGAATCCTGTTTCAGCTGGTTATGTTTCTGTAAATTTTCGGGATCCTTCAAGCATAAATGGTTCGCCGATTGTACCCCATTCGACTGTTTATTAGACGAATCTTGATTATCATTCTCCTTAAAAAAAAAATGGCTTATCTTCGTTTGTTCACTACTAGGTTTTGAATTAAGTACCTTACCAAAATGCAGAGGTTTTTGTCGTTTATTTGTAGCGGAGTGACTTTTGTTCTTCTCATTCTCGGAAGGGGAATTTCTTTTAGCGGCTTGGTTAAATATAGATAATATGCTGCGATGTTGGACCAAATTGAAGAATTTCTTTGCTTCTAGCCTTAAATCCTTTTGTTCTAGAATCGTTGGCGTGCTAATTTCAGGTGGGATAAAATCAGCTATTACAGGACAGTGATCGGAGCCCATAAGAAAGGGCCAGATGTTTGCTTCGACGAGCGATTCCTTCATCTGCTCAGAACTTGTTAATATAAAATCTATTCTTGATCCATAATTAACCTCTCTCGCACTAGTCAAAGTATTCCATACGGTATACATCTTCTTTCGTCTTTTTTGAATGAGCCTGGTTGTGTCGTAAAATATTTGTGTGGGCTTTTCCTGCGTTTCGAAATCAAAAGTGGCTTTAACGTAATTGTTTAACAATTCTCTCGCAGGAGAAGACTGCTTAAAGGATATACATTGCTCTTTATTCACTTCTTCAAACTTTTGGGCACTATTAGAATTAGAGGTATCTGGGACTCGTTTTAATATATTCTGATGAAGTAAAGTCTTCAAAGTTTCAGCATGATCTATTAGATCAAGGCATACATTTACGTCGCCCATAAGAACTACTTCTTTTTTCAACTCGAATTTCAACTTGTAACAGCGCTGAAGTAACATTCTCAAGAAATCAAGCCTAAAGGTTTCTCCCTCTTCTGACCCGCCTGAGTTTGCAGGGCAATATACTGAAAAAATTATAATGCCAGATGCAAGCTCCACACAAACGCTCCTTCCCTGGCTATCTATCTCAAGGCCTCTCTTTTCGTCTATTTCAGGATATCCTCCAATAGAATCAGCTGTATCTAAATCTCTATACTTCGTATTGGCTACGTCTGGTGATTTTAGATGACCGGAAAGCCCTTCCTCAGCCTTCACGATCGTCAAGTTGCTTTTAAGACTCTCAGACTCATTTGAGTCAGGGATCCGAATGAAGAGGCCAACCCCGCTGTATCCCTTTTTCTTTTTGGGAAGTGAGATAAACGCCCTATAGTTCTTGATATTTCCAATACCACTGCTAGACACATTATTCGAAGAGAGTTTTAGCTCTTGAAGCGATACGATATCTGCACTCAAAACACCGAAAAGAAGGTCGAAGCTCAGTCTGAGTCTATTCCAAGGAAAATAATGAAATAAGGTTTTGATACCGTTTACATTGAATGACAAATACCTGATACTGTCTTTATTTTTTTGGATTTCAGGTTTATCGAGAGGACTCAAGTCTTGAATTCTCTTGATTTCTTCATCCATTGGATTATAGCGCTGTATGATTTGGCAGTAAAAACTCTCACAAGACTACTTCTTGCAGTAGAAATTCATTGAAAATTTTCTTACTAGCCCAAGTGCTAATACTATCTCTAATTCAGTTTAACTTGCTCGTTAGTTATCTTCTTAAACCGTAAGTAAAATGTCTTTTCTAGCCATATGTCCTCTTTTAAACTTTTAAATGAGTCTTCCAACAATCCAGCTGCTTCTGAAAAAGAGTGTAGGAAAGTGAATAAAGTGTGCTTTTTCAATGAAAGCGTACGTTATGGCTAATTTGGTAATGAGAATTGTAGTGGAGGTCCAAAACGCGTCCGTTATTTACTCGCGAAGTTGAACGAAGAAATAAAATAGATGAATATACTTTTTTCTGCCATACGGAGTTCATGAGTTTTCCTTACAGTCAAATAGATGCTGATGTATTGGCGAAGAATTCGCCATTCAAGATTCTTCAAGGAAAAGAGTATGGAGCTAATACGATAGATAGTACCCCGGAATTGTTGAATTTTCAACTTCAAAATCAACACAATAATAAGATGCAAGAGCTCAGCGAAAAGGAAAGAACTGCCGGTACGGACCTATTGTACAGCCTGGTGCTCCAAGGATCGTTCAATGAGCGGTTGCAGATGTTGTTGGATCAGAATCAGGTTAAGATAGAAGAGGAAGTGCCAGGGCTTGATTCTTCACCTTCGCTCAGGGATGAAGAGAGTGATACCAATAGCGACAGACTGGATTCTGAGACAGAGGGTACGGGAAAAATGAAACCCAATTATCTTAATTTGAGAGTCTTGATTGAAAACTCTGTTTTTGACGTCAGTATGATTAAAAAAGAGGCGATACTAACATTGTCTCACTTGAAACATTTGAAGAAAACCCTTCAGTATAAACTAGAGACAAGGGACTATTTGTTGTCCAAGTTTCAAATATCACATGAGTTTTTGCTGAGTCTCATCACGAATCCAAAATGGGAAGAACAATTGGATGTCCCTTTCCTTCTCAAATCATTGAAACTGAATGTAAAATTACAGGATGTCTTATTCAGTATTAACAATGATATTGAAGCTCTCACTTGCAAATTGAATAACCACAATCTTGCTTGTTTGGTCTTAGGATACGTAGAAGATATAAGACTAGCAGCCTTGTCTTCAGGCTCAATGAATGGAGAAGCAAATTGTTCCCAGTTCTCGATGAATGAAAAACAAGATTATTCCTTGAGCACCTCTGAATCCGTTCAAAAGTCGTTTGATTCTTTATTCTCGTTCATTGCTTCGACAGCTGCTCAACGGAATATACAATTACCATCGCCTATCTTTAAGGAGCATGAACAAAGTTCATTTGCTTCTCGTTTGGATTGGACTCAAAAGTGCATAGCCACAATAATACTTGATCAGAAGCAAGGGAGTAGGCCATATAGCAATGATGAAGCCATCACTGAGGAGATTGCAGGAGGTCTGCATGACTTCCCTCAGGCACCCCAGAGTAAGCTTGCACCTTTTGGAGCGACTCCTGACATCTCATTAGCTGGAGAAAATGAGAAATCAGTATCAGAACTCAAAACTGCGCTTAATGATTTGAGATTCTCTCATCAATATTTAACCAGAGAATTTGAACATTCGAGAGCAAGCTCAATGAAGACAATACAGGAATATCGAAAGAGAATGAATTTCTTGGAGAAAGAAATAAATAAGGTTAAAAATGCAGAAGATGGTCAACGTGAAATTAGCTGCGATGATATAGAAGCCAAAGATAGAGAAATTTCGAAACTTCGAAAAGACTTGAACTTACTCCGGATAGAAACACTTGGCTATAGAACTTCTAAATCACCATCATCGTCCTGCTCAGCTAATATCTCTTCCCTCTCTCCAGTTGCAGCAAATTTGGAGTATTTAGAAGAGAAGGGATATCCAGGTGAGCAATCTTCTCCTTATGAGATAAGGCCAAATTCCAGTGGCAGTTCCATGAGTACCGGAATCTTGAGAGACGAGTTCAAAAAAATAGTGGAAGAATTACATGACCAATATGAGTTGGAATTGTGTGAAGAAAGAATGAGACGAAGAAAACTAGAAGAAGAATTGAAAAATTCGACAAAGGATAAGATTTGATTTACCGTTAGTGAGATATGCATTTATCCGCTTAGTCCTTTCTAGGAAAGAATAAGAAAAGTAGTTTCAAGGATCTACACCTCAAGTGATCGGTAATTCTGTGCTTGAAGGCCAACAGCAGGTATTGGTAGCAAGAAGTGCTTAAACTGTAATTTACGTGTATTTATAGAGAGACATTCTTAGTGAGAAAATAGAAATGAAAATAGAAACATATTCGCATTCAGAAGAATAAGGCGCGTCTATTTAGATTCTGTAAATTGAAATTATTGAGAATCACAACATGGGAGACAAGAAGGTTTGTGACGAGGAAGAAAATGAATATGAAAAAGAGCATGATACAAATACTTACTTACGCCATCCTCTGGGACAGATAGAACGAGATGCGTCACAATCTCACATAAAGTATCTGTTCGTTTCTCCTAACATGATAAATACGGATAGGGCCGACGGTCCATTGGAGCCTAGAAAGAAGCCCAAATTAGAAAAAGATTCGAAAGCAAATCCGTCTAGTGAAGTACTCGGGAAAGAGAAAAGTGATGAAGGTTCTAAAAACTCGATTGATATAAAGAATGGCGGATGGGAAAGTACTTCTAAGGTATCTCAGGTAGATTGTTTAGTACATACCTTCCTATCGAGTTCGAACACCTTTCTAAATAGGGCACATTCATTGGTGCTCCAGGCTAATTCCAAGAAAGGTTTAAGGATGTATTTTAAGCTTGTTAAGTTGGCAGTCCAGTCCTTACTAATATTGATAAAGCGATACGGCAAATGCTTGAATCCTGAATTAGAACTGTATGTTTATTTGAAACTCTCTAAAATATATTTCCATGAAACTGAAAATATTGATCGGGCAGACGAGTACGTGAATAGAGCAATTGTAATTGCATCCAGGAATAACTTACCTCAAATAAAACTTGCCAGCGAGCTTTTAGCGTGTCAAATTCTCATCAAGACAGACCCTAAACTCTCTATAAACTATATTAATGCTAAAGTCTCCTTTTATGATACAGAAGGTCCGAAATCACAGGCGAACTTATTTCATCTTTTAAAGATTTCCGCACTCTCAGTCTTCGATTCAGACTCTGCTTTGATGGCTTTATATTCCTTAAGTAAAGAGATGAATATTGAGGTGAATATGAAGGTTACATGTCTCTTATATCAGTCAATGTTGTGCTTATACAGGGGCGCTCCTTCAGATGCCCTCAGAATGTGCGATGAAGTTGATAATCTTGTGACGCCTTTGAGCATATTTCCTGTACAACTTACTGCAATGGGTCATCTTATAAGATATGCAAGCTTTATTTTATCAAATAAAATATCGGATGCTACAACATATATGCGCAGAATCAATAATTTTATATTGGGTGAACAGAAGAATGCATGGAAGGATTGGAACGAAGACGGCTCTATAGGAATTACCTTGAATTTATTTCAAAGTGATGCATTAAAGGATCAATATGAGTATAATCTTAGTTGGTTAAACTCAGACGAATTTGTGATTTTATTTTATTTCTTCATGGGAATTCATTTGATGCTCGATTCAAGAAGCACGAAGAAAGCCCATAGAGTTTTTGAAAAATGCTTAGATATTCTATGTGGACAACTTAGTGAACTCAATGGTATCAAATCTAAGAGAAATTACTCTTTGCATAAATTAAGGAATAGTAAATTAAGACTATACTACGTAAAATATAACATCCAGTACTATCAACTCTGGTTGAAAATTTTAAGCAATGAGTTTACTGATCTCGAACCCTTAGATGAATTCATCAACTCCTATGCCTCTTTTGGGGATGAAGAGCTCTGTTACTTCGAATCGATTATTCCAAAATTATTGTATCTTCGTGGAATCTATTCGCAGTATTCAGGTAACCTAGCGGCTGCGAAGTATTATTATACGCAAGTATGCCACTTGACAAGTAGTAACAAAACGAACAGGTACAGATTCGAGAAAGATATGGACTTAAACAAGTTGCCGTTTGAATTCACGACAAGAATCTTTGAACCAACGCTGCAGCATAACGAGTTGAATATATATGCATGTGTTCAGCTTAGCTTGATCCTCGAATTCGAACTAGGGCAGATATCACGTCTCCATTCTTCTCCCGAGTATTTGCATAAACAAAACGAAATATGTAAATGCAAAGGAATTATAGACTTAAGATTATCGCATTTATTATCTCACGGTAGAGCCGAAGGAGGCATGAATATTTACAAAAACTTTGCATTACAGAATTCTCTAGTTGTCTTGACTTTTAAAATCATTTGTTTGATACATGGTAAAAACGAAGAGACTTCACACCGAAGTTCACAGGATAACTTCGGAGAATTGAGGGATTCAATTTTTCAAGCATTGCTGAGTACTGACTTTGAGTCATATCCTTCGTACATGAGGGCTTTGATGAGTCTCATAACTTTTCTTACATCACGCGATCTTAAAGAGAAAGACAGGTCCTTCCTGCGTTGCATGGCACAGTTCAGCCTGGAGAAAGCGACATATAACGATAAACTTATAAATAGTATATTATTGGAAGAGTATTCTAAACAGCTTCACGCTAATGGAGATAACGATAAAGCGGCACTAATTGATACAAAGTTGAAATATTTAGAAGAATCAATCGATACCAAGCTAAACATAGCTAGAAGATCCTTACTAGAATATTTACACCACAGTTAAAGTAATGTAAACGATTTAATTTGATAACTTCAAAATTATGAGTCTTGTTTCTAATAAAGTTAATTAATTTAGTCTTTGGATTTTCTTCTTTTCTCGGAAGACTCACTTGTGTTATCGTCGGCTTTCCTTTTTTTGTCCTTCTTCTCTTTCTTTTCCTTTTTTTCCTTCTTTTCTTTCTTTTCTTTCTTGTCCTTCTTTTCTTTCTTTTCTTTCTTGTCCTTCTTATCATTCTTTTCTTCCTTATCTTCATCATTTTCAGTTGAGTCTATTTCTTTCTTAGTTATTTCGATCTCTTCCACAAGTTTTTCTGATTTATCAGAAGCAGGCTCTGTAATTTTAGCCAGAATGACACTTTCCAGAATGACGCCCTCCGGTTCATCATTGTGGTCCTTGTATTCCAGTTTCCAAGACTGAGGAGTATTTTCATTGGTTCTTCCGTATTTATCCAACTTTCCTTCTGCCTTTAATTGCTTCTTCTTCTGTGCAATAGGTCCTAAGCCCCATCTTCTTGGATAGGTATCGCGTTCCATGATGCACCTTTTAACCTTCGCAACAACCCCATGATCGCACGTCTGCAAGTCTACAGCTGTCATCTGAGCTATACCAATCGCAATGGCTTCACCTTTTGTGGTCATCAAGACTACTTCATCGTACAACTCAATACCCTCTTCATAGCGTAACAAACCAGGTATCATTAGCTTAGCGCCATAGCATACAGAATTCACTGCTGAATCCTTCACAACTACTCTTTTGTAACCAACTAAGAGGGTTTCCAATGGTTGAATAACTCTTCTCAAATAAGATTCGTCCCTTGTATTGTCGTATACATATTGCGCATCTAAAACGTCATGCAAAGTGACTAAATTATCATTTTCAGACATTGCACCAGAGCGAACACGACGCAATTCTTGCATATGTCCACCAACACCTAGCAACATACCTAAATGAACACATAATGTTCTCATGTAAGTACCCGCTTCACAGGATGCCCAGAACACACCAAGGCCTCTCTTGTTATCAAATTCAATCAATTTAGAATCATAAATGCTCCGAACCCTAAGCTGTCTCTTTACGGCCGAAATTAAAGGGGGCCTTTGAAACAAGGCACCAGTCAAATTCTCTAATGCTCTTCCCATTTCTTTTGCGTCCTCTAACTCATCATGTAGTCTGACAATACATACATATTCTTTACCGGCACCTTGCTGGGATTTGACTAATCTCGTAGCACGATCAATACAAACTATAAGACAACCCGTAACTTTTGGATCTAAGGTACCTGAATGTCCTGTTTTCTCACACTTCAATATTCTTTTGATCCAAGCAACTACCTCATGCGAAGAAGGATTAGATGGTTTATCCAAGTTTATGATACCGGAAGAGACATAAGACTTTATATCTCTTTTCAAAGGTGAACATCCAGCAGGAATAGGAGTATAATGCCCACTTCTTACCAATAGTTTGTCATAATTCTTCAAGAGTAGCGGCCAGCTAGAAGTATTACTAGATGGGGGTATAGCTTCAGGCTTTATAATATATTCTTCAGACATGGCTATCTTACTTAATCTCAAGGGAAGATTTTCAGCTACTGATGAGAACTGGAAGATAAATTTTTTCGAAAAGGAAGTAAAAAATCAAAAAAAAAAAAAAAAAAAAAAAAAAAATAAAGCGCAAAAAACCATCGTGCGGCTCCCAATCATGTCTATATACGTTTCAAATCCAGTATCAAAGTATATCCATTTGTGAATCTATCTAGATAAACTCATGTACTTATATGCTATTTCTTGTTTCATTATTTCGAGCCAGAATAATTCCCTTCCAAGGTTCCTCACAATTTTCAAGCATGAATCTACTCTCTCGTTGTTGATAATTTCAGCTTCTGGTTGAAACGATCCACCGATTAAATTAATTGTATCTTTGATAGCATTGATATCACTCACTGTTTGGTAAAGTTGAGCGACGAGCGCCAGATCTGGAATTACGATATCATCCAAATTAATATGATCTCCCTCAGAAGTATACACCAACCTTTTTTGTGCCGAGTTAAGAGAATCCAAATTAACCAATTGCCTGTTCAATGATGTAATGTTCTTTATCTCGTTCGAAAGATATTGCGTGTGATTTTGTAGATTAACTAAGTTTGCCTTACTTTGCTGGTACTGATGAAGAAATTGTTGATACTTAGAATTGATATCCGAAGAGTTAGAATATGCATCCGATGCTACTGAGGTTATCCCCTCGTTCTCATCTAACGATAAGAAGCTATTGATTTTTTTAACAATTAAGCCAGTGGTAATCTGAAGCTCATGACTCAGACTCTGTTCGGGCATTATTTTATCTACCAAGTCAACATCCTCGTAATCGACATTCGTCGTTCTGTTTGCATGCGCATCGGCGCTCTCTTTATCTATCCTGTTCTTTAAAGAAGGCATACCCTGAGGAGCCATGCTCGTGGTCTGCGCATGCATCGGACCCAATGCGAAATCCAGTTCAGACCTTTCATTAGGCAAAGGTAGCGGTGCGCTATATCTCGGATTAACGATCTGTGAGGCGCGTCCTGGTGAAGCAACATCGGGTATACCATGGGCAGTTGAAGAAACTAAGGTACTGTTGTCGCGATGCGATATAGCTGTTGATTCTAGAGGTACTTTAGCAGGCTTTGGAGGCAATTTTGGGACATTGCGATTCGATGCTCTCAGCATATCTGATTCAATCTCCAAACGATCTATTACGATATCTCTTTGCAACGTTTCATATAGGATATTGACCAAAGCAATCAAATTATAGTTATGCGAATCCCTAGGATAACTGCTGCCCCAGCTTGCAAGGTAGGGGTGATAAAATCTTCCCAGCCTATCAATATAATTGTTTGCTCTGATATACGATTGTGCCTGATCGGTTGTGACGAACACTATTGGCACACCCTTCCTGTCGATATCGCTGGTATCATGATTAAACGGATACTCGAAAGGAATCCATATGGTGACAGAACATTTCTCCGCATTCCTAACCTCGATATTGCCAAATAGATTTATAAGGAGGCGTGACAGACCATTGGAATTCGAAGTGTAGACACTGGTTCTGATCCGAAACTTGAGATTCCTATTCAAATGAATAAGTAAGAACTGATAAATGTGGGAGTAAACAACTTTTTTATTAACATATTGTGGTTGTATCGCGGTGTAAAGCCATTTAGCAACCTGTGGTGGAAGCTCTTGCATTGCTCTTCAAGAATAGCCCTCCGATAAAAGAGGTGCGATTTTGTGCGTTTCATAAGTACGCTACCCTCGAAGCTAAAAAAAAAAAAATAAAATACATCGAAGGTGCTAAAGGCAACAAGAATACAGGAGTGATAAATTAGCCCTTTAACTGATTCACACTTCGCATCTTCTTTCATTCAATACAATGAGTGGGTATGTAGCTTTCAGTGAGATCCCTATTTGATGAAGACATCTTATTGCACAAGATCAGGAATCTAAGGGGTCGATCTTGTTTTTTTAACTAATTAGAGGCTTCAGTTGGTTTGAAAGATAATACTAACTACTATAGATACACAGTTATAATTGGATTGGTTTTCGTGATTGTTTTATCCACGTTGGCTTGGGTATTTGCTCCAAAAGAGAATACTACTGTTTTCAGATCTTCAGTTATACTAGGCTTATCTATGTGCTATTTGATGTGGGCTATAACTTACTTGTGCCAATTACATCCTCTTGAAGTCCCTAGGAGATCAGACTTGAGGCCCGAAAGTGCCTGAAAGAGTAGTTTATGATTTTAATAGATGAATATACTCAAGATTACTTTTCTTTTGGCATCATTCTTATGCAACGTAATCGACTTTTGAATGTCAAAGCAACAATACTAAACGCATACAAAATTCAGTTATTGAAGTTCATTCTGTTCTCTAAAGCTTAGACTAGCCAGGGTTGGTGATTTCTAGTTGTACTTCACTTATCTCGCTCCTTGAGTAAAACTACATATCCGGGTAATTGCTTAAACTATATATAAGTGAGAATTTTTACTGCCCATTGCCTACATCAGTCTCACTTGATCTTGATTAACTGCTATAGTTTAATAAAAGTTATAATTCTGAACAATGTAATAACTCAGATTCTTCATGAAGAATATACCTCCTGTTTCTGCCCCAAGTTCTTCTTCTTCCATAGAATTCTGGGTTCTAGTTATGGAGAAAATCAGGCCTGAGAGAAGCGGTAGCAACTTGATACCTTGTTACTGTTCTTTTCTCAGGAACATGTGGTAGATAGAACATTTCGAGGTAATCTCAAATCATATGGGCATTCCTTATCTATCGCCTCTACAGCTTAATATCGCTGATGGATACTTTCCTCAATGGGAATCTCAAAACTTCCTACGTAATCTCGTACTATATCAAGTTTCAAAAAAAATATAAACCGGTAACATGGCGCCCAAATGTAGCATACCTTTCATTCTCAGTCCTGTGACGTAACTTTGAAAGTGAATAGATCTTTCACCGTTCATTTATGATGTAGTTTGACCGTTGGAAATGAACGTCTAAAACAATATTACTGTCTAAATCTAAGACACTTCAAAGAATTTCTTTCACAGAATCAAAAAGGTACCATCACCGCATAAGATTGATATGAGAAAAAAGAATAAAATCTTGAAGGCATAGTAACCAAGAACGAAAAACGGCTCAGCCAAGAATCAAAGTAACACTAAATAATGCCGAGATGAATAAAGATTTTTTGATTAAATAACCTAAGTACAAGTGCAAATACTAGAATCGGAAAACAACATTGAATATAATACTCTTCAAATTTCAAACATAAATGTAAAAACTTGTAATATGCTAAGAAAGTCCACATTGAATGTGCCCACTATATGTGAGCCGAATCAATATTTTTGATCCCCAATCGTTCACTTGCTGCAAGTAGAATATAATAATAATAATGTAGCAGCACTCACAACTAGCTCATTTGCAACTAAGAGAAAAAAGTATAAGAGAATCTAGAAACGACCTTACAATTATACTGAAAACAAAGAGACAAATCCTTAATAATTCCGAAGTTACGAAAAAATATTCTGAGGTAGAAATAGAAAGTTAATTACATTAATGATCCTTGTCTTAAATCGAACTCAATTAGTTGTTCTTTAGTATTTATATCAAGTTTTTCTATTTTATCAATTAAATCTTGTAATATACTATTTTTTAGCAATTGAAAAGTTTTATTTGAAGGGAACAAAAAAAATATCATCAGATACTTAAAATTCTGAAGGTATAGTTATTATTAAAACAATCAGAAGTAAGAGTTCACACTTTGAAGTCATTCAACTTCTTTGTGAAATCAAGCTTGAACTCAGAGCATAACTCATCGCACCATTGTAAATATTTCTTCACTCCTATTTCTTCTACAGTTCTTTTAAATTTAATAACTTAGAATTAATTATTAAGACTTTAAATATAATCTAATTTCTAGTACCACAAATTTGTCTTGATACACTGAATTTAAACTACTACTTCACATTCAGTATTCTCATTTATTAACTCAAAATATTATCCGATAAGTAATAGGAAACACCATAACAAAATTTCGGAGAGAATAGATGTAATTCTGCGTAAAGTGGTCCCAAACTTAAATATATTTCCATAAGCCAAAAGAATTTCGAATTCTGGAAAACTTCTACAAAAACGAATCATTATAGACACATATTAATTAGTATACGTTATTTCCAATAAGCTCACCAAATAAAGAAATCTAAACTTAAGCCTAAATCGTTTTATAAGCCACACATACAAGCTCGGATTTTAATAAGCTTAGAACATCGCATTCTTCGAAATGAAAATTCATAATGCCACATTAGAAGCCGTCCGATCTGTAATCACAATAGCTCTTCTAATATGAATATGGGAATTGCATTCTGGCAATGATCTAATGAAGTGTAAATTAGAACAATATTCACCCTCAAATCTTAGACTTAACAATTGAATTCTTCAGGCATTCCTCAACAGAGTTAGTTACTATCTTCCTAAGAATTAATCATGTAAAGAAGAGTCAATTTTCTTGATCTTGATACCTAAGTTTAGCAACTAATCAGCTAGTTTAATTTGCATTGCGGCAACTTTGCATCTAATAATTCAAAAAATCTCTAGAAGCTAACGTTTATTCTTGATGGCCAAAAGTGTAGAGAACTATTGTCCTTACTTTGAACAGGGCAAATAATCAGAGAGAATATTCATTTCAGATATTTTATGTGTTCAGTAATCCAAATCATGAACTTTTTTCGCATTAAGCCATAAGTTGCGTATCATCTCGATAGATGTACTAATTATAAGGGTATTTCTCTTAGTTCTCAATTCCATAGTGATGATCTTTATTAGAATATTGTGAAGACTTCAAATAATACCTTGAATAAACATTCATGGAGCCTAAATATTTTATGATGATCAATTTTCGCAACCGCTTTTGGTTGTTATTTACAGTACAATTACAACTATCCATGTAGAAATGTTATCAAATCAGGTTTTGGTGCTTCCAGTTCTGAGATATTTAGAGATACGGAATAACGTATATATAAGCAATATTTAAAAATTCAAAAATTTTATCATCGTGTTGCAGTTTCGTTTAACCTATGCCAACGTTTTACTGATTATTTAGGTTCGGCCAAATGTTAAATTGGGATTAAGAATATTACGATATCTTTCCTTCAAATGATTAATATTTACATTAAGGCTCCAATTAATAGAGCCTTTTGTTAATTTTTTTTATACTAGCCATCAAGGTGCTCTGGAAATTGGGATTCCAAATCTTTCAAATCTATATCTTCGCTAAGCATTAATCGAAATTCATTATAATGCAGAATTATTTTTAAGTCTTATATATTAGGGCTACTGTATACTCACTTAATTGTCAAGTTTTTCTCATTTAAGTTCTAAAGACATTAAAACTTTGATAATATAGAGCTTATATATAGCCTTAGCTTTATTTCCCTGTTATGTTTTCGATTTAGATTTAATTTTGTTCTCACAAATTGTGATTTCTTGATATTCGAAGAAGCTTTTTCGGTTGAATCTTTTAACCATTCTATGTTTTAATAATAATTAATTTTCTTCATGTAATAATCCCATTAGAGTTGTGCATCAAAATGCATTTTTTAAAGTTTTTATTAATTATAATGAGTATCTATTTTATTATCAATATAGTCTGGCCATCGGATAATTTTTTCGTAATCTTTCGTCTATATTATTACTTATAAATTTGAAACCATTTTATTCGGCGGTATCTATCTTTTATTTTGATGATTGGTTTAATAGTACAAGACTTGTAGAGAGAACTATCGCTTTAATTGTTGCAAATATTTGTTTAATGGTTTACTTTTCTACTTCTATATTATTATCGACTCTCAGATATATTGTTTTGTATCTGTCAAAAGCTTACTTTCTTTTCACCCAATACCAATGGCTATTTACAATTGAAAACTTTTTACTCTCATATCTACTATCTCTTTTTATTCTTTTATTCAGCGATCAACGAAGAGGATTATCTAAATAATACTTAAACATATACTAAATCTATGTCTTGAGTTGGTAGGTTTTGATCTGGCTTGGTCGTTCTATGCAATTCTACTTCATATATTTCCCCTAAAATATTCTGAAGACGGTTTATTTCATTTTTTCAGAATTTTTTTTTTTTTGGGAGGGCGGGAGGAGAAAGAGAAAGTTTCTTAGGGTAGGATTTTGAAATTCAGAAATGTTTCCTGATTTATCTTAACTGAAAACTACGAACTATCAAAACAAAGGTACTTTTATTACAGGTTCGATTATTGAGAACTACTTACGAATCTTCATCGCTGTCATCATCTCTATATCCATGCTTCCTTATTTCACCTAGTCTCTTCCTAGCACTGCTGAGCATGTTTTCGAGTTTGAGAATTTCAACTTGTTGTTCCATTTCAATGGTTTTACCTTCGTATGGAGTTAGCTTACTTAAATCAACATCATTTGTACCTTCATCGCGTGTAAGCATCTGTTGTACCTTAGATACCAAAGTTTTGCATGCAGCTGATACATTGGAGGATGCATCTTCTAAATGATTCTGAGTTTCGGAAACGAAGTTAGCTTTGACTCTCGATGCAGCAACCAATTGTGCTGTTGATGCACGCACCTCGTTCGATGCCACTATCAATTGCTCGTAGGAGTTCTTTTCCTTGAGCACCCCATCTGCGACTTGGATCAATATGTTTGTCGCACCAGCAACAGCCTTTGAGGCACTTATTAAACCTTCTGTCCATCTATTATTTTTCTTATAGAATTCGGTTGGCGTTTGGCTTCCTTGGCCCTTCGCAACAATTTCTCGTTGAGAAGCCGTGGCTGCTTTAATCAATATAGCTACAGCATTTGTAATAGCCATTGCTGCTGAAACAAGTGCTCCGTTTACTTCAATATTGCCACCTTTTATAAGAGGATCATCAAGAAGACTGCTCAAAAATTTGGATGCATCATCAACAGTCTTGGCTGCAACATCCATCTCGTTACTAACTAAATCCTCTAAGTTACCAGAAAAATTAATACCATGAGAAGGTCTCAACTTCTCCACAAACATACTGAGCTCTCTCAAGACATCCTGTACTTGTAAATTAGAATCAATCACCGAGTCCATTTTCTGCTCGTCGCCCTTTATTTTATCCAATTTATTGGAAATCAAATTGCTGAAAAAGTTCTCAATACTGCTTAAGACATTGGATATAATTTCAAGGAGTTTATCTTCATTTTCTTTAGAAGACATCTTGGAAATTCCTTTTGCGTTCAACATAAGATCATTCGCAGAACTTGTTAACTCCGAGCTTGACAATATAATATCCTGATAGTTTGTGTCATCATCATCATAGCTACTCTTTTCATCAACAATGAAATTGTTGAAGGTCGTAGCAAAGTCGGTGGCTTTATCCGAGCTGAGTTCTATAACTGAAAGAACGTACTCTGGGGTAGAATTTAAGTTCCCTGTTTGAATCTGAGACTCTAATTCATGTTTTGTGGCTTGAATTCTAGTGATGTTATTGGAAAGAATCAAATCAACCAATTTTCTTAGTTTTTGAATATTGCTTACAAGAATATGGTCTATCTGAGCATTTATAATATCATCCTGATCATTCTTAGATATGGCTAACTCCCTTAAAGCACTATCTAAGGACTCTTGCGCAATTTCAAGGTCGATATCTTTTTCTTTCAACTTATCCTCTAAGGACTGAGAGCCTAACTCCTGAAGTTTTCGATCTCTATCTGCCAACTGTTCTTTCATTTGATCCATTTCCGCTTGATGCTTAGATATAACGCTACTCAAATTAAGAGTTTGCAATTTACCTGACTCATTAAGTTGAGCATTTGTTTCTCTCAATTCTGTCTCCAATTTATCAATCTCTTGGTCCTTAGAAGCCTTTAGTCTGTCTAAATCCAATCTTGCTCTATCCCTCTCGCGAATCAAGTCTGCCAATTCCACGTTTTTAGAGGCCAAATCTTTTTCGAGTTTCTCTTTTTTCAAAATGGACTCTTGAGCGCTTGTGATTTTTTGTTGAATCTTTTTAAACCTTGCAAGTAAATTCAAATGTTCTTGTCTTAATTGGGAGTACAATTTAGCCAACGACTCGTATTTCTTAGTCCAGTTATTTATTTGTTCTTCTAGGCCTGATAACTGTTCATCTTTAGAGGCAATCTGCTGGGAAGCAGTGTTGTTTAGAGCTACTAATTCATTTTCAAGGCTTTTCACTCTCGCGTCGTACTGCTGCAACAATTTTTGATCATTATCATATTGAGATTTGAACATTAGAAGATCATTTTCTAATTCGCCTACCCTATTTTGTTGTTGCTGTGTTTGCTGTGCCTGTATTAATTGCTGATGTTCCAAGAATTGCTTCTCTTGTTCACGTTGTTGCTCCTGGAATAATTGTTGTTGGCGCATTTGTTCTTGTAATTGCTGTTGACGTTGCAATTCCAACTGCTGCTGAATTCTATTTTGCTCCTCCTGTTGGCGTTGCTGATCAAAATAACCCGTTGGTTGAATACCAAGTTGATCGACTGAAGGTGGTGCCTCAGTGGGAGGTTCATAGGAAGACGTTGGTTGAGCAGAAACAGGTACACTGCTTGTTTCAGTATTGGCTCTTGACCGTGGCCTTGAGGGAAGACTTCCGTCATCACTCACCTGTAAGTTAGGTGGAGCGTTCGAAAGTCTTGGAATTGTAATCAAACTAGTTAAAAACTTGACTGCCTTACAGTCAGCGTAAAAATCACGAAGTCGATAATGAATATTATTATATCTTTCAAAAAGCATGGAAAGCGCTTCATCCTCACCTAGTTGTTGATATAAGGCCCTAAGCATTGAGGTGCAAAACTTATAAATCCCATAGGATTCTGCTATCAAAGGGACTAATGCCGAAATTTTACATAAATTATGGGGACTTTGATTTAAAGTCGAGAACACTAATTTTTGTAAGTCATCAATCAGATCTTGCAAGTCCATTAACTGCACAATAGATTCATAGCCCTCATTAGGATCATTAACAGCTCTGAGAGAGATATATTCTTCATACTCAAACATTCCGTTAAAGCCCGGATTGTTTCTATGGAATTCTAATTTCTGGAGAATAAATCTGTCATACTGTTCAATTAATCTCCCATAAGAATGGCCATGAGTAGGAAATACATGGCCGAGCGAAGCAATGAAATCACGGTTTCGATAGGCATCCTTTAAAGTGTTAGGATGACCTTCTTGTAAAACTTTATGGATCATTATCAAAGCCTTGAATAATTGGATTTCATTACTCTGCAATGGTTGTATCTTGACAGCATTCCAAAAAGCACGAGAATTCTTATGGTCCCATGTATAGACGATGCATGCTCTGACATGCTTCCTTTTAGGAGGAACTTCATCTGAGTTACATGCCTTCTTTACAGCAACCTGCAAATCAACTTCCGCTCTGCTCATTATTGGTCTGCTAGACGTAATATTGGAATAATTGAAAGATACCTAGGGGTGGATCGGATATATGTCCTTGTCGGTGTTTGTCACGTGATTCAATGAAAATAAGAGCTTTACTATTACTATGAAGTTATATACGGCTTGTTACAGCCCTGGAACTAAGATTAAGAAGTCGATATGATAAGCTTCGTTATGAATATGCTTAACTATGAATTAAGCGTTTAACGTTGTAAAAGTCTTTTGAAAAAAGAAAAAAAACTTGTACTATTTACCTCGACGATCTATATTTTACTTTCCCAAAATCGAATGGTAAGTATCTGTATTTTACCATATGTTGAATTTGCTTTCTCATAGTTAATGCAAATAAAATGATGAAGTACATCAACAATATAGGCCAAAAAACTGGTATATCAAAAAAGGACCAAAATGATAAAAACAAAGATATTATCACGGCTCTAGTAGCATTGTGCCAAAATTTAAACTCAGGTAACCTCCTTATAAATGGTTTAAATTCATCTTCCTCTTCTCTTGAAGAGACACCTTCTTGGAACCCTTCTTCCATCGTTTCATTCTTCATTTCTTGTTCTAAAGAAGGATCAAACTTGGGCGTAAGAAATGCTAAGAATAAGTTTAATAAGTAGATACTCAATCCATAACATATAATGTACCATCCTTGGGCGAATATAACACGTAAAAAGAATAATGAAAGCAAGACGCCGAACCCTACCCATCTTCTCGTAGTGTAAGGGACAGACTGATCCAAATACTTTTGGTAAGTAACATTCAACCTTTGGATCTTCTGATAGGCTTCATTTTGTTCAAGCGCTTCCCTTGATATATCAATGGCCATTTCTTAATATTTAGGTATATAAAGTATTGTCGGGAATAATTTCTAATGCGAAGTGTTGAACAAAATCATGAACTATGTATTATCTGCTTTTGTGACACTTTACAATGCCACACAGCATATTTCGAACAATTTAATCATCTATATATGTACAAGGCTTAATTGACTACAAAAAAGATTCAAGGAATATTCGAGAGAAAAGCTTCCTTGGTCCTTCCAATTATATTCACTTTTCTTGTTGCTTGATCGAAAATCTTCACAAGTGTAATATCCTTCGGTGGATTCTTTGGGTCGACATCCGTTACAATCGTTTCTTTGACAGAAAGTGGTAAAACATGTGGCAAAAATTGAGATCTCATATCTCGCTGCTCGGTGTTACTAAACATCCCTGGAGTAGATATTAACCGACTGATAGCTTCTTTATCCTCTTTAGATATGATCCTATTAGAATACTTTGATTTAAGTTGATTCAAAATTGAATTTCTGCCCTTTTCTCTTGCCTCGTCTGTAAGAGTTTCGTAAACATTTCCGAAAGAATCAACCGATACCTTACTGTCAAAATCTTTGGCGAATGTAATATACTTAGCTTGACTTTCCGAGAATTGAGATGCTGATATTTCCGCTTTCCTTAAAGCAAGCTTCAAGTCAAATATATGAGAAAATGTTACCTGATTCTGTGCATCCATTGTCGACTGTTCAGTGTTAAGTAATTGTGAGATTCTTAAAAGCCTTTGAGCTCCCAAGTCAATGTCTTCACCCTCCATACCGAAATTGTTCGACAAAGATGCGCGGAAGACATTCAACTTCTGTTCGTCTATCTCCTTCGTTTCCTCTTTGTTCCTGAGGATCTCTGATTGTCTTAAATACTCCTTA
Organism: Schwanniomyces etchellsii; assembly: GCA_031081805.1. Lineage (NCBI taxonomy): Eukaryota > Fungi > Ascomycota > Pichiomycetes > Serinales > Debaryomycetaceae > Schwanniomyces > Schwanniomyces etchellsii. Next base: position 460,515 of record JARYSY010000001.1, on the reverse strand, counting down.
CGGCACATGTGATTTTCTTCTTTCTCTGCTTCAACTGGGTCGGTTATTTCTACATAACCAAACCTTCTTAATCTGGGAGCAAAATGGGGTGAAGGTAACACGATACTCTTCTTTAGTGCAATTCCTACAAACTTTCTCAATGGATGAAATGGATCGTAATAGAAGCGAACATAACCAGGTTCTGAAGCAAAAATTGTATGGTCCTTACCTATACCAACATTCTCTCCTGGGTGTATTTTTGTTCCTCTTTGCCTCATAATTATTTGACCTGGATGCACAAAGTGTCCCTCATGTACTTTAGGACCTAACCGCCTACCAGCAGAATCATTCTTATTTGTCTTAGAGCCACTCACCCTCTTCGTCGCATTCCGAACTTGAACGATACTCAGAGCACAAGGACTCTTAAGAGACCTCTTCCCTATGGTATGGTTGACAAGACCAATAAGATCATTTAGAAATACCATTCTACTATAGATGGAAGATTTATTCTGAAATCAATAAAATCGTATTAAATTTTCAGACGAATTCTGAAATATTCGCGAAATAGTATTAGCGTAAAAATGGTACCACCAGTCCTCTTCTCTACTGACCAGAAACATCAGAAAGTATATTGAAGCTCTTAACATGACACACTTAAATAGACGAAGTTTAGCATAGAGATCCTTACGACTTTCGACGTCACTTAGTTACATGATGTACCAGAATACTAATCAAAGAGTGAAGAAAAAAAACATGCGCGAACCCGGAATCGAACCGGGGGCCCAACGATGGCAACGTTGGATTTTACCACTAAACCATTCGCGCTAATAAAAGCTCCGCGACGGGGAATTGAACCCCGGTCTACCATGCGACAAACGGTAATTCTAGCCACTAAACTATCACGGATTTTTATCAATTTTCTGCGTTGGATAAATATATACTTGCTTTTTCCTAAAAGTACTACTGATTCTTTCTAATTGGGCTGATGAACAATCCAGTGGATGATATTAAGTCTTCATTATTCCCATGTAGCAACACTAAACATAATGGCATCGCCATCATTAATAATTCTTGTGAATACGCAAATGCATGTGGACAAGACATCATATACATGTCAGGGAAATCGACTTGACAATAAATATCCTAAGCTTTTCCTTATACCACGATAGCTCGAACATGGTACTTCAAAACATACCATTCGGTCTTACTCAATTCCCCACACGAGTTTCTTCAAATAGAGATAGCATTTAGAGCTCTCCTTGAATAGATGCGATAACACTCTTCCTATAGTTTATTTTGATTGAACCAGTTACTCAGAGGCTTGACTTTCACGAGAGAATTATTCAACATTTTTTACTCCTTAGATGATCATTTATTTTGGTTCAAGCAGGACTGGACTTCTTCGGAGAAACTATAACTAAAGTAAGTTACTCCTTTAATTTGTGGTCTCTTGATTAATCTCTTGGAGTGATATCAAATTATCTATAATCATGAAGAAGAGATGCAAAAAAGTCCAATAATTCGAGAAAACTAACAAAACAACTTTTGAGAAATAACAGAATTGACATAGAAAAGAAGAACAGAGAATGAGCGAAAGTTATCTTCAGGAAATGATTCTAACTTGATTCAATATTGTCCTTAGGCCATTTCGTAGTTCACCATACACAACATGCTGCAAATACCTATTCGCGTCAGTTTGTATTCGAACATGGAAATTTTCTCGCTCTGCCAAAAGAAAGAAAATAAAAACCTCGATGTTTCTTGTTTCCAAGAAATACTTCAGCCTGAGTGTTCTCCGGCTAGCAAAAAAAAAAGCCGAAGCTACCCAACCTACAAAATTTCTCGGAAGATCTAGTAATAATTTGTTTCTAGGAGTAGTTGGCCTAGCAAATGTGGGTAAATCTACCTTCTTCCAGGCGATCACAAAGTCTGACTTAGGAACAGCAGCGAACTATCCATATGCAACAATAGATACGGAGGAATCCCAAGTGATCGTTCCTAGTCAAAAGCTAGATCATCTCAGTAAGCTATTTGACTCGAAAAAGTGTATACCAAGCTCGCTAAAGATTGTTGATATCGCAGGTTTAACGAGAAATGCAGCAAACGGTGTAGGGCTAGGAAATAAGTTTTTGTCAGATATTAGACAAGTGGATGGATTGTTTCACGTTATAAGGGGTTTCGTTGATGACGACATTATACATATCGAGGATAATGTGGTTGACCCTGTAAGGGATCTTCAAATTGTGACCGATGAATTGATTTTAAAAGATTTAGAATTTATAGAAAGTGGTATTGAGCTCTTAGAGAAAGAGGCGAGAAAGCCTAACGTCGACAAGGCCCAAAATTCAATAGGACTAAAAGTGTTGAATAAAGTGCAAGATATTCTTTATGAAGGTCGAAAAGTATCGAGCTGTTCATGGTCGGACGAAGAGATCGATGTCCTCAATAGTTATAATCTTTTGACAGCAAAGCCAACCGTATACTTGTTGAACGTCAGCAAAGATGAGTACAAGTCAAATTTCAATAAGTTTAGGGAGCCTGTTATGGAATGGATATCTCAAAATTGTCCGAATGATGAGCTTATGATGTTCTCTGCGAAATACGAATCTGAAATATCAGCGGCAAAAGGTTTCGAGGATGACAGCGCATTTCAACCAGTAATTGGAGCTATGAAGGATGCATTGAATCTCATTTCTTTTTACACATGCGGTTTGGAGGAATCAAGACAGTGGACTTTACGAAAAGGCAGTACTATTCTTGATGCTGCTCGTACCATTCATACAGATTTGATGAGAACTTTCATTTTTGCTAATGTTTACAAGTTCTCTGACTTAGTAGGCCTTCTGTCTCCTTTCAATGAAAAAGTGCTAAAGAGTAATGGCAAAATTCTCAAATGCGGAAAAGAGTATAGAGTTGAGGACGGAGATGTTATTTTCATTAAGGCAGGAGCGGGTAAAAGTCGCTAAGCTTTCATATTTTGTAAGTAGAGATGTATATAGAAGTAATCTTACGAGTTATCCCATGATTTTTGTCAAGCACGAAATAATTTCATCTCTTATTACCAAGTCTGGGAATAGAAAATGAGAAAATTTCCTGACTAGGCGTAGGCGAGCGTTTTCATTCGAATGTCACAGGTGCATTCTTGCAATACCTAACTTCCAGAAGAGTGTCTTGACATAGAAGAACAACTTCTCCACTTGCAAGCTTCCGTTACGTCACACAATACTAGCTAATCTTTTCTTAAAGCATACAAAGGACACAAAACTAGCTAGAGTGATTGCCTGCATTAAGGAGATAGAATACAGTGAAATAAAAGTTGATGGTACCGTCTCTCAGATCCTTACGACCCGTTAATCCACAGAGAAGAATGATTATCTCAATTTATCGATATTTTTTCCCAAGAGACCATGATATAAGAAGCACGAGAGAGTATACAACAAACTGTCCGGCTTTGCCTGAGAACTTCACCAATAAGTTTCATCCCAAGCTTAAAGTGTTGTTTCTGCAGTTAGATGCTATAGCTCCGAGATTTGTTATGAAGAAGGATGAGATTGAAGTCATAATAAGCCCCTCTATATTCTATGAGACCTTGAAGTCGAAAATTGCAAGCTCAAAGGATAGGATATTTTTAAGCTCGTTATACATTGGGAAGAACCAGCAAGAATTAGTTGGTTGTATCGATGAGGCCTTGAAAACCAATGAAGAACTAAAAGTATATATATTAGTTGATGCATTAAGAGGAACGCGAGAAGCACCAAACAATACTTGTTCAGCAGATTTGTTGGTACCATTAGTGGAAAAGCATGGGAAGCATAGAGTAGATATTAGAATGTATCACACTCCACATCTCAAGGGTTTAGTGAAATACTGGATTCCTAAGCGAATTAATGAAGGATGGGGACTTCAGCACATGAAGCTATATGGGTTTGATGATGAGATAATCTTGAGTGGTGCCAACTTGTCAACCGACTATTTTACAGACCGGCAAGATCGCTACTATCTATTCAAAAAGAAAGAATTAGTTGACTATTATTTTGATATTCACAAGGCAGTATCTTCATTATCTTATCAGCTTTTTCCATCCACGAAGAATAAACTTGGCTTTAGGTTATCGTGGCCCACTTCTAACTCATCTAGTGAGCCTCACTTGAACATTGAAAGATTCATCAGTGACTCTTCATATTTATTAGAACCTTTATTGAGGCAGAATAAGCTAAAAAGTTTTGAAGAATTCACAGATACGGAGAACTACGATACAATTGTTTATCCGATCTCACAGTTTACGCCTTTGATGCAACGTGATAATGATCAATCTACCGAGAAGCCAGCTGTTTTGAGGTTGTTATCATACTTAGACTCACCAAAAATAAGATGGTGGTTTACGGCAGGTTACTTCAATATGTTACCGGAGATACAGGAACGACTCATAAACGGTAAAGCTGAAGGCACAGTGATCACAGCTTCGCCACAAGCAAATTCATTCTACAAATCTCCTGGTTTATCTTACTACATTCCACAGGCATACTTATTGTTTGCGAAAAGATTCTTAGAAGAAGTCTCTAAAAGAGGTAAAGAATCATTGATCAAGCTATTCGAATGGAGAAAAGGAACAATAAACACGCCTGGAGGATGGTCCTATCATGCAAAAGGTTTATGGATGACAGTTCCAGAGGAAGATGTACCTTCGATAACAGTAATTGGATCGTCCAACTACACCAAGCGAGCATATCTGCTAGACTTGGAGAGCAACGCGCTAATTATAACGAAAGACTCAAAACTTAAAGAACAAATGAAGCATGAAATCAATAATATATTGCTGAATGTCTCGGAACTAAAATTATCTGACTTTGAATTGAAGCAACAAGATGCTAACTTGAATAATGATGATGATATAAAGGAGCCAATATATGATGTGGACGAGGATAGAAGAATAAGCTATAAGGTGCATTTGGCTGTCAAGTTACTTGGAGATAAGCTTTAAGTTATGCCATCTCCTCAACCTTACTGAATTGCAGTCGTTCTTTATATATCACTTTCTTTTGAATAGATAGGGACATCAATAAAAGGGTATATATCGTTAAGAATACCCAGCCATTCATGTTCACCGGATACTCGTAGTAAAATAATTGCTTTATGATTAGTCGACGACAAACCATCAAGGATACGACAGATAGCCATTGGAATGCCAAAAATTTATCCGATATCCCCACAACATGTCGTGCAAGCAAGTTTACGAAGATTTGAGGTAGAAGTTTGAGAACATTAGAAACTCTGCTAATAGCCCATAAAAAGTCAACGAAATCCAAATATACCAACGTATTTTGTCTTGATAGGCAACATTTACCTAACCAGAAGGTAAAAATTAGCACAAAAATGCCAGTAACCTTAATAAATGTACTAAGGCCCTGATAAGAGTACCTTGTTAATGGATAAACGAAGTAAAGTTGCAAGAGCATCCCAGATACCACAATAAAACCTATAATATCCCCTAACAACACAAAGTGTGATATGGGTATATTAGGATATACTGGATTCCTCAACTGATATTCTTCACATATTCTTGAGCTTTTAAGATAAAGGCAACTAGTCGCAATTGAAAGAAAATATGACAACCAAGAGAGGAATATAAAATCATATGATATTCCAGCTATGGATTTTTTTTTCTTACTTCGACGAAGTAAAACTACGTATGAGTATACCAGGGAACATGACGATAATATAGCAAATGACTGGATCCCATACATTGAGTTTGTCTCAAGTATCGCCAAACATAGAGCATATACTCGGCATGTTGGTAGTGTTTTAATCAATAATCAGTGAAAGAATAAGCAGGATAACATCGAACCAACGGACGATGAAAGTAAAAATTTGAATGACGGAAGAGATAGAGGGATACTGGGATATCATAATTACATCCCTTCAGGACATATTCAATAGGAATGAGCTGTCTTCCCTAGATAATATATTCGAAAAGCAGTTAGCGAATGGTCTAGATGCTTTATCTCAGAAGGACTTAGAGAAGCTAAAAGATGATGTAGCCGAACACGAAGCTAACGTAGGGACAGCTAGAAGGCTTCTAAGTACGTCACAGAGTAATTTGGATATATTGCTCGAACACTTAAGAAAAGAAGAGTCGCAGAGCGCTCAAAGAGGAGCTTCAAATGAAAATGTGGGGACAGGAACAAGGTCTAGCAAGGCGAACAATAAAAAGGCAAATAATAAGAAAATTGGAAGACTGTACTATTCGTCTAAATTCAACCCACTGGAGCCAATATACGTAGGATCAGAGGTAGCATACAAACTAAGGAATAAGCATTTTGAAGAATGGATCCAGTGCGAAGTCATTAAGATTATGGGAGATGGAAATAAGTTCGAGATTAGAGATCCTGAACCGGATGAGAACAATAACCCTGGTCAAACATTTAGAGCAACTAGTAAGGAGATTCTATTGATTCCACCACAAGATGAAGTAGGTAATCTTGCCAATTACCCGCCGGGTACCAAAGTTTTGGCCCGATACCCAGAAACAACTACATTTTACCCTGCGGTTGTCGCAGGTACAAAGAAAGGAGGTGTTGTACGTCTAAGATTCGATGGCGAAGAGGAAGTAAACAAAGAGACCGAAGGAGAAAGAAGACTTGTTCTTCCCTTCCCTGAAAGATAATAGCATCGCTACTTCCAGTATTAGATAGTGTAATTGAATGATTAATGTGTTCATACTTACTCTGTAATGGTGTAGTTACTCTCAGCGAAGGTCGTTCGCGGTACAAAAAGTTTTTCATATCTTCGAGCTAGCTAAAGGAAGATAATTACGATCAATATTGTGCACAGTTTCACTAAGAGATGGAAGAAATGGATATTGATGATTACTCAAGGGTAAGTGGTATCTAGTTATAATATAACTGGCCCTAGATTTGAACATAGTCGTGCTTTCGTAAGCAGATTTAGGTTTTCTTAATGCATTCCTAGATGGGTAAAACCTTTGTAAACACATGGATATAGGAGCCTTTATGGCTTTTATACTGTGGTACGCCTAAATTATATGTTTTAACAGAGGATCAGTGATATTCGGAACAAATTCTAAGACTTCTAGGACCGTTCTCGCTCGCCTGTGAGGGAGAGATCTCGTTCTCCCGATTCAAGAAGAACAGCGTATTCCAACGACAGAGATTCTAGAAACTCGAGAGATTCCTATTCGAGAAGGGAGTCAGGATACCAAAGAGGAAGATATGACAGAAGAGGGGGTGATTTTAACAGAAGAAGAGGTGCTCATAGAGGAAGGGACTTCATCTCCAGAAGAAATAATTCTTATGCAAGTAGTGGAGATGATTATAAATTAAAGACAGAAAGGAATTACGATAATTCTATCTTCATCGGAAATATCCCGTTTGGATGCTCATCAAAAGACGTAGAAGACATCTTCAAGGGTGAGTTGGACATTGTAAGAGCAGATATTGTGACCAATAGAGGCCAATCTCGCGGCATGGCCACAGTCGAATTTTCAAATAAAAACGATGTAAGAAAAGCTATAGACAAATACGATCACTATGAGTTCAGGGGAAGAGAAATATTTGTGAGACAGGACTATCCACCTCCATCTGATAAAAGAAAAGACTATGCGCCTTCAAGAAATCATGATAAAGCGGCGTCGTCTGGTTATTCTGACAGACTGTATGGAAGAGCTCCCCCATCGAGAGAAAGGTTCAAAACACAACAGCCTAAACCCGGTACTGAGATTTTTGTTGGCAATCTTCCTTTTTCGGTGAACTGGCAAGCATTGAAGGATTTGATGCGCGAAGCCGGTGAAGTGGTGAGAGCAGATGTGAGAACAGATAGATGGGGTAAATCAAGAGGTTTTGGAACAGTCATATTCAATACAGAGGAAGAAGCTGCTAGAGCAGTTGAGCAGTTTCAGGGATATGAGATAGACGGCAGAAAACTCGACACTAGACCAGGTCGTGTCTTCAATCAAGAGGAAACGAAAGAAGACATTGCAGACAACGAGGAAATCCGGAAGAACACCGAATTCACAGAAAATGTGACAGGAGGAGGAGAACAATCGAATACTATATATACCGAAAGTCTCCCTTTGGTGACCAGCGTTGATGATTTGTACGAACTATTTGAAACAATCGGTAAGGTTACTAGGGCTGAATTGCAATACGATGACCAAGGGAAACCATCAGGGAACGCTGTTGTTGAGTTCGAAACAGAAGAACTAGCCGAATTAGCTATTTCTAACTTAGATAACTACAACTATGGTGGCCATGACTTGAGCATCTCTTTTGCTAAGAGACCATGAGACTAGTAGTTTAAACTATTACGTAATCAAACTAGATCATTTACTCAGTAAGAATAAAATTTATTAGTAGCAAATCATTGATTGTACCAGAGTATAGACGATTTTCTTTGGTCTAAGGGCTCTAGGTTAGAAAATTGACTCTTCATGACGTTCTCCAAAAAGACAATTGCATTTCTCGTCGTCCCTTTTATAATTGGTATTATTTTATTTCATTTGAGGCATAAAATCATTAACCTTATTTCAAAGATCCACTTTAAAAGACGTACAAGATATCTAAATTTGGACAATGAAAATAGCTTTTTTGAGGACCTAGAGGACGGGCTAAATAGTGAAAGTTTTGACATCACATCTAATATATCGAACGGTGATTTGAGGAAAGGATTACTGGAAGTTGATAAAAAGAAAGTCAAGCAACTTATGAAAGTCGAGGGTCTCTCATTTGATGATGCTAGACTCAAGGTAGTAAAGGCTAAACTCGAGGGATACAACATTGGAGAGGATGGAGTACCACTCGATCCGAAAACCGTAACCTTTGGTAATTAGTCACGTGGTACATTATTCATGTTTGTTTATGTTTTTATATTTTTGCAGAATTGATCGACTAGGGCTAGACGTACTGACACTAAGTAAATAGGCTCCATCGAGTGAATATGTGTACCCATGTGAAGTACATAGACTCTGATAACTGGAATGAGTCGCCGAAGGAAGGACAGCCTGGTGAGTATCATGATGATAATTCATCGGTCATTTCTATAAGTCCGATCTCTAATCACTACGCAAAATCTTTGAAGGGCAAGAGATTTGATCGTAGAAGTCTTTTAGAATGGAAGGAGATTTTTGCCCATGCTGCATTTTTTCGTGGATACGATGCCTCTTTGTTTTCCCATGTCTTTATCATGGTCTTCAAGAATGAGGGTAGACTAAGTACGGTTTCCTTAACTGGCCGTGGGCTGACAATTTATGAAAAGCTCCTTTTGGATGAGAGGTCGAGGTTTTGGCCAAGCTGTGAGAATCTAGAGACCAAATTTAAGGGATCTAAGGTTAGGAGAGCATTAGCGATAACGAATCTCAAAAATTATACTATTCTAGCTTCAGAATCTAGAGATCTAAGGTCTCCATGGGATGAAACCAACGCTGGTTCCTTAGCCAGTAGTATGCAGCTTATCACTGAAAAAAGTCCTTTAGAATTGGGTGTAAAAATGCTTGAGCTAGGGATGTTACAGTCACATTACATCGAATCAATAGTTGTCGATGTTATCGCGAGACAAGAGTGGAACAAAGCTGAAAAACAAGAAGAAGATTGCACGAGCTCAGTAATTTTGGGCCTCGGTAATCAGTTAGACCATTTGTTTGATCCTCTTTTAGAATACTCTCCGGAAATAGTTGACTTCAGATACCGTGTTCCTATTAGACTTGAGGAAAAGGTTCAAAATATTCCAAAAATAGAGGAAATATGTCAGGAGCTTATTCAAGTTCAAGCAAATTATACGTCTAGGCTACTGGAATTATTACTGGATCTTGTAATTCCTCTCCGTAACCATTGTACAGCGGATTCTGAGAAGAACATTTTGGCGGTGAATAAAGTCTTCCCTCCAACGATTGATGAAATAGTAAGGATTAATACTATTCTTCAGGAGTCATTGAAAAAGGCAGTTAGTTTTGGCTTTTTGGAAATTCTTAAGGTTTTCTCTCTACTACTTCCCTATTTCTATAGGCCATTTGTGAGGCACGAAGCTAATATAAAAGGTGTAAGTATAAGACTACATGAATTCTTTGACAAGAACGAAGAGTTGTTTGAAGACAGCAAGCTCAATGCAAAACAATTTACTTTGAGAAAAATTGACTCCATAGTATCGGGGTCCTTACTAGAACTTCCTCAATTCAAGCTAATATTAGTACGAATATTGGAAGAAGTGCAAAAAGAGGAAGCGGAGTCCCATGAACTAGGAGTTCTTTCAGATGCTGAAGAATATTTGAACTCTTCAATCGGTGTGATAGATGCATTCGGTTACGAAAAAGAATGCACATTGGAGAATTCCACGACAAGAAAAAGAGTCTTCACAGCCACTGGTAAAATTTTAGAGGAGCTAGCGACAAATTGGCCATTCTCTTTACAGTATGGATGGCTTACTAGAAAAGTTGTGGGGATTTTCGAATTAAAGAATATGTTGGCAAATTCATATGATCTTGAAATCATGATAATATTCTCGGACGCGGTTGTATTCTTACAGGTCATGAATGAATCCTACCTGAATATCAGAAATCGCTTTGATGGTTTATCTCTCTCTGATATCTTGATGAACTCACTAGTTAACGAGAAACCGCTTCCAAAACTTTCAAACTTACCAACATTAAAAGTCAGGCATTGGTTTAATGTAAATGATATCACAATCAGCTCCTACAAGGGAATAGATGCAGATGCAAATAATGAATATAGTTATCTTCATATCTTATCTTCAGGCTCCTTAAATGAAGATGTCAAAGACGGCATTACGTTGAATTACAGGATATTGGACGATAAGCAAAAGTCCCGTGGAAGCAGAATAATCGAGCTCGTGAATAAATCAAAAATATTAAACAGAAGGCAGCCCTTTCATCTTTTGAAAACTGCTGACACAGGCTTGACAATGTATTCGTTAATTCAAGATGAGCAAACATACAAAGAGGAAAAGTCCAAAGCTTCTGTTGCTTTATTCATTAACCACGAGAAACCAAGCGATCTAGTGGAGTTCTTCGACTTGTCTAAGAATATTTACTTGATATTAAATGCTTCTTTCAAGAGTCCGTCCAAGGTACGATTGGTTGGTTTTAATAGAGACTGCTCTTTCCAAGTTGATGAAGTACTTAACAAAGATTTGCTAAGAGAAGCGGTGAAAGCTATAACAATTCGAGCTTACGGTCATTTAAACGGAAAATTGGCTTTTCAGCAGGATGCAGCTTTTAACTTGTATGCATCTTACTCAAAGTTTTTGTGCTCTGATTTTCGAGAATACGGAACAAGTCTGACGTTGCTGGAGAATCTGACTAAAGAAAATGCATCTGAACATAATAATTTTCACATATCTAACGAGGATGGATCTCCACAGTTGTCAACTGTACCTATAAAAAATGACGAGCTCAAAGCGATCGATTCTCCTAGAATTAGCCCAAAGCTGCATGCCGTTGGAAATTTAGGTCATAACTCTAACAAGAAGAGTAAAAATATCATTAAAAGATTATTTTCTATGATTAGACCGAAGACTAGAGTAAAGCACAGGGCCACTCATAATGGAAGTGTGCCTACAAAGCAAAGCCAAAGTCAAATCTTGAAAGATGCCACTAGTGGTAGGAAAAAACCAGGTTTGCACAAAAATAATGCCATAAGGGCCCCTCTCCCTGGAAATAAAGTACTGGAATCTTCGTTGGTACTGGTGGAAACAAAAGTGGACGAAAGTATTGAATTTGATCAGGATAAAAATTTATTGACTTCAAAAACGAACATCTTACCAGGTAAAGCACCCGTAAATTTGAGTACTAAAATGAAGCAAAGCGATAATAAGGATCTGGATTACAGAATTCCTGTAGAAACGACTGAGATGGAGAATATCATTTCTCAACAGAGAAACTGTGTCTATCCGGAAAAACAGAGGAGGCAGCTGCTTGTATCGACTATTATATTAGTAAACGACGAGAACCTGGAAAATACTGCCATCAGCAGCAGAAGCTCAATTTTCAGTCCGAATTCCTCACGAACCCTTAACTGTCTACTGTCGAATTCTTTTAAAGATGCCTTTAATTGCAGCTTTGAGTACAAAGTGGAGGACTTTTATGAAGATGGACAAAAAAATTGGATTCAAGTAACAAGAGATAATTCTTCTTTATTAAATGCGGAGATAAGGGCGCTTAAGGAAGAAACCAATATGGACACAGAAGAAGTTATCTTCCTAAATGAAACAAATAGTGCGTCAAATACGAAGGCATTTAATAGCTTGGGATCGGATAATTTTCATACAGCTCTTTTCTCTAACACGCGAGATACAAATTTGCATGAAAAATCTACTGGAGCAGAGACTTCATATCAATCGGAAACACCTTCTGAAATTGCTCGTGAATTTTCAAATTTTGTGTCAATGAACTTCGAAAGCCTTGACATAATTGAACAATTTGATGAAAAGCAGGGCAAGCAACCTAAAGCCAAAAGTCCTAAAGTGGCTGCGATTGGATCTCCATCAACAAAAAGTGGAACTTCTGATGAAGAATATTTTTCGACTGATGATGTAGATTTATCAAATTCAGTCTTCAAAAGCTTGTACGACGTTGAGGTCACTGTTTGAAGACAATTTAAAATGTTAACGCCAATTTAATTCTTTCATTGAGCAGAGCACTAAAAGATATAAGGGCTAATTTGGCGTATCTATTGGGTTTGCCTATCCATTTTGAATCTGAGCAGAAGAAATAAAAGCAAATAATAGAAATTAAAAAATTTTGTCATTTACATAGTCCTTTTTCTTTATGTTTATTATCTTATTGCATCAAATATACTATTTAGATTCTTTTAACAATTTAGCAACTGTTTCAGCAATGGCATCTCCGACTTCAGTTGTCGAGTTCGAGCCAAGAAGATCCCCGGTTCTGATTCCAGAGTCTAACACCAAGCTTATAGCTTTCTCCAAAGCTTCTGCTTCTTTGAGGCAATCTAATGAAAGTCTCAACATCATAGCAGCAGATAAAATTGTAGCTATAGGATTCACCTTATTTTCAGGTAGATCAGGAGCAGAACCATGGCATGGTTCGTATAACCCAAACGCCGTGTTAGTGTCAGGCAAAGATGCCAAGGATGCCGAAGGCAAGAGACCCAAAGAACCAGGGATAACTGAAGCTTCATCAGATATGATATCACCAAACATGTTGGATGTGATTATGATCCCATTTAGTTTTGTGGGAGATTTGACGAGAATCATAGCAGCTGAATCAATCAATTGATGCTGGATTTTCAACTGCGGAAATTCTTCTGCCATGACTTTTTCAACAGTTCTTCTCCATAACCTGGAGGAAGCCAAAACATTAGCTTTATCCAACGACCAGATTGGCAAAGGAGGTTCATGCTGCAATGCCATGAAAGCAGCCATTCTGGTTATTCTTGTGACTTCATCCACAGTATACTTCTCTGTATCCCAAGCGGTTGATTTATCTTCTGAATCAGCTTGTTCTTGCCTTTCGCCGAAATAAATCCCCCCAACTAATTCACGTACAACAGTGAAATCTGTTCCCTTTACAATATCTGACTTCAAGGGAGATAATTCTAATAAGGAATCAGATGCAAAGTTACAAGGCCTTAAGTTTGCATACAAATTCAATTCTTTTCTTATTTTCAATAAACCCTGCTCGGGCCTTACTGTTCCTGTGCCCCATTTAGGACCACCCACTGCACCTAGTAAAACAGCATCAGATGACTTAGCGGCTTCTAAAGTCTCATCAGGGAGCGGGACACCAGTGGCATCAATGGCGGCTCCTCCAATCAAGTGATGTTGGAAGTTGAACTCTATATTCTGGTAGGGTGTATTTTCCTCGATCGCTTTTAAAACCTTAATTGCTTCTCTACATATCTCGGAGCCAACGTGGTCCCCTGGTAAAACGGTAATGTTCTTCGTGACGACTACCTTCGTCTTTTTTGGCTGTGGTTGTGACATTGTTTATGAAGTTTTAATAATTGGAGAGAATTTCGATTATTCAGTGGACATGAAAAATCGCCCATCCGCTACCGGCGTAGGATTGCCGAAATCGCTCGTTACGAGGGACAAATTTTATTAAGTACAAATTACGACAAACTACATACTGTCATCAGATCATAAGATAAATATTTAGTGACCACTCCATTCAATCGTATTCAAATCAATACCCTCCTGTACCATCTCCCACAATGGAGACATCTTTCTTAAAAATTCGACTCTTTCATTAATAGCCCGTATCACATAGTCAACTTCTTGATCAGTAGTAAATCGGCCAATGCCAAATCTAATTGATGAATGAGCCAATGCATCATCTGCACCTAAAGCATGTAACACATATGATGGCTCTAAGGAGGCAGATGTACAAGCTGAACCAGAGGATAATGCTATATCCTTTAATGCCATCAAAAGAGACTCTCCTTCGATATAAGCAAAAGATACGTTCATACAACCTGGGTATTGAGATTCAGGGTTTTTACTTCCATTGAGCTGAGTTGAAGGAATAGACAATAAGCCATCCTTCAATTTCTTCGATAATCTCTTGATATGATCAGAATCGTACTAAAAAATTGTTAGTATAAAACTCAAATATTGTTGGAACCTTTGGCATCTGAAGCATGATAGTTAAAAAAAATTCAGATCCTTGCATGTGATTCATGGCATTGGCTTAGAGATTAAAAGGCCAAATCTCAGTATATAAAACATTCTCATCAATTTGCATGCTCCAGCTTCAAATATACCTCCCAGTTTCCAAAATACAAAATAAAAACAAGCAAATATACATACCTTCATTTCTTCCATCATAAGTCTCGCGGCTTCACCAAAGCCCGCTACCAAAGGTGGTGCTAAAGTACCAGATCTTAAACCTCTCTCCTGTCCTCCTCCTGTAATAATTGGTTCTAATCTCACTCTTGGTCTTCTTCTTACATAACAGGCTCCAATTCCTTTAGGACCATAGATTTTGTGAGACGAAATAGATAAAAGATCAATGTTCATATCGTTCACATCAATATTTATCTTTCCATAAGCTTGAGCCGCATCAGTATGGAAAAAGACTTTATTCTCTCTGCATATTTTCCCAATTTCCTTTAATGGCTGAATAACACCAATTTCATTGTTGACAGCCATAATAGACACTAGCACGGTATCTTTGTGTATAGCATTACGTAATTCATCTAAACTGATTAAACCTTCGCTGTTTACAGGTAGGTATGTCACATCAAAACCTTCATCTTGCATGTGCCTTAAAGAATCCAAAACACATTTGTGCTCGGTCTGAGTGGTAATTATGTGCTTCTTGGCTTTCTTATAAAAACGAGGAACACCCTTGACACACATATTGTTCGTTTCTGTTGCACCTGAGGTGAATATAATCTCCTTAGGGTCAGCTCCTATGACGTCTGCAACATATTTACGGGCCTTTTCAACTTCCTTTTCAGTTTCCCAACCATATGCATGAGTTGATGAATGAGGATTCCCATACAAGCCTGTATAAAATGCCAACATTTTATCAAGTACTCTGGGGTCGGTCGGCGTGGTTGCCTGGAAGTCTAAGTATATAGGTCTTGTTCCATACTTAGAATCATCTCTAGATGCAGATTTCAAACTAATTCTTGAACCATCAGGCACCACAACGGGTGTCTCGATATTAGCAGCTGTGTTCACGTCGTTGGTGGTGGTGGCAAGTAGAGGCTTTGTCGCCTGAGAAAAGGCACGACTGATCTGATTCCATGAAACATCCTTACAAGCACTCCTGCCTGTATATCTGAGATTCTTAGCACTCCGTATAAACATCGTTCAAATATAAAAGAATTAATGAAGTCAAGCTTTTAGAAAGGATTCTTCGTTAATTAGATAGTACTAAATTTGACATCTTCTCGCTCCGGTTTTGTGTAATACCGAACATTACATAATCATATATACAATCGAGACGTTAGACTCTCTATTATTCTATCTATTCGAGTCTTTGATGATCTATGTAGTATGCCAGTAGCAAAGAGTGTGTCAATTCGTAGCAACCTAAAAATATGGCGCCTCCAGCACTAATCCAACACGTCCTTGGATAGACACCTCTCCAGAAAGCAGAAAACCCTTCCTCTTTGAATAAAGTTTTTACCAAGGAAATCACGCCTGTTCTCTCCTTACTTAGCATCATTCTTGTCTTTATTACATCAAGTGGCGTGGTTGCAGCAGCAGCTACGCCACCGGCTATAGAACCGCAGATTGCACCCTTTGCAAGCGATAGTTTAGTATCGCCTTCGAGGGCAGACCACTCTTGTTTTAGCCACTCGTAAAGGGGAAATTGAATAATAGTGAATGGTATTTCGCGCATAATAGTGGTATTCCATCCTCTGTAAAGGCCTCTTATGACGCCTTCTCCGCTTTCATTCTTAAGAAGGTAAAGTAAATTGGACCATGAAGATTTGTGGCCCATTATGCCCGCTTGCGTCCTTTGCTTTATCACTTCAGCTGGCACTCGAACAAGGCAGGCAGCTATTTCTCCACAAGTAGCCGCAAGCATATGACCAGCGGTAGGCAGAATTTTGTGCCTCCTGCTGTATGCCTTCATTGAATCGTAGGTTACAAAAAATAATGATGCAGATGGGGCAGACGCAACAACACAAGATCCCAACCCATTATATATCCCCTTCCAACCTCCATTGGCAAAAAATCCCCCTTTGGCCTGTAACCTTGTTTTTAGAGTATCGATGGGAAAGAAGGCCAAGTCAGTTGATGTTCCGGCGCATGCACCACTCTAAATAGTTAATATTTGATTCAAAACTAATCTGCTAGACGTGCATACCACTAAAGAAAGAACGAACGATTGGGAGTCCATATCTCATAAGATTCGATAACGAGTGCTCTTTATAATACATGCTTCTTTTGATCGGTTTGCACATCGGTGTTGATTCAAAATCATCGTTTATATACAGGTCACCTTGGAGTCACCGTGAATGTATTTTTTCCAGTTCTCTTCTTTTTGGCAAACTTTGTTATAAATGTCTCTGGTTTTTTCCCTTTTGGAATGTAGCATTCGACGAAAGGAAAGAATTCGTTGAATTTCCACTCTTTACAAATTTTGAAAAGTTCTTTGACTCTTTGAGTCAAATCATCGTCTGTCAAGGTAGACGAATCCAAGAAACTGATGGTGTCCGCGAAAGGCCTGTAGTAGAATCCGATTATAAGATCGAGATCTATGGGCACATTATAGAACTCTGGAAACGAAGCCTTCCACTTTATCAAGAAATCCTTGATAGCAATGGATTTCCCCCCATAGTTACGCAAGGTCTCAATTCCAAACCAGCGGGCAATCTCGTCATTTTTAAGCCTAAACATTTGGGAACGCTCATCCTTATCCCCAAACATGTGTAGTAGCGTTTGTGTCACCAGTAAGCAATACGCCTTATTTTGATGTAACATTAGCTCGCTCATTTTGTTGAACTCAATGTTAAAAGATCCACCTGTACAGTCTATTCTTTGCGAGATCAAAAGAGTGATTAAAGTTTCTATAGCAGAAGTAACAAAATTCCTCTTCATAATGGCAGCCTGTCCCTGTACTTCTATTCCACCTAGTTTAAACCATTCACGCCCGAATTCCACTTCTGAAATGGGCGAGTCAAGTAAAATTTCTTTGGTCACTACTTTCCTTCCCAAGTTGAGCGACTCATTTGTGCCATCATAGACAGGAACATCGGTCACATTGACATAGCCTTTGGTTTTAGTCAATTCATACTCATACGATAAGTTAGCGATTCCCAAGAGCTTGTTTCGATGTTCTGTCTCTGAAGCTACAACATGTTTAATGTCCTTTTCGAAACCATTTACTGCCATGTCATTTAACAACAACACGTTGTTGGAATGGTTCATCTGCCTTATTTTCCAAGTTTTGTCATTTGTGCACAACACAATGTGGCTTTCTTCGTCCAGAGGAGATTTGATAAGAAGCTTACTTTCATCATCCTGTTCTATATGTTGCAAGATTTCTGGATTTAACTGGACCAATTTGTATACGTAGTCATTGGGGCTTATAATCTCCTGGTAAACGTCGTATGTTTTACTCTCTTTCGTCATGAGGATTGAAAGTCTATTCCTATACTACAGGCACTCAGAGTGTGTACGCGTCACCGATTGATCTGTGCGAATATAATGCAATAAGTGGGAGAAAAATGTCCCACTTAACGCGATTTTGCCGTAACAAAGGGACGCAGAATTGGAAAAATTTAAAATCTCTCCCACTTAAAATCGCGCTGCCATCCTATTCATCTCATCATGGCTAAAATCGATCAAAACATATTGGTAAACACACGCTATAGTAGAATTGGATAAGATGCTTACTCCCTTGCAAACGGCTTAGCACAGAGAAAAGTAGATCAATACTTACATGTATATTCTAGGAGGCCAAAATGTTATTAACAATTAATTCTGCTCACTTATATAGCTATCTATATCAATTTCTTGTAATTTTGCATTGCCCGCAAGAGAAACCTTTCTCTCATGGTTGTGCAAATAGCGGAGCTTTGCGAGCTTCGCTTGTGGACCCCATCCACTCACAGGAGCGTTTAATTTGAATGGCAAAACCCATGACGAAATACTTTTGAAGCTATCTCCCAATGTCACTATCTCATGCACTAAATCTTCGATACAAATAAGACCAAGATCGTCCCCAAACTTGTCCTCTACCACTGCGTTGTTGTCTAGCCTTACTATCTTGGGGGATTTTGTTTCTTCGTCAATGTCAGATATGCATGCCCTTTTCTGAAACAACTTAAGGACAGAGGCCAAAGATGGCGTTCCTGCCACAATGTATGGCGAAATGAGTCTCAAGAGAGGCTCTGTAGATGTACTATACTTGACAAACACACCAGTATTTGGCTTTGTGAGGCGCAACACCTGAAGCACCTTGCGTGCCTTTCCAGGTATCTTCAAACCCTTTGTGTGGTCTGGGATCCTAATGACAAATAATAATTTCTCGTCTATTTTTGGCGCCTCTTTCGCCTGGGATACCGCATTTGTCTGCTGATGCTGGTCATTCTTGCTGATGTTCTTGATTCTCTTATTCTCGAGTTCTCTGGACTTATAATTGGATACTAACGTCTCTGCCCTAATGAATTTTCTTGCCTTGTCAGCTGCCTTCTTTCTCTGCTGTATTTGCCTTTGTCGAGCCTGCTCCTGTTTTTCTAATCTCTTTCTATCATTGTTCTTCCTCTTGCGCAAAAGAATCTCAGGATTTGTATTCAAAACAGCCATTTTCCTCTTCTCCCTGCTGGTGTCTTCTCGGAAGTTTCTTTAAGATGAGCTTCTCGTGATTTTTTTTCCTGGCCCATTAAACGTGTATGCAGGGCATCTACTCCGCGGCCAGTATTCCTCAAGATCCACATCCAGACACCAGCAGATCACACTGGAGGCCTGGCCTTTTCTTTGGAAAGGTTCCACAGTCTACACGGCAGCAAAAGCTCGTATGCGCTCTTAATTCTTGTCATGGCTTCTCCAATAACATGCGTGCAGTTGCAATGGACGGTCCACGCAACCGGTAATCATGGGGTACCAGCATAACCTGTTGTGGAAGACTGGCCAAAATTTTGTGTGTGATTTTGCCTCTCTATAAAAGGACACTAACAATTGAATTACCTATATAGCAAATACGTCATCTTTGTTAGCGCACCAAAAAGAAAACTTTAGCCTCTTTCAGCTGGCAGATAAGAGAAGTGAGGTTATTCAAAGTAGTGTGTTAACACATGCTCATTTACGGATGATTTTGTGACCACTATTTTTTCAGAAAATCTTCTAACCCTGATCTAAGAGGTGATTTGATCTTTCTAGGACAAAGTATTGCCTTGGAGATCATCAACAGAAATTATACGAAGAGTTTATATCAGACCATTGGTTCAAGGTGAAATAAACGTCGAACTTTGCATAGAGCATTTTTGCATTTTAATATTGGATTCAGAAAAAGAATAGTACTTTTCTCTATACCACAGCTTGATTTCTAGGCAGCTGATAGAGGACGGAGGACAGAGGATAGAAATTAGCATCTGAGGACAATTGCATGTTGTATAGGAGTGGAAGCAGGGACTGAGCTCACAAGAAAGCAAGCACGTAGTGAGTGAATTGAGTATATGCATTCCAACTTTGCTAGAACAAACATTTCTCATTCGACTAGTGGTGCGGAAAAGGACCAGAGTGAGATAGGATACGGTGGGGCCACTGGCTTGCAAAAGACGGCAAGGGAGAATCCAGAACATTCAAACTTCAATTCATACAAGCAAGCGCCGGAGGGCTTTACTCGATCAAATTATTTCGTTGGTGACATGAGCCAGCCGCATTCGTCCTCAGTAGACATCCGTTTTCCTTTCGATTACCGAAGAGATGGGGGAGATATGGAGGAAGTCAATTACAATGCGGCGACGTTTGGACGCAGTGCGTTTGAACTGCCGCAGGTGCCTTCATTGGACACATTCAGCTTTCAGCAATATGGGGCCAACGCTGACACTGGACGAAGTTCTTTCATCACGGAGGAAGTTGTGAGGCGGCCAAGACCGCAGGAACCGGCCGAAAACTTAGGAGGAGACTCTCCCTCGCAGAACATGGGTTTGTACGAGGGTGTCCTGTCTTCTAGGAAAAGAGGAAGAAAGTCTGACCATGCAGTTCCTGGGGATGAAGGGGACAACGAGTTAAAGAACTTGGCCCTTCAGGCTTCGCAGATACCGTTCCCTGATCTCGCTGCTCGCATTAGGGCGTTGGAAAAAGATGAGCCAGGAAAAGAGTCAATTGCGGTATTTTCCTCGGGGAAGGACATAAGCAAGGAGAGACAAAGACAAATATTTGGTATGGTTTGGCTATTCAACTCTTGCGAACAATCCCCCACAGCTGTTGTGCCAAGGAATAGAATATACGCCAGGTACGTTCAGATCTGCGCAGATAACTCCTTGAAGCCGTTGTCTCCCGCTAGCTTTGGCAAACTAGTGCGGATCTTATTTCCTTCTCTAACAACGAGGAGGCTAGGCATGAGAGGTCAGTCCAAATATCACTACTGTGGGATTAAATTGATAGGTGACCAGAGTAATCAGGCAGGCATTTCGCCCATGTCAAACTCACCCTCTGTTGGTGTAGATTCACCTCAATCTATACAAAACCCTGCAACACCAAGCAGGTCTGAAAGCCCTGCTGTAACTAATGAGGGCAGCTCATTGTTATATACTCCAGTCAGCTTATCATTTTCGGGAGAGAATATTTATCTGCTTGAGTTAGCATATATTCCAAATCTTTTACCGCTCTTAGAGGCCTCACTTAACTCGGTTCAATCTAATAACCAGATAGTACTACCATCAATTTATCCATATTTACCCCAAGATACTGACTACGATATAGCGGATACATTATATTCCTTATACAAAGTGCATTGCTCTTCGATTTTTGAATTTTTAAGGTATATGCAAGTCGAAAAGCTTCTTTCAACATTTAGCAGTTTCAACGGAATTTTGACCGTACCAGTATTTAAACTTTATACGGAAGATTCTGTTACAAATTGGGTGAACAAATGTGATTCTATCATGTTCAAGAATATGGTAAAAATGTTGACAAAAATTCATATGCAATTGGTTCCTGAAAGCATTATTCAACAATTGAAAGAGGTGTCGAAGCACTATGTAGATTGCCTCACTCAGTCATTGCAGAACAAAGTGTCAAAAAAGTTTTTGATGATGAAAATAAAAAACGCCAGGAAATTTTCTTTGATTTTGGGTCGATTGGTCAAAGTTTTAGAATCAGGAGGAGCCGTGGCTAGGATTTTAGAAAGTGTTCAAGACAAGCAAGCGATGATATCGGATTGGCTAAAGCTAGATTTGAATGAAATCATTCTAAGGGAAGTGCCATGGTCGAAGGAAAACGTAGATGTCCTTCTAGATATCTTCACTAACAGCTTCGTTCAAATCTTGAGAAATCTGATAGGCAAAAATGCCCATGAGATTATGCATTCAATTGCCGAATTGATTATTCAGGTGCCTTCGCACATAGTTGGTGTGAATCCAAGATTCTTCACTTTAGTTTTTGGAAATTTGTTTACTACTTGCTTGCGTGAAATTAGTTTGAATGGAGGACAAGGATTTGGAATCTGGTGGATAATGAGATGTTGGATTGATGAATACATAGCATGGTATTTCGAGTTGAGTGGATACTTTCAATCAGATTTTGATGTGAGGAATATGATAGACAATGAGATGAGAGAGAATTTCACCAATACTGGGACTCAGCATCAATTTTCAACATCATTAGAACAAAGTCCAAAAGCGCAACTGACTACAGAGGTTAATTTTGATGATGCGACTTCTTTCGACCTCTTAACAGGCGAGCCAAGCCTCCAATTTACATCATCTGCGAGGCAATATTGCAGTTGAATAAGATTGTAAGGACACATTCGTATATGTCTACAATTAGTTATGAGCATCCCGCTATTCAAGATGATAATACCTAGGGTATTTCTTAATCATGCGTATATATAAGTATATTGCATTAATAAATTGGCGTTCATATGAATGTAGATTCTTCTAATACTTGGTATTCCTTTTGCACCCAAAAGCCATTCGATTTGTGTCGCATAAATTTTCACTATTTGCGAAATCATTAAAGTTGCAAAAATTCTATAATTTAACTAGAAGTAAGGAAAAAGTATGAGAAATATATCTTTCAGCAAGCATGGTACGACCAGAATAGCTAATCCTGACGGGGGCCCAGAAAAGAGAGGTATTGAGATAACCAAAGACATTGGCATATTAGAACCAGTCATGGATTTTGAACCCGCCATCAAGACTCTTCACATGTTTGAACTGAACAGTAGCTCCGACTCATGTCAAAACACATGTCAAAACTGCTTCAAACAAATACCAAGTAGTTTCAAGGTACCCGAGAAGCAGCAAAGGGAATGCTGCTTGACAAAACCCAGACATGAAGCACACGATAAAGAAAGCAGACTAGACAGGTGCAAGAACTGTGAAATATACAGATACTGTACTGAAAAATGTCGTGATGTTCATTGGGAGGATATACACAAGTATGAGTGTCCTATATTGAGTAAATTCTTGATGCAAAATATCGTTACAAATAGCGAAATGCTTGATTTTATTCGCCAAGCGATAAGACTCTATGTTATGTGTAAGCTAGATAGTAATTTCAAAGAAGAAGTATTCAGTTTGACGTCGCATAGTGCTGATATAGAACTGGCATTACAGTTTGCGTGGGTTCATAAATACTCAAGCTTGATAACAAGAATAATAGATCTGGAAGCAAGCCCGCATATGGAATCTTACATATTTGAGCTTTTATCAATTTTGCTTGTCAACTCAAGCGTCCTTATGAACGAATACCAGGAGGCGATAGGATTAAGCTTTGATACGTGCTTTTCATTGATCAATCATTCATGTCTTCCAAATACTTTCACACTCCCTTTAAACAATCAAAGATTTTGTCTTGTTTCAACGCACGCCATCAAAAAATCAAAAGAAATATATACAAACTACTGCTTCACTTCAATTCCAAAGGAATTGCGTCAAAAAGAACTTTATGATAGGTTCTTCTTTACTTGTAGTTGCAATCTCTGCAAGCAAGTGCACGATTGGTTCTTTTCCTATAATTGTCCACATTGTAATATGCTTTTCTGTTCTTTGACATTTAGTAAGTTTTTTCTGAAAGAGGTCAATGAAGGATACAAATTCAAAGGCACCAAAGGAACACATATATGCAGCAATTGTAATTACAAGATCTCTTCCAAAATGCTCTCAGAAACAAGAAAAATGCATCAGCTATTGTTGGCGTTATGTTTGAGAGAAATGGATGAATCTTGTTTAACAACACAGGTGGACGGTCGTATGATTGGGGACTTAAGCCAAGACCTAGAACGCTATATCATGGACGCTAATCTCGAAACAGCGGACATAGTGGAAACAATAGGAAGTTACAATTTTCACAATTTAACTCTCTCTAACAGGTCTGCCAGTTTTGTGAAGAAGATTTGTCATAAAATGAGAGATGAAAAGATCATTCCTTCTTATTGTTTCCCTTTGAATGCTATCTATCCGGCACTTATGCGACATGAATACACATCAGAACCACCAGCTGGAAGTGAAGATCGTCTAGATACAGAAGCTCTTCTTGAGAAGCTAAAAGTCAGCCTTATCTCAGTATTTGAGGTGTACATGCCTGGCGACCTCACAGAGCTGAAATTCTCAGCATTAACACACTTGAAAGAGCTCTGTCAACAATTATTACATTTATCTGAGCTCTTAATTCAAAATAATAATGCAAGCCTCGATTCCTGGATATCCAATCGGAGAAATTGCATCACAACTTTACTCAAATGCGCTACCTTCTTAAATTTACAGTTGTTGGAGGTATACTTGCCGCTATCAAAAAAAACCAAAAGCCATGAAATAGTTGAAGAATCGATAAAGATGGGAAAACAGATCAAGTATATTGCAGGCTTGAAAAGTGCCAAATACTCTATTGACAAATGCCAATGGTATAACATCTCTCCAAAAAACTTCGAGACTAATATGTTCTCACTGGAATTAAAATCTTTGTTCGATCTTGCGAAAATCGACTTTAGTTATAAGAAATCTGTTTATAAGATTCAATTTGCGGACAGAAATTACAAGTCTATCTTTAAACGTGTTGAGGAATTACACAGTAAGAATCTTGAGGCTCTTCAAGTAAACGAGATAGAATCATGACGAGCAGCTCATAGGATACAGCAATGTTAAACATCATTTAATGCAACACACACTGCACCTTTATGGTGGCCATTATATTGTCTCACTGTTTCACAATTTGACAAATCCCATAATCTCACATAGTGATCAGAACATGCTGTCACCAAATAAGCGCTATCTGCACTAAATGCACAATCCCATACCCATCTTTGATGACCATGTAAGGTTGTCTCTAAATTGAAGTTTTCCTCAGTTGACCATATTCTTGCAGTATGATCAGCTGAACAAGTTGCTAAGTGTCTAGTATCAGTCAGGAGAACAACTCTTGTAATGTATTTCAGGTGTGATCTAAATTTAGTTACAGGAGATAAAGATGTAATTTCACCTTCATTTTGCATCTGCCAAACATAACAATTCCCTTTATTGTTCCCGGCCACTAACATACTACCATCACTTGCTACAGATAAGGAATTGATAGGGACATCATCTTCGGGGATTAAATGGTGGGTGCATTGGTTCTCTCCGAGGTCCCATACCCTCACATTTCCTTCTTGGTCGCAACTAATTAATTCTCCCTGATTCGGATGGATGACAACTTCGTTGACCGCACAATGATGATTGTAATTTCGCTGAACAGAAGGAGCCCTTACATCCCATACTTTCACAGTTCCATCTTCCAGTGATGATACCATCCAACGGTTATCAACTTGAAATGAAATGGACGTGACGTTATTCGTATGTCCCTCGAACGTCATCACAGGATTAGAATTTCCATTATTATTCGACCCTTTGGTACTCGTGACTCCTTCAAGGGTGCCTGAATTACCAACCTGCTTTATATCATATAGTCTTACATACAAGTTTCCTGCTGCCGCAAGAAATCTCTTGTCTGATGTAATTTCTAATCTATTCACCTGTGAATCAGTGTGCTGAATGGTTCTCGAACAGACTCCAGTAAGGGCATCCCAAAACCTTATAGTATGATCATAACCAGCAGATGCAAGAATGACAGACATTTAATCAACCAGGAAAAGTAAAATGGGTAAGTTCTACGAAGAGCTTTATTCACAGGCAACTTTCATCACCACCAATTAGCATCTCATCGGTATATTACACAAAATTAGAATTCTTCACCAGAGTAAAGTGTATTTACTTATATATAATGCATCTATAATTACTATGGAAATTATGATATTAAAGCAAACTTCAAGCACAGTTGGACTTCGGATCATTACTTCATCTAGAAGTTATCAATAATTGCTTGCTTTTGTTGAGGAGTTAAAGAAACTGGGTAGCTAACCTTAAATGTGATTTCGAGATCACCTCTTTGGCCAGGCAGTTTACTGATAGGCATTCCCAAGCCAGGGTATGTAGTGGTGGTGTTTGGTTGGATAGGGGTGGATCTCAGGAGAGGTATTTTCTTTCCGTCTATAGTATTTACTTCTTTTGTGAAGCCACACAAGGACTCCTTGAATGACAAAGGAACGGTCATCTTAAGATTGTTCCCATCTCTCTTGAAAACGGGATGCGGCTTTTCTTCCAAGATGAATTGGACGGTTTGTCTGGCCTGGCACTCGGGTTGATAATCACCTTCATTAGTAAAATTAATCTTGGTGCCCGCTTTCCAACCAGGTTTTATATTAATGTTCATCACCTTGCTCTCCTTGCTACCGTTCATTCCCTTTCTATTCAACTTCATTTTCTTAACACCTCCATTGTATAAGTCCTCCAAAGACACTGGCAAGCCAATAGTTACCGTATCCGGCTCTGGACGGGAGGCACGAGTGGAGCCTCCAAAACCACCAGGCATGCCACCGCTGCTGCTAAAGCCCTTGCTTCCTCCGCCAAAGCCCTTGTTTCCGAAACTGCTAAATCCAAAATCATCGCCCATGCCGAAACCTCCCATCTGAGAGAATATGTTGAACGCATCGGCCTGGGAGAAGCCATGTCCACCACCAGAGGTGTGGAACTCGAAGGGGCTTGCTCCTCCTGATCCACCACCTCCTGCTCCCGCAAATGGATTACCACCAGCAGGTGCATTTCCTCTCGCTGCTTCCAACCCATAGTCGTCATATACCTGCCTCTTATCAGCATTGGACAAGATGTCAAACGCTTCTGATATTTCCTTGAACTTCTCCGTATCACCAGTAGGCTTGTCCGGATGATATTTCAAAGCTTGTTTCCTGTACGCCTTCTTCAATTCTTGTTCCGAAGCTGAAGGCTGTACTCCCAATAAATCGTAAAGCTTCGTCTCTTTTACCATCTTAGCTCTCTTGTTACTAATTTTCGGTTAGTTTTTTAATTAATATTTCAGTTTATTCTATACAAGATTAAAACTGCAGCTTATCCTACTCTAAATATCTCTTTGATTCGGCTCAATTATATGGCAATCTATTTCATCCTTTCATGTCCCTTATTCGAGTAGCTTCTAGAAAGTTCTTTTCACGTGACATAGATTTTTACCATTCATTAGGCGACATAGGCTAGCTATAGAACAACTACAAGGAGATGTACTAGTCAGATTTCGGAGCGTTCAAACGAGCAGCCTTCTTCAAAGCTCTTATGCGAATTGACTTGTGCATAGAAAAATTCAAAGAGTTTGCGATTTTTGAGTAAACACCAACAGTATTCTCGATTGCGAAAATCATTATGGCATGAGCCCAGTAAGGCGTAGAGGTAGCATATCTGTCCTGAGAACCCCCGCGACGGCCGACAGAAGCTAGTGTAGCACGAACAAACGCCTTAGGGGTAGGAATCAGGGCAGAAGAGCGTTTTATCTTTGACATTGCGGAGGTGACCAAGTAGGAGACGATTAGTTCGACATCAACGCCTTGCAGGCTCAATTCACCGGCCAATGCAGCAGACCAGGACTGGAGGAATGCCTTGGAGCCCGAGTATGTTGCCAAAAGGGGGGTTGGGAGAAAACCGCCGAAGGAGCCCATGGTAAGTATGAGTCCTCTGATTGCTGCTTTTTCATCAGCCACAGTCGATACAATTACAGGCGCAACGATCTGTGTAATCTTCAATGTAGCCGTGTTATTGATGGTGATGATATCCCTGAGCTCCTTCTCTTCAGTCTCCAAAAAGGGAACAGGAATTGAGTGAGACTGACCAACGTTGTTAATAAGCACGGTGACAGGAAGACTGGAGACCGTCTCTTTCAAAAGTTCATAGTTCAGTGCTTCGTCGGATGAGACGTCAAATGCAAGAATTTTGGTCTGTCTCTGGTATTTTGTCTCAATTTCGGTAGCAAGCAACTCGAGCTTGGTGCGTGTTCTCGAAACTAGGACAACATGAAATCCTTTGGCCGCTAACTGGAGAGCATATTCCTTACCAATTCCATCTGAGGCACCGGTGACAACTGCCCATTTTTCTTTGTTGGCTCCGTATTTCGAGAAATTGACTGCTGGTAGAATGAAAATGTCAGCAACCATAGCCCCCAAACTAAGGGTGAAAGTTGTCATTTTGAAGACCCCAACCAACAATGCCGAGATAAGTAGAGCTCTCCCAACACAGCTGTTTCCAACAATCGAATACATTTGATCTAATGTCATCATATTAAGCCTTAACTTATGTATAGATATATTCAGTGTGAATAATTGCGCGAGATGATTTTTTTCAACCAGCGAGAATATCTCATTATAGATTAGCATATTATACACATACATCTAACATCAGAAAAAGATCTATAAGCTAAGTAAACAAGAAAGTTTAGCATGAATGCGTATTAATGAAGGTTCCGTTGTCTTATAATTCTTAGAGAAAACTAAACTCCTCCAATTTTTCGTCAGTAATCTTTATATTAAGGGCCTCTTTCTGGCATTGTCTTTCGAGATTATTTAAAGAAAGTTCTAGATTGAACTTAGAACGCTGAGACTCTGCTAGTTCTTTGTTTATGGTTTCTAGCCGTGACGCAGTTTTCTCAAGGGAATGCTTCATGCGTTCGTCCTTCAACTGGAAAATGGAAATCCAAGGTGATTTATTCACATCTGAGATTCCATTGCCTCTGCTACTGCTTATTACTCCCAGATTAGCCTCGTATTGCTCCTTGTCTCTAGAGTTCATGCGAGGCATGTCTGCCGTGTGGTTCCCCTGAGCTCTAGCACCGATATGGCTCTTCCCACGGGCGCTATGGCCCCTGAAGTTATGGTGAGGCAGTGAAGTTGTCGGTGTAGATTCTCCAGACCTGCTGTAGTTCTCTTCCAAAGGAATGTTCTCGTCTAGAGTAGACGACCTTTCCTTCGAATGAAATGCGTCTCCTCTGTAGGTCTCGCCTCCATAGTATCCCGAATAATATGGCTTACCTCGCCTAGAACCGTATCCCGATCCATATCCAGAACTGTATCCAGATCCATATCCAGAACCATAGTACCCATATTTATTCAGATATCCTCCTCTACCATAACCTCCTCTATAATTGCCTCTATCTCGTCCCCCACGAAAGCCTCGCTTGAAAGAGCCTCTGTAACTTCCATTAAACTGACCTTCATTGTAATTTCCGGTGCCTGACCTAGCATCCTGGTATTCTTTGTTCATGGTCCGATGTCAAAATTACAGGTATCCATACGAATGATTGTATGCTAGCGCTAAATTTTACTAACTAAGAATTTGAATCTAACCTGTAAAATGATTTTATTTACACTTTAAAAACATGTAAATAATTTATGCTCAACATGTAAAACATTACACATCCGAATTAGGAAATTCATAAATTCCGAAGATCATGAGGTACCATCTCAGATCAAGAGAGTAACGGGTGCCAGTCATTTGTGTAAGTCATTATTGTAGAGGCTTTTTCGGAACAGAATCGAGGAGTTAATGCTTGAATGCAATAAGGAGTGTGAAAATGAGGACAAAAGAGAGATACGGAGCGTTAAAGCACTTAAGGAATTCTTCGAGAGCAATAATGGGAACCGTGAAGTCGAATACCTTAAAAGTGTGAAGAGAGAAGGGAATAACAAAAATGCTTACTTCAGAAAAAGGGTGTTGTATAGCTTTGGTTCTACGAATAATGATATCATGATAGGAGAGGTTAGGGCTAATGCTGAGGCGGGATCATTAGGAATGGTGGTGCTAAAGCATCGTATGACAGACCATGATGGCGTCAGGTTCGAATGCAAGGAGGCGAACTACTGGCATCTTGAAAAAACGGAGGAGGCAGCGTCTGATGACGAGAGCTTTGTGTCGATGACTGACCTGAGCAATAGTCTCTACTCAACTCCCACTTCTAGTGTTTTTGATGTGGATGTCAAGCTTGATTTCAGTGCGAGCGAGACCCTAAAAAAGATTCAAAGGCGTTACAATGATATTAATTGTAAGTTTGAAGAGATACAGCGTGATTTGAGCGGTCTAGAAAGAACGTACGAGCGAAGTAGGGCTCTTTTGAAAAGATGTGAAGAACATCAGACGGCACTTGAAATAAGAACTAATACTATCAAACGCGATATCATCTGCATTCAGCATGAATTGGAAGCTGGATCTTCTAATTGTACTGCGCTGGACTTCGCTGACTGCAATGAAAAAATGAAGAGGGGCCCGATGCATGATAGCACTCTATTGAAGTCTACAATCCTGCCTGACTATCTCCAGCGAAATATAAAAAAAGACATTACGGAAAAGGGTCAAAAAGAGACGAAGTTTTTATGTTTAATTGCATTTTTAGTTTTTATAGTTTCTTACCTCATCATCGAAACTTGAAGATGACCTAATGGGTACTTGCATAATTATGAATTTCAGTGATATGTATTGCTAGAAGCTGAATAGCTCATTAATAAAGCCAACGTTAAGAGGTCGTATCTAGAAACAAACATGATTTATCTTTGTCTTCTATAGAAAATGCTAGTTACCACATTAGTCCATATTGATGGAAACAGGATAACTATCCGTGCTATCTCCATCCTCCTGAAAATATGGATGTATCAATGCCCTTTTTGCGCTTATTCTTCCGCTTGGATCATAAACCAACATTTGTTCTAGAAGATCAATCCCATCGTCATCTAACGAAGGGACGAACTCCTTCAAGTTCTTCTTACCCCATTTAGGAAACGTGGGTTTGAAATCAGGTAAGTATGCAACGTCGGGCCATGTTTCTTCGTTCGGCGTTCCTAGGATACGAAATATCCTAAAAATCTCATCAATTTCGGAGTCACCAGGAAACAAAGGCTTTCTGTTACACATTTCTGCAAAAATACACCCGACAGACCACATATCAACTCCCGTAGAGTATTGTTTACCACCAAGTAGAATTTCGGGAGCTCTGTACCATAACGTCACGACTTCATGCGTATACGCTCTCAATGGCACTCCAAAAGCTCTGGCAAGACCAAAATCTGCCAATTTCAAGTTACCTTCCTTATCAATTAATAGGTTCTGGGGTTTAAGATCCCTGTGCAAAACTCTATGACTATGACAATGTTTGATACCCTTAACCAATTGTATCAAGAAGCGCTTTACCATATCGGTCCCCAATCCCTCACCCTGAGGAATAGATTCCATGTATTTTTTTAAATCCAAGTCCAAAAATTCAAATACCAAATAAAGCTTGTGTGAATCTGAGTGAATAATGTCATATAGTCTCACGATGTTGTGGTTTCTCATTTCCTTCAATAACAGAATTTCTCTAATAGCTGTCGAAGGAACTCCCTCATCCTCAGACTCCAATCTAATTTTCTTTAATGCTACAACTCGATTATTATTTTTCGTATCAAGTGCCTTATAAACAACTCCATATGTACCTAGCGAGTTTAGTATCTTCTCTTTGAATCAAATCAATTTGACTAGTTCCCGTAGCCATTTACTTGCACTATTACTTACCTTCTCCGATTTTTTCCTGGCGCTGATAATCAGACAATTCTACCATATTAACCTTGATTTATCTACTTCCTTAAATCAATTCTACTTAAAATTGATTGTGAAATAGTGTGTTGCTTCTAATTTACCCAGATATCAATACGTAAACGAAGAAAAAAAAAAAACCACCGCGTTTGATCTTTCAATGTTTACTAAGTGCAACTCTAAAATTTCACGTGTAGATAAAAGTATAATACTATACAGATGTTAAACTAGATATGAAATAGACATTAAATAAGGTCCATGCAATATGCTTAAACAGTGATAATTAAAAAGCACTAGAGACGGGACTGTTTGAACCTGCTTCTGGAGAACGACTCGTTGTCAAGCCCATGCCAGCGTTGCAGACTTGAATCTCTCTGCCCCACTCACTATTTAATATTTGCTTTCCATTAATTCTCCTTTCTGGTTTAGGGTCTAAAATGGAGTAAATAACGTTTCGACACCTTGCTCTTTTGAGTGATTCGATTGGCTCGTACCCCGAAGCATCTTTTCGTTTCAACAAATATTCTTCGAAAAACTCGTCTTTCTTAGGATCGGCTAACTTCCAAAGTTGTCTACCTGTTCTCATTGCCATATATATGACACCGCAAGCCCATATGTCCACACCCCGAGGGTCAAATTGCTTTTGCGTGAAGACTTCTGGAGCGATATAGGGAGAAGAACCACAAATACCTTCGCTGAATTGGATTTCCTCTTCCCAAGCCATTCTGAAACATTCACCATTTCCGAAGTCAGTTATTTTTAAGATGCCATCTTGCGTGAGAATCAAATTTTCAGGCTTCAAGTCTCGATGACTGACACCCACATCATGCATGTAATTGACCCCTCGAATCAATTGTTTGAAAAAACAGTCCGCTTCTGCGTACTCTAATTTACCAGCTGCTACGATTAAAGTGAATAAATCGCCACCAGAGCAATATTCCATAACCTCACAGTACTCACCTTTTGCGTCCTTCAAAAGATCCAAAGTATCAATGATGTTAATATGCTTCAATGAGGATGATATGCAAAATTCAGAGGTCAACCTTCTACTGTATTGTTTGTCACTCTCATTTGGCTTTCTTTTAAACTCCTTTACAGCATAAAGGACCTCTGGACCATTAGGTGAGGCACTTAACTTTTTATGAGATAATCGGACGACACCGAAGGAGCCCTTACCTATAATACCACGACATCGACCATATTTTTCAACAAAAGACCTCGAGTCCTGATGTTCTGTAGCTCCGGCACCTGAAGCGGAGTTAACGCCAAGGTGATTGAGTACAAGGTTATTGTTTCTCATTTGACTAACGAGCCCTGCAAATAATGTTGGGGGCTTGTTCTTTCCATTTGGCTGTTGACTATTAGGTGGAGTTTGGAGAATGTTTGGAACCGCAGATTTAGCTTCGTCTCTCAATTTTTTAGCCCCCAAAAGATCCTTCACCATATTTGACAACTTTTCCTGCCTCTTAGCGGATCTGAGGTGATGTTCGTGAGATCCGTCAGCGAGCAATCTGAACCTTGGTAAAGCTGCAGGGGATTGGGATGGCGGTGGAGCAGATACTGGAGTGGCACTTATCTCTTTACCATCTTTAGTGACAAAACTTTTCATTTTCATGGATGAAGACCGAGATACAGGGTTGGGCTTTCCCTGTGAATTTGCCTTTCTAGTCACTGCGCCAGGAATCGGTGACATGCTTAATGGAGATCGGTGGCCAGAGCTCGATGATCTAGGCTGACCATCGTTCATGGACATGAGTAACAGCGGGCGTGGTTTAGGATGCTCTAGTTTTGCACCATCGCCAGATGCCCCCAAGGCCGCCACTTTCTCAACAGGAGAATAGGTATCAATCACTGGAGAGAGCTTCCCTTGCTTGTCTTGTGCTTCCTCATCCTTGCCGTCCTTGTTTCCGTTAGCTACCAATTGCTCTTCCAGTGAAACACCCGCGCTTTGCGGCTTTTTAACTTTTCCTTCTACCTCTTCTTCCCCAAGCTGATTCAAGTTCGTCGCCGAAACTCCAAATAGCTTACCCAACTTATTGATCGTTTTCTTAGATTTTGAGTCTCCCATTCACTCTACCGAATATTTACTACCGAATATTGTCTTTGTATAAGACTAAGCGACAAGGTCCCTTAGCTCGAGCTAGAATATTTCAATCAGCCTTATCTGGCCCTAATGTTACCAAGTAATCTATTAAGAACTTAATAGTACGAATAACCTTCTATTCCTATGTCTTTTTCCTATTTGTAATACGTAACGTAGAATTTACCGCTATTAATTTTTTTTTTTTTTTCTTGTGATCTTTTGGAAGGGCGCAACTCGATCACGATATTTACATTTTCGTCCCGGCATCACTCGAACGATGACCATCCAATGGCCACTCATAGTCGTTACAACACATATGAGTTTGACTTGGCGTACGTGGCATCTACAACCTGTCTACAAGGTACACTAGGCACATATTCTCAAACTAATGTCAACCTGAGAGAGATGTGAGCGGTCACTATTAATGTCCCTGCTTCTGTCATGGCTTGTACCGTCAGTGAAGAATAATAATTCTGTCACACTTTGTCTTAAAATAAAAAAGGGTCACAGCACAAAAATGTAAACAGACAAATTCAAGTAGCATTATATACAAACTAATAATGTCAAAGCATACGAAAGCTTCAGACACTTAATAGTTGGCATCACAAACTATTGTGTGTTTCTATTTTCAATCAAGTGCGCGAATTAGACAGCTATTGTGTTGTTACTAAGTATAAAACGAAATTTTAGATGTAATGGTGTAGTTTGACTTCCGAATGCAGTAGACATATCAGATTGTAAGAAGCGTAGCGTTAGTACAATAATACAATAATACACCAGCAGAACAACGAAAGCAAAATGACAAAGCCAAATGTAGCCAAAAAGAGTCAAACAGAACGCAAGAGAGCGAAACAGAAAAAAAAAAACCGATAGGCTAAGATAGGCATGTCAGGACTAGAAAAATTAAAGGAGACGGGAGAGGAAAATGTAGTAAGCCTCCTTCATGTATGAGAGAGCGTTATTATATGAAGGTACTAGAAAGATAATCGCTTTCATTTGTTTACCCCCCTAACGCAGAGCCCACGGACCTTTGCACGTGTAGCTCGGGAAGTCCGAGCTTCTGGCCTTTTAGATACAATGCAATTGGTCGTTCAGAAGAATTCAGAATTAGCTTTTGAGTCAATCATTGAAGTGGCTATTCGGAGTAGTAATCGAAAGTTTGCTACAGGAAGCTAGGGTTCATATTCTGTGTCATGCTGTATCCTATGTGCCAAGTAAAGCCGGTGAGAAACTTACCTCATGGTGCGGGTTCTCTCATCGCAAGCTATAAAAAAAATATCATTTTCACATGTTCGTGCATTCTACATCGTCAACCGAGTACGAATAGGAAGATGTATTGGACATGATTCAATTCATCTGGCAAGACATGAAACGAGGGACGCGAGAAACATCCCGAAAAAGCCTTGGTCTCATCGGATGGTTTGGTAGCCTAGTACTGATTTTTGGTCTCTCGTAGAATCCAAGATAGAGCTCAGTGATTCTTGCAGTGAGAAGTTGAGTTATTCTACGACAGTCGAATGTTTCCAGAGAAACGCTAGTTCACAAATTTTCTTTTTTCTTTTTTCTTTTTTTTTTTTTTCATTTTTCATAGCTGCATTTGAAAACACTGACCGAGTGTTGAGGAACTTTTCGGTCTTTGATGACGTGGGTTATTTACTAAATAGGTTCAATTGGGTAGAATATTTGAAGATATTTCTTTTTTAAGTGGGTTTACCGGAAGATATGAATGCTAGTACAGATGAAGAGGTCAAATGCGTTATCAGCACGTAATGTTTGGTTCGCTTATTTCTTGTGCTTTACGAGCCTTGCCCTTTAGTTTTTTTGTAGTTTAATTACCTCTGTCATATCGCTCCAAAGGCCGATGGTCTTTAGAATCAACTTTATTGTAAGTTACCTACGGAGGTAGAATCCGGTTGTATTAGTGCTATGGGCAATAAGCATTAGCAGTTCGAACCGCCCTAAGTAATCACCGCGCAAAGACTTGCAGTTCGATGACTGCTCCGTGTCAGTGGCAAGTGAAAGCTAAGCCTGCTAAGTCACAGCATCTGCCGGCATTTCAGTTGTCTGCTGAAAGGGAAGTACTGAATACTCTCGCGATCGGTTCTCTCGAGATAACACCGAGGGTTAAATAAATGAAAACCGATTAAACCATACCGGATTATCGGTTAGCTTAGAAGACTCTTAGGTCGCAACATATACCTTATGCACTTTTGAACTCAGCACTTTGTTCGTCTTGCTATAGTCGATTGCCCATTGAAGTACGAGGTTGGTACAAGAAAAAAAAAGATAAACGGTGTTAAGTAATTATACCTCATCCTGTAGATTAATCTGTGTGACATAATAGCTTTCCTCACTAAAAAAGAAAAGCAAGACCCTTTGAGCCATTAAATAGCTCTCGCAGATGTAAGTTTAAGTAGGACAATAGTACGAACTGCGGTGGATATTGGAGCGTTCGGAAGATGCATCTGCTCGTACTTACCCCCCAGCTTAACAATCGGCTAAACATTGCAAAAACGAAAAAAAGAAAGCAATTAGATAGAGATTATTGACGATTTAGTTGCTCGAATAAGTATCTTTGTATGCAAGAGACCTTCAATGCATACAGAGGAAAATAGTCAACCAAGGCAAGATGCACTGTGAAGCGTATGAGCATCTGTCCCCAGCTTTGTATTCCGCAGTGATATCTTATGGTGACTGCAACTTACTCCTATCTGAAGGGCTATTCGCTTCCGCATAGTTCTTGGATTATGATATTAACACATTCTTCCATAAAACTCCAGACCTATGCGACTGCTCGCTCGGCACTAATAGGAAGAAGGAGCTCAAGAAGGGTGAAAAAAAATAACGGCAAATGTGTACGAAAAGTTGTACGTGTGGCTACATAGGTCGGATCGGTAAAATGTTGCATTAAGAGATAGCTTCTAGTGGTTTCCCCAGGTACGCCGCGCAAGTGTCAAGAACAGGCAGAGCACATTTAATTTTGTTCTCAACTCTGCTCTGTCAAGTCACTCCATCGTTTTCATCGTTTCCATCAGAAAGAAACCGGCTACTATCCCTGAGCTTTCAAGGCTGACTTCACTGCCTTATGTCTGGGATGTGGTAGTGATGATGAGCCTATGATGAGCACCTGGGAATCTGGACTATGTGCAGTACAAAACAATTTGGAACAAACTACTCTACCATCAATAAAGATTAAGCTGTAGCAGACATCAGTAGATTGTACGAAGACGGCCTGAATGTCAAAACTTAAGGATGAATATGTTGAACGCGCAACTGTATTTGCTGTGTTTGTTTCAAAGGCTTGGTGGTTGCTATCCTTGCCAGTTTTGACCATTTTCTCACCCTTCGCTCGATTGGCATACAGATTGATGTATGAGGTTGTTTGGGTGCCAGTTTCACAGTCTTTTCAGATTGTAGTGTATGCTTTCGTTATACTACCATTGAAGCCTATATTTTATGTATTGGAGGTTGATAAGAGATCACAGGAAAATCTTTTGTTGTTGGTGCCCCAGATTGGGTTTTTGATGAAGGCGTTGATGCACTATGTTATAGTTAGTGCAATATTTGGGTTAATAGCTGGGATACAAACAGGCTTTGTATTGAAGATACTTGCGGCATTATTCTCGGTGGGTAAAAGTTCCAATAGAGAAAACGAAGACACACAATTACGACCAACGGCTAGCAGGTTTACGGTTCCCGAAGATAAACAAGATCCTAGCGGCCAGGGAAAGACCGTCCCCAAAGCAAAAGATAATTTGGACGTTGAGAGGTTACCAGATAATCTTTCATCTAATAGGCACGCTCATCGGGACACGCAACCTAGACGTAGGCGTGCACGCCGAGCTGATAGACGAGCTTCTCAAGACGATAAACTTTTGAAGAAAGACGATGAGAACAGTAGAAAGTTCAGGTCAGGGTCATTGACAAGGTATGGGGATACCGCTTTTGGGGACAATGATTTATTGTACAAAAAGCGAATGATTGACGGGGAAGAAGAGTTTCTGGATGCTGTAGAGGCTATCGAAGAGACAGCTAACGATGAAGATTATGGCACGAATGCAAGCTACCTTGGCTTAGACGACTCTTTTGATTCAGATGAGACTATTCCTAATTTTGACCATAATGGGGAAAGTGAAACCTCGGAATTTTCAGAAATGCATTCTGAAGAAGCAGACGCCACTTCCAACATTAATGAAACTACGTCTTCCGACTCTAAGCTATTCTCTCTCAGGAAGAATTTCGATCAATATACAGTCGATACTGACTCATCAGATATAATGCAAAGTAAAAACTTGGATTTCGAAGGATTGCCTGAAACAACTGCTTAACTCATGCTCTTACGATAAATGTATAAATCTATTTGCAGCTCGTCCAAGAAGAAGATTATCTTATTATATCTAAAGATTTATCATATTTTATGTGTACTACGAGTGGACTAAAAGATAGTGACGTTTCGTCAGAAATATTGAACGCTTATGATCATAATAATAACCGCAAAAGACCTTCTTCAGCTGACGAAGACCATCTTGAAGAAGTAAGTCAAACAATAAACCAAATAACCTTCTTGAATAATGCGAATAGTAAGTTTACTGCTTTATCGTGGCCAAATGCATTAGTCACCATGCTGGTCATGGAATCCTCCAAGATTAGTGAGCTTGGTCGAATTTTTATAACACATTTGAATCAATTGGGGATCATTCATTCTTCCTTGGACTCACCGAGTTTTCCCATGAATAGAGATATCACTGGTGCCTATTTTGAATGCTCTTTATCTTTTTATTTGAGATACGGGCTCTCAAAGTACAAAATTCTTCTCAACCTCGTTTATTCTTACAAAGATAATACAGCAAATAAAACAATCACGGAGGAAAGAATAGCCCAGTTTTTAACTGATAAGATTATTATGCATGAAGAAAATTCCGAAAGTCTGGTCCAAATGGCCTGTCTCCAGCTACAAAGCATCCAATGCTACATCAATGGCTTACACCTTGAGATATAGTCTCGTATAATGTTTCAACTTATCGAAATATACATGTAAAATCTTCTAGAGATGTAGATTCAAAAAGGTGTCTCAATACCCTTTAGAACCCGAATTTGGTAATAATTGAATACATAGTTGTTCTCTAAAAGTTCAATTACATCATTATCGTTCTATCGACAGTTGACATTTAATATTATAAACGATGCACTATAATAATAATTCAACCTATAGAGAGAAGTAAAAGAGACTCTTCTCGTTTAAAAGCAAATAAAAAAAAAAAGGCAAATAAACAATCCCGTAATAAAAAGAAAAAATAAAAGTAACCCTTAAAAATGTTTACTCCAAAATTAAATAATTCGTGAACGGCCATTCTCTAGTTGGCAAATGTCAAATGGTGAGTGATATACAAGATGGAATCTTAGTATATGTACATTATATTCGAGGTGGCTTATTGATTGCTTTTCAAATGCTCGTAGTAGTAACTACCGAAAACGCTCCAATGGAACTTAGCCAACGTTGCGATCCTCTTCGCTATACTTGATAACTCCGAAAAACTAGTGGTGGAGCCAAACGAACGTGGAGAATTAGTGATTGACGTTTCGCTGGATATAGAATTAATATTTGTGTTAGAGTCACGGAGAGAAACTATGACTTCGCTCAACAAATCATTGAAAACCCTCTCTTCCATTAAACCATAAACGTCTGAGCTAGGCTGAATTTGTTTAACCAACCATTTATTCGCAAATTCTATCATTGAATTTGGTAACTCATCAGTTATTCCCGTAATAGGATTAGTAACAGTATTCTTGACCAATTGAAGAGCAATCACTTGAACATTTCTAGTCCATTTCACACTGCCATTTTCATCTCTAACAATAGCCAAAATTTCATCCTGTACCTTTTTGAGGTTTGAAGGCTTTGTGCTTTCGGTTATGTAACTTGCGGCTTTTGGGAAGTTGATCAACAACTGTTTGTATAACGCAATAGACAATTGAACACAAACCAATTGCCTAACGTCAGCTCTGAGTAATATCAACCTAGTGTGATCAAAGGCTAACGTGGAAGGAAACTCCGTAGCCATGTTTCTACAAGAAAAGAGGTCAATT
Organism: Schwanniomyces etchellsii; assembly: GCA_031081805.1. NCBI lineage: Eukaryota > Fungi > Ascomycota > Pichiomycetes > Serinales > Debaryomycetaceae > Schwanniomyces > Schwanniomyces etchellsii. The sequence goes on along the minus strand of JARYSY010000001.1, from coordinate 420,822 downwards.
ATTGAAGAAACAAGACTTACTTTCAAATTGTCATCAAGAAATACGTCAGTACCATTCAAATGTTTCTCCAACTTCTTTGAGTTCTTGTAAAACAGTTTGTAAAACCACTTCAACGAGTCTGATATTTCAATCTTATTATTGACAATCAATTGATTAAAATAATCTTTCTCAAAGTCAACTGCGGTTTCGACCAACACTGGTCTTAGTATTCTAATCTGATGATTGGCAACGTCCAACTTCATGGCTTCTAATATCAGAAATATCATTCGCAAGCCTTGAACTAATCTTTCAACAGAATTTTCCTCATAAGCCAGCTTAAACTGTTGCATCATGTCAACGACCCATTGATCTCTCATGGGTGCACAATGGGATTTGAAAACTTCGCCCAACCACTGAGACAACGACACAAAGTCCAATGATCCATGAGAGAGCTGTTGGATAAGCAAATCAATGTCCATGATGTCATTCACTGTGGAACGCTCCTTGTAGGGCAATAATGATAAAAGGATATCTCTCAAAGTGGTGAATAAGATGGGTAATCTTGATATCTTAATGTTATAATTTGATGCTGGTTTGGGGTACTGGAAAAACTGTGAACACTCTTTTTCGATTTCACTCCAGTATTTGTCTATAATGCTCTTTTTCCTCTTGCCACGTTCACCATCAAGGTTTGGTCTGAACTGAAGTTGAGGATCAAATAGAATATCATGTCTGAGCTGAGGATTCTTCAAGATCTCGTGAAGATCTATCTCCTTCAAGCTATGTAAATTGATGGGAGGTAATGGAGGTATTGAGGTCAGATTAAGAGCCGAAACATGTCCGATGTGGGCGCTCTTACTGTAATTAATGATGGGCAAGGAACGCGACCTGAACTTGCGAACAAACTTGGGTGCTTTCCTCTTCTTATGACCAAGCACATGAGGATGATTTCCTCTGCCACCGCCACTCTGCGTTAAAGCATTGATTGTGTCATGGGACAGCTTCGCTGCGGGAGAGAGCTTCTCCTCCTTCTGGACGTCAGAGTCTATGCGCACTCGCTTATTCTCGCCAGCTGCCGCTGCATTCCCGCCACCGTTGCCAGACTTGTCAAAAAACACTGGTCGGAACTTGTCCTCCTGAAACACCTCCTGGTTGTCGCTCTGATTATTCAACTGTGAATGCATTTCTCTCTTAACTGTGCAATGCGTACCTTTTCTACCTGTACGTTTCTGCTATAACTCTGGTGTCCGTTTAAACAATATTGTAAACTCTATTACCTTTTGCGTGTCGTTTCTGTCGTTTCTATGCCTATTTCGCAAAAAAACTTCTTCTACTCTCGTATTAGCGTCTAATTTACCGCCCAATATGTTTGAACTATCCCTTGTACCAGTTTTAACAATTATCGTATCTCTACACGTCCTTCTGAACTGAATTATTCTCTTTTCTGTTATTTCACACTGTTAATCACTTAAAATTATACTAACTGTTCACCCTTACTTGCAATTCCTGCTATCACTATTATCACTGCTTTCGTTTGCTATTTCACTTTTTACTATCCTTGATTAATAAAATGAATTATTTCTGGCTTTTTAGGGTTTTATTCTTTATATTCTTTTTTCTATATTATTAGACGCTACGGGTATACTTATGGTCCTCCCTTAATGTTATATGAAATTTTTTTCCATTCGAAAAAGAAAGAAAATAAGCTGAACATGCAAACTCCGTGTGACCTCATTTTTACACTTTATGTTTACTATTGCGGATAGCAGCACAAACCAGAAAACGTAGTTTCTTTTGTCATTCTCCAGCGTTCTATTTGCCGCCCAAATCACGTGCACAAATCATTCGTCATCTCTTCGGCGGTAGGTCCGCAACCCTCCAAGACCGAGGATGAACCGGAGGTCCCACGATGAAGGTCGGAAGACTGTATGCGCCGAATAGCTAATAACTGCTATGCTGCCATAACAATACACAAGGAGAAGAACCGGAATTAGCGAGCAATAAGTGAGTATGCTGCGAAAGAACAGAAACAGTAAAATAATAATTGAATAATAGGACAGCATAAGACGCCATCATGCTGGCATTATTTCATGGAAACAAACATGATAGGAAGTTACGCATAATAGTAGAGCCGAAGAAATAGAATGTAACCGAGTGAGTTTTTGGTGAATGAAAAAATAATAAGCTGAGATAACACTGGAAAGCAAACTACACTGGTACTACACGAAGGATGGGATTCAGAGAAAACTTCGACTCACCAGTAACCTTGAGAAGTAGGAGAACGTCTTCTATTATTTCCTTTTTATTCTATTTCCTTGTATTTTTCTTGTTTTATTTGTATTTTTTTCCAGGTGGGGGTCAAGAATGCAGGCAGCTCAGAAGCGTTGCAGAAGTCATAGTGCGTATTTAGAAAGACAAGGAAGTTAACCTTTTAAGGTTCATGCAGACATCAAATTTTTAGTGCACGTGACCGGAATCTGTAGAGATGTCCAACGTCTCTAGAGTCGTGAAGGCCATCGCTATAAAAGACAAAGAATTGGCACAGTTCAAATAAGGGAAAAGTTGGTACAGCCCCCCTCTCGCTGATATAGGAATATCAGATAAAGATTATGCATAGAGGGGAGAATAACGAGGACATGATTGCAGAAGAAAGCAGGGAAAGGGAAGATATAGAAACAGGGAAGGGGAATGGTAGACGAGAAAGGGAGGAAAGTGATGAAATCGAAATAGAAGAGGGCAAGAGTGGAGGGGCAATTGTGGGAGGCCCTAAGTCACAAATGTTCATCCACAAGCTCTATGACATGCTTGAGGATCGAAGCATGTCGCATTTGATCTGGTGGCTTTCGAACAACGAATCATTCTGCGTAGCTGCTGGGGAAGAGTTCTCGAAGGCCTTGTCGTTGTATTTTAAGCATACGAACATTGCATCGTTTATACGACAGCTTAACATATACGGGTTTCATAAGGTGAACAACCTGGGCCAGAACGAAGGGGATTCAGGCATATGGGAGTTTCGGCACCTGGCGAATCAATTCCACAAAGGAGATTATGAAGGCTTGAAGAATATCAAGCGAAGGTCTTCCAAAAGCGCCAAAGCCCAGAAGATCCTGCAACTGAAGCCAACGAAGACTCTGGAGGAAGAGAACCAAATTAAGATAAGCATGGGTGATGCCGCTCAGCAACAGAGTTATCATTCCATAATACAACAGCAACAACAACAGCAACAACAACAACAGCAGCAGCAGCAGCAACACCAGATGTTTTACAACCCAAGCATATCAGTACCGTTCGAAAGATCGATTTCACCTCAGCAAACGTTGCCTTTCCCCTCTCAAGGTGTGCAGAGCTATCCCCATTTGATGCCAATTCAATTTACTCAGGAGGGGAAAAATACTGAAATTTCAGCATTCAATAATCATCTCGTCAACATGCAGAAAACTGTTGATTTAATTTTGGCAGAAAGTATAGAAGATCATATGGAGAAGCTCCAAGTTTTGGATATGCTTGGTTCGTGCTTAGGAAACAAAGATGACCCAAAGGCCACGACTTCTAGCTTCCAGTTGAATTTGTTGAAAAACTCTGCAATGAAAAGAATAAACAATCTCAAAGGGATTCAGCAGCAGCTTGCGCTCACCAACTCTCTTCAATTCCCCATTTATCCCACACAAGCGAGTACAACATCTCAGGTTGCGCTCGCCGCTCCTTCGGCAATACCTCACACAAGTTTAAACATTGCAACACCTCCTCCACTATTAAGAAACTTTAAATATATCAGCAATCTCGATTTGTCACAGCATCACCGGGACGCTTTAAGAAACCAACCTCCTAGCCATGAGCCTATATATCGCCACAACTCCGTTCCACTACGAGATAAATCCGAACCCTCAGGCTTGTCTCAAGAGAATCCTTCTCGCAGGGGACAAGGATATGGGAGTTTTCTGCTGAATTTTTTTCTTACTCACTGGCATATCTGCTGACTAAAAAAAATACTGATGGTCTGAGTCGTGGTTTTAGTTAACTATCCCTATTTGATCTTATTTGATCTTAGAGGAAGTTCCTAGCTTATTCTTTGAAACTCATTAAACCATTCCCAACTACTACAGCTTTCGCTATTCTATTCCTCGTAACTTAGACGAAGATGCATCAAACTTAAAAGTGCTGAACATGTGCAAAAGACTCATTGATTGATCATTTTCTGTTCATGGCCTCAGAACAACAGGAACCAGTATAATGATTGTATGATAAAGCTTGAATACAAATTGCATCAAATAGATTTACTTCAATCAAATCTCAGCATAAACTCTTTTTCAATGAAATTTTTTTTTTTTTAGTTTATTTTATTTTTAGTCTTAGTTTTATTTTTATTTTTAATAGAAGAAAACTTTAAAGGATAGAAGATATTATCTCTTTTATGCTTCTTCTTGTTTAGCTTTGGTTATCTCAGACAAAAAGTAATCATACTCTTGAAGGACTCATATTCTCAAATGTTACCTTCTTTACGATATGTACAATCGCTCATAAAAACGCACCGTAACTTTGCTACTGGCTAGGTATGCTTTAAGCTCGTTGACTTGTCGAATTGCAATTATTATGTAGTAGGGAACCAAGTTTTCATATTAACGATGTCATCTTCGGCTTTAAGTGAAAAGTAGTGCTCTTCACAATGAGATAAAGGTGTAAATGTTGATATCAAAACATGCAAAAAAGACTTGATAGACTTAAACCATCAAGCATTTCAGATTCATTGAATCTTTATTTTGATCATTGAAATGCATAATGCAAAAGCCCGTATTCAACCGAACTCGATTCAAAAAAGTTCTCAGAAGTAAGACGAATTATCGTTTAAAAAATGACGAAAGCGATCTATTGATCTATGTTGTATACTTGGATTATTTAACTAAATTAATTAAGAGGAGTCAAGAAAAACAGGAAGAGATTGGTAGCTCAGAATTATCTACAATACATATGGATCAAGTGAATAATATGTTGATGAAAGAATACAGGGGTTAAAGATTTGAGAGAAGAGAGATGTTTTCTCGTTTATAGGTGTGAGGTATAATATTAACGTATGTACAATAGAAAGTTTCTATATGCAATAAAATCATCAAAATGCATTGTTTGGATATTTTAATACCTCTATCATATCTATGGCTGCCTGAGGATCTCTCTTGTTGTACACAAAAAGTCCTTGTAACTGCGCCGTGCTTACATTCTTTAATCCCATCTCCTTATACTTCTTCATAAATTCTTCACAGAGGTCATTTTCATTCTCGTAGAACCTAAGGAACATCTTTTGGACTTGATATTCTGTTGCATTATCTATCAAGACTTTATAATCGACCCTACCCGGCCTCAACAACGCGGAATCTAATCTTTCTGGATGATTAGTAGTCATGAAGGTAATGCATTCTTCGGCACTAGCCACACCATCTAATGCGTTTAGCAATCCCGAAAATGTCACACCAGAAGTATAGCCGCCCTCGTCAGTCTGTTCTCTTTTGTTAAATGCAGCGTCAATATCTTCTAAGAGCAAAATAGATCTTTCAGGTATGTGATTCATCAAATGATTCAATCGATCATCAGTTAGATTATTTTCTGAAAGATTGAGAATGCAAATGTTGTAATCTAGCTCACCAGCTAGTGCCTGAATATAAGACGTCTTTCCGCTTCCAGGTGGTCCATATAACAAATATCCCCGTCTATAGGGAATGCCTCTCTTATGGTACCAATCACCACTTCCCAAAAAATCCTTTACGTCAGCTAAAATGCCTTCAGATATGCCTTTATCAAGGATAACAGAACCAAGCATTCTCTTTTTTCGTGGTTGGCCAAAAGGCCTCCATTCAGGACCCCAAGATGTATATAGCACGGTCTTTCCCTCACGAACCTTTAATGCCTGCTGTTTTGCCTCTTCAAGCATCTCTTGAAATAACTTTTTATCACGATAAAGAGTTGTAAGAGTGACAGTCTCAAAAGGTGTGCCACTCGTCATATCGAGCAATTTACCCGATCTCTCCCTATTGACCAACATATAAGCTCCCTTATATTTTACTAAATGCTTCCCCGGTCCAGGAACTAGCGAAAACTTTGTGGTGACAGCACCATTATCATGTTGTATGTAGTTAGTTTCTACCGACAAGTGTCTAGAATTTCTGTGTTTGTACTTTGACATCCATTCAAGAAACCACAAGTATGATTTATCCTTCGAAGGGATTTCGAGGTCAACTAATAACTGACGATAGATAAATCCAGAGAGCTTTATTGTTCCCAGTCTTGCTAAGGCTAATCCAGTACCAAGAAGCATTAACCCTCCACCTGCTGCAAAGTATGGGTTGCTCAAGACCACCTCATTAAAAGCCAGCAGAGCCATTCCACTTAAGGATCCATCGGAACCAGACCGGATTTTCTCTAGACTAATTGGAGCCTGGTTTGTCGACATTTTAGATTTTCATTTAATGATGCTGGTGCTATGATTGATCTGAAAAATATGACCTTGGTTTTGTGCGACTTTTCAGTTCATAAGATCCATCATTCAGTTAGCTCAACCCCGGTAAGACGATCGATATACTATTAAAAGAATGCTAATAGAAGGAGCGGATAATAATCCGATGGCCATTGATACCACTTCATATCATCTGCCGGACATGGATAATGTGAAAGGCGAAGAAGACTATGCAATGGATGGAGAAGAGAGCGACACAACACCACAGTTCAAAAGTAATAACCCATTCTTAAAACATGAAAATGAAAGTGAAGAGAAACAAACTCCAGTGGATTGGAGTCAATATACCTTTAAAACTTTGGAACGTATCTTGGATGACATGAGCTGGACCATTTTATACAAGTTGCATGCTTCAGATGTGCATTTGTCCAGTCTTCTTAATCGGAAGCCTATTGCATATGCTCAGGACTTAGCTGCCATAGTAAGAAACTGTGACAATAGTGAAATATACGAAACTCTAATTTTGAATGAGATGCTCCCTTATGCACCTTCAGTTGAGAAAGTTCAACTAAACGATGAGAAGATACTTACCACTATTCGAGGATTACTAGGTCGAAAAATAGAGGTGAATCATTTTAGGATATTAGTGCTTAAAGAATCGACTGCTCAGTCTATAAGAGACGGTGCCTCTTATAAACATGACTTTCATGTCATTAGTAAAGATCTATTGGATGAAGAGGAGATAGACAATTTGCTATTTGAAGATACGCAAAAGGAGAAAAATAGGATAATTGATGATGCTTTCTTTAAGATTTCGAATTCTGAAAACAATGTTACTTTGCGAGTTACGATTTTTCACGCCGAGTTCGAGAACGAGGACTTGAAACTGATAAGAGATCCGGATTTAATAAAGAAACGCTATTTAACCTCGATAGAGAATAATGACTCTTCAAATCTTTCTCCAGACATCATACCATCTTCGTTGCATTGTTTCAAAACCTTGATAAAGGTATTAAAGGGCCCAGTATTATTGGCACCTGGTGATACCATAAAAACTATAAACATTAATAACGTATCTCTTAATGCACAAGTTGATACAGATCTACTCCTCCGAAAGCTATCATTTACTTTGAAGAATGAAGAACTTGTTCCTCCTGATGTAAACAAGGACAAATCGTTAAGGGAATCCTACATCAGAAAAGTGTTGGAAGTCATATATCTTGCGAGATATGAAAAAGCTGAGGTCAATGAATTCAAATCATTGTACTCATACAGTCGTGACCTTTCTCATGTTTACAGAGCATTGAACGAGTTTGACGCGAATATGATGCAGTTTAAATCAGCTCTTGATGAGACCAACAAGCTTCCCAGTTTCATAAGTTTAAGTGTGTCTACCTTCTATCCGGATGAGTTAGTAATCAAATGTTTTGAGAATACACTTAAATCGGATGAAAGCAACTCAATGTTTTATTTAGACTGCTTGAAAAGCATTACAACTTATAAGAGCAGATATTCCAACGTGTTGAAGTTAAGGACATATTTTACAGATTTGTCTCAGAATGGAGAGTTGATAGGTTATAGTGACTACAGAGAGGCTCTCAATAGTATGGGGATTCCTGTTGACTTCAAATCTGCTTCTGATTTTGACGATGATGTTTTGATTGCTAACTATAAGGATCTTTATAAGAATGACCCACAAAATTATAGTTATTATCATAAGTTGCTCAAGACAATATCTAAAGGTAAGAGAAGTAAAAAAATTGCATCATTTCTTGAAAGAGAAATAATTCCTTTAGATATTGCCATAAGTGAACTTAGCATTGAGGAAATCACTGAAGATGAGGTGGTGATAACTGCATATGAATTCAAATTAGATGAAATCTTAACTTCAAACGGCTTCAACAAAGATCTGGGAGAAATCCTATTCTTGAATAAATCACTTTTATCAGTAGCAGTCAATAGAAAGAGCTATATGTTGATGAATTATCTAGAGACAAAGCTTCCAAGTCTTCTTGAGCTCAACAGTCCGTTAGATTGTACAAAAGCTTTCGAAGCGATTGGAAGTTCACCAAATGCTAGTGATTTTGAAATTATAACCAACTTCGAGAAGAGATTCGCCAATGTTACTAGTGCAGAAGATATCATATATGTCCGACAAGCGTTAAGATTCATATCTAAGGCAAAAGACTCTAAAGTTTTGAAGAGCTATTTGGCGACCGGAAAAATAGACTCTTCTCTATTGCCAGTTGAAAATTGGCCAGCTGGATTGGACAATATAGGAAATACTTGTTATTTGAATTCATTGCTTCAGTATTATTTCTGCATTAAGCCTTTGAGAGATATGGTCCTTTCTTTCAATGAACACGAAATAAATCATACGAATCAAATGGAACGCAAGATAGGAGGACGAAAAGTTGAGAAATCAGAGATTCAAAGATCAAACCAATTTATATATCAGCTTAGAAATTTATTCGATGAAATGATACATAGTCCTAGGAGATGTGTTCAACCCACGAAGGAGCTAGCCTATCTTGCGTTCTTACAGTTATCCCAGCCAGTTGAATTCGGAAGTCCCAATAATCGCCAATCTGAGGAACGAACATCTACTGCCGATATCATCGACCTTGATAATGACGAAAAGCCCCTTGAGAATAAATTGAATAGCAACGCAGAATCAATAATTGTGCGCTCTCAGAGTCCGCAATCCAGTAGTTCCGTGGAGAGTATAAAGTCGAGAAATAATTCATCCGATGTGGATCTTCAAAATACAACTGAATCTGTGGAAGAAATCCTTGTATCTTCGGACACAAGTTCAGAGGCTCAAGAAATGAAGGTGGCTGAGGTTTTGCCTATCTGCGGTGGTCAAATTGATAGTACGATAGAAGTGGGTAGACAGCAGGATGTAACCGAATGTATTGAGAATGTAACATATCAATTAGAAACTGCCCTTCAGCCCGTCAGATTGGAAGAGGACGGTGAACAATATGATATAATAAAACAGTTATTTTATGGCAAGACAAAGCAAACGATCACACCACTTGATGACAAAGGGAAACCAAGAACTTCTTTCGAGAGATTCTTCAGTCTCATCATTAATGTAAATGACCATCCCAAAGATATATACGAATCACTTGATAATTACTTCAGTGAGGATGTATTTAATTTAGATGAGGGTCCCGTAAGAAAGGCGCAGACGATTTTGGAATTACCAGAAATTTTACAATTTCATGTGCAGAGAGTTTTGTTTGACAAGGAGAGGCTTATGGCCTACAAATCATTGGAACCCATCCCTTTCGAAGAAAAAATATATCTTGATCGCTATATGGACACAAATGACGAAGAAATTCTATTTAAAAGAAAAGAGCTTTTCAAGTGGAAGAAAGAATTGAGAGACTTGGAAGCTGCGAGGGAAAGGTTTTCGAATAAGGATCCGGATACGAACTTGTCCATCCTTGAATCTTTAATTACTACAAAGAAATATTTGGAGAATATCTTAAACTCGGGAAATGAATTTCATATCGATGAACAGACACTTGCTTCTATTGAATCTGAGATACAAGGACTTAAAGACTACTTGACGGATTTGGAAATCCAAATTTCAACATTGCGTGACAAAATGTCAAATCAATTTAACATGTACAAAAAAGTGGGATACTCTATCTTTGCGATATTCATCCATAGAGGAGAGGCAAGTTATGGCCACTACTGGATATACATCAAGGACCCGAAAAGGAATATTTACAGGAAGTACAACGATGAGACTGTTACTGAAGTTCCTCTTTCTGAGGTGATGAACTTTGAAAGTGGGAACACTTCTACCCCCTACTACATTGTATATGTTAAATCTGCGCTTCAAGAAGAGTATATAGAGCCGCTTAAAAGAGAAATCTGCGCTGATTAAATAGGCTTACTTCTAAATCCCTGAATATGTCGCTTTACCGTCTTTGTGTCATATATTAGACAGCATTACATCTGAATGAAACACGATAGTTAGCCATTTGGTGCTATCACAGCTTGCTATATTTAAATTTATCTTGACCAATTGGTATAACGCTTGATCCTTATTACCAATTGCTTCCACTATTGCTCCATTTTCCAACGAATTTCAGGGATGACGCTATTAGGGTTTCTATTGCTCATGATGGGATTCTGGGCGCCTCTGATTGGCGCCTCTGATAATGCTTTGCTAAGGGAATCTTTTGATAAAATTAGCTATGATACTCCTATCAATAATATATTCGAGATTGTATCAGCTTTCGAATCTGATATAGACAACAATGCAGACAAGGATAAATGTCCCCCTTGCTTCAACTGCAATTTGCCGAATTTCCAGTGTACCCAGTTTTCTCAATGTAACCCGTTTACAGGGATGTGTGAATGCAGGGATGGATATGGCGGCATGGATTGCTCAGAGCCCTTGTGTGGAGGTCTCTCAAAGGAAAATAGAAATAGACCGATTAGAAAGGAAAATGAAACCTGCGATTGTGATTCTGGGTGGCAGGGAATTAATTGCAACGTATGCGTGGACGATAAGGCCTGTGATTCATTTGTGCCAAAAGGTCTTAAAGGAACTTGTTATAAATCTGGTATACTAGTCAAGAGAAATCATCAAATGTGCGATGTGACGAATCCTAAGATAATATCAATATTAAAAGGTAAAAAGCCCCAGGCCACATTTAGCTGTAACAAAACTGGTGCAGCTTGTGATTTCCAGTTCTGGATAGATCAGAAAGAGTCTTTCTTTTGCGACTTGGGAGAATGCAAGTTCGACTATGACTTACAAACGAATACGACACATTACAGATGCGAAAAAGTGAAATGTAAGTGTCTCGCTGGAAGGATGCTTTGTGGTCAATCTGGATCCATAGATATCTCGGATTTTCTTGTTGAAACAATAAAGGGTCCTGGTGACTTTTCTTGCGACATAAAATCAAAGAAATGTAAATTTTCTGAGCCTAGCATGAACGATTTGATATCTTCCGTATTTGGGGATCCTTACATCACCCTTCAATGTAAAGCTGGTGAGTGTATTCATCAAAGTGAAATTCCGGGCTATGATTTACCTCCGAAAAAAAGGATAAGTTTGAGTAATTTATTCCTCATAATTGGAGTTGGACTTCTATGCTGTGTAACAATCGTGTCCTCCATTTACAACATTGGGAAATCACCTCTTTTCAAGAAGAGTATCGGCATTGACAGAAATAACTTAGAATCGGAATTGACTCTTTTGACAGAGAATATTCCACATTCCACGTTATCCTTTAGGAATGTTAGTTATAGAACTCCTAATGGAAAAAAAGTTTTGAATAATGTTTTCGGTTTTGTAAAGCCCGGCGAATGTCTCGCTATTATGGGAGGGTCTGGTGCTGGAAAGACCACTTTGTTAGACATATTAGCAGGAAAGAATAAAGGAGGAACAGTCGATGGTGAAATCTATATTAATGGAAACTCTTTATCCATGAAGGAGTATCATAAGTTGGTTGGCTTTGTAGATCAGGAAGATCATTTAATGCCAACTTTGACGGTATATGAAACTGTTCTCAATAGTGCACTTCTTCGTCTTCCAAGAGATATGAGTATGAGAGCTAAAGAGGCTAGGGTTATTGAAGTCTTGAACGAGTTACGAATTTTGGCTATCAAGGATCGAGTAGTTGGATCAGACTTCAAAAGAGGTATATCAGGGGGCGAAAAAAGAAGGGTCTCGATTGCTTGTGAACTTGTGACATCACCATTAATGTTATTTTTGGATGAACCTACTTCAGGATTAGATTCGTACAATGCCAGGAATGTAATTGAGTGTTTGGTCAGATTGGCAAAAGATTTTTCACGGACAATAATTTTTACAATTCATCAGCCAAGGAGTAATATCGTATCATTGTTTGACAGACTTGTTTTATTGAGCGAGGGAAACTTAATCTATTCAAGTGAAATGATAAAATGTAACGATTTTTTCTATAAAAATGGGTATAAATGTCCTCCGGGGTATAATATCGCCGATTATTTGATTGATGTGACATCTGGTGACGAGAAGGAGCAAAGTAGAAGCGATGTTGATTTACTCAGTAGCGTCGATGATGGATTAAGCCAAAACTCAAGCGATGCAGATATTCATAGTGCATTTATTAACCCAACGCAAACTGAGGTTGATGTTAGTAGAGAATGGGAACATTATGCTGTACATCGGGATGAATTACAGTCGAGTCTTTCAATGAAGGACAAGAGATCTGATTTGGAAAGTAGCCGTCAAACTTCTAATTTATCACATGTATTCAACGAGTCAGTATTAGCTGGGGAAACAAAACACCTGATCGAAAGTCTAATTGAAAACAAGAGCCCTATTCTGATGAAAAGTCAATACAAGACAGCCTCAATTTTAGACCAGATTTTGATCTTATCTTCAAGGACTTTTAAGAATACGTACAGAAATCCCAAATTGCTTCTAAGCCATTATATTTTATCTTTAGTCATGGGAATATTTTGTGGTTACTTGTATTACGACGTCAGCAATGACATCAGCGGCTTTCAAAATCGGTTAGGATTATTCTTCTTTATTTTGGCTCTCTTTGGATTCTCCTCTTTGACGGGACTCCATTCTTTCTCAGCTGAAAGAATTCTCTTTATCAGAGAGCGGTCAAACAATTACTATCATACCTTGAGTTATTTTATTAGTAAGGTTGTGTGCGATTTGATTCCTTTGAGAGTGTTACCTCCGATCATGTTGACAAGTATAATGTATCCTTTAGTCGGGTTGACCATGGAACATAATGGCTTCCTCAAAACTATCATTGTTTTGGTTTTGTTCAATGTAGCAACATCGGCTGAAATATTAATAGTGGGCATCTTAATACGAGAAGCAGGAACTGCAACCATGGTTGGAGTTTTGCTTCTCTTGTTTTCACTATTATTTGCAGGCCTCTTCATTAATAGTGAGAATGTGGCATCACAAATCAAATGGATGCAATGGGCATCTTTATTTCACTATGCATATGAAGCATTAGCGATTAATGAGGTGAAGGACTTAATCTTAAAAGAAAAGAAGTACGGTTTATCCATTGAAGTGCCAGGTGCTACCATTTTGAGCACTTTTGGATTCCAGGTGTCTGCTTTCAATAGAGATGTAGCACTATTGGGAGCATGGTTGGTCCTATTCGTTATAGTTGGATATTTGTGCTTGCATTGGTTTACCAAGGAAAGAAGATAGTTTATAGTATCGAAGCTTATATACATGATAGTGTCAAAGGATCGATTCTGCCCGTTTCTTTCAATAAAAAAACTGCATAGAACTCTAAATATCATACTTTTCATTTATGTATATCAGGTAGCGAACCAAACAATCTTAGCTGGTAGTTTCGCAAGTGCACTTAACTCAATCATGACTACTAGCCTACATCCGCTGTTATGAATTAAGTTACTACGGCCTCTGGCAATGAAAATCCTGCCGTATTTTTGCATTTATTGAAAATATTAATTATTAAAGAGCAAGCATTAAATAGAATTAATAAACGCGAAGTAGCTCGACGTGATGAAAGATTGATGTAAAACAGACGTAGAACTGATGTTCTTCATGAGAATGGTGCATTACTCAGAGATGAATGTGGCCTCATTAAATCCTACTCCTTTTTCCTCCTCCCCATTGATGTAGATGGTCATTGGATTACTGAACTGGTATATATAGGGTTTGGCACCCGCAACACCGTTTACGATATTCTTGACAAATTGAGGTATCTCTGCCATCACATCAACTCTTTCGACCAAAACGTTGAGATTACCACAGACTTTAGCAATAACTTCTTTGCCATCATCATCCTTACCCTTAAAGTTGAAAGTTATAGCGTGAGGAACAGGCCAGCCAACTTCGTCTACTTCTGAATTCTCATGCGCAATATCGTTATTGATTGAGCAAGATAAAATTCCATCATTGGAAGCCAAAATTGCCACATTAACTTTTGTGTTCGCGTAAGATTTCGGTGTCGTGAATTCCATTTGTATGGCACTATAATGCTCAGATTGAAAGTTCAAAAAATTCCAGGTCTTGGCGGCATGATGTGGTTTCATCCCCTGAATAGCCATCACAAACATAGTGAGCCCATCTATGTCGTAGGTTTTTTCGCCCGACTTCACAGTACCGTTGACGGAGCACCTAGGCCAGAAGACATGGCGCATTGATCCCCATGGTTCTTCAATCCTGTCACCGTAATAAGTAGTTCCATCGTTACCAAAGATAACGCCGGGTACCAACCGCTCGATATTAAGCTCGACGATTGAGTCCGGGTTCACAGCTGAAACAATCTTATATCTCTTTGTCTCCTCGTCGACTTCCACCGAGAGATTCTTCGCATAGAAATTCGCTCCCTTGGCCTCAAAATTCTCAAGTTTCGTCGACGTCCAAATACAATCTTCTCCTTCCCTTCCAAAGAGCCTGAATGTGAATTGAGCCGTCGTGTGCACCCCCATAACATTGGAGTGGATCACCTGGGCAAATCCCACCATCCCTGTCTTCAAGCAAGTAAAATAAAACGTCTGTGTCTCCACATTAGTGTATCCTGGCTTCCTCCATTCTAAATCTTGTTCGTTTGCCTCTCTATACGTTCTACCATCTTTTGTTTCTTGTTCCGTTACCGGATGTATCGCCTCTCTACCATATTCTGGTTCCGCAGTTCCTGCAACTTGTGAGAGTCCCGATTGTACCCACCTTAACATTATTAAATTTTTTTATAACCTAAATGACAAATCTTTCTCTAAATTGTATATTAATCAAATTAGCCGCCTTATAAATAAGGGTTATTCAACATATAGAGATGCTCCTATTTGAACTTTTTTTGAGTTCGATTGCGATGCGAAAAATGGTAAACTCACGATAGCTTTCTTCCTGGCATTGTATTACGGAAATGAGAGCAAGCTATTGTGGGATATCGCTTCCATGAGAGGCTACTAACAGTGCTCAGAGCATATAGGAGAGACCATAGAAAGATTTACGAAATTAATTTCACAGTAGTAGGTTTGTCCATGCCATAAATTTTCATGTAGCAACGTATGTAGCAAAATCTTGCCATATGTTAGCCTGCGGCCACCTTAGTATTATGAGAATAACTAGGGACACTGTGAAGAAACATGGCGAGATACCGAAGCGTATGTGAGAAAGGTCGTGGTGTGCCTTGGCGCGGGAGGAGAAAGGCCTCGGCAACCAGGACGGATGGTCCCCGCGAGCGTTCTAGCCATTAAAGCGGATTTAGTACCAGTAGCACTGGAACTCTGAGAGATCCCCGTTAGGAACATAACGAGGGCTCTCCGGGGAGATCGATCTAAAAAGTCCCAGTGAGACCAGTGGGACAAGTTGTCGCTATAGTATATTATATAGATATACAAATTAAGACATAACGGTCAATTCTTTCTTATGCACAGACCTGCCGATGTAAATGGTCTTTTTCGGCATCCTTATGACTTACTTTTCGTTTCAGCTGAAAGGAAATCTACTATGGTGAAATGTCCAGAAAATATTGCCTGCGTAACGCTCGATCGTCATACTTAAGAGTGCACATCGCGTTCATCGCCCAAAGCAGTTGGAACATGTTGATATTTTCTTTTTTTTTTTTACTCTGTTAGGAGCGACTTCTCATTTCGTAATGCTGTTTGTGTTTCCTGTCTCGGTAACAACTTTTGTAGGAGAATCTAACAGGGCATTGGACGCTGGTGGAACGATGTCGGTATCGTGCACATCAATGTCGCAGCTCATGATTGAAATGACCCACAGTGCCTTTGGATTCGTTTCTGGGTGAGGATTACAATCTTGCAGGAAAACTACCACGCGAAGGCGGACTTCGCTTGAACGTTGGTGTAAGTATTGCTAAGAAATTTGCTCTTTAGATTTTTACGCAATTTTTCTTGTTACCTGAATGGGCATTTTAGGAAGTAGTATATCGAGCATAGTTTGAACAATTGTAGGCACCAATATCGGGGATCCGTGGCGTAGTTACAGGACTGATAAGATTATAGAAAAGAGTTGTATAGCCTTTGCCAACTGTATCCGACGTCGTATAAGTGATCTGTGATCTGACAGGTACAGTCGTAGTATTTGTGCATAAGAGAGTTTAGGTTGAAAAATTAGATACGTTAAATAGCCTACCCATATTGGATATTTTTAGCGAGCAAGACATCTTCAAAAGTCTTGCAATCCAAGAAATTGATAGTGCAAATTAAGCAACTATCTGTGCCAGAAGGGCAGAAGACACCAAGTATTAGCAGACGAGTAGTATAGCACCAGAATAGGCTAATTTAGGAGATCAGGTGAGAGATCAAGTGGGAATCATCGTTTTCCCTATTTTTGGAATTTGTCAGACAGAAGTACCGCACTTTATTGCAGTAAGAGGACGGGAGTGATTGTGGTGAATGAGAGAATCAAGACAGGGGATAGAGGTGCTCTACACAGCAGAGGAAAGTAACACAATTCCCATTAGACTCAATGGAGAGCTCATTCGAAGGTTTCAGAGCTGTTTCAGTGAGGGAGTTGTTCCCAAAGTGGTTGTTCGAAATGGGAAAATGGTAAGTATCATATAGCTAAAGACAAGATTTTTTGAAATGAAACGTTACTAACGACAGGCTATCAAAATCTCTGAGCTGGAGGTTTACGTTTGTACAGAGAGCCCTGACATGCATTGGGACATCTACACCAGGAGAGATAACGGCATGCACTTGATCGGGAGGGGTACAAACAAGCTCACTATCCTGAACGAATCAAAGTTAAGTTGGAAGCAATGGGAGGTCAAAGTAGGACAAAGCAATGGTCCTGAGAAAGAGGCTACACTGCAGCAAGCTCCACTGAACTTTGTTTCAGATGTAATGTCACCCGAAAAAAGCAGGCCTTATAAAGTGCTCGACAGTAACTCAAAAACTGAAGCAAAGAGCAAAGTATTAGCATTATTGGCATTAGGACCTATTACAAAGAAAAAGATCCTCAACATAACCGACTTATCATCGAATGAATTAGACGAAATACTCACTGCCTATGCGAGGCCCTATGATGCGACTGATTCTTTCATAGCAGATGACAAATTTCCCCAGAAGCTACTAGAGGGCGTACAAGACAAGGCATTTATATTGAAAGACATGTCCTACAAGGAACTACAGCCGTGGAAGTGGCAGCCGTATACGCTTGAGGAAAGATCAATGATTATTAAGAATATACACAATGCGTTGACTAGGTTAGGATACCTGGAGAGTCATCCTTTGAGAAAGCGTATTTGTGAAACGCCGGATAACGACAGTAACAATGGCTTTGTAAGGAAGCCGAATCTTGGTGGTGGATTGTTAATGAGCAGAAACAAAAAGTCACCCTATAAAAGAGCATTAACTGATTCACCTAAGACATCTACAGAGCCAGCAAAACCACCAAAAGTTTTAGCGTCACCTTTAAAGGCAACTAAGAAAAGAACTTCCTCATCCTCTAACGCAGAGGAAGAAAAGGGACTGCGCAAGAAAAGATTGAACTCAGACTCATCGGTATCGTCGGTCAATGACAGTGAGGTTTCTAAAGAACCTCCAACCGAGAACTCAAATTATGAAAAATACGAAAGACCTAGTACAGTGGACAACTCGGAGGACATATCTTCTCACCGTACCAAGACGTTTCAGTACTATTATGACTTGGCAAACAAATTCAAACAGAAATACAAAGAATATGAAGCACTTTACAATTGCTTGAAGGTAGCATCTGGTGGAGAATCAGAGAGTGATAAGAAACAGTTGCTGAGGCTATTCGAGCTCCACAATACTTTGGCAGAATGGAAAAAGAAACTTTGGGATTATGACACACGAGAGAAATCCAAGTCAGCCATTATGAATCTAACTAAGCATAAGAAAGCCAATGCAACTAGATCTACAAGTTCTACCCCATCTTCGAGAAGCAGACAAGCTTTTGCTCCACAAAAATCTAGGCCATCTGAAAACCATAGAAATTCCGTGCAACATTCTGACTATCCCGCTTCCGATACATACTTGCTGAAGAAGAAGCAACTACTGAGAAATATTCCAAAGCTTTCTTTAGATTACTAGATATATAATTCTTTAATACTATTTTTTTTTAGATGTAATTGTATTTCAGTTTGAGAATTGTCGTGATTCTTTGTTCATCAAATTGACTTCGCGTGGTCGTAATGCTCATAGATTAACGCTTCACTTGATTTCTCTTTAATAAAAGAACAGCACGCCAAATCTACAGGATGACTGATCTTAACTCAGAGGCTGATGACATGCGAGAGCATTTGGGCAGTGATTTGCCGAAGGAATCCTCTCCTGCCGATAGCATCAAGAAAGAGGACATGAATGAAGAGGAAACACCCACCATCGAGGAACCAGAAGCTCAAGCTCCGAAGAAGAGAAAGAAGGCTAGTTCAACTAAAAAGCCATCTGCTGAGGTACTTCAACGTCGTAAGGAGGGCCGTCTTAAGGCAGCAGCTACTATTGCTAATAATTTGAAGAAAACTGGTATTGGAAGGTTCGAGGCAGCAAATGGATTTAAGTTGACAAGTGTTAAGCAAATTCCTTTAATCAACCAGAAAAATTACTACACGGACTACTTGAAGAAGGATGAACAAATCTCTTTTGTAAGGAACAGACGTGCAGAGAGATTAATTGCACAGAAGATCAGCAATATGAAAAAAACAGATTCTAAGAAAGAGCCTGATAATGATAAGAGCCAAGAAGCAAAGAACTTTGATAATTTCAACTTGAGCGAAATAGAAGCCGAAATGAAGAAAAATAAAGGAGATAGCGTTGCACCAGATGAAGAGGAGGAGGAAGAAGAGGAAGAAGAAGATAACGAAAATGAACAGGATGAAGTCAGCGAGCAAAAGTCGAAATTAGGGTTTGATACTATTGTGATTCACCCTGGATCATCTACATTGAGAATTGGCCGGGCCACTGACGCTTTCCCCAAAGCCGTGCCTACAGTTATTGCTGTTCCTAATACAAATCATGAATGGAATGATAAAATTACTCCTGAACGTGAGGTAGGAGAAAATGGTGAGATAAGTTTCGGTGAGGAATTTGATGAGGCGAAGGAAGTCGTCACAAAGGACTTCAAGGCTCGGATGAGATTTTACAAGAGAAGGATTCTTCCCAACTCAAGGGAAACTGCTGCCAACTATAACAGAAGGCAAATGCCAGAGGATATCCCTGATCATAATGATCCCATGAGGAAAGACTGGGTTGACGTCAAAGCCCCTGAATATTCTAATAGAAAGTTCTTCGTCGGAGAAGATGCAATCAACCTTCCCATTTGCGAGAGGTTTAAGGATTGGAAACTACGCTATCCAATAGCAAATGGTAAATTCAATGAAGATAGTGACTCTTATAACTCTCCCCAGGAATTATTGGGAGATTTGACAAATATTGTGGCTGACTCTTTAGAGAGTATGGATATCAAAAAATCTCAGCTTGGTCAGATGAAAGTTATTTTGATTATTCCTGATCTTTACGACAAAGTATATGTGGAAACCTGGTGTGATTTGCTATTCAGATTAGTAGGATTTGGAAGAATAGGCATCATTCAAGAATCTGTTTCGGCCACTTTTGGGGCTGGTGCTACCACGGCCTGTGTTGTTGATGTAGGAGCACAGACAACTACCATTTCATGTGTAGATGAAGGTATGGTAGTGAACGATTCAAGAATTATGTTGAATTATGGGGGCGATAATGTTACAGAAACTTTTATAAAGCTTTTACTAGAAAGCTATTTTCCTTACAGAGATATCAACTTGAACAGTAACAATGATGACTGGCAACTTGCTCAACAGTTGAAGCATGATTATGTGACATTCCAAGATGCAGACATAGCCATACAACTATATCACTTTTATAAAAGAAAGCCTTTTGAGATAACAGTTAAATACGAATTTAAGGTATTTGACGAAGTGATGTTAGCTCCGTTGGGATTGTACTTCCCCGAAATTTTTCAGATTAAATCTCAAGCATTTAAGAGCAAACTTTTTTCTCGTTCAATTGATCAATACTCAGGTAGGCCAAACAATCCTTGTTCAAGGGCACAAGAGAACCTCAAGAATAATTTACTTCTCACTGATCTCACTGATGACATATTACTCACCAGGTTGTTAGAAGCTAGAGGCGAGAATAGAGGTACGAATCCATCATCTAAGCCGCTGCCAGCAAAGATGTCCTCAGAGAATGATGCCACATCTAGCATATGCATGCCATTAGAAAAGGCCATCATTGAATCAATCACGAGCGCAGGAATTGCAACTGATTTCGAGAAAATCAAGAAATATTATGATAACTTACTAATTGTTGGGGGAGGTCTTGCTAAGATTTCGGGATTTGATCTCCTTTTAACTGACAGAATCAATATTTGGAGGCCCAAAGTTCTATCCTCCAGTACATTGGATGACATCTTGCAAATTGCTGCTAAAGAAAAAGCGAGGGTAGACCAAAAGCGGCAAGAAATGATTGATGAGCTCAAAGCAAAGAAACAGGAAAATGATGAGCCATTGGAAGAAATAGAGTTGACTGAGGAAGAAATGGCTGGCATAGAGAGCAAAACACATCCAAATTATGACCTAGACCATATAAATACCCTCAGTGATCAGGGCAGCTTACTACCAGTCAATGTCTTACCTCCCCCTCGTGAGTTTGATCCTGAAGTTCTTACGTGGAAGGGAGGTAGTGTTTATGGTAGGCTAAAAGTCGTAAGCGAAATGTGGATTACTCAAAGTGAGTGGGATTTACTTAAGGGCCGTTGCTTGTACTATAAAACGTTATTTAACTATTGAATTGTCTTCGAGGGAAATTTTCTCCCGTATTTAGAGAATAGAGGAGAAAGAAGCTGTCACAAGCAGTACATTTTCCGTTTCTATAGACCTGTCGCACTCACAAACTGCTTATCTCTCTAAGGATTAACAACAGAAATTTTCAGTTTCATTTAAACAGTAGAATATATACTAATTGCAAAAATTTGAGTATTCCAGAAAAAATCACTATACAATTAGCTCTTTATGTCAAGTTCTCTTGCCTGCGTTTCAAACAGCCTTAACGCAAACTGATGAGCACTTTTTACTTTCAACTATGAATATATAATCCCTCTTTACTCTGCTTTGCTCAACCCTAGGTCCTCGTCAAGTATGATCCGTACTACCGCTTGTGCAACAAGTTTCCCAACGAGAACATCAGTGCACCAGATAAACAAGTCGTGCTAGAACCAAACAAATTACGAAGCACAAATACAGAAGGAAGCCCAAAAAAGCGCGTGCATTGAGAAAGGACGTGTCCAGATCTATCACGTGCAACAGATGCCGGAAAGAGCCGGAAGCTTCCCTTCTCCGTACGTGCGGAACAGTGCTCGGTCAGAACACTAAACCCCACAGGTTACTTTATTCAACTCTCAATACACAGTTTTATCCCCAGGTTTTCATCTCCCCTCCTTTATAATTGCGAGATAAGTAGATACTAAATATTAATCCGCATAGTTCGATCTATTCTCCTCGCTTAGTTGGTATTGCACGAGAAAGAAAGATCTCCTGGATTAATCGAATCTTGTCTACAGGATCTAAGTTCGCAGATCTCAATAATTGCAAAATAGACTCGGATCCTACAGAGAGGCACAGAGGATGATGTATATGCCTGGTTGAGAAATTCTATAGACAATTTTTTTTGTTTCTGGCCTTTTGCTAAGGATTTTACGTCAGATTCGGACATTTGTGTGTGTCCTTACATGACCACCTTACGTGGAACATGTAGTCTCTATGCTAAGCTCTTTTGTTCTATTTGGATACTCTCTACTTTCGGTGATATACGCTAATTCACTGTGCTCACTGAGCTCACTTTGTTCACGCTGCTCTCTGAGATCCCTATACTCTATGCTCTCTATGTACGCTACGCTCGCTTCTGTCTAGCCTATCTTTTCTATTCTGTTTCTCTTGCCTATTCTGTCTATTCCGTCTGCTTTCTCGATTCTGTGTACTCGTCTTCTATATCCGCTATATGTACCGTCTCTCTTTGCTCTATTCTGCTCATTCCTTTATTCTTCTCACTACTCTTTTTTCCCCTGCTTCCTACATTGTTCAAGGCTCAAGTCCTCTGCCCGATCGATGCTAAATCTCCAGTATAACCACATAATACACAAAGGATAACGCATATCTTACACAAACCCGTATCATAAATCAAAGAGGCTTACCTTTCCTCCACATTAGATTGCTTGTCAGCCAATATCCAGCGTGATAAAGGAAGTATCTACATAAGAAATGACCCGTCAAAAGGGTGCAGTTCCGTGGATAATCTGGGGAAATGTAGTTTGATTTTACGCAAGTTGAAATTCGGCCTGTAAAAGTATTGCGTGGCTTTGCATGCGAACAACCGAAGAACAAGATTCTCGTGGGGCAAAAGGATTATCCCGGGGACGGTGCGCCCGAATATTGATTCAAGAACGGTCAATAAAGTGAAAATATTGTTTAAATCTAAGACAATTTTAAAACATTTTTCATATTGAACATTAATAGATAGTTCATTATTGTGGTTGGATTAACTTAAAGGTCTATACAGAAAGATAGTAGGAAAGATGAACAAGCAATTTATTCGTGGATTTGCATCTAGTCAAGCAGTGAAAAATTACGCTTCTACCATCAAGAACTTGAAGGTTACGAAGGATACTAAAGTGATCTATCAAGGATTTACAGGTAGACAAGCCACATTCCATGCAGAACAAGCTATTGAATATGGCACGCAAGTCGTCGGAGGGATCAACCCAAAGAAGGCTGGAACAACACATTTAGATAGGCCAGTGTTTGGCACTGTTGCTGAAGCTATCAAGGAGACAGGGGCTTCAGCCACCGGTATCTTTGTTCCACCAAGTATCGCTGCTAAGGCTATTGAAGAGGCTATTGAGGCAGAGATCAGTTTGGCTGTTGCCATCACAGAGGGAATTCCTCAACACGACATGGTGAGAATCGCGCAGATTTTGAAGACTCAATCCAAGACCAGATTGGTGGGTCCTAACTGTCCAGGTTTAATTGCTCCTGAGCAATGTAAGATTGGAATCATGCCATCGAACATCCATAAGAGAGGTAAAGTTGGTATCATTTCCAAGTCTGGTACCTTGACATACGAGGCTGTTGCCCAAACGACCAAGGTCGGCTTGGGTCAATCCTTGGTCATCGGTATGGGTGGTGATCCATTCCCAGGTACTAACTTCATCGATGCCTTGACCTTGTACTTGAACGATCCTGAAACTGAGGGTATCATCTTGATTGGAGAGATTGGTGGTACCGCAGAAGAAGAAGCATCCGAGTTCTTGAAAGAGTACAACTTGAAGAAGGGCGACAAGGCAAAGCCTGTTGTATCTTTCATTGCCGGTGTTTCTGCTCCTCCAGGAAGAAGAATGGGTCACGCTGGTGCTATCATTGCTGGTGGTAAGGGTGATGCCAAGTCCAAGATTGCCTCATTACAATCTGCTGGTGTAGTTGTTGAGAAATCACCAGCTAGATTGGGTACCTCGTTGCTTAATGAGTTTAAGAATAAGGGTTTGATCTAAAATAGCATAGTTCTACTGTCTTTATCTGTGTGTCCTCGTATATAGTTTGGTAGGTAGTACTATACTTAATATTAGATATCTATACTTAGGCCTGCATATAAACGAAACCTATTCCACGACTGAAAAATTTGTCTACGGGAACTATACTTAAAAACCAGGTATACATAAGGAACCGTAAGGATGTTGACAAGGTTGCTTCTCAGGCCCTTGCCATTTGCAAGGCCTTTAATGGTATCTCAGGCTAAATTTATTCCTACAAGAAACTTTATGGCGAGCACAGTTATGCTCAAGACCAATACATCCACACGCACCAAGGAGAATGTTCATGACTTAAATACTTTCTTGACATTGATTGGTCGTAACTGTATCGAACATTTGGACACGTTCGAAGGTGACTTAAGCAAGTTCCTTGCCTCATCAGGTAAGGACATGAAAAATTTGGGGATCGATGTGTCCACCAGGCGCTACATGCTTAGATGGATTAATAAGTTTCAAAACAACTTGGAGCCTTTACGAGAACACAAAAAGGGTAAGAAGAAGAATGGAGGTGAAAGAAAGGCCAAAACCGTTAAGGCAAAGAGAAAAGCTTTGCAGAGACTCGAAGAAAAGGAGAAATTCTTGAGTGACCAA
This sequence comes from Schwanniomyces etchellsii, assembly GCA_031081805.1. Taxonomy (NCBI): domain Eukaryota; kingdom Fungi; phylum Ascomycota; class Pichiomycetes; order Serinales; family Debaryomycetaceae; genus Schwanniomyces; species Schwanniomyces etchellsii. The sequence goes on along the minus strand of JARYSY010000001.1, from coordinate 396,238 downwards.
ATGGAATCCGAGCTGAAAGGTGAAAAAGTATTCTGATTCTATTTGAAGATCACCTGTGGTCTGAAACTCATTTCATTTTCTAAAGGTAGGCTTTTGCTCTCAGATGAAGCAAAGTACCCTTGTCAATGGATGAAAACCTCCCATTTCTAGTTGTATATAGTTGTAGTCACTTTCTCTTTCTTTGAGGGAAGTCTGCTATCATCATTTACTCTTTAATTTCACCTATGTTGCATAGTTATTCCAAGCTCATGATAATTCATGATAGTGTGTTCATCTTTGTGTAATTATTTGTCGGGTTCAACAAAGACAAACTCGATACGTGTATTCATAAGAATTACAGAATTGTGGACATGAAGGCAGTTTCATTAATTGTATTGCTTTTCTCCGGAGCTATTCTTTTTTGGAGTAATCTTGTTAGGGCAGCAGACTTGCCAGAAAACCCAGAGATTACAAATAAAGTCTGGTTTGATATAACAGAAGATGGCGAGTATATCGGTAGAATAACCATTGGATTATTTGGCACAGTCGTTCCTAAGACAGTTGAAAACTTTAGACAATTGGCTATCTCAGATGATCCTGAGTTTGGCTACAAGGGATCCATTTTTCACAGAATCATCCCTAAATTTATGATTCAAGGTGGTGACTTTGAGACTGGAAGGGGCTACGGTGGAAAATCCATCTACGGGGGAAAATTCAAGGACGAGAACTTTGAATTGAAGCACGACAGGCCCTACAGACTATCAATGGCTAATGCTGGTAAAGATACTAATGGCTCCCAGTTTTTTATTACCACCGTTGTTACCAATTGGTTAGACGGAGCTCATGTAGTTTTTGGTGAAGTAGTCGATGGTTTCGATGTCGTTGACTATATGGAGAAAGTCAAGACGACTTATGGCGACCGTCCAGCTAAGGAATTGAAGATCTCAGATGCGGGAGAGATCAAATCAGACGAAAAGGCACCAAAAGATGAATTATAAGTATGTAGTTTAAGTATTTTCAGAGTCAGTCTTTAAGGCTAGCATTTCAAGTGTGCTTCCTTTACCGTTCAATGGGATGTCATCCAAATATGTCCATTCATTTGATGCGCTTACAACATTATTAAGTAGGCTATTGAACTCATGTTCCAGTAGCTCGCAGCTTGGTCCTGCCGTAGAAGGCTGTCCAGATGTGTTGAGACTTGAGGCCACTGCAGGCGTCAGCAACATTGGAGTAGCCGACATCATCGAACCTGTATTGCCAATGCTATTAGATACCGTGTTATTGTCTGTATTGTTTGAAGTATCTACATTCTCCCCACGATACACTCGGGTACCATCACTTATGCTGAATTTACTCATCTTACTCAATAAATCGACCGATTTTTTGAGCGATAATACACTGAATAGTAATCTAGATGAAAGTATCTCGTATATCTTAGGTGCTTGGTACACATTTGCTCCAATTATATAGTAATCCTGTTGTATTTGTACTTCATCCTGACTGAACCGTCTCTGTTTTCTTATTATCCAGAAATCTGGGTCCCGATAGAAGGCCACTATAAATTCGATGCCTGTCATTTCTCTTAGTTTCTGCTGCATGTACATGCTTGGGTTAGTCCCAGGAGGCACCTGTTGGAACTGAAATTGCATTCGCAAGACTTGGTTATTGGATGTTCTGTCATAAAATGGAGACTCGCTGAAATAGTCCAACACATTACCGGTGTGTAGCCCAAAGTGTTGTATCCATTCTGGATTCTTCCATTGTATTTCATCAAGGGGCTCTTTGGACATTCTGTGGTAAAGTGAAATAATCTTAGTAGATCAGCCTCTCTCTTTTTCAGTTCAGTCTTTTTTTTTTTTTCTAATAGTAGCACTCATACAACAAATCGAATTTCTATTCAAAGAATACAAAATGACAAGTCAAGGGGAAGCTCAATCCGAAAAAAGCTGCTACGCAAGTATTATACAAAGAGTTGAGGGAAAATCGAATTAGGTTATTCTGATTCTAAATACTTCTTTAGTTCGTGCTTCAACATCGAGGCTTCTGAAGCCATGTCCTCAACACTACGAGGCTCTCTAGAACTGTCAGGTATAGCTACAAAGCCACTATGCTTCTTGTACTCCTCTCTTCTCTCAAAAAAATCACGTAGGATGCCATTTAAGTCATAATTGTCTAGCCTGCTGTAGATACCATCACCATAACCATCAGTTCTATAACGAGGTATGAGATGAGTATGCAAATGTGGAATGGACTGGCCGGCCTCGGGTCCATCCTGGATAGCTATATTCAATGAGTCGGCTTTGTAGGTTCTAATTATGAACTTATGAATAAGCTGCAACGTTGCCATGTAATCCTGCGACTCTTCGGTAGTTAAGTCACCAAATCTCAATATGCTTCTTCTCAAGGGAACAACCAACACATGGCCCTTGACCAAAGGTTTCAAGTTCACGAGCGCAAACGTATGCCTGCTCCTATAGAAAACTTGTTGGTTTACAAGGTATTTGTAGAAGTAGACGTCGCCCATATTGCACTACTTCAATGCTCAAGATTGTACGCATATTTTTGTCTGAGCGAACTTAATGCGTAGCCCTATAAGGAACAGTACAACCAGGACCTACAACAGAAATCTCACTTATCACATAATATGTCTATTGAACATAAATACTGTCTCTTAGAGTCCTAATACAAGGCACTTGTATATAGTCTATTTGTTTACCTTGGAGAAGTACTCCTTGGAAGAGGCAACACCAGGCTTGATGGACTCGGAACCTGGTTGCCAGTTGGCTGGGCAAACTTCACCGTACTTCTCGGTGAATTGGAAGGCCTCAACCAATCTCAAGGATTCCTCAACTGATCTACCAACTGGCAAGTCGTTGATGGTGATTTGTCTCAAGATTCCCTTTGGATCAATCAAAAAGATTCCTCTCAAGGCAACACCCTCTTCCTCCAAGAGGACACCATAGTCCTTGGATAAGGTATGGTTGGTGTCTGCCAACAATGGGATGTTGATTGGTCCCAATCCTCCATCCTTTCTGGCAACGTTGGTCCACGCCAATAAAGAATATTCAGAGTCGGTAGATGCAAATAACACCTCAGCATCTTTCTCTGTGAACTTCTTGATAGCATCTGAGTAAGCAATGATTTCTGTTGGGCAGACAAAGGTGAATGCTAAAGGAATGAAAGCCAATAACACCCATTTACCCTTGAATTGCTCCAACGAGATCTCCTCAAAGACTCCGTCGACAACAGCTGTCTTCTTGAATGTTGGTGCTGGCTTTTGAATTTGTGCAACCATTTTGTCTACTTAATTAAAATATCTAGTATAGGATAGAAATCTGAAAGATCAATCAAAAATATTACAATTTCGTCCAATTGACCACTGTAATGGTTTCTACTGGTTTATATAGTCCTTCCCAGCGGTTCCTAGGAATTCTAGAAACACCGAAGAATTACTAATTAAGGAAATGTTATCCGGGTAATGCGTGTCGATAGCCTGATGACAATACCATACGATAGAGCGTTGAACGGAGAGGAACACGAGAGCAAACTATAGGGGAGGATTGTAAGCACGGCGGAAGGCATCTTTTGCAATTGAGTGCGTTGAACCGTTTTGCGTAGAGAGCTATTATGTAGAAAAATTGGTAACGAGAGGTAATTGTATAGAAGTCCTGTAGAGCGCCGGCATGAGATAACGATGGAGGTGAGGGTGGACGCCACAGAGATAATAGGTCCTGGATATTCATGTGCAAGTGCTAAAGTGCAGAGAAGTACGATCGATTACCAAGCATAAGTTAGATCAAGAAATGAGAAAAGAGAAGAGAGAAATGAGAAAAGAACACAAAGGGGATGTTTAGTAAGATCTAGGAGGCTAGTCCCATAGATTTAGACCGAGATGGAGATAAGATCTTCTGATAAAGAGAACCGCGGACGGTAAACTGTGGCGTCAGTCATGAGGAGTAGAAAAGAGAAGAAAAATTCTAAGAAATGCGCGTGCTGGAATCGAAACGTAGTCAGCGCGAAAAGGACAGGCATGTCCCAAAAGACGACACAAGAAAGATAGAAAAGAATTAAAGGTAGATTAGTAACGTTATGATGGAGAAGTTTGGATTTCATAAAGTTTCAAATAATCCTGGACCAGGGAACCCAAGGATAAGTCATAATAGACCTAATTCGTCGGATGACATGGCCGGGTCGCCGGTAGTCAGGAAGTTCCATAAGCAGTTGCGGGTCGATAATAGTCCTTCGAAGGCGGTTGCTTTGTCAAACTGTATTGCAGTGAATCCTTCGGATTTCAGGGAGGTTCCAGATAGGCAGCCTGTATTATTAGATGGGCTTTTTGTGTATTCGATCTACAAGGATGAGTCGATGGAGCCGGGCAACATAGGACTTGCGGGCAATATGCGTCAGTGGGGAAAATGGTCACTTCAGCAGGTTGTTGACGTAGAGCCATTCAACATTTTTGAGGGTACCAACCAGTCCTACTTGAATGCTGTGGACCTCGTTATTGATTTTAGATCGAGAAGCAAGAGTCACTCTGCGCCACTCAGACAGGAGGAGCTCGCGGCACACTTTCTACAGGTGTTCGAGAACCAGATCTTACAGCCCACACAGACCATTGTGATGGAATTCAAGGGCGAGATATACCAGATTCTCGTCACGGGGATCCAGGTTATTGATCTTAATAAGATCGGGAGTTCAGACGCGATTAAAATCAACTCTTCCTTGAAGGCTAAGGGCATATTGATCAAGCAGTCTCAAGCTAACTTTATCCCAAGGGAAAATTCTTTGATTAACATCATTTACCCTGAAGGAACCGTCGCTAAGAGGACGCCTGCAGCGAAACCGATTATAAACCCTGATTTCAAATTGGAACAGTTAGGAATTGGTGGATTAGACGAAGAGTTCGCTCAAATTTTTAGAAGGGCTTTTGCAAGTCGTATCATTTCTCCAGACTTGGTTAAAAAATTGGCTTTGAGACATGTTAAAGGTCTTCTTTTGTATGGTCCTCCTGGTACAGGAAAGACATTAATCGCAAGGCAGATCGGTAAGATGTTGAATGTCAAAGAACCAAAAGTAGTAAATGGTCCTGAAATGTTGTCGAAATATGTGGGTGCATCTGAAGAGAATGTTAGAAAGCTTTTTGCGGATGCAGAGGCAGAGTACAAGCTGAAAGGAGAGGCATCCCAATTACATATCATCATTTTTGATGAATTAGATTCTGTTTTTAAACAGAGAGGCTCTGCAAGATCGGATGGAACAGGTGTAGGGGATAATGTGGTCAACCAGTTGTTAGCTAAGATGGATGGTGTTGAGCAATTAAATAACATTTTGATTATCGGTATGACAAATAGACTTGATTTGATTGATAATGCATTATTGAGACCAGGTAGATTTGAAATTCAGATTGAGATCTCCTTACCTGATGAGAAGGGAAGAAAGGATATTTTACTCATTCACACAAAAAAGATGTCAGAGAATCATCTTTTGGCAGATGATGTTGATTTTGACGAATTAGCATCGGTCACAAAGAACTATACCGGTGCTGAATTGGAAGGTTTGGTGAATTCGGCAACATCCTTTGCAATCAATAGGTATACTAAAAGCGACTCAATTGCTCATGTTGATGATAAAATAGCTAAAATGAAATTAACTCGAAATGACTTTTTATTGGCATTGCAAGAAGTTCGTCCAGCATTCGGTGTTAATGAAGAGGATTTGAATGGAAATGCACCACATGGTATTATTGAGTACTCACCCAAAATTTCGGACATTTTCGAAAGAGGATTATCATTTATTGACGAGGTCAAATCTTCGGAGACTGAAAGACTCATCAGCATTTTGTTGCATGGTCCACCCGGTAGTGGAAAAACTGCTATTGCTTCCACATTAGCTCTCAATTCTCAGTTTCCCTTTGTCAAATTGCTTTCTGCTGAAAGCTTAGTCGGGATGTCCGAAGCGATGAAAATTGCAACAATAGACAACACCTTCCGAGACGTATATCGGTCACCTTTGAATATATTGGTTATCGATAAGATTGAAACCTTGATCAATTATGTCCCTATTGGTCCTCGCTTCTCTAATGATATTCTACAATTATTGATGGTATGTTTGAATAAGAAACCTCCTGGAGGGAGAAGACTATTGATTATAGGAACTACTTCGCAGTACTCGGTTCTCAAGCATATGAATCTAGTAGATTGCTTTACAAGATCTATCGCTGTAAAGCAAGTCACATCGACTGATGAATTGATGAAGATCATGATAAAAATTGGCTTCATGTCTGAATCAGACAGGAAGGAAATATGTGCGCAGCTCGATGCCTACGAGTCTCCTTTATCCATAGGGGTCAAAAAGCTTCTTCAGGTCCTAATGAATAGCAGGTATCTCAATGCAGACGTGAATACTGTTGTAGAGAATATTATAGAGGCTCAGATCTCTTAAGTCTATATTTAAGTCGAGCCATTTTTTGTGCGAATTATACATATATAGAAGTTTCATGCCAGTTCTCAAGAATCATTTATTGTTCACAAATACGAAATATTATACATCACATTTTATGTCCTTTAATTCTTTGAGATTTTTGACTTTAATTAACATCTGAAGGCTAGTCCTGCTACCATAGAGACATAGCTAAAGCTTAGCATGTTGATACAATTAAGCCTGTAAATTAAAAATGTAATGCCACTGTAGTAAATTGGATTCGAAATAGTCTCACCCATGGCGGCTAATTATGTATTACATGTTCGATTTTTCGCTTGTGTCGATTCGCAGCCTCGCTTATCGTGAGATACATATAATACGAAGCCGTTATTTTACCTTCTAAAATGATGAATATTCCAGTTATCATAGGACTTATAGGTACCAGAATGTAGAAGATGAGTAGTGGAGTCTTATTGTATCCAGAAATGAGCTTCAAAATCAACTGGTGTTTAGCTAATTCTGAAATAAATGATTAAGGGTCTTCCGGTTGCGAACCCGTGCCCATATGATAGAACACATTAACCCGAACGATTTGGTGACAATTACAAGGGAAGAAAGACATATAAATAGAGTGGAGTAGAAGCAAAGCAAAGATGTATAAAAGCTTTAATTACGTGCTATTAAATCAGGAGACGGTATTCATTTAATCTTTTTTAATTTAAAGAAAGAACTAGCTAATTATATACACAATACACTCAAGATGCTTTTGGATTTGGAAAGTGGCTTTCAATTTGAGGGGACACCAGAGCTTACTACATTAAACCCACAAGAATTATTGAAGAGTGGAAATAATGCTGGTTTTGATGACGACATAGGCTTTGAATCTCAGAAATACGTTATGGACATTGACGAGTTCATAAAGACAGGAGACGACGAGCCCTACTATTTGGATATATTCGACACAGACGTGCTGTCGTCAATGATTGATACACCTTTGACGTCAAGCGGCTCCTTCCTGGACTTTGATAAGGGGCTTTTTGGATTATACGGGACTGAAACAAGTGAAAATACGCTACTTGAAACGTATGCCGAACTTGAAGCTGGTGAGGTGCGGAATTTGCAGCTATCCTCGAAAACACAACTGCCGCTCGTGAGCGAGGAAAAAGACGACAATTCGTACATGGTCAAAATAAAGTTTCAGAGCTTGAGAAACAATTATCAGCAGATATCATTGACAAGGTGCACTAACGACATTGGAGATTGTAGTATTGACAAGCATGAAAACCTCTCAGAGGATGACAAAGAAGAACAAAACGTGTCGTTCGATACGCATAATGAAACTTTCGGCATGAGACCTCTTTGGAAAATGAAACAAGATCCAAGGTATCAATTGCCCAAAGGAGCTCAACCGAAAAGGGACCTTTCGCCTTACATCAATAAACTGCACAAACTAGAGACTCTTAATAATGACAAATACTACTCGCGCATAAACATCAAGGAGCTCTCCCAAATCCTAGAATTACAGGACTATCATATTAATCTTACGCGTGACTTGGAGTTAAGTATATTGAAGATCTTCCAGACGAGCTGCAAGTTTGAACTTGGCTACAAAACCTGGATTCGCGACACCAATAAAATGGAACGTCAGGATTTGATCAATACATTACATTCTCTCACGCAGCACTGGTACCCAGAGCTCACAAAGTTCAAATTGGAAGTCATCATTAGACGTGGTAGTTATAGTATTATGCAGCGTCGTCTTCGTAGAGAAAGACGCATGCATAGAAGTTCTTCGTATTCATCTTAGCCCAGCCTTTGCACATTATTATTCTCATGGTCTCGTCTCTATCGTGGCTCCCTTTCAGTTCATCTCAAGTAGTTGACTTTTTACGGTGTATATGGTTCTCAACAACAATAAAAAAAAGCTTAATGAGGAAGAGTTATATCCTCAAGGGAAACAGTGACAAAAGAGTAATATCTACAAGGGTAGTAACGATAAATACGAGCAAACAAAGAAAGAGGATCTCTAGCACGAGGAGTATACTCATCGGACCCAAACTAGCTGAGGCACTATCCATTAAGATAGTTTTCAAAGTCCAAAGAATCAATGGATAACATTGTACCACATTAAAGTAAGAAAATTAAAAAATCAGACAAAAACCTACATATAAGCTTCCATGAGCATGGGGTATATATTCAGTGAGCCGTGCAATATTAGACCTAGATTTACACTGTTGCTGTTACAGTAGACTTACCAATTTGGATGAAAGGAAGTGAAAATTAGATTCTTACAATAATCGAAACATGGGAAATAACGTATCACATACAAGAAAGTCTAGTGCTAGAGATCATGGCAATGGAGGAGTAAGGAAATCGAATCTATCACATAATAACCAGCAAGATTTGGATGAAGAGTTTAGTGATTTGATTCTACATGAGGTAAAGAGGCAACATAATGCTCTCGGGAAATCTAATGAGCAAGGTTATGTAGGTGATTTCCAAGACTCAGAGGCTGGGGGTTTAGAGTCTGTACTGGCAACATCAAATGGTTTGCAAAAGAATTGTAATCAATTTTCCAATGACTTACTAGAAGACGAATATAATGAATTGAACGACGGGTTACTTGATACGGAGGGAACGGAAGTTACGCGCAACATTTTACCACATGATGAATCAGATAGTGAAATGGATGTAATAGAAAAGTCGAGCTCGAACACTCCTTTAGAACAAACGGAGGATAAAACTCCTACTCCAAACTTGAGCGACGTAGATTTTACGAAGCTTTCAAAAAGACAAGGTGAGGTGGAACACATTGAAGATTTGGGAACTATGCAAAGTGATTCAAGTGGTAGCCTGGAGAACATGGAAGATGACTTTTCAGTTCCTGTGGAGATAAAATGGGTGAATACATTCAAAGAGCCGATACAGAAAATATCCATAATCGGTTCATTCTCTAATTGGCGAAATGTCATAAGATTGTATCCATCCTTACAACAGGAGAATGTCTATGCTACTACAATCAGATTGCCACTAGGTGTTCATAAGTTGTTGTACATCATTAATAATGAGTATCGTGTGAGCGAGCAATTACCTACAGCAACTGATCAGGAAGGTATTCTTTTCAACTGGTTCGAAGTTTTAGATAATCGCCATTTATTCAATAAGCCTCATACACTGTCGAATGAACGAGACGCTAATATAATTTCTGTGGGGAATAGCGCCTCTGACCCAGAGGACGTCCAGACGGCAGGGAAGCACGATGTTCACAGAATTCAAAAGAAACTGAATAGCTTTTTGGCCAAAATCAGCAAGGAGGACTTCATGACAGATGTCGAGCATGTTGAGTATACCCACGATGAAGGGGCAAACCAGCATGGCGGCCAGGAAATGCAAGTTGACGAAGATGAAAATGGTATAGGAATTCAAAAAACTGAGCCCTCAGAGCAGGATTCGAAAACTTCAGCATCTGAGTCAATCTCAAGTCATCAAACAGAGTCTCAACGGTCGTTGGCTTACAACGAGGTGCTATCTTCGTCTTTCTTAAAGGAGACAAAGAGGCGTCAACCAGAATACTCCCATGAGATACCTGAGATGTTCGTGGATTATTCATACTACAGTCGTAAAAGTGCTAATTATGAAATCCCAGAACCTCCACAGCTTCCGGCACATCTAAATAATGTGCTTCTTAACAAGCTTTCGTCTCATCAACATCAGACTCAGAACCAAAATATTCCCACCATTACTGACCATAGCAGCTACCAACAGGTCCATCAACCTCAGATGACCCCGTTTCAACACACAAATCTGTCACAAGCTCTCTCAAGCTCGTCCACCATTCCTCATAGACCTCCACTCAGAAGAGCAGACAGCTCGTATTATGCTTCGAATGTTGATGCCCATAGGTCTATTCCAAATCATGTAATCCTCAATCACTTAATGACTACTTCCATTAAGAATGAGGTTCTTACTGTTGCATGTATTACTAGATATTCCGGTAAGTTCGTGACTCAGATTATGCATTCTCCGGCTGATATATGATTGCCTTGTACTGTTCCGAATATTCGATTCTACCATTTTATTTGCGACCATACATGCGAATTTTACAATTACATTGGCATTGATCTACTCTGGAAGTTCAACACTTCGGGCTCAAGGGTCAAGATAATAAATTCGTACACTAGTTTTAATTCTACACATTAGTACATATTTCTTGATAGCTGACATCTCCATTTCATCTTGTAGTTTTTGTCTTGGTAATCAGGTCATGTATTTGTGTTGTGAAAATTCTTGTCCGAGAAAATTCGCAATTGAGCCGATACCAGAATGTTACAAACAAGTGCAGGTTGAAACAATTGAGAAGTTGGTCATATATAGAGTTAAATTGTAATCATTATTAGAGTGAAGATTAGAGTGAAGATAAAGAATGTCTTGGAATGGATTTAAGAAAGCCATAAACCGGACAGGAGCTCAGGTTATGATGAAGACAGGGCAAATAGAGGAAAGCGTAGATAAGGAGTATGAGTTTGAAGAGAAACGTTTCAGGGCCATGGAGACATCTTCTAGCAAATTACATAAAGAATTAAGGCACTATATGGACTCTTTAAGGATATTAACCAGTGCGCAGGTGAATGTGAGTGAAGTACTAAGCTCATTTTATGGAGATCAAGGAGAAGAACAGAAGGAAGAAAAAGATATAGCTAAGAACAAGCATTTGAGTCAGGAATATCACCTGATGATGAAAAAGCTCAATGATGAAACATTAGGTGAATTGGAAGCACCTTACAATCAGACGGTGTTGAACCCGGTAGCTAAGTTTAACTCGTACTTCATTGATATCAATGATGCCATAAAGAAAAGGAACCACAAAAAGCTTGACTATGACGCAATGAAGAGTAAGGTTCGCAAGCTCATGGAGAAGCCCACCACAGACACCCATTATGAGTCAAAGTTATCTCAATCACAAAACCGCTTGGCAGAAGCCGAAACTGCCTACGAAGGTATAAATCTGCAGTTGAAAGAAGATTTGCCGCGTCTTCTGGATCTTCGTATTCCTTTCCTAGACCCCTCGTTCGAGGCTTTTGTCAAGATACAGCTAAGGTTTTTCAGCGAAAACTTTGTCCATTTGAATGAGTTTCAGAGAAACTTGGACGCAAGAACTAGAGAGGATTATATAACAGGAAATTTGGATGAAAAGATAGATGAAGCCCTTCGACAAATGAAGAATCTAAATATTATGAATTCGTGAAACTTTTGCTTATTCGACCACGCTTCTAAATTATTGCATGTTGTTTTACGTTGATTCTTATATGATATAGTTAGGATTTAAAGTAATGTACGCTTTTTATGACAGTCCATGCCTACCCCCTTTGTTCCTGTCAAGTGGGTTTTTTTTTTTTTTTTTTTTAGCCTTTTTTTTTTTTTACTTTTGTGTTATGATCTTTATCTGGCCGTCCCGATAAGAATGGACGAAATGTTGAGTAGATCAATTTCTTAAAGTAAAGAGAAAGGATGTTTCGAAGGAAATTTCACCGTCATTCGTTTTCAAAAGGCACAGAGAAGAGGAAGTCGCCGTTTAACGAAGATTTTTGGGGGCAGTATTTGGTGGGATATTCAAAAATGACGTCCGGCGAGCATGTCAAGACGTTAAGCCCCAATACCAAAAAGTATCAAGCGAATTCTTCTTCTGTCCAGGCATTGAAAAAGTACTTTGAGACGCTCAAGCTAGAAGTTCCGTCTACACACCAGGTTATTGCTGTCTTGAGATCACCTTTTACACAGGGGGACTTGATCAAATCCTTTCACCTCATAAGGTTTTTTCAACTCGGCGGCCAGGGATTATTTCTAACTAATACAGGTTATGATAAATTCAAAAGACCGATTAACTACGTAGGAGCTGAGAACTGGGAAAGTGTAATGTGCTATTTTGACGCCCTACTTTTTGCCATGTTTGCAAAGTTAGAAAGCTTTGAGCCGATGCTCTTTACGCCACCGCGTGCGGAGAACATCCTAGTTGATCAACTCGCTTCCTTAATGAGAGTATATGTAAGCATGATGAGGTCTGGAAACCTTATTACTACGGATATCACTATGAGAATTTGCGAGGTACTCGCGAAGCTCGGATTCACAGAGGCAATGTCACATAAACAACAGGACTCAGCTGCATTATTCCAGTCCCTAACGGATATTTTATCTATGCCTATGTTAACATTTAAGATTGACATTCAGCATGGGGGTAAATTTAACAAGGAGGACGATCAAAAGTATACCCAAGAGAGAATTTTATATGTTAGCATACCGGACGACGAAGAGATAAGCATCCAAGCAGAAAACTCTGACATGAAAAAGACTAATAGCAAATCATCGACTGATCCCGAGTGCATTTTATTGGAGGAATGTCTTGAGCACTATTTTAACAACTCCATTAGTGTCAAGCGTGAATTAGAAAGGAGAGCAACCATTGATAGCGCACGTTGTGGATCTATCAATGAACAGGACTCAAGGTCAGAAACCACCGTCCCTGACGGTTCACAAGCATCTGAGAATGGCCACGGGAGGTCTTCCCTTTTGGGTAAGGTTGAAGTCCTAGGCGATTTGCCGGAAGGAGCACGTTCCACAGACAATAACAAACATTCCGATGAATGTAAGACTAAGGTACTGGTAATATCCCGTCAAAGATCATCTACTTTATCAATATGGTCCCAACAATTAAAGGAGGACCCGACTAGCAATCAAAAAGAGGTGAGTCTTCCTGCTTGGATGTTCTTGCGACTTTTGCCATTTTATGCTGATGACAACAATTCGAGCATAGCGAGATCATCCAACGATCTAATAAGGCGAAGGCCAATATTGCCCATATGCTTAAAGAGATATTCATTTAATCAAACTAATGCAAAGGCAAATAAATCAACTAAGAAGATAATCATTCCAGCAGTAATAAACTTACCCTCTTTTGTAACTGATGAGCATGATGAAGACATTAGCGGAGACTTCAGACTAGTACTAGAGAGTGCGGTGTGTCATAGGGGAACATCTGTTTCTCTGGGTCATTTTATCTCCGTGGTGAAAAAAGATACAACCAAAGAAGCGTTAAAGAAAGAAGGCGGAGAGAATGCTTTATGGTATCTTTATGATGACATGAAGAAGCTGTCACGAGTAGTGGAAGAAACGTTTAAGGAAATATTCGACAATGAGTGGCCTTATATTTTATTTTATAGACTAGATCCAAATGAAGGAGTAGCTGATAGTTCAGCAAAGAAGAACAAAGATCAGTCATCTGATGGTCATTTCGCTAAGCCCTTTGTGAAGCCTGAGGGTTTTAGGGAGAAATTCTGGACTGATAACGAAAATTCGTTTCTCTCACCGTCGCTCGATTTGAATCTAAACGATCTTTCGATACTGCAGAATTCCACTTTGAGTGGCCACGCAAGGAATACCAGTGAAGTTAGCTCAACGTCGAGTACTCCAATACCAGAAATATCTCCACTTGATTCTAAGTTTGTTGACATTAGAGACAAATATTTCTGGTACTGTGTCAATGACCGCAATGACTATTATAAGGAAATGCCAACTATACTCCTAAACGATTCATCGGAAATCAGTGGGAGTGGAGATTTAAATGAAGTAATGTTTCAAAGCAGTTGTAACAGTGAACTGTCAACAGTCAGCAGCGTAGCTAATTTTAATGCCATGACAGAGCCATTAGTTTCAAATGAGGAATTCGGAGAATCAGACTATAAAGGAAACTCAAACTCGGAAAAAAACATTAGAAAGGAGAAAAGCTCAAATATAGAAAAAATGAATGATTTCATTAACAAGAGTATTTCAAATCATCAATCTTCGAAGGATTCCACATCAAAGGAAACAGAGGTAAGTAGTCCAAACGAAGAACAAAGACTTAAGAAGAAAAGTTATAGAAAAATGAAACAAAAGAGGGATGAATATAGAAAAGAAAAATGCACAGTGATGTAATTGGATACATAGCTATATTTATAAATGCTATTCAGTTACAGTAATATATTATACCATCGAATCCACTTGCCACAACTTTGCCTGCCTCTTGTGGATGCTTCCTTATGCATGTGACTGCTTTGTCACTAAGTTTTATCTTACTATTTAATTTACTAGTTTTCCAATCCCAAAAGTATATGAAACCCCTTGAATCACCACTCATCAATATTCTACCATCAGATGAAATGTCTAAGTCAATACCGTAGCCTGCCACGTTGTGTCCCTTGAATTTCCTCTTGTTGAATTTGAACTTTCCATGAGCTTGGAGAATGTGAATAGAGTTATCCATACATTGAAGAGCAACGAACTCGCCCGCTGGATGCAATTTTGCCTTGGGCATAGAATTCTGAGAAGGATCACTGATAGCTTTAATTGGAATATTAACATTCCAGTCCCAAATTCTTATAGATTTATCATCAGAAGTAGATAGGAATCTTCTCTTATCATCAACGATAGTGATTTCATTGACGGGCCCTAAGTGGTGGTTATATACTTGTATTGGGCTTGTGTAATCGGGGATGCTCAAATCATAGTGTTCAATACTGTGATTAGCGAGGCCGACTAAAAATTGATTTTCATTATTTGGATTGAATCTCACAACATTAGGCGTAGAGCGTACTTTAATTTCCTTTTTTATTTCTCCGGTTTCCGTATCCCATAGCAAAATAGATTTATCATAGGAACAACTAAGAAACTCTGTGCCAGAAGAATTAAATGTAAGATCTTTAACTGCATGCTTATGCGCACTATATTTTCTAAGTAGACCCATCTTATGGTAGACATCCCATAGCTTGATTTCGATATCATTACCACATGACAAGAGTAGATGTCCTGATTGAGGAAAAAATTCGAGCTTGTTAACTCCTTTGAAATGGCCTGTAAAAGTATGCGTCACTTTTCTTGCGACAGAGAAACGCCGAGCACCTGGCTCTTTTCTTAAATTTGCATCTACATCAGAAGGGGACTTCATATAGCTTTGTGGAGTAGGATAGAATTCTGTTGCATAGAACTCAGTTAACGGTCTTGCCAGCAATTCATCGTCGCTAGCTTCACTTTCCGCACTTATAGTGCTGTCTGGCACAGTTTTGGTAATGCCTGCTGAATCTTCAATCTCAACATACGTATCCGATTCCGAAGAATAGGATGCCCACGGACCTTTATACTCAAGATCCTCTGAATCTTCATTCTTCTTCCTCTTGGCCTTTAAGCTCTTTGATATCGCAGCAACTTCTTGAGGACGCTTGACTCCTCGCGAAGCCTGAGTTTCTATTATTGCATGATCAATATACTTGCGCTTTATCTGAATGCCCATGGCACTTGCAAATTCATTCTCATTGTCATTGAGAGCATCAGCTGGAATTTCTTGGTCGGAATTGCCAACGACAAGTTGATTAATAGCCACTCGTCCATGATGGAACCCTTCTTCATCCTCTGAGCTTGATGAGTAACCAGCTATAAGTGACATGAATTGCTTATGCAGCTTCAGAATTCTATCTTGCTCTTTGACCTCGCTGATCTGGGCAAACTGTGAAGCTCATCAAAAATCGAGCTAAAAAAAAAAAAAAATCTGAAGAAAAAAAAAACTGATAGTAAAAGCTAATCTTGGGGTGATAAAAACTAAAGCTAATAAAATATGGCTAAGAGAACAATCGATGAGCCTGATGACTCTGATATTGATGTGAGCTCAACAGATAGTGAACATGAATCCAATATGGAAGATGAGCAAGAGATTGTTAATGTTGATTTTGACTATTTTGATTTGAATCCTGACGTGGATTTTCAGGCCTTTAAGACCTTCTTGCAACAATTACTTGGCGATGACTACACGAAGTTCGATTTGTCATCAATTTCAGACTTGATATTAAAGGAGAGTTCAGTCGGTAGTACTATTAAGACAGACGGTAAAGAAAGTGATCCATTTGCTATACTCACGGTTTTAAACTTGAATGAAAATATCCTGAAACCTTGCATCAAGAGCTTAGTGGATTACTTTTTGAAAAAGACTAGCTCTAATATAGAGTTTAACTTATTCTTAAAAAAATTGATATACCCAGAAAACAAGGCCGCTCCCAAGAAGTTAGGCTTCGTCTTCAGTGAGAGAATGATAAACATGCCAGTAGAGGTTGTACCTCCAATGTACAAAATGCTTCTAGAAGAAATGAACAAGACTGAGGATGCACATGAGAAATATGAATTTGATTATTTCTTGATCCCCTCCAAGGTATACAAACTTGTTGCTGCGAAGGTCAAGGAGGAGGCTACAGAAACAAACCCAAAGAAGAAGAAAATATCTACCTCAGACCCCACACCTGTCGAACTAGATTATTTCCATTATGAGGACCTCGTCTTAGAGGAGAATGCTAGGTTCCGCGGTAGGTACGATTATGATAACGTAGGTCAAGATTCTGATTCGAGAAGAGTTTTCACAGAATATGGAATAAGTCCAATGCTTAGTCTAATATTGATAGATAAAGACAGTCTTGCCAAATCAGTTCCTCAAATGGAAGAAAAATTCCCTCCTTTTTGAAGAGAACTGCATCTACACATATAGCCAGTATCATTTTAACTTCATAATACATAGAATAGATACCCCCTCAATCGAGATCGTCGCTTGAAAGATATCACCATGGTAGCCATCAATTGAATGTGAACTGAGACCTAACGCGATTCGCCAGAACACGACTTTTGATTTTTCAGAGAAAATTTTCCTTGACGATGATTCTAACATATAACTAAGGAGTATCTTTACGGTTAAGAAATTATGGTACCTCCACATAAGCATCATAACTTCCGCCCAGAGAATGTTCTCAAGCGTGCGGAGGATCTAATTGCAGTGGGCCAGAGAGACGCTGCTTTGGAAACGTTGTACGAGCTTATAACATCTAAGAGAATTCGTTATTTAGCGGTAGAGGATTTAGAACCGATTGCATTGTTATTGGTTGAGTTAGCAGTTGACTTAAGAAGGGGAAAGTTAGCTAAAGATGCTTTGCACCAGTACAAGAAGAATGTCCAGTTGTCAGAGAATGGTCTTGAATCTGTGCAGGTTATTGTTAGGAAATTCATAGAACATGCTGAGAAGAAGTTGGATGAGGCGCAAACTAAGGCAGATATCAAGATTGACCAAGACGAGGAGGATGACCTCGAGGCTTCGCAAACCCCTGAAAGTATATTATTGTCCGCGGTCTCCAACGCTGATTCCGCTGATCGTACAGAAAGAGAATTGGTGACTCCTTGGTTAAGATTCTTTTGGGAGGCTTTAAGAGCAGTATTGGATATTTTGAGAAACAATTCAAAACTTGAGATAACGTACTCTGCTATAGTCAATACAGCTTTTCAGTTTTGCTTGAAATATAAGAGAAAAGCAGAATTCAGAAGATTATGTGAGTTATTAAGGGCTCACATGCAATCTGTTACTACGCAGACTAAGCCTTCCTCCAACACGAATGCTATCAATTTGTCAGATAATGAAACTATTCAGCGCTACTTGGACCAACGCTTCTCTCAATTGAATATTTCTGTCAAGTTAGAATTATGGCAAGAAGCCTTCCGTTCGGTTGATGATGTGCACACATTGATTACGGCTTCCAAAAAGGCTCCTAGACCTCTTATGATGACAAATTATTACGAAAATTTGGCCCGAATTTTTGCTGTGTCTGGCAATCTGCTTTTCCATGCTGCTGCTTGGAATAAGTTTTTTAACTTGTACAACCAATCGCCTAATGCTACCGATGAGGAATTAAAGCACTATGCTTCCATATTGGTTTTGTCTACATTAGCTATCCCTCAAAAGTCTGGTAATACTCACGATAGCGTTGTTGATGAACACAAGGCCAAGAATGCCAAATTATCGGCTTTATTGAATCTCAACCAGGTCCCTACCAGACAAAGCTTATTGAAGTCAATTATTAACAGATCTATCTTGGGATTTGTTGAGCCTGATATCAGGCAGTTATTCACATTTCTAGAGAAAAGTGAATTTCATCCTTTAACCTTGAAAGCTAAAGTTGCTGAAGTTTTCAAAAACATTGAGAACGATAAGGATTATAAGCAGTACATTCCTACTTTAACACATACAATCTTGATTAGGTTGTACCAGCAAGTCTCTCAAGTATATCAGGCAGTTAAATTGGACTTTATGGTATCCTTGGGAATTATAGAGGGCACTCAGTTCACTTTGTCTGAGCTTGAGGTAGAGGACTTGATTGTTAACGCAGCTAAGGATGGACTCTTGCCCTTAACAATTGATCATGAGGCGCTGGTGGTTAGTTTCAAGTCGAATCCATTCGAAGAATCATCCAACGATTCTCTTGCTTCCAAATTACAACCTTCATGTGCTGAGTTAGTCAGGATTCAATTAGCCAATTTGGCACAAACTTTCGCTTCAAGCGTTAGTATTATTGATCCCGATTATCAGAGCCGCGCACAAAGGATAAAGGAAGTAGCATTGAAGAGAGCTATCGAGGGCATTGTTGAAGAACAAGAAGAGATTGCCAATCGCTCGAAGATAATGGAAAAGCGTAAGGCTTTAATTGAAAAGGCTAAGAGAGAACAGGAAGAGGAGATTGCCAGAAACAGACAGGAAGTCTTATTAGCAGAACAGAAGGCTGAACAAGAGAGGTTAGTCGCTGAGCAAGAAAGAAGAAATCTCGAAAAGTTGGAGAGAGAAAGAAAACTTGTCAGAGAAAGGGAAAAGAGGAAGATTGCAGAGGAGATCAATGCCAAAGGAATAATTCAACTTGACTTGAATAATTTGGATGATTTGGATACTGAAAAGTTGAGAATGATGCAAATAGATCAGTTAAATAAGGACAAGAAAAATTTGGAGGAGCGCTTAAAGGTCTTGTCTAAGAAGAATGATCATGTTGAGAGAGCGTTTAGACGATATGAACTTCAATACCTTGCAAAAGACGCCGAGAATCAGAAAGCCACTGATCTCGAAAACTATGAAAAGCTTAAGGAGACTAAAATCAATAAGGCAAGAAAGGAGCATGAAGAGGCCTTGGCCTTGAAAAAGCGCCTTGGTCGTATAGTACCAGATTTTGTCACTTTCAAAACCGAATTGACTGCGAACAATGCCGCAAGGGTTGCGGAATTGAAGCATAGGGCCCAAGAGGAATTCCTAAGAGCAAAGAACGAGCGCATTGCCAATGTTAAAGCAGAGAGATTGGAAATTTTGAGGGAACAAAAGGAAGCCGAACGCAAGCAAGCCGAGGAAATTGAGCTCAAGAGAAAGAGAGAAGAAGAAATGTTGAGGTTTAAGGAAGAACTTAGAATTCAGAAAGAGAAGGATGCCGAACTCGTTAGAAAAAGGCAAGAAATGGCTGCTGAAATGTCTTCAGCTCGTGCCTCAAGTCCTGCTGCCTCAAGTCCTGCTGCTCCAAGTCCTGCTGCTCCAAGTCCTGCTTCTTCAAGTCCTGCTTCCTCAGAAGCTCCTTCCGCTTCTAACTCAGGTGCTCCCTTGACTTTTGCGGAGAAGATGAGGTTAAAGAGGCTTGCTAGACAGCAAGGTAATAATTAGTACTATGTATAGGTAGTTTTAAGGAATTCCGACTTTAGTTTTCATTTTTCGTTCTCGGACTCGCTGGGTAGCAAATGTGCATGTAAAATAGACTGATTGCAAGAGAGAGAAAAAAATTGTCTGATGTTAATAACCTCGAACATTCTACTATTTCGTTAACATGAATGTAATGACTGGTAAAACCACATAGTTAGCTCTCAATTACGACTTGTTAACATTTAGTGATATTTTTCCGATGTTGAGGAAACAATTCAAGCTAAATCACTAAAAAAGCAGCACGCAACCAATTACTTGAACCATGGCAAACGTATGAATCGTTTATTATTTTGACTAAATAGCAAAAGAATACCATTTGATCAGACGTTATGGTTTTCGTCTAGATGATAGTCTTACATTGGTACTTCCGCAAATAGATGAATACATTCTAGTCACACTATTTCGCATGGTTGAAGAAATCGTCTCGAAATGAATTAATGCAGCAACCCACAATTTCAAATAGGCCGTATCATTCAGATACTTGGATAAAATCTAAAGTACAGAGTGAGGCATATCGGATAATAACTTTCTGGGAGATCGCTTTGCCACAGAATTAAGCATTCAAAATAAAAGCAATCGAATATCCACTTAATTTAGTTTCGTTTAGTCACGATACATGGTAGCTGAGCATAAATACGGTATCTTTATTTTGAAGATGCATTTGGAGCAAGGTAATGGCTGCACCTTTTTCATCGTATACTGAATATTTTCTGTTAGTCTCGTCAAATTGAAAGCAGCAATTAAGGGCGACAGCAAACTATGATATGCATTGTGTCTGTGATAAAACCAAAGCATTGCATGCCAAAAGCAGTATAGCTTCACACTTAGCTTTTTTTTAGCCCATATTTAAACATACAGTACAATGCTCAAGTGAGCGACATAATATTCAATGCAAGTGGAGCTATAATGTGTACAAGATTGTCCAAGAATTGATTTTGATGGTGCCCAGTGCTCCAATTAGAACAGTGTGCTTTGAACGTTTAACACTTGAATCAACAGCTCCGTAGGGATTTACAATAGCATCATGACTTAAAAATTTATTATTGGACAATATATAGCCGTGGAATTGGCAGGATCGATAATGCACAGTTCTTCGTATTGCTTGAATTTGTATATAATTACGATTGCGCACTTGAAGTTATTTTTAGATACTATTGAATCTCAGAACCGTCACTTTAGATCTCTATCATGCAGTACGATTTTTTTACGATTTTGACACTATAAACAACTATAAGATGGCCAGTTCGTTTATTGTTAAACGAAGACTCCCTTTATTAAACAATAGAAATGCAAGTGCACCATTCTAGTGTTGCCTAATCTCGTAATGAGGCGTGTTGGAAGCACCTTTTAATCTTTCCAAGCATTCTATTTACTATTCTTGTCCCGTGATTTGCTGCTGACTGCAGCGTAACAAATCTATTTTCTTGGTGAAGTACCACATTTGCTTACCAGGTGCGTTATGTTGTGTACATAAGTGAAGACAGGAAACCTGCATTAGACAAACAGAACTTACCTTCGTATTCAGAGAGCACGTGGTGACAACCGTGCAAACAATATGGATTCAATCCTGGATAGGTTGCTACCTTAGGGATCCTTACATTTAAGCTGATCAGTTGGCTTATATCAGTAAGCTACATAGAACCAATACAAGATACGCTTATACACTTCGGCCCAATATTTGAAGCAGGGCATTCTACCAAGAGTTTTCCGTAAATTTATGCTCTGATTTTTATAAAATGCGTAGTGAAATTCGTGACGTACATATTCACGGCAATGTACGCACCCGTACGAGAAATTACTATTCTCATCACTTAAAGTGTTTTCGGAATTGAGCTAAGTTTGATATTTTTTGACTTCGATAATAACACATTAAAAGGCAAGAATTTCACTCACGTATGAAGTTGGGAAAAGTACTTAGAGAAAAATGGCATTTTTGGGTGGCTATTTGCGGTCTCCAAGAGTGAAATGTGCCATTTTTGCAGTCGTACTAGTATTAATATTAATCACTTCCAGCAAATCTTCGCAGCAATCTTATGGTCTCCTAAACCCTATTTCTATCGGTGGATATGCTCCTTTTTCTAATGAAAAGTCCACTGATGAAGATGTACGCAGGGTTACTCACGAAACACAAGCGCATACTTTTTGGGAGAGAGTGTTCAAAATCATCAAGTCAAATGGGTTGAATCTCACTAGAACGGAGATAGATAATGCAATAATCTATACTAAAGGTTCTGGTGAGAAACAAATGAATACAAGAGAAGTATTGCTATCTAAGGCTAATATTTCAGAGAAAGCTTTTCAAGAATTTAAAACAAAACATGCCAACTTGCTCAAGGAGTTACCTTCAGAATTATCTCCCACAACTTATGTTCTGAATTCTAATGGAGTCGTATTCATCGGAGGAGGAAAGTTTTCATGGTTGTCTTATTTATCACTTTTGGGGTTAAGAGAGACTGGATCCAAACTACCCGTAGAAATTATAATGCCCACATATTCCGATTATGAAGAAGAACTCGAGTTTTGTGCTGAAATCCTTCCTAAGTATAATGCTTCATGCGTTATAATCCCTCAAGTTTTCGGAGCTTCAGCAATGACTAAATGGAAAAGAAAATTTAAATCTTATCAGTTCAAATCTTTGGCCTTAATGGCATCTTCTTTTCAAAATGTTCTTTTATTGGATTCAGATAACATCGTAATTGAGAACCCCGATCCATTCTTCGATAGTGATTTATTCAAAAGATATGGGATGATTACCTGGCCAGATTATTGGGTGCGCACAATTTCTCCCCATTTCTATAATATATCTGGTGCTGAGGTGAATGAAAGAAAGAGAGTTAGGTATAATAGACTACCATTAGGTTATGTTGATTCTGACAACAACTTGTCAGAGACAGAGAAGGATTTTGTACCCTTCCATGACCTAGATGGCGCCGTACCTAATTTATCTACGGAATCAGGACAGCTTTTTATTAATAAATTATCACACGGAAAAACCCTATTGTTGTCCTTGTACTATAACTTGTATGGTCCTAAGTTGTATTACAGATTATTTTCTTTGGGAGAATTGGGTGAAGGAGATAAAGACTCTTTCGCAGCAGCCGCGACAGTCTTAAAACAAAAGTTCTATCAATTGAAGTCTTCTATTAAAGCGATAGGATACTTTGATAAAAACATTCATTTTCTAGGAAAAGCAATGGCACAGAAAAACCCAATTAAAGATTATGAAATATTTAAAGAAAGAGTGTTGGAGCCTCTTGCTGAACAAGAAAAGAACTCCATGCCACTAGAAGAACGCGTACAGGTTGCGAAAAAAACATTAAAAGATCATTTCACTTCAAACAATGATAATCCTATTTTTGCGATGCATTGCCATTATCCGAAGCTTGATCCTGCTGGCATAATGCTGAGAGATAGTATATATGATAAAGTAGAACGAAGATTGCATTATAGGATGTACAGAGGCTTTACATTCAAAAGAAAAGTAGGTGATAATTATGCCACGATTGATTTCGAACTAGCTCAGTGGACTAATATGCAAAAAGCTCTATGCATAGAGAAGCTTTACTTCAGACATTTTGGCAAAGACGATAATACAGAGTTGTGTGAATTCATAGATAACCAAGTTAGCTGGTTATCGAGATCGGAATTGGTACCGCATTCTTCATCATAAAACCTTTCAAGATTCAATATGATAGTATGTGACTAATCTTGAAAGAATATGAAAATGAAGCTAATCCATAAGCTGAACTCATTTTGAAGATGTCGCTTCTTTCTGTAAGTTGAGATCTGTATTAGATCTGTATAGTAGGATTCATTTCTCTGAAGCGTTTGGACGACAGAAAGATAACCCTGTCTTTTTTTTTTTTTTTAATTTTAATACTCAGTGAGTTAATTCAAATCCTCTGATTTAGTATTCGGACAAAGGCTGCACATATCAGTTAGAACAAAGTATAGAGCTAATTTTATAAGAAGTCAACAATCCCTATCTACACTCGTAGTAAACTATTAAATAAATCTGTTAGAATATGGTTTGAATGATTTTATCTTAGCAATATCAGAATGCTATCCTTACGAAACTAGCAGTGAACTAAGAGCTTTTAAAAAAACCAGTATTTGAGCCTAGTAGAAATAAAAGCATTAAAAGTACCAGGGTGGTTAAGTCAGCTTTCCTAGATTTTCTAATGAATGAAAATCTTCTAGACGCTATCCAAGGTTCTGAAATAGGCAAACTTCAATGATTCTATCCAAGATGTCCTGAATGATAGATAATAAAAATAGAGCTTTATCTCTATCCCTTCAAGCTCAATCATATCAACTTATTACAAAATACATTATGACTTCTGATAACACCTGAAGAGAATGACTCTCAGGATTATAGTATTCAATCTCCATACTTAATTCATCTTACAGGCACCTATGAACACCTTTGAATTTCTGATAAAGTGGTCACAGCTTTATCTAAAGGTAGCTCGTAATTGTCGTCTTTTATAGTATACTTTGATATCTCATTACAGAAGAACATGCGGATACAAAGGTTGTATGACTATGTAGTCTTTAGGAATTTCGATTCAAGGTTTTATTTTTCCCTTTTGGACTCGCTGGTAGCAAAGACACATGAAGAACAGACAGATAGCAAGAAAAAAAAAAAAAGTGAAAAATTCTAACATTCTGCTATTTAATCAACACTGAAGGTTATGACTGGTAAAATCACTGTCGTTGGATCTCTTAATTACGACTTGGTAACATACACTGACGTTTTTCCGGATGCTGGGGAGACAGTTCAGGCGAAATCGCTTGAAAAACACGTAGGAGGAAAAGGACTCAATGAAGCAATTGCTGCTTCAAAACTCAATAGAAAAGGCCAGAAATACTTAGTTCGAATGATTGGGAAAGTAGGAGATGATATCTTTGGTGAAGAGTTGAAAAACTCATTGCAGAAAAATCAAGTGGATATAAAATTTGTTGAAACTTTGAAGGGTGTCCCTAGTGGAACAGCTGTCATAATAGTAGAACCATCGGGAGAAAATAGAATATTAATAAATGCAGGTGCTAATGGTGAATTGAGGCCTTCTGCTGAAGATTATGAAAGGTATTTTCCGAAGGAAGATACAGAATCCCAGTTTGTCATGCTCCAGAATGAATATCCAGATACCGAAAATACGGTTTCTTGGCTTTACGCTCATAGGAAACATATAAGTATAGCATACAATCCATCTCCTTTTAAGCCGGAAATATTCACCGAGAATTTTTTAAAGAAAATCACTCTTTTGATCGTAAATGAAGGAGAAGCTATAACTGCAGCACTGGCACTTTCTGGACAACACACCTTAGACCTGATCAGAAAGCAGGTAGAAACAGATAAGCGCGAGGGACTTGTGAAATTGGGGCAAGAACTATGCAAATACTTAAAGTCAGATGGCGAAAGTTGGGTTATAGTAACTGCAGGCAGCTTTGGTTCTGTCTTTGTTTGCCTGTCTGGTGTTTCAGGATACAGCGGAAGAAAAAAAGCAAGCAATGTAGTTGATACAACAGGTGCTGGTGATACATTTTTTGGTGCTGTTGTTTCTACACTTCTCTACACAGAAGAACATCGTGATCAGATTGAATCTACGGCATCTAATAATGAAAATATAGCTCAAGCCATTGAATTTGCCTCACAAGCTAGTGCCTTAGCTATCCAGAAACGTGGGGCTGCAGAAAGTATTCCAACGTATGAAGAAGTAATGAATAGCTATAAAGATGAAACAAAAGTATCTAAAGTTTAGCTTAGAAATTAATAGCCTGTGGTAATGTTGATTTTATCAAGACACTTAGGCCTTTCTTGGGCGAATATGAGTAGGTGCAGGTGAAGGTGAATCACTTCTGCCCGAAACATAAACGTACTCGTTAACCTTTGCAGCCATACCCCCTCTTACGGCCTTGACTCTTTTGGCTTTCTTAGAAGATTTTCTTCTATAGACATCGATGTAGAATGCAATGAACAACACTAAGTAAGATGATAATATGGCACATCCTGAAAAGGCTGCAATCATAGTGCCGGCACAATCACCACAAACAGGTAATTTCAAATAGGATTTGTTTGTGAAAGCCAACTTCTGATAAGTAGCAAAGTAAACAAAGCCAAGGTCAAGAATGAATTGAATTATTTGAAACCTGGTCACCCATTCTTTCCACCAGACTCTTATTCCTCTAGCCGCCAAAAAGTAGTAAAAGTACATGACGACATGTACTCCCAAATTGAGAGTGATTGGAACCCATGAGATAGGAGTTGAGCCAACTAATTGGGTGAAACACAAGAGAGCAGTGGCTCCATGATGATAGGTGTGCAAAAAAGTAAGCTTTTTCTGTTTGACTACTAAAAAAACAGTGTCGAGGAACTCCACAAACTTCGTACAGTAGTTCAAATAATACAAGCATACCATCTTCTGAGTCCAGGCATTCTTGTTGCATATTGCATAAAACAAGCCATGAGTCTTTATCATAGGAATAAGCTGCTCAGCCATTAACACTAACAAAGTGAGCGAGAGGGTGGTCAAGACTGCGTTGTGGATTTGGAACAACGAGTTTAACACGAATGGTTTAATCTTGAATTTCTTGAACACATAATCACCGCCAAATACCACTAGGTAATAGAGAGCAATGAGCTTTAATACTGGACTCAATGTGGACATTGGGCTAACGCCTTCAACAAATTGAAACTGAGATGGAACAAACCCTCCTCCTGTCAAACGCGTAACAAGCCAGTCAAACTTTGGCCAAAGTTGGATAATAAATGGTCTCTCAATGCTTAGAATATTCTGATTGTTCATAATTGTTTATCTTGATTATTCTATGATATGTTTCTTAATGCTTAGAAATATATCATCAATGTTTTCGTCAAAACTTTTCGATTGTTTTCATCGCGATGAAATTTTCATATGATAGTGACGATGGAGTGACCACAAAACCTGAAGAAATGAGCGACGAAGAAAGTAGTTCTACTGCATCAGACTCTAGCAGTGAGTATGAGAGCTCTTCAGATGAGGAAGTGGTTTTAAAGCCGGTCTTTGTTGGTGGGAAGAAGCGAAATTTAGCACTGGGTAAGAGTGAGGGGAGCGGTGATGCCGTGGGAGCTCCAAAACATGAAAGCTTGAAAGGTAGTCAGGACATTGAAAGCGAGAAGAAGAAGCAAAGGATACTTGAAAAAGCAGATAGGAACCAAAAAGAAAATGAGGAGTCAAATGAGGCAGATTACGAGGATGACAAAGACGACTTGGATGTAGAAAAAGAATATGCTGATTGGAAGGCTAGAGAGAAAGCACGCTATGAAAGAGATATGAAATTACTCCAGGAAGAGGAAGAAGCCAAAGAGGTATCTTTAAGAAGGCAGCATGCAAGCACCTTCAAAGATGAAAATTCATCCTGACCGCAGAAGAAACAGTCAAAGTGACAAACTTCTGCCGGACACAAGTAAACACGATGGCTCGAACGCTACTAAGCATACATATAAGACAGAAATATAAGGATAGGAAGGACATTCGGTTTTTTTGTCAGTCCAGCTAACAACATGTAGAACGAAGTCTTGAGGGGAGAGACCAGAAGCAAGCAAATTATCAATAGATGAGCATTGTATATTAAAAGCCCTTGTTTGTATTAAATTCTTTGGTGAAGAATAAATAATTATGTATCTACTATTGTCGGGAGCATGTGCTCATCGGACAAAAATAGCATGACGCAAAGATTCACTGTAGTATAGCTATGTCTTTAGCCCCATTGCCCGATTCCCTTCCTCAATTTCTCAGTGAATATCTACCTCCTGAGACCAATGGCTTGGAAAGGCCCTTTCTTACTTTGACATATGCCCAGTCAATGGACTCCAGGATCTCGGCAAAGGCAGGTGAACAAACAAAGATATCACATCCTGAAACGAAGACAATGACTCATTACCTACGCTCTAAACACGATGGGATAATGGTTGGTATTGGAACAGTCCTTGCAGATGATCCAAAGTTGAACTGCCGATTCAACTGTGAGAATAAGCAAGGCTACAGTGCTAAAACACCTAGACCAATAATTTTGGATCCTCATGGGAAGTGGGACTATGCTCAATCGGCACTTCATCGAGTGTACAGAGATGGACAGGGGTTAGCTCCCTATATCATAGTTGACAAAGAGAGTAAGCCAAAGTCTGAAGACATTGAGACATTGAGAAAGGATGGAGGAATGTTCATATATCTTCCGTTGTGTGGGAAGTTAGATAGAAGCCAGAACTGGAGATTTATTCTATCTGAGCTTTTTAGTAGAGGAATACGCTCCTTGATGGTTGAAGGAGGTGCTGTGGTTATAAATGATTTATTGCAGAAGCCTGAGTTCGTCGACAGCCTAATCATTACAGTAGGTGCTGTATTTTTGGGCCGCGAAGGTGTTCAAGTTTCTCCTAGTAGTCAAGTGAGCCTCAAGGATGTTCGATGGTGGACTGGAGCTCGGGATGCTGTCCTTTGTGGAAGGATAAATGGTTAATAGATCAAATACTATATTACAATGCTATTCAATTATAAAAAAACAATGGAAGATTCTAATGTTACTGCTAGACTATAAGCAGATTCTGTAGGATGCGTAACGTCCTGAAGTTTCAGATCTCCTAATGATCTTTACTACTTCACCTCTTTTCAATCCCATATATCTGGCCACGGGGTCTTCCCTTTGAATCCTTGGCAATTGCGATTCTTTCAATTTATAT
Organism: Schwanniomyces etchellsii; assembly: GCA_031081805.1. Classification (NCBI taxonomy): domain Eukaryota; kingdom Fungi; phylum Ascomycota; class Pichiomycetes; order Serinales; family Debaryomycetaceae; genus Schwanniomyces; species Schwanniomyces etchellsii. The sequence goes on along the minus strand of JARYSY010000001.1, from coordinate 367,559 downwards.
CTTTCTAATAATTCTTTCTTTTCCGGTTTAGAAAGTTTGATGTGTCTTGGAACAAGCTCATGATGTGTGATGTTGACAACTAAATCGCTTTCCTGGAAAGTTTCAATTGATGCAGGCGACACAGTTGGAATTAATTTGTTAGCACTGGGTGTGATTGAGGCTTGATATATGAAGATCCCTGTACTAAAATTCTTCTCGCTAATATGAATACAAAAGTTTCTCATGGTTTTAATACCTACAGATGCTTCATCACAAAACTCGACCCATAATGACCCCATCTCAGGGTACTTCTCCAATGTCTCTGCTGTAGGATTAGCCTGGAAACACATCAATTTTCTTTGAGGCATATTCATGCTGTCGCAGATCTTCGACTTGAAGTCTACTAGTGGCATATCGATTTCTTCTTGCGTTATGAAGTATCCCTGGAAGATTAGTATACTAGCTCATGCTTTCTTCATTGTAGTCTCCGACTCTAAAAAAACTTACCCTATCCCTAACCATCTCTTTAACCGTTTTGAATGTTCTCCACAAACGAGATACAGCTCTTTCATTATCATCCATTGTTTATTCGTGATTAAGGCTTTTACAATATTCAACGAAATACCGTATTTTTGATGGATGCCATCTTTTCGTCCATCGATGCTTAAAAAAAATAAAAAAAAACTCACGTGATCAGAGTTTGACATTTTTCACATCTGTATTCATCTATAGGTTTACATATCTAATCTATGGTAAAAGTAACTCAAGTATCAAACTTTCTTCTGAATCGCAAATCAATCTCGGAACTACTTTTCCATATTTTTGTTTTAATCGTCTGCAATGTCATTTGAGGGGGAAGTTCTTGGCCCTTGCATTCGAGTACGAGCCAATCCGAAGGCGGCAAGGCATCTTTCATTTCAGCTGTTCGGCTTTCAAATTTATCTACTAAGTATGCTAATAATTTCAGTACACGTAGCATTCCATGAGATGAGAGTTTAAATGGAGTCTCTGGGGCTGGAAGTTTTTTAATCTTCTTTTGAGACTTTCCTCCTATTCTTTTATCGATGGGAAGTGAAGCAAGATCAACCTGCTTTAACAGAAACTCGATTTTCGGAGTCTCTTTCATCGTAAACTTATCCAAAAGAATTATTTCTCCAATCCAGGACGGTATCTTAGTTCTAATATCTTTTATAAACTCAGGATCAGGATCGGCCGACGTATCAGTCAATTTAAGTAAGTCCTCGAAATGAAAACTAAAAACATCTCTCATATTGCCAAGATCTGGGGAGTATTCTGAAATTATAATTAAGAGGTTGTTCGGTATTTCGTTTGACTTTATAAGCGGCTTGTAAACTTGGTTTTCCTCCTGTCCTTCACTGTATGACTTATTATTAGAGTATATCTTTAAGTGCGATGGCAAGGTTTTATTCGTCCCAAATGAAGCATAAGATTCTAAATACTTCCTTTTATTTGCCTGAAGAATCGTCATTACTGAATTATCCAGTTCATTTTTATTTTCATCACTCGACTTGTTAATGAAATCTCGCAAAATTTTACTTGTGCTTGGCTTTATGGACAGGGTTTCTCCCTCATGACCCGATTTTATCAGCCCAGAGTTTCCTGAATCTCCTTGCTGCGATGCGCTTCCTTTGAAGGACTTTCTGCTAAACATTTTGATCCTTTTTACTGCGCTGTTAAGGATCGAATTGTCAGAAGTCTCGGTAACGTTACTGCTTGAATTCAAAGACGCCACATCTTCATCGTTTGAAGATAAGGACAACTTCCTATTCTCTCTAAGGCTTATCCTAAGAGATTCCCTCAAGCCTTCGTCAAAGTTCCACTCATATTTAACATACGGTAGAAATAAAGAGTTTAGCAAGATCTGGGCTATAGGAAACCTTGTATCATCCTGTACCATAAGGCTTTGACCCTTGGATGCATCTTGATTAGTTTGTTGACGTAACGCAAGATTTGGATATGCTTTGCAGAGTTCATCGTAGAAAATTTCCATAGTGTTGCAATTTGATTCCCTTAGCGTTACCAATAATTTTCCCGCCTTTACTTCAATCTCACACCAACTAGGCAACACTTCGTCAGATTGATAGTGCAGATAAATCTCATCCATTTCTTTTGTCCTATTTTCCAAAAATTCTTTTGTGATAAGATTCATGTCTTCAATATTACTAGAAAAGGTCCTGACTACCTTGAAGGTGAGTATATCCCAAACTTTTATATCTCCATTGAGGTATAATGCTATTATCTGACGTTTGTTGCTCAAAAGCCTCTTCGAAATTACACTCTTCGCAACTAAGGGGATCGAATTAAAAGGCTTGATATTGAAAGGAATAAATTCCACCTGATCTTCGGCTATAGGATTCAAAGAAATTTCGATAGGAGTGTTATCTAAAAATTCATTACTTTTTCTTGTTTCCCTTCTGTCCGTATCGTTGCCGGAATAATTAAAGAACTCTTTCGAAGGCCCCCCAAGAGTGCTATAGAACATCGACTTTAAGGGTTCACTTCCTATGCCACCTGCAGTCACATTATCAATACTTGGATTGGCAATCGCAATATTAGGAGAAGAGAATGAGGACTGGATGTCTTGACTATATGTGTCATTGGAAAATTGACTCACGAGATCATGGAATTCAGAATCCAAATCATTTTGATCATCTACCACCTCACTGAGTCCTATCGATGCTTCATCGTCTCCAATCATATGATTTTGTTGGTAGTCAAAACAGGCCGATATGTACTGGTACTCTGCTAGCCTTTCCGTGTCAGGTATGTGGTATCTGTTTAGAGAGTGGTAAGTAGATACTATGAGCGAGTTCGAAATCGGCGATGTAGTGACCGTGGAATCAACTTCAACACACAAGCTAATGGCAGGATGTTGCATTTTAGCTACTAAGACCGCTAATCCAACCAGGTCATCAACTGCCTCCTTTTCAGTATCGCTAAACGAAAAATAATCATTCTTTTCAGAGGTATCCTTGTCCTGAAAAACATAGGATAAGTCTGTTTTTATCACATTGCCTCCCTTATCTCCAGAATAAAAGTGACGGAAATGTGATTCTCGGCTACAGTCATGTTGGTTTATACTGAAGGATGAATCGACTCCAGTAGTTAAACTCCAGACTGCATCATCATGCATGCCAAAATTTTTATAAACTTTGAAATTTCTCAAATCCCATAGCTTTATCGTAGTGTCAGATGAACCGCTCAAAATAAAATTTTCATTCATAAGTAAACAGCGAATATTATCTTGATGCCCCACGAGTTTCTTGATAAAGCATGATGAATCCGGTTGCCTCTTATCGTATAGATTAATGATACTAGAAGGACCACCAGCTGCGACTAAACTTCTATAGTTATTAGCTATCAGATACACTGAGTTTACTGCTAGATGGCTTGAACTATGGTCGGTGATCGTCCTAAGCGGTCTCAATGTGTTTAAATCCCACATGCATATCTTTCCATCAAGCCCTCCGCTAAAAATTTGATTCTCGAAGGAGTTGTAACTAATCTTCTGGATGTAATCAGTATGAACATTGTCAAATTTATGAACAGCTTGTTCATTCATACTCTCATCAACATGTAAATTTATGAGCTTTAATGAAAGATCCGAAGAGCAGGTAACAAGACTATTCTCGTAGTCAACCAATTTAATGTCATTAATCCAATCAAAATGAATGTCAAAGTTTTTAGTAATATTGAAATCTTCATAATTACTGAGTGAATACGCTAGGGGATTCGACGCAATGGCAGTCTCCAATTTCAAGGCTCTTTCATCTACGTCCAGATCAACTTCATAATTATTAGCATCTTGACTTTCGAACTCATCTTTAAAATTGAATTGATTTGGTGTTCCCAGCGATGTAGGTTCTAAGCTGTTCTTGCTGCTCCATTGCTTGACCGTACCATCTCTACCCCCCGTGTAAAATTTTCCCAGTCTAGAAGAGAACTGGATAGCATTTATAGGTAAAATATGGTTTTCATCTTCTCCTATCTCCCGCAAGACGTAAGATAGTCCTTTCCGTGTTCTGCCATGCATTGTAGGAATTACGAGTTGAGATTCTAAATTTGCACAACCGCTACTCCGTGCCCTATTCCTGACGATCGACGGTTTCTCTTCAGACTATTGCGTTTTTCTGATAAAGAGACTTAATGTTAGATACTGAAACCTAAAATTGTGATTAATTACGAATGGTCTCCATAGGACCTGGAACCTCTTCCTCCTAATGTATACCAGAAAGGCAATTGTGTCAACTAGGTAAACGACATTAAGTTGTCACCAAATGTCGTTATATTCAATGTCGTTCACTTTTTATTCTCCTTAATTCACTCAAAGACCATAAATACGTAGCAAGAATGAATCAAGATCGTAGTTATGAAGAATCACGGCTCAAATCGGCCATTTACCTTGCAGTGGCTAAACTGATTGAAAGCCAGCTTCCTCAAATAGACCAAAATTTGACCGCAACCCCAACTTTCGTCGCATCGCTTGTCGAGTTAGTTTATAATCAGTTGTTAAATTTAGGAGAGGATTTAGAGCTGTTTGCACTACATGCTGGTAGAACTACAATCAAGCCCAGCGATTTATACATGGTCACCAGACGAAATGAAACGTTAACTAGTATACTTAAAGAGTACGAAAAAAAACTAGATGCGGTCATCGAACAGTAAAGTGCCCATGATTTGTGTTTACCTATCAGTCTAGAAGGGATTGACACGTAAAACTTAGTGAGATGCTAAAAGTATTTATTACATTGGAAGTATACGTGTAACGCTTTCCTGGTGAAGTCTACGCGAAGGTACAATTATATTACCTAATTGGGATAAAACGGGACATCTAAAACGCGTTCAAGAAAGAGGCCCTTATATATATATGAAATGTTGGTTTACTGAAGGGAAGCATTAATTAACATAAATCAGAAAAGAGAAAACGATAAGTAATAATGAAGCGGCAAATATCAATTATAGATATTTCACCTAGCAAAAGGACTAGAGGAGTAAAGATAGCACAAGAGAATAGTTTTGATAGTGAAGCTGGACATAATTCAGCTAAGGCACTTCCATCGCCTCCTGTAACTCCAACCAAGAAAAGACTTAGGGATATATCTAATGAAATTGGGGGATCTGATTCCGGAGTAAAAAAATTGTGCTTTACAACCCCCCCTAATACACCAACAAAACCAAAGCAGTCATCAGTATACTCTCAGGCCAAAGCATTATTTCAGCGTAGCGCTGATAGCACCAAGGAATGTTCTGGGACTAGTCATCTATTCGAAAGAGAGCAAGAGGCTCAAACGTTGATTGAGTTTCTCAAAAGTGGAATAGAGGAAAGATGCTGCAATAGCATCTGTATATCAGGACCCCCAGGAACGGGAAAAACCGCTCAGGTAGATGTGACGCTCAAAAATCTTACAGGAAAAAGAAGCTGCACTCAAAGTGAAGGTATATCAAAAGTCTCTGGAAAGAGTATCAAAATTTTGAAATTCAATTGCATGTCTCTATCGCATCCTGAGAATATTTTTCATCAGGTCCATTGCGCTTTGGACACAACTAAAAACTTCACTACATGTCATAAAAAGAAAATGACTGCAGATGATGTATTCCATTTACTAGTCAATACAGATGAGATTGATCACGCCATCATTGTTCTAGACGAAATGGATTGTCTTGTCACGCACGATCAGCAGGTTCTTTTTCAACTTTTTAATTTTGCATCTTCAAAGCACTCGCACAATTTTAAGTGCAAGATGACTTTAATTGGAATTTCTAATTCCTTGGACTTCACAGATAAATTTCTTCCTAAATTGAAAAAAAATAACTTGGCACCACAAACACTTCCATTCCCGCCATATACATCTAACCAAATTCAATCGATTATAACGAAAAAACTAAGGTCACTCTTGCTGAATCAATGTGACAAAGAAAATGAGAGTCACTCTCAATTTGTTCCCATAATTCATCCCGTAGCCATACAGCTTTGCTGCAAGAAAGCAGCGTCCGTAACAGGTGATTTGAGAAAGGCACTTGATTTGTGCTATAAGAGTATCGAGTTAATGGAAACTGGCTTGAGAAAGACGAACCCCGTTCTTGATTTTAACTTCCTTGATGCCCCTCGCGTGAAAATTCTTCATGTTGCCAGTGTGTGTGAGAACTCGTTCAAGCTGAATGGTTCGGCCAGGCTCAAGAATTTGAATCTCCTCCAAAAGGCTGTTCTTTGCTGTCTTTTCAGTTGTTCAACATCCAGTAGCATCCTTGATATCACAATCAATGCCTTTTATGACTACTACATAAAGCAAATGAGGCTGGACATAAATAATTTGCTAGCTCCTTTAAAGAAAGGTGAATTTATCGAGATTATTCATGCCTTAGAATCCTGCTCCGTGGTGCTCTTATCTGACAAGAAGGGCTGTCGTACTATTGCTTCCGAGTTTGGTAGTAAACTTATCAAATCCAATGTTTCCTACAATGATCTAGTAGCTTCAATCGGTACGGTTGGTGTGTTGAAAAAGATATTGCATACATAAACACAAATTGTCATGAAATATACATCTTTAGAAAGTAGCATGAATAAAAGAATTCAATATAATTCCTGTATATTATCATCTCAAATCTCAAGGGAAAAAAAAAATCTTCAAAAACATTAACAAGCGCACAAAAGAATTCATTATAAGCGTATTATATATATTCATAGAGAACAATAAAGCCTTAATGGAATGGACTTGTAATTTGGCATTGAAAGAAACAATTGATTTAATTTATAATTCAAATTTTTAGGAATCGATTGAAGAATTTTAACGAAGGGCCAATTAAAATTCGAGTACATTTAGACGCTGTTTGGAAGAAATTTAAGAGATAGTGACAACGAATAGTGAGAATTACTGAATATTGGAAAGAACAGGAAAATATAGTATGGCATCCTCTGGACCTAGAGGTACACCTCCCAATAGGTACGGAGATAGAAGTGAAAGTGATTATAGCAAACAAAGGAAGAGGAGTTTCTATCCAGGAAGGCGAGGAGCAGACACAGCGCCTATAATTGGAAATAGTTCTGGGGGCCGGGTACATGACAGTAGCAATATTTCGCTGGAAAGCAATTATTCTGGAGGAAGAGGTCGATATGGAGCTGGTACGGCGCCAAACTTGGCGTCTCGGAACTTTAATGGGAGTGGAATGAGAGAGGGAAGGAGTTCTTATGCATCCTATAATGGGATTAAGAATTCTTACCTGTCTTATGGTTCCAGCCCATATTATTCAGGTTATAATAATTATGGAGGATTCGGTGGCCGCGGAGATTATTCTTCGGGCTCATCTAGTCATTATGGCTCCAGAGGAGATAACTGGAGAAATGATAGAAATAAGAGCTATGGGGACTCAAGATTGTCTGGAACAAAGCCTTCGAGCTCTTACAATACTCGTCCTTCATTATCGCCAGAATCCACATCAGTATCTGCGAACACAACCGGTAGCGAATACCGACAAGATAAATATGAATCATACTCAAATGAAACTAGCGGTGGAAAATGGAAGGGCCCATATTCCCCTGCGAAACCCTCATTAACCAGAAGTGCATTTTCCTCCCCAGGATATAGGCCTCATTCTTCCCGAGATAGGCCTAAGAGTAGTTATAATGGCAATCCTTCTACGTCTAAGCGAACAAGCTCTTATTATTTTTCTCGTCAGCCTTATTCTTCAAGCGTTGAGAATAAATCATTTCATAGACAACAAAGTGAGAAATATCCGAACAGGTCATACTCACCTCAATATGCACCGCCTGAAGCAAATGATACCTTTACGACCGAGTCTGCAACCTCTGTTGCTTCGAGTGAGCAATCTCTTACCGTCAAAAATAATGAAGAAAATATTCAGACCAATGAACAAACCCAGACTGGCCTCAAGAAATTACTGAACACTGAGAGTGAAACGGTTGAAAATTTCGGGCAATCATCCGATGGCAGCACTTTCCATAAAGAAATAAAAGCAGAAACATTGGCAAATAAGCCTTTGATGAATATAAGTCAAATGACTCCTCCTTGCGAGGGTGACACAGATAAAAGCTTATCTAGTTTTGCTATCCAGCAGAGTCCTCTGGAAGTTAATGCTTCAGAGGAATATCAAAGTAATACCAATATTGAAGATTCGGAATCCGTTATGTATACTGATGGCTGTAAATATCCGCAAAATTATATGGATACTAGGTTCAACGAGTTAAAATCAGAATTTTCTCAGTTGAAAGATGAAAGTGAGAATCATTTAAAATACTCACTAGCATTTCCGATAGTAAATTTGAATGAGTATCCATTTTTCAGAGACAACTTAAATGCTTACGTTTATAAGCATGAGAAGCTCTGCAATTATTTGAAAAGTAAGGAAAGGGCCATTTACTTAAAAAGATTAAAGCTTTGTAAGGAATATGTTAGTAAATCTGAAATTTCAGATTTAAAACGGTCAATGATGGAAGAACAACTTGACCTATTGCATTCTATGAACGATGACTTCAGAAAAGAATTGGATAGTATCGATATTCGCATGAGAGTCGATACTGCAGAAAGTGATAGTACTGCGTATCTGAATAATGGTATCAGTACTAGTGGTGTCAGCAGAAGAAATAGAAGGCATGGCGATTTGGTTACTACTGAGGCAGAATTTCAGGAAATTCTTAAATCTCTTGGGAAGGAGCAGGAAGAAGATCCGATCCTCAAGGCTCAAAAAGGAGCGGCGAAGATACCTGATTTTATTCTCGATCCAATCGAGCGAGAGAAAGTCAAGTATATGAATTCTAATAATTTTGTAGAGGATAAAGTTTGTTGGACTGCTCGTCTTAAATCTGACTTTCAGAATAACTTTTCACCAGCAGAGCATTCTTTATTTTGTGAAGGTTTCTGCATGTATCCTAAGAGGTTTGGAGCAATTTCACGACACATGGGAGGTTTAAGAACGCCAGAAGAGTGCGTTGTGTATTATTACATCACTAAGAAGAATGTGAATTATAAGCAACTTCTCATAAACTATAAAAAGAAAATAAGCAAGAGGGTAAGCCGCCGTAAAAGCCTGAAGGGAAGGTCGAGCTCCCTGCTTGCATTACAGGGTGAATCCGATGTCTCAGAGACTCCTGAGAATGGCAAAACTATGGCATCTAGGTTGGATGTTGAGCTTAACCTACTCGCTAGAAATGACATCGATAGCGAACTGAATATAGCGACTAATGATGAACGGGAGAAGCATAGATTAGAATCCGAAATAGATTCAGCCCACAACGGCAAGAAGATAAAGTTGGATGAGAGCACTGATATATATAATCTGAATGGGGCTACTTCGTCCACACTTACTCTGGGTACACCTCAAAGTGTGGAGGGGGGTATAAAGGGTAGTACTACGTCTACGGGTCATGAATCAGGCTCCAATGAAGAGCGTATTAGGTCCAATAAAAGAAGCGTTAATAGCTATTGGAATGCTTCAGAATCAAGCATGTTTCCCAAGCTTTTGATGAAACACGGCACTAATTGGGATCTAATAGCAAATGAACTTTCCACAAAGTCTTCCATTATGGTGAGAAATTATTTTCAAAAGAATGCAGAGAAACAAAATTGGCTTAAATTCGCAGCGATTCTGAGGGCGGAAGAATCCGCTAAAGAAGTAGCGGAAGATAGCCTGGCAATATCAGAGGTATCTGCAGAACATCTCAATGGGAATCTGGGTTACGGTGCTGCAGGGACAAAAGACCTTGCTGAAAGGAATAGGCTTTCAGTAGGAAATGAAATCTCCGAGAATGGCTTTGTTACTAATGAGAATATCCCCAAGGAAAATGATCCTGTGTTAAAAGTACACCCAAAGCATTCCATTACAAACTTGCTTGTATCTGAATCTAGCACATCTGAGGTTTGAAGCTACTTAAGAAGATACTCCTAATCAGTTGCTGCACCTGTATGGTATACTCGATTTGCTTCTTTTCAGCCATCTGGAAATGGTGACATAAATTAATTACGTTGGGAGTTGAGTATATATGGATCGACTTAATTTTCTTCTAATTTGTATTATATAGATATTTAATGTGAACAAGATATGAAGAAGATATCCAACGATAGCCTTGCTAATGTAACGAGGTTTTTTGCGGAAACGTAATTTCGTGCGCAGACCGGAAGATTTTTCAGAGATAAACTCAACTAAGTTGTCGTATTATATTGAATGAGCAGTTGAAAATGTCATTAAAACCCTTTAGCTTCTCGAGTTCCTTTAGGAATTGTGTAAGAAGGCTTTCGAAGTCTTCCGTCATAAGGTCCGAGTTGAATGTTGGAGAAGCTTCCATTGTGGAAGGAGAAGGCAGCGTTTCGGGCAGGCCATTAATTCCTGGTGAAATCAGAAACAAGAAACCCGAGAGATTACTCATACCCTCAAGGTTAAGGAATGAAATACTTCTGAACCCTGAGCTTGAAAGACTAAGAATTGTTCCTGCGTTGAAGACATTTTACGGTGGTAATCCCGCACATGAAGAGAATTTGAATTTGTTGAATGGGCTAATCAGAAAGTATGGTAATTTACTTACAAGAGTTATGAGCGAAAAAGAGATTCAAAATTACAAATACATATCTTTTGAAGAGTATAAGGAAAGAATTCTGGCGGGAAATAGACTTAAACCTATTCACTATAAAGAGCTTACTCTGTTGTTACATAGATTAAGAAGCATTGATCCGGAGTTGATGCCAAAGGAAGTATCGGAGACATTAAACGATTTCATGAGTAGGTCTAACCGTGAAGTACAAATAACTCGAAAAATAAAGCAGTTGGATGATCTTGGAAGAGCAGTTTGCGCAGGAAAAAGAAAGAGAGCAGTTGCTACTGTCTATTTGACAAGAGGAGAGGGTGAATCAATCATTAATGGTAAAAGCTTGACAGAGTTTTTTCCAAGAGATGCAGACCGTAGAAGAATAGCGTACCCATTCCAGGTTGTGTCCCAAGAGGCTCAGTATAATATTTTTGCAACTGTTCAGGGGGGTGGTATAACAGGACAAGCCGAAGCTATCATGTATGGTATTGCTAAATGTTTAGTAGTATTCAACCCATTATTGAAACCAAGATTGTCTAAAGCTGGTTTAATGACGAGAGACGCAAGAAAGGTTGAAAGAAAGAAGCCTGGTAAAGTCAAGGCCAGAAAATCACCCACTTGGGTTAAACGTTAGTCTCACCTTCATTTGTTACGTAAATATCATGTAAATATAGACAAACTATAAATGAGTAAAACGTTTAAATTTTATTGATTATCCTTGAAATAATTGAGAACCTCTTCTATCTCTCCTTTCTCGTATATCACTACTTTTCCTTGAAAGCTGTTACCTTTTCCACCGCCTTTCAAATTCTTGATGTATGATTTCAAGATTTCTTGCAATTTCTGAGCCTTTGGTCCTATTATTTTAATCATACCTCCCTGCTTGGAAGCATAATTGCCAGTCATTATGACAATTGTATGAGTATCATCTAAGTTGACCGAACCATTTTCACATTTATTTACCAAAGTAGAGAACTCTTTTTGAAAAGTGGATACATAGTCGTTCCTGCCGTCTGCTCTGTACACAAATGCAATATCTTTGTCGGAGTTTTCGAACGACTTGAAGATTTTCTCAGCTTCAATGCTCGTCAACTCCTTTAACAATGATTGCTCTCTTGCGGTGGCTCCTTTGTAACTTTGGTTTAAAGCCATTACCTTCTCTGGCACTTCTTCTATTTGACACGAGAGTTCATTTCCAGCGACATTCTTTAACAAGTCATACATCTTGACAAAATTCTTGTACACCCTAGCACCACAGACGAAATGGAGTCTTGAATTACCTCCTCTAATATTAGTCTGATGTAATAAGGAAATTGCTTGAATCTGAGAAGTAGATTCTAAATGTGTCCCGCAGCATGGATTCGCATCCAAATCCCCAATTTTAACTATCCGTATGACACCCTGAGTTTTATCATAATCATCCGGAATATGGGAGATATCAACGTCACTAGGATGCTCTTCAGATGTAACAACTGTTATAGGTATGTTTTGTAATATCAAATCGTTGATTTTTTGATTAATCTCCTCTATAGTTTCAGGGCTAATCCTCTTGGGGATTTCAAGATAGTTAACATTTTCGTTCATCGACCAACTTAAAGTCTCTAGGCCATAAGTATCTAAAACTGCAGAAAGTAGATGCTGACCCGTATGCTGTTGCATATGGTCCAAGCGTTTTTCCCAATCAACAATTAATGACACTTCACTCCCAGGCTCTATGGGCAGTGGAACTATATGAAGTGCTTTCAAATTCTCACGTATTACCTCAACCACTGGAATTTCAACGTCATTCAGTACCTTCATTTTGCCAGTGTCATATGGCTGACCACCCCCTTCTGGAAAGAGTATTGTATCATTTAACTCAATAGCATATCGCTGGTCACTCTTTGTATTATTTATCACCTTTTTCTTGCTCTTTCCTTTCTCCTTTAAATTTGGCGGAGCATATTCTTGACACGAGACAACATTAGCGCTTAATGTCCTCAAAAACAGATTTTTTTGACAAGCTAAAGATCCAACTATTGCACTCATATATTCAAAGATAAGTTTCTTGTTCCTTACCCGTAGACGAGCGAGAAATCTAAAAGTTCAATTTCCACTACTCAATATATAAACGCATTTCATTATTGGATGAGCAGGTTTGTGTTAACAGAAGAACTAAGGAAGTCTATTGAACAATCAACTTTAGATGACGACGAAAAGAAGAAGCTACTAGATAAAACTTGGATATCTTTCCACAATTTAAAAAGTTTCTATATTCAATGCAAACCGACATCGAGTTTGTTTGATTTACTTCTGATAACGAAAATAATGTTGGACGTAGAGGTCGAAAAGGCGGAGAGACCGAAAACTGAAGAGTTCTTGCAGTTGATGCAAGCACTAAGAATCAAGGAGAAAGAAGACCAATATAGAAAGCTAATAACGCATCCTTCGAAGTATGAGACATTATATCAGAGCGATGAAAAAGACGATATATCTCCTGCAAAAGCTAGCAAAGATCTCAAAGATCAAGTTACCACTATCATTAACATCATTATTAGTGTGGTGAGTGTTGTGTATGCGTTATGGTATTGGACAGGTACCTCTATGCAAGCATCGCTAGGACATAGGGTTCTCATTTGCCTTTTTTTTGGGATATTAGTTCTTGTCGCTGAAGTTGTTGTTTATATGGGTTATTTATCCAGAGTTGAGGAAGCTAGAAATAAGGAAAGAAAAAAGAGGGAAGTAAAAAAAATTGTTAGAACGATCAAGTTGTCATAGCATGTTTTTGATAGCCGCTTCAACGCAGAGATACAGATGCGAAAGGAGGAGGAGAAGGTAATTCTTTAAGAATATTTCTGACAATTTTCTGTGACTTCCTAGAATGTATGCCTGTAATTTTTTCCTCCTCTTGTGTCATTATTGCATAATAACTCCATTTGAGCAAAACGGCTACCATGTTGAAAAACTTAAAATCTGGCCATAATGTGTCCACGAATTCAATGGTACACGCATAGTTACTTTGCCAAAGTAAAAAGTCACTTAAACGGTTGTGGCCACTTGTTCTGATCAAGATATCTAATGGTGGAGTGTCCTCTTGGAAGTACATATTTTCATTCAATTTTTGCAAAGTCACTTCTTCCTTGTTAGGAATTTCATGACTCTTATACTTTTCAACGACAGTTTGAATTGAGTGAGCAATATCATCTCTTGACGTATAAGGAAAGCAAACATTAAGTGTGTGCTTGTTAGTTTCGCTTTTAGTTCTATTCTCAATTTCTTCCAAATCTTTTAATATATCTTCGGGAATCATGGATCTGTTTCCAACTATCCTGATCTGCACTTTATTCACTACAGCATAGGAGTCTTCTTGTGAGCTTAAAAAGGCGAGACGATCTCTTAAAAGTTCAAATAAGGTGTCCACTTCTTCTTTAGATCTATTGAAATTTTCAATGGAAAATGCATAAATGGTAACGCATTCAACTCCGAGCTTGTAACTGACGTCTAGTATCTAAAATAGTTAGTGTGTTTCCTCTTTTTTTTTTTTTCTATTATTTTTGTCATGTACTTACTTCCATGAGCGATTCAGCGCCAGCGGTATGTCCATCTTTCAAAGCAAGCTCCCTCTGCTTAGCATACCTCCTGTTTCCATCCATAATCAATCCGATATGTAGTGGAATGGGCCCAGTTTTCATGACTGATAATATCAGTTCTTTAAAAAATCCCAAGATATACATAAAGATCGGGAATTGCAAAATTTGGTAAATGAGTCCTTTGACCGATATCGAATAAGGGAGTATATGTGCCATATTTCAATAAATATAAGAAATATAATCTTTCAAAGCCCTTTATTTCACTTCAAAAAAGTTAGTTGATTGTATTTTGTAAGTGTGCTGGATCTGTGCATGCTTTTATACTTTCGAGAATGGCTGCAAGAATTAACCGCTATGGTAGAACCTTCATATATAAAAGATGATGACTTTTATTTGTAAGCTTATTTTTTTAACTCAAGTTCTTATGTTTTCCATTTATTGAAAGAATAGATATAAGAGAAGATGCCAATTTAATCAACTGTGTTAATAATAGAACTTGCGCTCACAAGCACTGCCTGAATTCCGCAGAGGGGCCACTAGATTATTAATACTAATACTAGGGAGTAGTCAATTAAAACGAAGAAGTCCTTAAATGCTCTAGGATCATTGCTGGGAAGCGTCAATTGGAAATCCACATTCATTTGAATGAAGTAGTAGATGAATAGATAAGAGTAATAATATGATTCCCAATGGATTCCTGCATAAACTATATAGATGGCACATGATGGTACAAAATCGATTGTTTACATTTGTAACCCAGATTAGATATAGAGAGATTTTGCTGTAAAGTTCAAGAAAGTTTTTTTGTTCCAACATCGTTCCACATCATGTCTGAGTCCAGAAGGAGGCAATCAAAAAGAGATGACGCTATCAGACGTAGGATCGAGCATGACTTGAATAAGAAGAAAAAAGGTAACGTGAGGACTACGAGAGGTAGAAGAGGTGCACCAGGTAGCGTTTTGTCTCTCAATCCCTTAGAGCCTATAATCTGTGAGCCTCTGAAGACCGTATACGAGGTTGCGCAGCTCATGACTGCAAGAAGAGAAAACTGCGTTTTAGTGGTGAGTGGTGTGGGTGAGCTTCTAGGGATTTTTACGGCCAAAGATTTGGCCTTCCGTATTGTCGGTTCGGGTCTCAGCGCCAATACTATTACGGTGGACGAAATTATGACACCAAATCCAATGTGTGCAAATGCAAATACCCCTGCTGCAGAAGCATTGACTTTGATGGTTCAGAAAGGATTCCGTCATTTACCAGTATTGGATGACGGTAACCAGATTGTGGGCGTCTTAGACATTACAAAGTGCTATGCTCAGCAAATGCAGAAGTTAGACAGGATGTATACATCCTCCAAGAAGCTCTATGAGGCATTGGATAACGTCAACTCAGAAATGGGGTTGTCTCAACACCCTGCGCATATTTTCCAGTACTTCGAGAATTTAAAATCGAAAATGAATGCACCTACAGTTAAATCAGTTCTAACACCTTCTAATGTACCTATTTATACATCTGTGAGATCTTCAGTCTATGATGCAACTGTGCTAATGAAGGAGAACAAGACAACAGCCGTATTGATCAAAGATTCCAAAGAAGAGGTTGCAGGTATCTTTACATCGAAAGATGTAGTTTTGAGGGTTATTGCTGCAGGATTAGAACCGAAAAATTGCTCCGTTGTAAGGGTAATGACACCACAACCAGATGTAGCCAGTGAAGAAACTTCAATCCAGCAGGCTCTCAAACAGATGTTGGATGGTCATTATTTAAATTTGCCAATTGTTAATACAGATAACGAGATAATTGGCATAGTAGATGTTCTTAGATTAACCTACTCAATATTAAGTCATATAAAACGAGTTGAAAGCGGCGAAGAAGAGCGCGAGGGTAAAAAGAATCTGTATGATAGTGACACCATTGTTGATTCAGAAGGCCCTGCTTGGCAGAAGTTCTGGACCTCTTTGGACAATGAAACGGATTCCGCACACTCTGGATCACTCGTGAACAGTGCTCCAGAGGTGACCCAATCAGAGTTTCAATCTTTTAGTCTTGATATTAAGCCTTCAGACTCCATATCACATTGTGAATCCCCAGTGAAGTCATCTAATACTTTATTGAAACCTAGTGATACTAGATACACTTTTAAATTTAAATCTCCTGCTTTTGAAGGAAGGGTGCATCGTATTACTATGAATTACTCGGAAGGAATCCTAAAAATGAGGGAATTGATTGATAGTAAGTTGCTGCCGGCAGATTTTGAGGCTTTAAGCCTTAATAGTGATGGAAGCGAGCAATACGCAATGAGTTATCTAGATGATGAAGGAGATATCGTATCAATTACTACAGATGCTGATCTTATAGACTGCGTAAAGGTGTATTCTCAGCTAAATAACAATAAAGCTGATATCTTCTTGCATAATCCCAACGCAGATCCCAGCCTGAATTTCGACAAAATCCGGAAAAGTAGGAAGAATGAAAGCTTGAGCTCTCTCATTCCAAACGACTACATAATACCTTTAGCATTATCGGCCTTAGCAGCATCTGTTGTTATTGGCTTTTCATTGAGCAGAAAATAGCACGCATCAAGAATAATATTATATTGATATATTTACAAGTATTGTTTTATTATTAAAAGGCGGATTTTCTGGCCTTTTCCAAAAGCTTGCCATACAAAGCTTCTTGCTTTTTCTTCGGTAACTCTTGGTTTAAGTAGATGTTTTTAGCTGTAAAATCTTCAGGGCGTAATACTATGGCGTTTGGATTTCTTTCACTCTTCCATCTGCGAGATACAACCTGGCTTAATTCATCGTGAACACTTTTCAAGTTGTGCGACTTAGACCAGATGTAATCACTCAACTCGAACCCCAAATTACTTTGTAAGGTCTTAGCAAACCTGAATCGAAACGACAAGTCATCTAAAGCCATCTCTTGCAAACTTTCCAGAGCAGATGGCCCTCCCAACTCTTCGTATGTCTCAATGATTATGTCTTTTAGTTTCTCCGTGGAGAACTTACTTTCGATATCTTTAGGCTTGGTGTCAGATTTCTTCCATTGTACAATTTTGAAGCCTTTCATGTCAGTTTCTGGATTGAATTTTTCTGCATCCGGAGAGTTTTTCTTGTTTAAAATGACGATCTTTGATTCTTGGTCAGATTCAAATTTATCTTGATTCTTGATTATTTCTTCCCTCTGCTTCATCTGCTTCGAGCCAAATATATTCCCGATGAAAGGCCTATAGCATGATTGGGAGAAACTCTTATTTTGAAGGCGAAAGCCCCTTAATCTTAAAGTCATTCGGTTCATCAGGTTCACTATATGTTTCAGCTAGCGTATGGAGTGAAAAAAGAAAAAATCATCATGGTCTCATATTACACAAAAATGAACTATCCGACGTAAACACATTAAAAATTAAATTACACAAAATTGTTAGCGTTATCTTGCTGCTTTTGGCTAATCGATAGAGAATAGAGATGATAGTTGTGACAAGCGATCTCCAATGAAAGTAATCCAAAGTAAGGATAAATTTTGCTGACTTGTTTATTAAGAATAGGCTTGAACTTCTGAAGCTAAGTAAAAACGTCAGATATTAATGAGGTAAATGCATCTCTTTTTAACTTTTTATTCCCGTTTGTCTCTTGTACTGAAACTTGGCCTATATCACACCACCCATTCACAGGAATACAATTAATATACTCGCACCATGAGCAATTATTGTTGCCGGATCTTTCACCTGTACCAAAGAAATTGTGGATCAATAAACACATGTATAGAATTACTAGGGCGATGCTTATGATCCTGACAAACATCCAGATATAGAACCGGGAAGGAATTTTATCTTCGTAATGATAATACGGATTCCAATTATTTTTGAATTCTTGCCAAGTATTTAGACCATAATCATAAGCTATTATTCCATCTTCATAAACGAAGAATGGGTCGGGAAGTAGCACAATTGCCATAAGAATGCCAATCGCGAATCCACCAATATGGCTAAAGTTATCTAGACCGGGAAGTAGTCCTAGCACTAACGATACTATTATCTCACCTATCATAAGACAGATTAGGATGCCATATCTCTTACTTCCATACATGTTGGTATTTTTCTTACCGCAAAAGATAAACATTATGATGTTTGTTGCAACTACTCCAAAAAGTGCCCCAGAAGCACCAGTAGAAGCTATTCCAATCGGGGAAAAGTTTGCTCCTAAAAGAAAACCTGATATACCGGACATTAGGTATATTATTCCAAATTTAATGCAACCGATATTGCGCTCAATTGTGGCTCCCATTGTAACTTGCAAGAGAAGGTTGAATATTATGTGAAGAAATCCAGCATGCAAAAAAATTGGAACGAATATTCTGTACCATTGATTGGGCTGCCACTGTCCATCGTGGTGACTGATTCCTGATAAGCCACAAAGCTCATTTAAAGAGCAAACATTAGTTGATGTTGAAGTTGAATTGGGACAAGGAAATAGAATTGAAGTATCAGCTGTAATGTCTTTGATAGAATGCATGCATGGAGCATATCTTGCGCCCATATTTATCAATAGATATGTCGATGGACCAAGCATAGGATTGAAGTAAGGCTTCGTTTGAAATGCGGAACCTGTTAAAATAGACATTTTTATGAGTTCCACAATGAAAACTATTACTTGGATCAAGGTGACAATAATCACAAAATAAGGTAGCCTGGTGTAATGGAATCTTGGTTTACTTCTTAATTGTTTTAATCTTGCCTTCTCATTTCGTCTGAATTTCTCTTCTTCGCTCTCCACCCTATTTGAAAAGGCGTTATCTAATTCAGTTGTAAACACATTGCGATCATCAAACGGATCTCCTTTTATGTAATTCGTATCTTTACCGAATCGTTCTTGCTCAGCTCCCTCTGCCAACCGCAGTGTTGATTGAGACTCCTCGAATGATCGATACGGCATGTTTCCGTAAGACTTTCCCATATGGGGATTTAGAAAAGAGTACGGCTCTGTCTTCTCAAATTCGTCGAGAATGATAGAATTATAGTCCTCATCAGTGACATAGTTATTATCGCTTTGAAGTCCTTTCGCTGGCCTATTTCTGTGCGGCGCTCCATATATGAAGCGATCTCTCTGATTCTCATATCGACCATCGAAAAAGCCCTCTGGGTTGCGATCCATTATAATAGATTGCGTTCGATGAAAGCTGCTCGAAATGGACTCTCTTCAATTTCTTTTACAGAATATAAATAGAAATTCGTTCTTTGTACATTCTTAGTAAAGACGCGATGTGGCTGTACTTGTCCGATCTGAGTATTCTGCGACATTATTACACGCTAACAGTTTAAGACGTTAATCACTAGTACACAAATATCTATTTAAGCTTTCAGTAAGCACTTAATCTTTGAATAAAGCATCGTTGCCCAATGGATCAGTTTTGAGTATCTGTGATCTTTTCTTACTTTTCCTTTCGAGCGCAGCTGTAGCTCTTGCCCTCGCTTGATTCGCAGCTTCTTGCTTCAATTGTGCCCTTACGAAGTTTGGAGATACGTACTCCTTATTCTCGTATATCTTAGGGCCACCAAAAGATCCCTCGAGGATTGTAATCAAAGTTAGAACAAATCTTGGGCCAATTTCAATCAAAGAAAGCTCCTCCGGGTTCAAGTCTTTGCTTTCTTTGGCTTCCACAGTTTCATTTATTTGGTAATTGCGTACCCATATTTTGTTATCGACGATGGAAAAAGTCATGACATGGTCTATGAAAGGTTTAGACTTTCTCGCATTCGGAGGGATCCCAAAAGTATGCACGAAGAGTTCCTTTATAAGTTTGTAGTGCTCACTCAGTTCGAAAGATTTGTCGAAACTCAAAATAGGACGAGAACCCTTCAAGCAGTTCCCGGTGAAGTTTAATTCATCTAAAGTATGCATGTTCTGTACGTGAAATTTTAACGTTGGACCATTAGGTGGCTTCGAGACCCAAAGGTACAAATCCTGGTGCTTTCTTGCTTCAAAGAAAAAAATGTTATTACAGTTATAAAGTTCTGCAACTTCATTAAGTTGATATAAATTTTTCTTTGTATCAAACTTGGGTTCTTTTCTAGCATGGGGAAGTAACGTCACCAAATCGCTGATCAAATGACGGTGTCTATAAGTAATACCCCTAGAAGATATCACTAAAACCCTTTGTCGATTTATATGCTTGGTGTTATCTGCTGATGCCTTACTGGGCCTCTGCTGTAAAGCTTTGAAAATTGCTGACATGAATAAACTTACTTCTGAGTTGAAAGGTAGCCCTGAGATGCACTTTTTCACTAGCTCTTCGCGCGGTTTTGTGTTACCAAAATTTACCCGGCATCTACTTGAGCTGAGTGATCCACTATCAACCCAAGGGTTCCCAGTCATTACATGAACTACAGTTGTACGATCCTGCGACAAAGCACACGAAGCCATCTGACTTTATCACCTACCAGTGATCCAAGTTGATGATCCTCTTGCGTGCACTTTTCGTCATGTTGAAAAATAACTTATTTTCTTGTATTTGTCTAAAAACTAAATCCGAAAACAAATCTTGAAATATGTAATACAGGCATTTTAAGATGAACCCTTTTGTTTTCCTCTACATATCATCCTTCACGTTTTACCATTGTAAGTCAGGACGCTGAAAATTTCAAACACGCTGGGTCTCTCCCCAACATCCTCCTTCTAGCACAAGATACGCCAGACGTATTCTATGTCACTTAGTGGCCCTCAGACGCACCTTTCTTCGACAAATATTCTTTCACAAACTTCTCCTCTTCCTTCGAGCCCGCGTTGATGGCAGGATGCTTTGGGGCAGGAGCTCCCCATGGCTTAGGTAATACGAGGAGAACAACACAGCCTAATGTAGCCAACGCCAATTGGTGCGATGGAACAGATCTTCCCATGATAGTGTACGCGGAACCCATTTTGATATATATTCTTCAAGCTAGCTTCTGTCTATGTTACTTGCAAAACCTCACTTTTACTATTCGTCGAGTCCAAGTTCAATAGGTTCCGGCACGACCGCCGTCCTTGTGTCACTTTAGCTCAATTTCCTTCCTTTATGTACCTGGTCGTGTCTCCTTTTCCCCAGCGCCTGTGTCGTGTGGGTTCTCCATTCTACCAACTGAAGCTGACTTCCCCATGCATCCCCCTAGCAACTGGCTTCTCTCGTGGTTCTTTTTACTAGGCGAATGGACTCCGCACCTTTAATTCAGTCCCTGCTTCCGAATCACTACACCAATTTAAACATGAGAAATTTCACTAAAACTTCTCTCAACGCCTCACTGGAGGCGCATTGTGGCTATCCTTATCACCTTCTATGCGTAATAGTAGTTTACGCCCGTACAGAATGTAGTCAACTCTGGAAAACCTGAGCGAAAATCGGAGGAGAATAAGTATGCAGTCTTCTTTATAATGTTACATGCATGATGAGCCGTTAAATTAATCATTCGCATTTTTAACGGTTTCAATAAGTTAGGGCTCATTTTGCCCTTTGAGGAAGCAAAATTCTGTGACAATTTATTCAATATCCTCAATTAATATTGGTGCTACATTGGGATTGTAAAGTGAAAGGAATAAGGTCAATTAAGCGACACCAAGCCGGAAGATAGCATTTATAGTAAAAGTGCAGCTATTAGAGGCCGGAAAATCTCACGTATATTACATAATCAGAAATTATTGAGACAGAAAAGAAACCCTGTATCTCAATTATTGATCGAGGTAAGGTTTAGGAGGTTAGTGCCACACATATTAAAATTTTTTTTTCTATTGGGGTTAGACGGTTATTGAAGCAACGAACGGGAATTGTTTGAGAATATTTGCAAGATATTTGACTTTATCTAGGCCCATAGAGAAAAAAAAAAAAAGAAGACGACAGATTTGATACAACATCATGCCATTTCGAGGAATACCAGATTCTAGGGATGAAATGGTCTTGACGTATAGTGAATCTGTCACGAACCTATTACGGCAGCTTTTGCCTAATAGAACGGGGCTTACGATATCTGAAGTTGAGCTAAGTCCTCAATATAGCACGCTAAGGACATTTGTGCTCAGGCGCATAGAGAATTGCCTGGAGTCAGATCAATTTAGACGTCTATACTCCGAGGTTATGACATCTCTTATGCAGCAGCTTTGTCAGATAGCAGAAGATGTGAATTCGGATGCAGAGTATGCCAAGATGAGGGATAGAGACGAGAAATCTCTATCGTCCACACTCATTTTGTTGCGGTTTATGACAGATATTATAAGAGCGGGCTGGAAACTGAAGAGAGATCTTGACAATCTGACTAGTGAAATTTTTTCCTCCAATTTTTATTTGCCTTCCAGCTACGCAATCTATTATAACTACGAACTACCCATACCCATGGATCCGGGTGTTATCAAAGATGTTTTGGATACTATGTTGGGGCTCAACTCGTCTCAGCTATTCTCGAAGGCCTTAGAATGCATGAGGGAGCGCCCTTTTTCGGAGAAGGGTGGCGCATCTTTCAATTCGGTACACCATTTCGAATATTCAACTAATCAGTCTAAGGAAATACGCACGTCCCAGGAAAAGAGTAGTCTTGACGATTATAACAATAGCACTAAAAGTAATCTTAGTGCCTTTTCTCAATCCACCGATTCATCAAAGGAAGAGTACGTCAATAATTACATGTTAGAGATAAATTGTTGCATAGAAATTGTGTTGACGTACGTTTCTGCTTCTGATCCACAAAGCTTTTACGAGTATGTTTATGAGAACTTATTTTCTTATCCCCAGAAATCAGAACCAATTTCTCCTTATGTCATTCAGAGATATTCGCCTCTCATAAAGTTTATACGCTTTCTGGGAGAAGAAATGATAAATAAGTACATGTCTGACATGCATTATTTATTATCACATGTTAGTTACAACAACTGGAGATTAGCGATTTTGTTTTTTGGAGCCATAAGCATGAAAGATCAATTTTTATCCAGACCTCAGGACTACATTACATTCCTTAATAATCGCTCTCTCACTGCTGAATCAAGGCTTTTTGACTTTATTTCGTTGATGGTTGAGGATTCTCCAAATTTAAGCTTGGTTTCGACGATTCGTACGTGGTTCGTTGTGTTATGTACCAGTGATTTCTACGAGTTGGATCAAAGACCAAACAAGCTTAAAGTGACATTCAATCCACGACTCAAGTTTCTTGCAGGACTTTTAAAATCTTCAAAATCCGGCAATGATCTAATTGCATTTGATTCTCTCATAAACTTCCTTTTCTTGGGTGCATCTTTGTCAGAACATAGTCGAAGCCATCCTGTCTACCAATTTTCTGTCAAGCATTTGGACTCGATATATAGCAGTCTAAGTCAGA
Source organism: Schwanniomyces etchellsii (assembly GCA_031081805.1). Classification (NCBI taxonomy): domain Eukaryota; kingdom Fungi; phylum Ascomycota; class Pichiomycetes; order Serinales; family Debaryomycetaceae; genus Schwanniomyces; species Schwanniomyces etchellsii. The sequence goes on along the minus strand of JARYSY010000001.1, from coordinate 344,125 downwards.
CTCACAAAAGGCATCAGGATAGCCAAGCAAACTGGTATATTCTTGACAACTTAATGATTAACTTTTACATTTGTGCATTATTACTCGAACGCCAGAAATACCTTAAAATTTTTATTCATGAGCATAAGGAGTGTAATGATAGTTTGAGAAAGGTTCGTATTTTAATTAAGGTTACAAAAGCGATATCAGAATTGGAGCATGGGAAAGAGTCGTTTGATGCTATCATGGAGGTCTTCTCGGTCTATTTCAGATCTCTTGGGTTTTATTTAACGAAGATTTTATGCTTAAAACTACCTAATAGAGGAGGGGTAGGCTCAAATCTTTCTTTAAAGTCTGATACTACCAGTAGTGATGCTGTATAACCGAGCACCTCATATAGTAGTAGTTCTTTACGGAGTGAGGGCAAGCACTCAATTGATTTTGATCCCAGGGATCCGCATAAGATTACAGGGGATATCACTAATTCGATTTTGTTGGAGAAATTTATAGACAGCTTATCGATTATCTCAGCTGATAATGAGACTGACGATAAGTTTATTTCTAAGTTTATTGAATCTCCATATAAATTGCCGTCATCTGCTGCCTACCAGAAGACTAAAATCAAGCTTAATCTTGATTTGATGCTTTCAGACATATTCAAGATGTTTACGAAGCGTCCCGAACTTTTTTTGCGGGACGTGGATTTAATGCAAACAAGTACAGATGGCCTGAATTCCAAAAAATCAGCTGCCGAAATATGTAATTTTGCAAGGGCCATCAGTATTCCCATGAAGTATACCTGGATTCAATTTTTTGAGTCTCTGAGTTCTACCTTATTTGATTCTGCGCGAGCTTTATTAATGAAAATTGTGGGAGAAAACCCTTCCCTTTATAATAGGCCAAAGGAAATAATGGTAGCATTCAACTTTGCTATAGGTAACCAGGTTATTGACACACTTTGTAATCTCTGCTTACCATTGTCAGTGTCAGAATCGAAATTCAAGTCTGGCTTGTTGTATATGAAGTCATTCTTTGAGACTAGGCAAAGCCTCTTGGAGGACTTCAAAAGTACTAATCTAATTAAAGAGCCAGAATTCCATAAAGGCTGTGCATCTACGACGTACGTGTTTGAAGAATTAATACTCATGTCTTTGAGCAGAAATGATGTACAGTATTTTGAAATTGCGAAATTTATAGTAAAATGCTTCTTTGATGAGCTCGATAGTGGAATTCATTCACCAAGCTGTAAGGCAGATAATTTGGGGGAGACACTCCGTAAGTTACTCTCCAATGACAGTGCTTTCACTGGTTTTGTATCTCATCATAAGAGGCTCAGAAGGATATTACATGAATCCAAACCTACGAAATCGCTCTTCCAAGTTTGGTTGATGGTTTATGCGAGATGGCTTGATTTTCTTGACAACAAACGCAGTATAAGTCACAATACTACAAACTTTCGAATTTTGACAGGATTTCTTACTTCAACAGCAGGCTGTTTTCTTCAAGAGGATTTTTCTTCTAACTTTGATATCAAAAAATTTGCAAACAACTACGTAACACAGTTTTTTAAAAGGGCTATATCTTTGCTCACGTCAAGCGACTTGATGATAAGGTCAATCATAAAAGATTCATTATCACTGGAGTCTCATCCTGGCACTTTTATTTTAGTGTGCGATGAATTAGTGAATATATTGAAGATTTACTACGACAAAAAATCTACTTCAAAGGAAAGTGTCTTGTACACCGAGCAGATGATATCTACAATCATAGGAATGGTGAGCTTGAAGAATGATGGCTCTTACATTTTAGGAAGCAAGCTTACTGACATTTGTTCCTTTTTATGTAAAGCCATTTTATCTCATGATGATCCTGTTGATTCACTTAAGTTGAAGATAGTATTTAGTAAGTTACTTTCTACCCTAGAATCTGATCAAGAGAGTATGGGAATTTTAGGAGCTTTCAAGGCGAGAAACTATTTTGCTAAGATTACTTCAGATTGGCTTGAAAGAGCTACTTTTGTATCCAGTAGCCCGGACACAAAACCTTTAGACGCTACGCGAAAGATTTACTCCAAGGATGTTTTTGACTCTCCTGTGGATCCTTTAAACGCTCAATCAACAACATCAGCTCCTGAAAACGATAACAATATTATGGACCCTGAGCTAAGTTTTCTCAATGCTGAGTTAGTAATAGAGGGTTCGAAATGTCTTTCGATGCAGTTGCGAAACTTGGTTCTACATATTCCTGAAGGTGTCAAGGATAGAGATATACGAATGAGTAAGGATCTAGCTTTTGCACCGTACCTCTCGTTGTTTTACAGGATATTGCAAAAGTATATCTCGAAGTCACCTTCAGACTTAGGAAAGTCAAATTATAAAGTCCTGATCACAGTCGACAATATCCTCAAATGTATCACTAATTTGTTGGAGTTTGATTTTGATATAGGAATGCAATTTGTTTTGCCGCTAGGGTTACACGAAAATGAGCGGTTGAGGTCTTACTTTTTAAACGTTTTTGCGGAAATGCTTGCTACGAGAAAATTAGAAACTGTAAGGCAGGAATTTCCCGATGATCTTTTAGTAAGATTATCTAACCTCTATTATCTATGCGGCAGGACAGCCCAGGTTGCTCCTGTTACGGAGCATAATCTTTTGAGTGCATCCCTCTATTCTGTGTTCGGCTACACGAAGCGATTGGATAAACTTTTTGAATCTTTGCTCCGAGATGAAATACATAGAATCAATCGTTCTTGTGATATTTTTAGGAGTAACAGCATATTGACAAAACTTGTCTCAGTTTTAGCAAGAGATAGTGGTTTAAGGTACTTAAAGAATACATTGGAGAATTTTACGCGGGAGATGATTGATCAGAATGTTGTATTCGAGATAGAAAAGGAAACAGGTAGTGAAAGAGATGCAAAACTTTTCATGCACTGGTTTGAACGGTTGATGAATCTAATCTTCGACTCTGTCAGTGAAGCGCCTCGCTCTTTTCGTTATTTGTGTCACGAAATATATCAGCAGGTCAAAGCCAGGTATCAAGATGCAGCACTTATTGCCGTAGGGTCGTTTGTGTTCTTGAGGTTTTTCTGCCCAGTGATAATTAGTCTTCCTTCTTTTTTCAATGTTTCGATCGAGAATCCGAAAGTACGTAGGTCATTTTTACAGTTGGCTAAAGTCATGCAGAATATGGCAAACGGGTCATTGAGCACCTTCAAAGCGCCAGGATTAGCGGGAAAGTCTGCTGACCTAAATGCTCTAAATTCTAAGCTATTTGTCTTCCTTGAAAACTTATCTCAATACCTGTACGATGGGTACCCTTTTTCTATAATTCAAGAAAAGCCTATTCCAGAGTTACGGTATTTGCATCGGTTCTTTTACAATTATTTTCCCGAAATTAAGAAGGAATATTTCTTACGTGATCCAATCTCTTCCATTCAAGATTTGCACAAAAGAGTTCAAGACTTCAGGAAATTTGATAAAATTGTCATGGAACTTGGTCAGCCTAAGGCTCTCATATCATTAAAAACAGAGCCGTTTGTTAAAAACTTTGATACTACGTCTTCGAACAATCCTTTTAACGACTTTATGAATAAAATGGCATCTGAATATTTAGAATTGAAGGTAGATTATCCTTTGGCTCATAGTGCTATTTTTGCAGATGGGACTCCTACTATTGTTATGAATCTCTCGTATCTTAAAGCGGTAAAAAATGATGTGCGTTATTTGGTTTATAAGATATTTGAGCAATCTTGTCCTGTGTGGGAGTATAAATTCTATATGGTTTTTGACTTCACCAATTCATACATATTAGGGGATACAGTTGATAAGTATTATGATTTGATGACAACACTTGCACCACCTCAGATGCTCAAAAATTGTGCTCGTCTTTATTACTTCAATTTACCAAGGCTTGAATATTCAACTGTGTTACATGCTATTGGTGACTTTAGGGCAAAGCATTCGCATACGCGCATCATTCCAGTTTCTCAATCTGATGGCTTGGAAGCGATCAATAGCTTGTGTTTAAGTCCAGCCACTCTTTCTATTATGAATGATGAAAGAATATCTTTTAATAGCGTTAGAGTGTATGATAAGCTATCAAAATCATTCATGTCAGTTATTTTGAAGATAGGTAGACAATGGCTTCAGATGTATTCCAAACATGCAATACCTTTTAATGTAAATGGAGCATCTGATACCACATTCAAGCCTGCCGAGGTGTATAAACTTCTGGAGTTGACTAGTTGCGAAATCTCAGAGTACTCAGATGAAGCCAATGAATTCACTTTGAATCTTGTAAACGGAGAACAAATGATCCTTGTTTCTGAAGAGAAGCAAGAAATTTTGAAGTATTTATATTTGGCAACAACAAGACTTCCTAACGAAGTGGATACAGATAATTATGATACAGATAATGCAGACGTTGGTCCGCTGCATTGGTTTGCTCGATTGTGCAATATATCTTTTCATGGTCTTTTAGCGCACAATGAAGAAGTTAGGACATCGGCTGCAGTGCTTTTCGCCTCACTCTCTGAGTATTTCAATTCAGATTTCGGAATCTCGATGAAAAATGTTACAAGTATGGCGCTACCTGCAAATGTTTCAGATTTTATTGTTTGTACTTCGAGAAGTTTATCGGAAACATTTGCGCAGAATACGTATGATTTTTTGAGTGCATTTCTTGATTATTTCGATAAATTGGATGAGAACAATAAGTCAAGCGCTATCTTGTATGTGTCTCCTTGGATTGAGAACGTATGCGATAGTATCTATCTTACAGACAGAAAAGGCCCTGACCTTACAGCGGTGATAGTGAGAAGGATTTGTCGGTTGAGCTTTGATCATAGAAATCAGAAATCTTGTTTATATGAACTAGTATGGAAGAAGCTCTTTCAATCAGATAGACTTTCACTGGTATTACTTGATGAGCTCATTACTTTCACTATACATAACAGAAGGGATGATCCTGAGTGGGATTATATGAATTCTTTCGTAATTCCCTCAGTGGATGTATGTGGCGAAGTTATTTCTAGATTAATTTCATGTGTCAAGAATACGGCAAGTTCAGAGTCAAATATTGCCTTACTGAGTAAACTCTTTGAGATAAAGGTTTTGGTGAAGATATGTGCTTCCTTGTTCTTCAATTATTATGAGTTTAGTCAAATATTTGTTGCTGATATTTTTTTCTTATGTGCGCTCTTTATTGATAACCCCTTATTGGATTTTGGAGGCGATACACAGAAGCTTTTTATCAATATGGTTCATTCCTTTTTACTAAAGCCGGGTGCGAGCGATAAAGAAATTGAGGTGGTACAGAAGACACTTAATTACTTTAGTGGACAAAGAGCGAAAATGCTTTTTGGGGTGACAAGGGACAGTAGTATTTCAAATTATGACTTGAATCAGGTGTATAATAGATGCACGAACTTTGAGCTATCTTGCAATTACATCTTGGAATTTATATCTGTTTTAGGGCTTTCTAGCGATTACTTAGCATGGAGAGCGAGGTTGAGCTCGTTGGCGGTTGATGTTGTCTTCAGTAAAACGACTATATTTAACTCACGAGCATTATTGCTTACTGGGGTATTATCGAAGAATGGAATCACAGATTCATTAGCTGCTCGAATTTGCAGGCACAGCAGCAAATGCATTGAAAGTGTCTTCGTGGATCAGCATATAATTTTCAGTTATAGTTTATCCTGTGTTCTTCAGGGCCTAAAGGATAATACGACCTTGGGTAGCTCCATGATTTGGCCCACAATGTGCCATATTTTGGTTGGCTACACTTCCAGTTATCAGGCTACCATCTCTGGTTTCGTTGCAATTTGCAAGAAATTAGTAAAAGTCGATCCAAGCTACTTAGATCCAATTTTTGAATACCGACAGTATTTACAACCATTAATTGGACAGTTTGAAGAAGAGAGTAAAATTGGGATCACAAGAGGAAACTTTGAATATGTGATAACTTTTGCCATTACAAAAGGTTTATTATATCCTCATATTAAGCTGCAATCTTTGAGGCATATGACGGATTACTTCACATTCTTGAAAGGATTGGAAAATTCGCCCAATTATGACCAGTACAGAGTAAGTCTGATGTCACTACCGGTGTTATTCTTCATATTTTTGAGCATGCCACCTCACGAATTTGAAAAGTTTATGATCGAGGCGAGCCCTGAAACAACCTGGCAGATGCTTGATGGTGGAATAAAGTGCCCAGATATCATATTAGAGTTTATCCAATCTGAGGCACGCGATTCAAAATTGGTATTAATACATGCCGCTGAGTTTTTCGGATGCAAGAGTATAAGTGGTAACTACAAACACAGATTCTTATTCTTTTTCAACCACTTACTAAAGAGACATGAGAGTTTATGCTACTTATTAATTCCTCTTATCAAAGAAGAATTGCAAAACACGATTATTAACGCTGACTCTTCAGATGTTGTCAAAATTTGCTTGCACATCATATTTACTGTGATGCTGACGAAAGATTTCTCCATAACACAAGCGGAGAAATCGCTCCAAAGACTTTTACAAGAAAATTCCCTTCAATTTATAAGAAATCACAGATTTGTCAAGTCCGATATCGTGAAATTGATGGATCACAACACTAGAATTGATTTCGAACAAGTCGTCTCTCGAATAAGAGCTCTAATTTATAGAAGTGCATGCTCTCACATGGAGTCTCTGGTTTTAGAAGACTAAACCACTTTACCTAGTTTTACGTTGTATCTTTTAGCTACACTATGATAGACGAATGAATATATGTATATTAGTCAAACTTTTAGAATATATCATTTGATATACCTCATGCTATTTTCAAAGTCCTTTTTATTCATGCGGAACAAGAGCATAGTCGCTCTTGCGTCTTCAACCGAAGAATGCTGGCCGTTTTGAATCTCTATGTTCAAAAAATGTTGAGTTAATCTCTTAAGACTTGGTGTCTTACCCTTAGATATTTGTCGAAATGGTTTATACTGGGAAGTATCCCTGATCTTGGACCTTGGATGAGATAGGTATAAAGCTTTCAAGTCATGATGTATGGCATGACCCACAAGAATTCTACCCTCCAAAACTGCAGCAGCTTCGTTTTGCGCCTCCTCAAAACTCACTGCTTCCTTCATGTGGCGAGGAGTGACACCACTCACCCAGGTCCTCCAATCTGTGACCCTTTCCTTTGGCTTCACGAATTTATCTAGCAACACATGTCCGAAAAAATTGACTATAGAAATCCTCGCAAGAGCACTCTCCCGACCATCTGGCCCAACTCCAACAAATTCACAATCCATTGCTACATATTTTCCAGGGTCCCTTTTTCGAACATCCCTGTCTGGCTTTTCACGAACGGAAATTTTATCGATTTCGGATAACTTTATATCATGCTCACTATACCACAAGGCCTTCTCTATTATATCTTCAATTAAAATGGCCTTCTTGACGACAGTGATCGCCACGCTACTTAGCTCATCTCTCTCTTCTTTCTTCAGAATATGTGATTTCTTTGATCTTTTCTCAATACGATTTGACACACTCTTTTTGTTTTCTCTACCAACTGGTGTTTTCGATAACTTCGACTGAAGCTTTTCCCAGTTCAGTGACATAGAGAGCTGGTTCTATATTTTAAAGTGAATGTGTATGCAATGATGAAATATTTCAAGAGATGAGCAGTGCGATTTTGGAAGACTTTTTCCTTAGCTATGACCAAAAGCTATATCATCACACACACTAAATTGGTTGGTAGCAGCTATAAACGTAGTCTCGGCTTTAATTCTTAATTCAAAGAAGATGTACCAAGTCCTTCTTTTCAACAATAGTACAAGAGAGTGAATTTTTAGGTTGACTATTCATCTTATTTTCAGTTTAAAGGGGTGCTCGAAGTGAAAGTGAAAAACATAGTGTAGTAATTACAGTGTCGTTGATTATTTTAAAGCATTTTCTAAATCTCTCTCGTTATGATGAACCAATTATCGAGTTATTTTGCCTGAGGTGACATCTTCATTAGAGGCATACTAACTTCAGGCCATTGAAAAATTTTTAGGAATAAGATCTGACAGAGTAATATGCCGAAGTAAAGAGCTTGTTTGTAGGAACTCAAGATCATCTCGATAGCTATCTGTCTATACGATGCTACAATTGTAGACTGGCTTTTACCGGATGTATGGGAAACATTATTCTTCCGAGTTTATGAGTACAAGACAGTTCGCTCAACTTGTGTCGATATGATACAATCTGAGAGCCAAAAGATAATAGCTTCTCTCACCGTTATCATACTTCTGAGAAATGGTGTTCTTTTGTCTTGATGATTTCTCCAGAGTACAATCGAGATGAGTCGCGTAGATTGATACGCGAGTGTTTTATGTTTATGAAATATTAGTTCTTAGAAGCTTAGAAATGTATGGCGACCTAGGCAATAAATTGATTTTAGACGCTAAAAGGTCCTCGAGCCTATCTGAAGTGCCGATCTTTCAAGGAGATCTTATTCGAAGTATAGTTCGAGAAATCTCTGATCTAAATGCTGATGCTGAGTACCTTCAACTGATTGCAAAAAACGAACAAGACGAATCCGAAGAAGAGCAAAAGATTAAGCAATGCCAACTATTTGTAACTCATTTGAGCATGAGACGGAATAAAAGATGTCTTCTTGGCTATGAGCGCTTGCGAGCCGAGAAGATTGACGAATTCTGTTGGTTGAATTTAGAACCAACAGTGATGAATTCTTCCAAAGACACCAAGACTGCTTCTTCAGCAAGTGCTTCATATGATAAGAGCCTGACTGGATATCTTTCTAACTATACTACTCTGCTTACCTTAGATAACTTGAACCATGCAGAGCAAGAGTACTACAGAGGCTATCAGGATATCATTACAAATTACAAATCCATGTTTGCTGATATTGACCTATCAGGAGACCTCAATCCCCCTACTGATATATTTATAGATGTACGGGTTCTCAAGAATGGAGGAGAAGTTCAAACAGAGTATGGCACGTTTAATCTAATTAAAGATTCACAATTTTTTGTCCGAAAATCTGATGTTGAGCGATTAATCCAACAAGGCTACTTGGAAGAGATATAGGTATATATAATATTAATAATTACAGGCATTCTAATTCTCTTCCCATTAATTAAATGCAATGTTATCTTCATGCAAGCATTTCTATATCATCTACCTGATCTTCATCTTTGATCTCTGTTTCAGAACTGGTTTTATTATCTTTTATTTTCTCTTCAGCCCTAGAATCCAAGCACTTTGAAAGAACACTCCCAAGCACACCAGTTAATTCATTGGTCTTCTTTTCACCTAAGGTCGTATTCTTTTGCTCGACAGTTATGGGTAAAATCATCCTGCCTTCTTTATTCTTGTTAAGCGTCCCTATATTCTCATCCATTATCTTTACCTCTTTCCGCAACTCAATAGCAACATTACTTAAAAGCAGATAGACTCTTTTGGTTTTATTTGTTATCTCATTCTTAAATTCCTCTGAGTTGAACTGTGAATCCTTTGTAACAGTATATGCCTCAAATAACGATGAAAAACTCTCCAATAATGCCACTACTTTGCAATCAACCTCATATAATGAATCAAGTCTCTGATTTATAAAGGTTTTGTCTATGCTCTCTTCCATATTTTGGTTTTTGTTATCATGCATTTGTTCATATACATTGAAAACTCCGAGTATTCAACATAGAAATTTTTCAACGCGATAAGGTCAATTTAAATGCCTATTGATCTAGGACTAAGTAGGGTGACTAGGTTACTCAAAGGGATTGGTGATCCTCACAAGAGCACATATCATGCTATTCATATTGCCGGCACGAATGGGAAGGGCTCAACAGTAGCATATGTGTCGTCAGTATTGACACAAGCAGGCATTAATAATGGAAGGTTCACATCACCAAGCACAATATCTTATAATGATTGTGTTTGCATAAATAATGAGGTATACCCTATGAACAAGTTTCAGGTAGCAAGTGAAATGGTGAAGAGAGAAGACAAAACCTTGGGCCTTAATTGTACTGAGTTTGAACTCTTGACTGTTACTGCCTTCAAAATCTTCGAGCTAGAGAGGGTACATGTGGCCGTGATCGAAGTAGGTTTGGGAGGACGACTAGATGCAACCAATGTGTTGGAACCTGCTCTGTTTATTAATCAAGGAAAGAGGTGTAACAGCGGAGTTATTGCTACAGGAATTACCAAAATGGGTATTGACCATGAGGCATTCTTAGGGTCAACGTTGTCATCTATAGCTCATGAAAAAGCAGGGATTATAAAGAGCTGTATACCATGTGTACTTGACAGAACAAATGAAGCTGAAGCAATAAATGAGGTTCACAGAACGGCGTTAGAGAAAAATGCTCCGTTATACTTGGTTGACGGAATAAGAGAAAGTACTTTAGTTACTGGATCTGTGACTACGATAGACTCAGACTTTGATTGCAATGCTGTAAAGGAGTTTTTAAACTATTCTCCATTATTGGGAAGATACCAGTTACAAAACTTGAGTGTAGCCATAAAGCTTTTGGGGGTTATCAACTCACAGAACCACGAATGGCTATATGGGGCATTAGGTGTTCGGAAGATTTCAAGAAATACAATTATTAAAGGCATTGAGAAGACATATTGGCCAGGAAGGCTACAGAAGCTTTCTCTTTCAAACTTCGATTTTGACGTATTGATTGATGGTGCTCACAACGAAAGTGCTGCCATTGCCCTCAATGAATTCTTAAATACTATGAGAGAGAGGAAATCTGGTATAATATTCGTAATCGCAATGACTAAGGGCAAGTCTCCAAAGAATCTTCTAAAGAATATTATTCAGGACCATGACACCGTAATTACAACAGAGTTTACATTGCCAGAAAACATGCCATGGGTTAAGTGCTATAGCAGTAATGAACTTGCTGAGAGTGCTAGGTTATTTTGCAAAGATGTCATACCTTTACAAACTCAGTCTAACTTTCACACTATTTTTAAGTATATACGAGATTTGAAGCAATCTTCTGATGATAAAAGACTAGTTGTTATATGTGGAAGCTTATACCTCTGTTCCGATGTTCTTCGGTATGCTGAGCTGATAAAAGGTGTATAGAGAATAAATTCCATGTCAAGTTGGAGTGGGATCGCTTCGCGAACTAAATATTATAGGCATGTTTTTTACGATCACCGTAGTAGATACTGTCAAAGATGACACAACTATCTGAATTAGAAAGACAGAGACAGGAAAATATTCAAAGAAATAAAGACATCTTACGGAAGTTGAATATTTCGTCAATCTCTGATTCAATTGGCCGAGAAGCAGAAAAGAAAACTCATAGGACGAAGCGACATAAAACCCATCGAAATAATGAGCTGGTGAAGAAGGAACAAAAACCTTCTAGAAGATCAAGTCGGCTAGCTGGAATAAAGATTGAAGATTCTACGGAATATCAAAAGTTGAGGGAACAGCAAGAACGAGAACAAGAAAAAAGGGATGAATTGGAAAAACTTCGTCACACCAGACTAATTGGAAACATTAGCTTGATTGATCTTGTAACTGATAAAAAACTGGGTAACTTGAAATTTGAATCCAGCATCCTTGGAGGATCCCATGGTGACGTGAAAGAAGATGAAAGTGCCCCTATCAAGGAAGAATCACCTAAGGATGGCATCAAAGAAGAGGAACACTCACCGGATATTAAAGATGACAACCAGGTTTTGAAATTATTGCAGGACTTAGGCGACAAATTCTCAGCTGGTGACTTCTGTGATTTGATAAGGAAGTATTCTAGTCAAAATGCAAACAAATCTTTAGAAGAGAAACGTAGTGAATTTGATAAATTAAAACTCTATGAGAAATTTGATCCATTAGATATAAAGATCACCCATCAGAGAATTACGGCTATCAATGTCCATCCCTCAAAAGAGAGTAGAATAATAACTGCTGGAGACAAAGTGGGAAACTTGGGATTATGGACCGTGGATACAGAACAAGAAGAAACTCCTGCTATTACTATTTTAAAACCGCACGGCAAGTCAATTTCAAAAATACTTACTTCCTACGATCCCTCGAAACTCATATCAGCTTCATATGATGGATCTGTAAGAATGATGGATTTTAACAAGTTGGTGTCACTGGAAGTGGCTTATCTCAGGTATCCCGATGAATCAGATGACGTACCCATGGGAATAAGTGATGTCGAATTTGCATCGAATGATTCGAATTTGCTTTATTTCACCACTTTATCCGGAAACTTCTATCAACATGATCTTCGAGAGCCTTTCAAATTTACTGCACATTCACTATCAAGGTTGCATGATAAGAAAATTGGTGGGTTTGCTGTTAATCCCAATTCATCGCATCAAATCGCTACTGCATCATTAGACAGATCTTTGAGAATATGGGATCTCAGAAATATTTGCAAATCCAATGCCAGCTGGTCTGAATACCTGAATCAAAAGAGCCCACATCCATACGGGTGTTTCACCTCTAGATTATCCATTTCCTGTGTCGATTGGAATTATGATGATAGATTAGTCTGTAATGGCTATGACAACTATATCAATATAATAGACTTGAGGCAACAAGATACAAAACATACCGTTGTAGAAGAATGGGACAAAAGTTTTCAGCCAAATACTACTACAGTTGATAATCAAATAATACCTGACAACTTGCATTCTATGACAAAGATTCGTCACAATTGCCAAACGGGAAGGTGGGTTTCCATACTCAAAGCCCGCTGGCAGCCACTGCCATCGGACGGAGTCCAAAAATTTATCATTGCAAATATGAATAGAAGTCTAGATGTTTATGATGAGAATGCCAACATCATAGCACATCTTACGGATTACGAAAGAATCGGTGCTGTGCCCGCAGTCTGCTCCTTTCATCCAACAGAGAATTGGTGTGTGGGTGGAAGCGCCAGTGGTAAGTTATACCTATTTGAGTAAACCTATAAATGAAATTTAATGTACATTTATTAATTTAGCTTCTACTTATACGACATATGTAATTTAAGCGGAAGATGTCATAACTTGCCAGACTCTGATAAGGTTGTCAGTGTATCCAGCGAATAAGTTTTGACCATCAGCAGACCAAGCCAAAGAAATAGCCTCTGGGTCCTTGGCCTTAGCGCCAATAGCGACTTCTGGCTTCAATTCATCCAACAAGGTTCTCTCTTGCAAGTTGAAGATCTTAATACCAGAAGCAGTTGCAGCGGCCAACCAGTATCTGTTTGGAGAGAAAGCTAAAGCGTGAACCTCAGCAGCAGCGTTCAAAGTGTATAAGGTCTTGTAAGAGTTCAAGTCCCACAAGATGATAACACCGTCCTTTCCTGCAGATGCACACAAAGATCCATCTGGAGAAATAGTTATACATGAAATGTAACCGGTGTGACCAATGAAATCAGCATTGACAGTGTAGTCATTCAAATCCCAGGACTAAAAGGTTAGTATAGTTCTAAAAACTGCGTTTGATGCCACTAATAGTATCAGAGATCTTGGTGATAATGATATGTCTCATTCGGTGCTGGCGGGCACCGTCTGAAGTAGCAAATATGTGAAACATCATCTACTAAAAAGCACAAAAGAAAAGAAAAAAGTTAACATACCTTAACAAGTTTATCCCAAGAAGCAGAAATGACGGTGGAGGAATCCTCAGCTGGAGAGAATCTAACAGCAGAGACCCAGTCGGTGTGACCAGTCAAAGTGTTCATACACTCACCAATGGTATTCCAAACCTTCACAGTCTTATCACGGGAGGCGGAGACAATTTGTCTTAAGTTCTTGGCAATAGAACAAGACAAGACATCACCATTGTGGCCAACAAATCTTTGAGTACACTCACCAGATTCCAAGTCCCACAATCTCAAGGTTCTATCCCAAGAGGCAGACAAAGCATAAGCACCGTCAGCAGAGATAGTGACATCTTGAACAATGTGAGAGTGGCCTCTGAAAGACTTCTTTGCGACACCGTATTGGTTGTCATCACCAGTCAATTTCCAGGTAATCAAGGTCTTATCTCTGGAACCAGACAACAATAAATCTGGATCAGCAGCAGAAGTGGCCAAGGACGTAACCCATCCATTGTGGCCAGCTAATGTACCTCTTAAAACTAAAACTTCTTGATCAGCCATGGTTATTTTATTAAAATATAGTTAGTAACTGTTCTAGTATCAACGCTATGATCTTTTACTACAAAAATTTTTCAATCTATACTTTAATCACGTGCAGAATTCTTGGGGAAAGAATTCTGCACTGTACTGAAATAAACTCTGAAACTGTGCTCGGAAATACGCATCCAAAGGTGACTGTTTTTTGCCGAAACAATGTATGGGTGTTAATACTGCATACACTAATTCTCAAGGAGAAGAACACACTGTAATGAAGTGCCATAATATGGCACTTGACGATTTACAACTTTTGGTCAAGTTGGAATTCATTAGGGACTCCTATAGACTCCGATTTATTCAACTAAGTGCTAATTCTGATGTGTAGTTGTTATATTCTTTTTCGATGTAAAGCTGCATACTTATATGGGCATCTCCTGCTTTTCTAGATGGCATGAGTTCTGCCACATAGCAAGAGACTAAACACATACTTATCTGGGCATTAAGCCATATAGTATTTGTTTATATTAATATCTACTCATACATATAAAGTGGACCCTTTCTCAACATTTGATGCGTTTGTCGCAACCCAATAATAATGCGATTGTGGACCTGTACACAGTTTCTTCTTATATTCTAATCACAATATAGATAAGATGATGACATGGCATATCGAAATCAACAAATAGATCAACGAAAGATTGTCATACTTAGTGGTGGCAGTGCCACGAATGAATTGACAGAAGTTTTTAAGTCACTTTCTTTAAATTTAACGTTTGTACTCCCTGTTCTGGATAATGGAGGCTCCACCTCAGAGTTGATTCGTGTTATTGGTGGACCAGCAATAGGTGATATCAGATCAAGATTGACTCGCCTCATTCCTTCTGAGCAGGAGAATCTCAGAAGTTTCCTCAGTTACAGATTGTCAGCTGACCCTAAGGAAGCTAAGACACAATGGGATGAAATTGTGGAGGGTAGCCACTCTATTTGGGCTGACATCAGCCCTCCCACAAGAGAGTTGTTCAGGGCGTTCTTAATTCATTGTAATGTTGAGTTATTAAAGAGATCCAGGTATCAATTTAATGCAAGAGATAACAAAAAAAGCTTTAGATACGAACTAGCTAATGTCGGCAATCTTTTTTTGACTGGCGCAAGGCTTTTCTTAGGCTCATTGGACGCTGCTATCGAACTTTTCTCGAGGTTGACAGGAATAGAAACTAGCATAACGATACTTCCTTGTATAAACACGAACTTCACCTATCATATCAGCGCTGTTCTTGAAAATGGCTTGATTATAACAGGACAATCTCAAATCTCTCATCCTTCGCCTACTCCTCATGAGCAGTTTGAACATGGAAATGGGGTGCAGGGAGCCTTAAATCAAAACCTGATCTCAGAATCTCTCCGTCTCAGTTTACTAAATGATGCGGTTGGTCGCCTTGAGACTCCTGAACTTGTGACAAGAAGAAGTAGCATGGAATCTGTTTTAACTGAGGAAACTTCAGACGAGGAATCAGGGAATATCCCCCAATATATTCATCCTGAATTGAAAAAGTCGCAACTACACTTTAATAAGGCAGATTGTAATGAGCCCCTACTATCTCCTATTCAGCGAATTTTTTATATTTCGCCCTATGGGGAGGAAATATGCCCATCGGCGTATACAAGAGTTATTTCAAGTATATCTAATGCAGAAGTCATCATTTATTCAATCGGTTCACTCATGACGAGCATTGTTCCAATTTTGATCTTGAAAGGAGTCGGTAAGTCAATTTCTAATGATACAATAATAGCAAATACAGGCATGGCTAGGAAAAAAATACTTCTTTTGAATGGAAGTGGTGATAGAGAAACATTTGGGATGTGTGCCCTAGACTTTCTCGATACTATTATTCGGCTGGTCACATATTCTCTTACTGAAAGTAAAATAAAGTCCACTTCAAAAATTGACACTCAAATAGCATGGAATAATTTTATTACGCACTTATTTTACATAGAGAACAGTCAAATTCCTGTTGATGTCAACCTGATCGAAGCTAAAAATGTTAAATGCGTCAAAATCAAAAGTGGAGATTCCAAGTACAGCTACAATCTTGAGGATCTTGAGCAGAAATTGAGGAATAATATTTCTCTGTAACTATTTTCTAAGTACTAATATTAATTGCACCAGATTATCATTTAATGTAGACATCAATCGTACCATATTTTAATTAATTCCTCAGAAACCGCAGAAGGAGTCAAAACTCCCAAATCTGTAATTAATGCAGTTATATATTCGTGGGGAGTAAAATCGACTAACTGATTCCTGAAGGAATAGCTTGTATCATCATTTCCATCATTCTCGACTTCCTGATCAATCGACGTAGGCAAATCATGAGGAGAGAGTGGAAATAATCTGACGAACTTGTGTGACTCTGTAACAACATAAAACGGTTTATTGTTTGCTTTTGCGAGACAACCAATTTGATATGAACCAATATGATTAATAATACCTCCGCTTTCTGCCACGCCCTCAGCACCTACCAATATTTTATCAACTTTGTGTATTACAAATCCTACGGCATTATCCACTATCAACTCCACGGGAATATTTGCTTCCTTTAAGAGCTTCGCCATATGATATCCCTGACCTGTAGGTCGTGATTCTGTCACAATAACCCTAAATCGAATCAATTGTTCAGTTTTAGCCTTTAAAAATAATTGGTGAACGGCCCTTGAATGAGCATGAACCAATATTACATCATCATCTTTGATAAAAGGAACACCGAATTTAGCCAGTTTAGATCTGGATTCTTTTGCTCTGCGCACAAATAACTCACCATTCTCCACCAAGTTCTCTTTACATGATTCCCAGTCAGAATACAAATGAGTGTTCCTTAGCACAAATCTCATGAATAAATCACATCCAGCTGAAAGTGATATAGCGTTCGAAATTGAGGACTTTAGTATATCGATGTTCGTCTTCACCAATTCTATCAACTCAGAAGATGTTTTAGGCTCATTGACCCTTAGCATTGTAACTAAAGACTCTATGGCTGCAATAGGTTTTGTCAAGTCCTTATCTTCCTCTAAGAATTTTAGATATGCTGCTTTTATATCAAAATTTTCATCTGACATTCTCTATAGTAGTGAAATATCCTATTCAAATCATACTAGAATATATCTCTTCACGCTTTGAGTCACGTGATTCGATGATAATTTTTATTCAACTTGATTCATGGCCTTCATCATATAACACAACCATTGAAAGAGGAAAAGACATGGAAGATTCTGCTCTATTTGTTGAAGAAGAAGATTTGCTTAACATAAACTCTGATTCTGACTCTGTCGAGTTTCATGAGGCACATGAAATGTACGAAGTAGAGGACGATCCCATAATGGAGTCAATCCCAATCGTATTGAAAAGTGTGCCTGAAAGAAAGAGTAAGAGTGTACATGTATTGCAGTATGTGGGTAGACCCAAAGAAAATGACTTCAAGGATTCGAATAGAGAAGTTAAAGTTAAGCAAAATGCTAATGTTATCGAGATGGGTGTGGAACGGGATACTACACGATTCTTTGATCACTCCAGAGTGAAGGAATGGAATACTGAAGGGACAGAACAAAGACTTCAAGGTGTCTTCGACAAATCTAATGGCGGCTTATACGCTGGCCAGATACAAACAAACGAAGACGGCATGCGGCGCTTGGTACTCGTTCCTGTCGATAGTACTGTTCAGCTTCGAACATCTTTCGCATATCTAGATGAAATAGAGAACGCTAAGCAAGGGCTGAACGGTAGTGATAGTATGGTTGACCACAAGCCAAGCAACGTACAAATCTTACAAACTTCGGCAAAACCAATCGCAAACCCTTCCTCTAATGATCCATTTACGGGACATAATTTGGGAGGCGCCTTAAAGTCCTTGAAGAAATTCGAAGAGGAGAAATGGTCCACATTGAAATGGCATGATAAAAACTCTGAGAGATCTTTGGACTTTAAAAGAATGATGACTTCTAGTGAAGATCATATCATCTTGCAAAATACAAGCTCACCTGATGACTATTTAAACCAACTATTGGGTCTTAGTAGCCACGACATCTAGATCTATTAGCACTTTATATTGCATTTAAGTTATTAGCATTCTATCAAAGTCACGTGAAGCATCGTGCGGCTTCTCGATACTCCAAATCTATTACAAAAAAAATTAAAGAGCGTATAAGTAAGTACTGCTAGAAACCATATATCTGGAGAAATGAGTCAAGATGATGGTCTTATATTAAATTTTGCGCCTTCAGAGGGCTCTTCGACTGAAAACTATTCTAGTAAGATAGGTACGAAAACAACTGGTGGCAGATGGAAGGAGCGCCGGAAGCTTCAATTACGTCTCAGTGGGAGGGCTAGAGGTAAGAAGAGAAACGATAAAAGTAATGCAGAAACGAATGAAACTGTGAATAATGATCCTTCTATTAATGCACAAGGGAATAGAATTATTGAGAAGCCAAAATCGTCCAATTCAGTACAACAAAAACCAAGTTTTAAACGCGCAAAACTCAACGAGAAGTTGGGAGCAGAAGGAGGTAAGAATAACTCATATGTATCATCCTTATTTACATCAGCGCCTGCAAGTGATCTCTTACAAAACTCTGGGCCCGAAAATTCTGACAAAACTACTCATATTCCGTCAAATGCGCCATTACTGGACTCGACATCTTTTAGTGGCCTTGGTATTAATTTGAAACTATCAAAACATCTAACGGATGCCCTTAGGTATATTTCTCCTACTAGTATTCAGAGATGTGTCATCCCAAATTTAATTGACGGAAAGAGGGACTTGTTTGTGAGAGCACAAACAGGTTCAGGAAAAACGCTTTCCTTCCTACTACCCATTTACCATCTTCTTATGACTGGAAATATTCCCATCAGGAGAGACTCTGGTTTGTTCGCCATAATATTAGCCCCTACCAGAGAATTAGCCACTCAAATTTATGGAGTTTTGGAGACCTTAAGCAGAATTTGCATAAACGTAGTTCCGGGAATTGTCATTGGAGGCGAAAAAAGAAAATCAGAAAAAGCTAGAATCAGAAAAGGAGTTAATATTTTGGTAGGTACTCCAGGTCGTCTTGCGGATCACATGGAGAATACGAAGTCTTTTGATGCTAGTCAGGTAAGATGGTTGATTCTTGACGAAGGAGATAAACTTATGGATTTAGGCTTCGAAGAAACCATAGCAAAAATAACACAAATAGTACAAGAACTGAGCAAAATTGAAAAGACGATTTCTAAGTATCCACAGTTGCCGGAACAAAGGATTAATGTTTTATGCTCTGCAACAATACAAGAAAATGTGGAGCGATTAGGCAATATTGTTCTCAATGATCCGCTTTTATTAGATACTTCAGTGAGTAAGGATAAGGCGGAAACATCAGTTAATGATAATGGTAAGGCTCAAAAGGGAATGTCAGTCTCAAGAGAAGCAACAGCACCTGATCAGTTAGTACAGCGTATATTAGTTGTACCACCCAAACTAAGGCTCGTGACTTTAGCAGCTTTGTTGAAAAAGATATCTAGCGATGCTACTTCGAGTTCAAGTTCAAGAACTATGGTTTTCTTTTCCTGCTCCGATTCTGTGGATTTTCATTTCGATGTATTCACTAGAGATGGAAAGGCGCTCAAAAAGGAGAAAAATGACGAAACGGGAAAAGCTGAAATACAATGGGTATCAAAGGAATCTATAGATCTGCAGCAATCAATCAACTGTGCTACTGCTCCTTTTATTTCCTCGAGTACTGCCATTTTAAGGCTACATGGATCTTTACCTCAGCAGGAGCGGGTATCTACCTTACAGAACTTTCTTAATACTAAGAATTTTGACCTGAATCATGTAGTTTTGTTTTGTACAGATGTCGCATCTCGTGGATTGGATCTTCCTGATATTTCTCAAGTGATTGAGTTCGATCCTCCATTTACTATAGAGGATCATCTTCACCGTGTGGGTAGATCCGCAAGAGCGGGTAAGAATGGTGAGGCCATTTTATTCTTGCTTCCCGGAGACGAAGAGAAGTATTTGGAAGATAAAGTCAAATTAGTTCATAACAATAAGAATAACATCATAGTCAGTGATTACAACAAAGTGCTTGAAGATGGGTTCGCGAGAGCTGAACCCAACTCAATGCCGGACAGTTCTGACGCTAAGCACAAAGTTGGTAAATGGGACATTCATGCAACTACATGGCACTTGGATGTTGAAAGATGGATACTTGGTGACCCTAAAGTCCATGAATCAGCTGTTAAAGCATTTATTTCGCATGTTAGAGCATACGCCACGCATTTAGCTTCAGAAAGAAAGTATTTTAACGTGAAGGAATTACATTTGGGTCACATCGCCAAAAGTTTTGGATTGAGAGAGACTCCTAAAAATCTCGGTAAATCTGCTGGTGCTAAATCAAAGGCTGGGAGTAAAAATGCAAAACAAAAATTGGCGAAGGAAGACTCCAAAAAGAAAATGTTACGTATAGCGAAACTTGCGGTACGTTCCACGAATAATGAGTTCAACTATTAAAACATTCATATATAGTCTGTAATACATAGAAAGAATACTAAGCTTCAATCAGACTATAATGCTCTTCTCTAAATCCCTTGATATCCCATAATCCATGATTTTCACCAAGAATGTAATGGAGTGTTCGAACTTTGTAGTAATTGCTTTTTAGCTTCAAGTTTTCAATGATATCATCGAGAAGGATAGCTTTCCCGACAGTAACACCATCGCCAAGTCCTG
Source organism: Schwanniomyces etchellsii (assembly GCA_031081805.1). NCBI lineage: Eukaryota > Fungi > Ascomycota > Pichiomycetes > Serinales > Debaryomycetaceae > Schwanniomyces > Schwanniomyces etchellsii. The sequence goes on along the minus strand of JARYSY010000001.1, from coordinate 323,293 downwards.
CATGTTTGATATTGACAATGTGTAAATGAAAATGATAATATGATGGCTGATAATGTACAAATATTCTCAATTCATCAGCCTTTATTGGAAAAGTTTCTGTGGTTACCTTCAATATTCTTTTTTTCAATGACTTTAAGTATTCCACATCTGAACCACGAAGGTCTCTTATAGATGATATGTCAAGACGGTTAACGATACAGCACAAATATAGCGAGTCTAAGTTTATCTTATCCCATTTCATGTCAGGCAAAAGCACAAATCCCAGGTGGGGATCTTTGTCATGGTCAATAAACGTTTCCGATTCTTTACCTTCAAATAAAATATTATAGACCCACTTTATTCTATCACCCTTCATCGTTAATATGTAAGGAGCAACATACTTCTCATACAATTCTGGGGTTTCATGCACATAGTGGTAGCGTTGTCTTCTATATTTCTTGATGTGTACCTCAGTCGCAGGGTATATCAAGTTTAGCTTACCTGATGGTAAAAGAGGTAGACTCTGATGTAATAAAACTTTGCACCAGTGGTAAACGTCATTTTGGTTGATAAGTTGCAAATCTTCAATTAGTTTTATCATATCGACATTCTCGTCATCGATAGGGAAATGAGACCTCTCAATTGAAATAACTGCACTCTCGTTATTGATGTTCCCCAAGAGTACTATCGTTTTAGTTTGGGGATCACTATGCAATACTTCATGGAAGCGAAAGCTATTTATCAATCCTGATACATTTGAATCTATGGACATAGTTAGACTATTTAAATTTGAGTGTTTAGCTTTTTTAGGCGCATCCACTCTGAGGTGCGAAATCAGATTCCGTCATCCGACTCGTCTTCGCTCAAGTCAAGACAGATCCAACTCGGCCAGGCAAGTTCATCCCTTATGATGTCTCTAATCTTCTCGGCAAGAAAGCGTTCAACTTTCCCAACATTTCGTAAGACATTACGTTCCTCATCCCCAATTTCAGAGTCGATTTTTATGTTCTTAATGATGTCGATTCTTTCTCTATTAGCTGCTCTAGGCACATAATCCACAAAGTTCCCCCCTGAAGCTCCCACTGAGCTTTGAGCTCTATTTCGATTGCTCAGATGAGGATCAGAAGAGAAGTAGTCAAAATTGTTATCATCTATGTCACACAAGAAAGATAGGAATACCGACTTCTTCAAATACGCAATGCTTAGTATCGAATGAATATCAAGGTCTGTCACTTTTAGCTTGATAGGTAAAAGGATAAAATTTGAGGAGGGATAGTTCACAAGAAGGTTGACGGAAATTCCTATATACATATCACCATTGTATTGAACCTCTGCTACAATTTGTATGTCATTCTCCTCTTTGGAAGGCTTCTCCAGTTCCATCTCATTCGGTGAAATTCTGTTTCCGCTAAAGAAGGCTTTTTCGAGCTCCAGACGTGAGTAGATTTTTTGATTCAGCTTCAATCCGGTGTAAGGGTTCGCATGCAATATGTTTGCAGGAGAATCTGTTCGGGTATGTGTGCTTGCATTATTGAGATTACCCAATCCTACGTTATTTACATTGTAATTATGGACATAGGTCCGATTTTCAGATTGAATCTTCGGCATTATAGACCCCGGAGAGGTAGTAGCCCTTTTGAGACTAATGAAAGGGTTCGCCCTCCTATTCTTATCGTAGCCACTCTCTCCGTTTAATGGCATATCCTCAGATATTGATACTTCGTGAGACATCATCTCTGGCTTCTCCTCCTCTGAGTCAGATTCTTCGCCATTGTGCCGTCTCGATAAATTTGGCCTCATAAATGCCGCACCCCATTTTTCACTGTTCTCTCCATCATTAGTTTCATAAAATTCATTAAAGGGATCCCCGATATGCCTTATCGTGATAGCTGGTGGTTTAGTACCCAAACTAAAATCAGTGACCTTAACGTTATCAATATAAGGTGGTAACTCAAGACCCTGTAGTTGTCTATCTATGAACTCCTTAATCAACTCATTTACTTCTTCGTCCTGACATAATTGCGCCCAATTTATCTCAAAAGACATCAGTAAAATGCTCCAGCTTCCACTATTATTTCTGCTTTAAAGTGCCTGATATTACTTTTTTGGGAATGTCGCACGGAAAAGAAGTCTCATCCCGAACGGATCATAAGACTCAAGTAAGAGTGTTCCTAGAAAAGCTTCACTTTGAGGATAAACTGATGCCTACTGGGCTCATCCACTTCCTCAGATAGAGTAAGAGATTATGAATTCACGGCTTCATTTTCAGTATTTCGGTTTTATCAGTTTTTCCCCTGTTTTTCTAGTACTCACTCCAGTTCCTTCCTCCACAAAAGAATGTACGCATAAATTTCTGAGAAGATCTAAACTAGTCATCGTATAAATTAGTCATTCTTCAGCTTAGCATTTCTTTTTTTTCACCTTCTCCAGCTTTTCTTTTTTTTTTTTTTTCACCATACTTTCTATTTTTCAAAGCAATTCGGTTTTTCATCATCAAAGCTGTGCTAGTTTATTGAATTACCATTGGAGTGAAGGATTATGCTGAAGTGAAAACAGCCGAAGAAGATAAGAAATTTGATACTGTTACTTAGAGTTTTGTTTTCATCTTTTTATTCTAGCCTTATTAGTTTGGTTTAAAGCAGTGAAAAAGACTAATTTTCAAGCTAGCATACTATGGTTTCGTCGACTCCTTTACAAATTGTCGTGGTGGGAGCCGGATTAATAGGTCCAAGACATGCGCAGCATGTCAAAGATAGTACTTGTGCTAAGTTATTTGGTATTGTCGATCTTAACCCTAAAGTTCAAGGGTTAGCCGATTCCCTAGAATGTGATTACTTCCTGTCCATACGAGAGATGATAGATAGGTGCGATCAGAATAACTCTCCATATCCGGATGGTGCTATTGTATGTACGCCCAATGCTACCCATATTCTGGTGTCAGCTGAATTAGCATCTTATGGTATACATTTATTGGTCGAGAAGCCACTTTCGACAAGACCTGAGGACTCAAAAGCCCTCAAGGAATATGTTGAAAGTAAGAGAGTGAGATTATTGGTGGGTCATCACAGAAGATTCAATCCATATATAATAGAAACAAAAAAGAATCTCGACAAGCTTGGAAACATCATTGCTGTTCAAGGAACGTGGACTTTGAAGAAGCCTACAAGCTATTTCGAAAAGGCACTCTGGAGAACCAATTTCGATACTGGTGGAGGCGTACTTCTCATAAATCTTGTTCATGACATCGATATTCTACAGCATTTATTTGGTCCTGTTGAAAAGGTATACGCAGAACTCTTGAAGAAGCAGAGAGAATACAATAATGTGGATGAAGGAGCTGCTCTTACATTGAGATTCAAAAATGGCATATGCGGAACTTTCCTATGTGCGGACAACGTAACTTCACCGTTTAATTTTGAATCAGGGACTGGCGAGAATCCATATATACCGTTTCACGAGCCGCTAGAAGGGTTTTACAGAATCTTCGGTTCAAATGGAACGTTATCAGTTCCTGATATGAACTTGTACCATCAGACATCCCTCAACGGCAAAGAAGAGAGGTCATGGAATCACCCAGTGGAGAAGTCTTCTTTAGTTGAAGACAAAGACATATTCTCGATTCTCCCATTCGATCATCAACTTGAGCATTTTACAAGGGTGATTCGCGGTACAGAAAAGCCTTCTTGCGACGCTGAAGATGGTATATCCGCTCTATTATGCATTGATGCTGTACTCCGCTCAATAAAAACTGGCTTGCCTCAAATGGTTCTAGGAATAGATGACGTTCAACCAAATTTTGATATTTTAGGGTTGGCACATTAGAAGTACGATGGTATTTTAGATAAGTTTTTATCAAGCTGATTCAGTAGATGGAGCGATAGACACATACATAGTCACTTCATGTCAGACTGATATTTTGTACAGAAACTTTTATAGGGGCTATCCCGATGAAATTCATCTATCCGAGTACCTCAGCAGGTACATACGATAATATTTCTAGTAAGATATGCAAAGCTCATAACGCACTAACTAAGAAGTGAAATTTAAGTGAATTCTCAGTTAAAGTAGGACCATGATCTAACATTAGTTTAGTTTACCTGGTGCATTACCTTGAAATAGTTACAGAAAATGTAGCATCCATAAGTCCAAGTACACCAATTAATATGTTAGTTATAAATTATATACAATAAAGCCTATTTTCATAATGCATCATAAAAATAATTCTGGACTTATTAATTCAATATCTTTTGAGTTAAATGTTGTGATTCTTTATATCTTATGTTATAAATATAATGTTCTTCTTTATTTGATGCATCATTTGTCAATTTATATTTCTTTGGTGCTTGATCAGCTTCTTCGAATATGCCATATCAGTAGAATCATCACTAAAATGCTTGAAATTATCTTCAATTCTCTATGCAGTTACTAGTGTTTAGATCCAGTGCCATTAACTTCTTCCTTCTTCCATTTCATTTATTAAGGGAGCCTTTGGCACCAAGCAAGTACTTTAGAAATATCTACTTTGGAGCCATATTAAAGTGAAATTTTACAAAATCGATAATGTATATTCTACATATAGCTCACTCCATGTATCAATTGTGTGAATTTTCAACTTTCAAACTAATGGCAATAAGCTTTTTGTAGGTATCAAAAGTAGGACAACGCTAGTCCTAGGGACGAAGCAGGCTTGAGATTGAATCGTGTAAATCACGTGCAATGAATTGAGTTTCGCACACTATTAATCAGCCAGTGAAAGTTCAAAGAAAGTAATAGTAAAAGGTGCTAAGTACGTTCTGGTATAACACCTGCTCCTACAGAAAACCGTGAAAATGTCGAAGTTTATTTTGCCCACAGCTTTGAAGGAGTTGAGGTTCCACTTGTCTCAGACTGGAGAGGCATCAGTTCCCTTGAGGAATTTTTTGAGCAAGAATTACGCATCCTTGAAATCCCAACTGAACTACAAGTTACCTATTTTAATAAGAGAAGCATATGGAGTACCACCAAGCATAACCGCAAGGTTTGAAAAAGGAAAAGAAATAAGAAACAAATTAGAAGGTTTAGACGAAAAGGGGATTGAAGATGCGTTGAACACCTTATTGAGGAATTAAACAAGACTTTAGAATTGTATGGTAAATTGCATTTTTTGTATTTCTTCTTATTTTCTGTCTATATAAATGAATAATACATTATTAATAACGAAACAAGTCTGTTACTATATCTATTTGGTATAGTCTTCCCCAAATTGGTAGATACCCCAGCCCAAGCTTGCCAAAGCAGAGTTGTACAACTCTTTGATAGGCTCCTTACCATCTCCGATTGTGCCACATGCAACTAACATCGGCAAGAAGTGTTCTAACGTGGGATGCGCTTGGTAAAGTAAAGCTTTATTTGACACTTTCAAATTCTTCAAGTCACGTAAGGTGTCATTCGAAGACAATAATATCTTCGTTAGTAAAGTATTGAACGGCACCACATAAGGCATAATCTTTCCTGGGATCGAAAACGACCTCAAGTCCCGCAAGTTGTGCACTGACATTCCCGAGGCAATGATCATTCCTTTCAAATGCTTCTGTGTTTTCTCGTCCCATATCATCTCTCTTCGAAACTTGGACAATACAGCGCCTAGCTTGTACTGAGCATCGAAATCAGAGTCGTCTGCAGTCATAGATACCTGAATAAGTCTTGTGTGTGGTAAGTCCAAAAAGCCTTTTTCAGTGGGTCTTTTTCCTTCGAGCATGTTGTAGTCCAGAAATGCAACCTTCAAAGGAACCCAGACACCGTGGTCGATCCCTCTCTCCTTTAGCAGACCCTCAAAACCAGCATTGTTCAACTCCTCCACTATGCGGCTCGCGATACTTCTCGAACCCCGAGTGTGAAACTCTTCCTTGTACATATAATCGGGGAAATTATAAAAGTCGTATATCAACTTGTTTTCCTCGTCTGCCTCGCTCGAAATACCTACTTCGATCTGATTCTTTCCCTTCGACTGCCAGTGCGCAGAAACAATGATAATGTAATCTGGAACCCAATCGTTCTTTATCTCCTCTCCAATCTTTTTGATCTCTCGCCATGCATTCTTTTCCCCAAAAGGATCGTTCTCGTACATAAATGTCGGCCCTCCATGACTCAAAAAGAAGCTTGGAAATGGTCTGGGGTTTATCAATTCCTTTGTACTCATTAATACCGGTCTTCGTGTTGAATATAAAATTGCGCCTATCAAAATTGTTATCGCTATAATATAACTTTTCATATATATATCAGAAAGACGATACAGAATACCTCATTGTAGTGTTCAATGATGCTCAAGCCACACCTTTATATAGCGATGCGTTTTTCTTCATTAGCTATCATTTGCACATTCTAAAGAGATGAAATCATATGATTACAAATACTAGTGTTCAACTTTACGTAATTGAGATAATGAGACGAGACCTTCCAAAAATGGAAATTCGCAGAATATTATTGTTCTATAGCAAGGAAAGAAACTGTCTAACTTTATTATTGATTTTTAGTTTAAGAAAACAAATCCAACACCAATTGTATAATCTATTCAAAGCGGAGAGTTTTGTTTACATAGTAAGATTATCATGGTTAATTTATTTCTGAAGAGAAAGGTAAGTACGAGAGAAAAAAAATTTTTTTTTTCCCATTAGGCCGTTACGGATAAGTATGGTATAGACTAACCGCGATGCAGAGAAGGGATGAGTATCAAGGGTTCAAAAAGTACGGCGAAGAATTGAATCGATATAGGAGGCAGGAGGCTAAAACTGCCATCAATGGTATGTCCACTGGGCTGAATATGGAAGTAGAAGCAGGTCTGGCGGCGCTGGCGGCGCTTAAGATGCATTATCAACAGAAGAAGGATGATGGTGGGCTTCTGAAGACGGTGCAGAATGCCAATGGTCTTCCAAATACATACGGAGCATATGGACGGTCGAACTCGATGAGAACGTACAAATACAATCCAAGAGCATCGTATGTCACTGGGCTGGCGGCAGGAGCACATGGCCAGGCGCATCGTAGCAACTCGCTTGGGTCCGGAAGGCCTGGTATGGCTGGAGGTCGAAGCTCCTCATTGATGAGGAACAGCAGGTTGAACTCTCTAAGCTCCCAGTCGATGCAATTGGGAGGTGCGGCGTATGCAGCTATGGATGATGGCCAGGAGGACGAAGAAGGTGTGACAGTAACTACAAAGACAACAAAGGTTATGGATTCGCAAGGCAGGACTCAGTCCTTGACCATTGAGACAATAAAGACGTTGCCAGACGGTTCCATGATCACCAGCACGACCACAAAGAATGTGTCTCGAAATAATTCCCGAAGCAACTCTATGAATTCTTTCTCCATGATGAATCGAGGTTCATCGCGGAGTAATTCCATGGGATTGAACTCATTAACTGGGAACGTTCCTACCCTTAACGGATATAATCTTTCTAAGATTGAGGAAGATTTACATGACTTTGATTATAATTACGAGCTCGATCACGGTAGAGTTGACCACCGTATACCCGAAAAGGACGAGCTGGCTGAATATCAAAGTAAATCTATAGCTACTGCACTCTCTGATGAGTCGCAGCTTGGAGAAGAGCTCTCGGATGCTCCTTTAATTTTATCTTCTTTGAAGCCGGAATCAACGGCCATCAAGCCTATTTTGAAAAAGACTAACAATGTGCCCAACGATAATAGTGAAGGCAGATTTTTTGATGCATCAGGAGATGCAAATTTTGTTGATGCATCTGAAGCATTAGAAGCTGGTGCTGACGATGTTGGAGAGGAAAAGCACCCTTATGCTGATTTTAAGCGTGCCACGGCTCCAAATCAAAATGAATTTAAGGTGCCTTCCTCTCCTCCTATGAAACAAACTGGCAGAAAAGGAGTGGTAACATCAAATCTCAAAATGTCACCGCCAGCTTCAGTGCAAAGTAAAGTTGATCAGCATTCCGTGGCTTCACCTCATTCTAGAACTAGTTCCATCAAGTTCAGCCAAAGGATAGAAACTATACCAGCTTACCACACCTATGCTACATATGCTACGCCGAATCATCCTGAAAACGAAGAAAAGGAAGAGAGAGAAGAGCTTTCTCCAGAAGAATTGTATCAAAGAGCCTTGGAAGTCGCGAGGAATAAAGTTTATGGATCTAATGAAGATGGGCATGTCGACCCACCCAATACTGCACCAACTTCACCAATAGATAAAGTCTCCAAACGAAGAAGGTCGCATTCCGTGCAAAAGCCCGCTGTGGACAGTAATTATGTTTATGAGAATCATCACAAGGCATTTTTGATCCATTCCTTGCGAGATGATATACCGAAAGAGAAATCGCACAAGCAAAGACTAAAAGATGAGAAATTGCAGCAGAAGCATGAAAAAGCTATGGCTAAAAAAATTCAAAAAGAATCCAAGAATAAAGAAAGCGCTTACCATCCGGAACATGACTTGGGTTCATTGGCATCTAACGCTAATAGCAATAAGAATGAAGAAAAGAAAAGTAAGAAGCTGAGATTTTCGTCTATTTTTACTCGAAAACGCAAATCACATTCACATACAGACTCGAATGATATGGATGACTTTGCGGCGGAACAGCCGAACGCAGTGGACAGTAATTTGAAAGCAATAAACACGGACGCTGGTAATGATGTAAACTCTGGGGATAGAACTGACGGACCATTAAGGAGTATAGACGGAAAGAATAATGAAAATGTGTTCCTTTCTAATAATCCAACTAATCGTCTCTCGGCGGATGAAAAGGAATTGAATAATCCTACATTTGCTTCTGAGGATGAAAGAATGGTTGCGAAACAAGATCAAGTCGAAATACCTAATAACTTAAAAGATAATGGAATACAAGAATCTTCTCTCGGCAATACGGCTAAAGACACCGAACGTAATTCGAGGTCCGAGAACTCGCAATATGTTCGAAATATGGAAACTACTACAGTTCCTACAGAAGCTGCTGAAACTGGTCATGTCGTAAATCCTTCGAATACCAATAATGAGCACGATAGTAACAGTCTTCATGATCAACAGAGACAGATTTCACAGGGCCGCGAAGATTGGCTTGACCACCGGCTTTCAACAGGGAGTGAAAATGAAAACTTTCATTCCAATGAGTTTCAACAGAGCAAAGGCAACACTAATGATATAGATCAAGATGAAAATTCCTCCCGGTACTCCTCGAATGTCGCTGGGACTAATTCAAGAATTGCTAAGGAGGACTTTGGCCATTCCGATAATTTTAATAATCAAAGCAATAATGTCCCCAAGATGGAAAATGCTCCTTTAACTAACAATGATGTTTCTCCTGATAATTTTAAAGATGGAAGGACGAATGAGACTAATACTGACAATTTAGATTCCTCCAACGAAGCTAAAGTTCAGTCAAAGGATAAGGCCTCAGGTAAAAAGAAACAAAAGAAGGGGTTGAGTTTTAGGAGGAAATTTTATAAGTTGTTCGTTAATGGATATAGAGATGATGTACAGTAGTTACTACAGTTAAATTTTTTCCCATATAATTGACATGAACCTCAAATCTTAATTAGATCTATTTGAAGTAGTTTATAACCAGCTTTTTGGTCTGACATATATCTGGGCGGCTCTTACTGCGTAATTCACCCAAACGGCACCTAAGTGAGTCAAGTGACTCCTTGGTGACGACTTCAGCCTCAGCCTGACAACTGACATCTAGATTAGTCTTGATCCTCTTTCTGCGAGAAGTTCTCAGTTTTATGTTCTTCTTTGTCCAAGATAACTTTGCCGTATGTGGACTTCTTTTTATGAAGTAGTTGAGAAGTAGCTCACAGGGTTGGAGCTTCTCTCGCTCTACCGAAGAGAATATTTGTGACTGACCTCTCGTCTTTTCAATCTTCATACTGTCAAGCAATTTTAGTAGCAGTGCCAATTCGATTTGATTCTCTTCCTTGTAATCCAGGCCATTAATAGTCTCTGTACTTTCGACCTCAAAGATTGTGGAGCTGTCCTTAGAATCAACCGGTGCAAGACTAACCGGTGAGGGATAAATAGAGCTCTCCCAACTGTTCTCTTTTTTTACCGTCAACACCCTCAAGCCTTTCCTACTCACTTGACGAGAGAAGTTTGGGTAAAAGAGGCTTCTTGTGTCATTAGAATTTGATCTATTAATTTGATGCAGTTCGTGAAAATATTCTCCTGAGTATGGGCTGCTTGATTCTCCTGGTGCCCTCAGCGAAGACCTAAAGAGAGAACTTTTGCCTAATATAGCTGAACGCCAGTACATAAGAAGAATTCTATGTTCCTTACCGTACTTTTTGAAAGTAAGTACTGGAGTACTTGCATTCCACTCTTTTTGTGTTTTTGCACCCAAAAAAAATACAATATAGAACAAAATAAAAAAGAAGAAGTTCTTGAGCACAACATTGACAAAAACATGGACATCCCTTGTATGTTATGATTTAGGTAAGATACGAAAGCAGAAAAGTTTCAATAACAGCCCTAAGCTCTACGCAAGAGAATGGCTAGCCGAAATGGATCTACATAGCCTGTTAGAGGAAAGTATACTAATCTCTATTTCTTATCAACATTTTTATGGGATTAAACCCCTACCTCTTGATAGACAAAGACTAGCAATAGCATTATTGTGCTTTTATACTATTCATGTAAGCGTAACTATATGTTTTAGCTTCAGATTAAGTAAAAATATCGAGCCGCGAAAGATCGATAAGCAAAGTGAAAATAATTCAAACTTGACTTCCATAAATGCAGAAACATTATGAGAGATTCGGCATTCGATCGAAATGAAAAAGCTTTTGCCGATCTTCTCACCGCTTGCCGAATCGGTGATATAGAAGCAGTTGATTCATTAGTCTCAACACCTGGTCTTGACATAAACCAATTGGATGAGTGGGATTATTCGCCGTTGATACTTGCTTCATTATGTGGTCATAAGGGAATAGTCGAACTCCTACTATCTAGAGGAGCTATTTGCGACAGAGATACGTTTCAAGGTGCACGTTGTGTTTATGGGGCCTTAACAGACGAGATCAGGGAGTTATTACTAAGTTTTGACATTACGAAACAAGTGGATTCTAGTCAGCCCTTTGCTAGTCATATCTCTTCGTTTATAAATTCAAACAATAAGGCAGATACATGTGATTTGATAATATACGCCCCTGAAGCTTCCAACGGAAGTAATAGAGGGACAACCTTCAGGGTCAACAGATTTCTTCTAACTGCGAGAAGTCCTTTCTTTATGAAGCAGTTAGCATATGGAGGTGAATGGTATGACACGTCCGTAGTAGGGCTCCAAGCTCCAATAAATCCAGAAATTTTAAAAGCCTTAATTGACTATGTATACCTCAAAACGGAGTATTTTAAGTTTTCTGATGATGCATCGTGGAAAGTATTGATCGACGTAGCGCAGAAATACGGTCTCGAAGATTATGCAGATGCAGTGGAAAGGATTCATCATGCAAGCTCAATGCAAGAGGAACGTAGAACCTTTAGAGACGCAACTATTAAATTTGTGGAAAAGGCTCGCAAGGATCTTGATCAGTATCTTCAAAAGCATGTCTTCGGGAATAAGTTTACTGTCACCCTTGATTTGGATGAACTTACTAATTTTGAAGACATTGTACCTCAGAAATACATCTCCAAACAGGAGGTGGAGCTGCTTATGACTTGTACTGCTTTACCGGATGTAATTCTTACGGTTATCGATGTCGAATCCGAGTCAGTTATATACTTTCCTTCGCACAAGGCAATTTTATCAAGGTCAGAATATTTCGATACCATGTTCAAGTCATTTTTATTTGAAGATTCGCAGATAAAGTTGCCATTGATCAAACCCAAAGATTTTGATGAGAAAGCAATTATCGACAGACTGGCTCTATCGACACACCATATTCCAGTGGTACAATTGTCTCCGAATGCGTCGAGTTTAGAAATAGCGAGGATCGTTTTGTCATATCTATATCATGATGATGTACCTCCTATACCTATTGATAAGACTGTCGATCTTCTTTTCACTGCGGACGAACTTCTACTAGATAGGCTCAAACATACGTGTGCGCTCAGTATTTCGTCAAAATACAGAGATCTTACTTATGCAAATTTAAAGTTGTTACAAAAGCATGCGGGCTATAGTGCATACGACTTGATAAGAGTTGCGTGGCAGGCTCGCTGCGAGAAGTTAGAACAGTATATCACGAAATTCATCGCTTACGTTTTAAAGGACATAATGAATGATCCAAATGAGAGAATTCTTCTAAGCGACTTGGTCTATGAAAGTGCCCATAAAATCCAAGAGCGTCAGGATACAGACACGATCGAACTCGTTGATGACATTAGATATTATTTGTCAGAAAAGCATGCTGTCAGAGATGCCTGCTCTGATTTCGAGCCCATGAGTTTATTGAACGGAGAAGATTTAGATGGTGAAGACATTGGCATCTATAAGGAATCAATGCATCGGTATGAAAGGGATTTGGGCATGATTGACATGTTGTTAAATGATCTTAGTTTAGAGGCCTGATGGGATCACGTGACCTCATCTTAAAAAAATTTAGAATAATAGGAACTATGTAGATTAAAGATTTAGTAATAATAGAATGGACGATAATAATCCTGATGGTGGTTTATCCGACGATGTCCTCATAATGGACGAAAAGTTACGAAGGGTGAGAGATCATATGGGTTCCAAGTTATCGAACCAGAAAAACTTGGCTCTTGTTCTTTCAGCGGTTGAGGAGAATTTGGAAGAACAAAAGAAAGACAAATCACCTGTTGCTTACTTTGTATCATTCTTATCATTATTAGACCAGTCTATAAAGGATGATCAAATAGTAAACCATGACATGATAACGGCTGCGGCTTATTTTTTGGATTTGATTCTTCCTTTTACACCAAAGGGTTTGCTCAAAATAAGATTTGGTGATATTTTGACAAACTTAGCTCCACCTCTCATGAATCCAGATTCTGATGCTCCCTTGATAAGATCAATAATTGGAGCATTGGAAAGTTTATTATTGGCGCAGGATCATCAGCAATGGCAATCATCTGCTGCTATATCTCCTAACCGAGCTCTTGTGGGATTGCTTGAGCTTTCGACCGACGCGAGACCCAAGGTGAGAAGAAGAGCGCAAGAAGCGATAAAGACCGTCTTGTCTAACCCACCCGCTTCTCCATCTCCTATACATATCTCTGCTCCAATTTGTTGTGATATTGCTCTCAAAAAGTTGATAACTGTCATGGAGAATAGCTCAAAATCGAAAAGAAGAAAAGACAATGAAAATTCGGCTGAATTGATACATAGCTTACAATTAATAACTTCCGTCACATCGGCAAATGCTTGGCCTGCGAACAAGGTCGAGGCGCTTTGCGATATGCTTCTTGAAGTCTCAAAAACATCTAATCAATTTCTTGTTAACTCTGTTTTTCTTGCGTTTGAAGGCTTGTTTAGTTCGATGAAGGACATTATAGACCTAGAAAAATTTACAAAGGTTTTAGATACTCTTATCGATTTAAGACCATCAACCAGTGACACATTTTTGGCGGGCTCTTGGTTAGCCATTATTGCTAAGGCTATAGAAGCTTTTTCTGCATTATCACTGGAGGCATGCTTGGATAAACTATTTGATTATTTTACGATCATATCTCAGTACTTAGGGTCTGATTCGAGCGACATATATTCATCTGCTGCGCACTGTTTGATAGCCATTGTAACTGAAGCAATTCCAGATAATCTTTTGCTCCGCCCTACGTCATCTAATGGAATAGATTTGAACATTTACGAAAAAATGGAAAAGTTTGTTATCTTTGTGGCTTCTACAATTGAGAATGAATTGTTCTCGATTAAATACCAACAGGCTACTAAGTATATCTTGGAACTCGTCGCCGCAATAGTGCTAAAATTTAGAAATCGCTGTAATCCCGAATTTTTAGGAATCTTGGAAGTTGTGGGCCAATGGAGAACGAGTGAATTAGAAACTTTCCCCTATAATGCCGAAGTGGAGGCGCTTATATCTGCCTTTATTTCTGTTGTTGGCCCGGAAGTTGTATTAAGTGTTTTACCGCTCAATCTCAGAGGTGAAGGTGAAGGTAGAGCGTGGTTACTCCCACTTTTGAGGGATAATGTGAGGTTTGCTTCTCTCGAATTCTATAAGAAGGAGATTTTACCCCTCGTGAATTTCTTTGAGGAAAAGATATCGAATTCCGTTCAAAAAGAATCTATGCATGCTAAAGTTTTTCAAACCATTATTGATCAGATCTGGTCCTTACTACCTCATTTTTGCGATTTTCCAAGAGACTTACTTTTAGCTTTCGACGACGAGTTTGCTTCATCGCTTTCTGACATCCTCTATTCAAAAGTTGAGCTAAGGACTGTGATATGTCATGGTTTGAGATTGTTGGTGCAGTCCAATATAGCGTATAGCGAGGGAGCTTTGTCAGATGACCTAATTTTATTGCAAGACATTCCTATTGAAGAGGCCACTAATAATGTCACTTATATTTCAACAAAAGCGAATAATGTTTTATCTGTCTTGTTTAACGTATTCAGCTCTACTGTGCCCGAATCAAGAGGTTATATTTTAGAAACAATTGATGTTTACCTTCAAATTATTCCAAAGGATGAGCTTGCATCTACTTTCAATAAGGTCTGCTCGTTGTTGAGAACCGCGTTAGAGTCTGAACATGAAAATGCACAAACTTCTGATTCTAACAGACTAAGTGCTACTATGATGGATTTAATAGTTGCCATGTCAAAATACTTACCGGAATCCTGTCACAATCCTCTTTTTGCTATATTTGCTTCCACTGTAAACCTGCAGAAGGATGGTTTATTGCAAAAAAGATCTTATAGGATTATCTCAAAGCTTTCTGAGTCAGAAGAGGGAAAAGCGTCAGTAACAAAATTTTCAAGTGAGATAGAGAAAGCGATCCTTTCAGCGTCTGAGCAAACACATAATTCGGCTAGGACATCTAGACTTTCAGCCATCAAGATTCTATTAGCTACACTTCCTGAGACGGATTTGTATTTCATTCCTTCGATTTTACTGGAGATAATTATATCTACAAAAGACATTAATGAAAAAGCAAGGCAGTTATCTTTCCTGATCCTAATTGATATGGGAAGAATAATGGAAAAAGGGGGTCTTATTGAGAATTCGAAAATTCCTGGCTTTGAAGAATCGCCACCAACTGAAGCATCCATATCAGAATACTTCACGATGCTTAGTGCAGGATTGGCGTCTCTGTCTCCCCATATGATATCCGCAACTATATTAGCTCTTTCCTGTTCAGTATTCGAGTTTAAGGATATCATTCCAAGGGATGTATTGTTAGAAATATCATCAACGGTGGAACTTTTCTTGACTCATAATTCTAGAGAAATCGCCAAAGCAGCAATCGGTTTTGTCAAGGTAGAGGTTTTAGCTCTTCCCGAGGATATTGTTGTTCCAAATTTAAGGGAAATGCTAGAAAAGCTTATGAGATGGTCTCATGAGCATAAGGAGCACTTTAGGTCTAAAGTAAAGCACATTTTAGAAAGGCTTATCAAAAAATACGGGCTTCAACTTATAGAAGAATCAATGCCGAAAGAAGATTTAAAACTTATCAACAATATAAGAAAAACGCAAGATAGGCAGAAAAGGAAGCTGGAAGTGGAAAAAGCGCCTCAATCTGTCGAAGCCAGAAGTCATGTATCTGCGTTTGACGATATTTTATACGAGTCTGAGGATGAGGAGCAAATCACTGATACGGGTTCTAAGAAGGGACGAAACGAACAGTTTATTTTTGAGTCGAGTGATAATCCTCTCAACTTATTAGATAGACAAACGCTTGCTCAGATATCTTCTTCTAAACCTAGATCCTCTTCTAGAAAAGGTTTGAGCTCAAAGTCAAACTTCGAAATTCAAGACAGCAAGCTTGTGTTTGAAGAAAACGAAGAAACAGATCCAGTGGCCCAGAATGGTACTGGAATTGACGCATATTTGGATGCCGTGAAGCAAGCGCCTGTTAGGGGGCAACGCAACAAGTTGAAGTATAAAAAATCGAAAGCTGAAGATGACTGGTCTGATTCTGACGAGGAATTGGAGAGCAAACATATTTCAAAAAATAAGACTCTGCAAAAATCTAAGATTCGTAAACCGAAACATAAGAGCAAATTTAAGGCAAAGAGAAAGTTCTGATGTCGTTGTTCGTTCTATAGAGATAGTGAAAGCCGGATCATGTATAGTAGTGTGATTACCATAAATATAAAAATTTTTGAACTTCTGAATTGATAGAATATAGACTGTAAGAGTATAGCATGCCTTCGAAAGTTCCCATTAAAGTGAGGTTAGCCAGGTTCGGTAGGAAAAATCAGCCATTATATAATATAGTAGTTGCTAATAAGAGGTCAGCTCGAGATAGTCTTCCAATAGAGGTATTAGGAACCTACAATCCAGTTCCTATCCCACTAACTCCAAGTGAAAAGGCTAAAGGAGTCAAACCTTATAAGCACATAGAGCTTGATTTTGACAGAGCTAAATACTGGATAGGTGTTGGTGCTGATTTATCTGACAGGGTGGCTTTTCTATATAAGCGTGCCGGATTGTTACCTGAGGAATGGCCAAATCCAAAGAAGTTAAGTCAACAAGTCCCCAAAGCCAATATCCACGAGCCAAAGGTTGTCTTTGAAGAACCAGTGGAGCTTACTAGAGCTCGTGATTAATATTACATTTCGTTTTGGCATCGAGGGAAACCTACTTTTAGAAAAAGTCTGTATATATCTACTATTTTACCAATAAACTTTGAGATATTGAACTTCGAAGCAGTGTATTTCCTGATGATTTTTGCAAATTGCATACCTTCAACATTGAGGTATAAGGGTTGATTTTGATCTTGCTAAGAAGTTTCTTAACTTTTTTGAGGAACTTTGGCCGCATATTCTTTACCCTATTTATGTTTCTTTCACTTGTCACACACGAGCATCTACCCTCTGTGTGGTACATGTTCTTACTTTGGAATGCTGTATCTGATTGTACATTGATTTGCGTTCCAAAGAAATTTTTCACCCATTCGGGTTCATGAACTGATCGATGTAAGTGGTATCTAAAATTTCTATTATCGATCTGCTTCACCTTTTCGGATGATTTTATGACAGTTTTTTTGGTCGTATGCACGGATGATGAAGATTTTTTGGTAATAGTGTCACACTTGTTAATACGACATATCTTTTTATAATTATTCAGAAATCGAGTTACTTGTGAGCTGTACGTGGAATTTTTCCATTTGGTATTTGACTTGAGATGGTAATTTATTGCCTTTAAGCTAGTCTTGATCTCACTAAATTTTCTCGATTCTTCCGCATCCATGAAGTTGATATCCATGGTAACAAGTATCCCTACAGCCAAATTTAACTCATGGCAAAATGAATTAATTCCAACAATATATTCAAATCTTAATAGATCGTAATAGTAATTGAATAGTGCGGAACTTGGATTGCAATTGGACATTATTGCCTCGATTATGCTATTCACCAGTTGATATTGAAGATTGACGACTTCAGTATTATCCTTCTGTGAATAGAACTCTAAAAGTCGTCTTTTACTTTTGAGATTGATCTTTGAGGCAAGCATAGATTCTAAAGTGTATGATTTCGATTTATCATGGATTTCATGAATCATTTCGAACCTTAAGGTGATAAATCCCCTTAGAAGATCAATTGTGACCTCATCAGAGACCAATTTCCTATTTAGTGAATCGCTCAAAGGATCTTCCATTTTATAAATTAGAATCAATATTTCTCTAAGTAAAACTAGCTCTTTGGTTGGCGGCAAGTTTTCGAGATTTTCGCAACTGTCATAGAGAATTGACTCAATGACAATCTTTTTGATCACTTTATCTGCTCTAGTCTTGAAAAAATCGAAACTATCGTAACGTAGATCCATGGATGTTGATATCATTAAATCTATTTTATCTAAAGTTGACTTCAAGTCTTCCCACGGAAGGGTTTTCGAATCGTAAGGCAGCTCATCAATTATAAGGTCAAGTTTTGCATGCAAAAAAGGTAATTCTTCACGTACTAAACCAAAGCCTCCGGGGTTTCGAATAGTCTCTAAAGTTGTGTGATTAGAGCTCTGCGTCATGCTATTAATCCCCATATTATGACAGATGAAGCATCATAAAGGTGCTTGAATATAGATTACTGCAAAATACCATTTCTGTGGCCACTTACACAAAATCAAAAAAATCAAAACTAGAGTTACAATGTACCGTACATTACAACAGGTAAAAGAAGTATATAGATACACTAAATAGATTAGTCAAACAATCCGAATCCTAAATCATCATCAGACTCTTCTTCATCTTCTGGTGCAGCTTCTTCAGCAGCAGCATCTGGAGCAGATGAAGCAGCTGGAGCGGCAGCGGCGTAAGCCTCTGGGTTAGCCAATCTGTCCTTAAGAGCTTCAGATCCCTCGAAGGTGTAATCAGTAGCAATAGACAAGGCCAAAACATTCTTGTAGTGGTTGACGATAGAGTGACCAACAGATGGCAAAGTTGGGTAACCAACAGCCAAAGAGATACAAGCAATGGAGTTGACAGCAGAAACAAAGTGACCGACCAACTCGTCATCGGTGATATCTAAGATGGAAGCTGGGAAAACTTGACCATTGTCGTAAACTTGAACGACAGACATACCGTAAGTGAAAGGAGAAATGTTCAACATATTCAACAAAGTAGCTTCAGAAGGACCAACCTTACCGTTGGTCTCAACGACCTTGACGTCAGAGACAATTTCAATGGTACCTCTGGCAATCTTAGTTGGGACACCTAAAGCTTGGAAGAAAGAGGTCTTACCTGGTTCCATACCAGTGTTACCTGCTGGAATCCAGACATCCTTTGGTGCAATAGCACCAGCTCTGGCAGGAGCTGCGACAACGTTGGAGACAACAGTTTCCTTGATTGTCTTCAAATCACCGTTGGTGAAGATGAAACCAACATTTCCCTTAACGAATGGCAATAATTTTTCGTATTCAGGCAACTCAGACAAGAATCCTCTCAAGGCCCTTCTAACCATGGTGTTCTTACCCATCAAAATGACAGCTTCTCCACGCAAAGCCTTTCTAATTTCATGCATTTGCTGAGAAGACACATTGTCAACACCAACAATGAAGATAGACTTGTATTCGACTAATAACTCTCTTAACTTAGAGAAGTATTGAACCTTCTTATCACGAGTACCACCCATTTCGACTTATAATCTGACGATAGGAATTTTTAATGGACTCCAAATTAAAATGAATAAAACAAAAGACTAGCTGAATGCTCGACTTGAAAAATTTAAAGCTACCGAGAAACAAAAAATTTTACATGTTTTGTGTAATTTACAGAGGTTAGAGCCCTAAATGGATACACGTGATACAAATATACATTAACCATAACCCATGTTCTCGTAATTTGAACTTACGAATGAATTCTTCAAGTAACAAGACCAAAGTAGTTCATCTTTCTTTGTGCCTCTTTCTGACAAATCCTCACGGAATAAAGTGCTTGCACTCTTCTTCTTATATTTATTCTTAGACTTCTTTTTCTTTTTCTTTTCGTCTTTGATAGGTCTCCCTAATCGTCTACCAAGTTTGATCCATTCATCAACAGTCAAGGATTCCATGTTATATACTGAGTCGTCAGTTTTGTATTCGATTTCGTAGGCAAACAGCTTTTTTCCTTTGTTTATCGCTTCCAAGTCTGCATAGTACTGGATATATCTCTCTGGAGTAAAAGTCTGGGGAACGTAAGCAGGGCCTAATGGACCTTTGAAAGGTCCTTGTGGTGGGAATGTATTGTCATGCTTTTTTAAGTTTCTGGTTTGATTCAGTTCCAAGTCCTCTTCAGAGAGATCATAATTCAAGTGCTTCTCCACACCCTGAAAGAAATCATCCCAGGGTGCAAATTTATTCTGTTGATTCAAGGATTCTTTTAACCCTGTGATGTTATACTCCCAGACTCTAAAACCTGGATTGAAAGTAGGAACGATACTTGTTGAGACATGCGAAATAGCGTACCTTTGAGAGAAAGCTCCACTTTTTCTCTTACCTTTAATCGCAGCATAAAGGGTTTCCCTTAAAGAGTTCATATATGAGACCTTTCCATTGGGAATTCCGCCTTCAGCTTTGAAAATGTCTTTATTGATATACTGATCAAGGCTATTTTCTTCGTGCTCGTGCATTATTTCGTCTTCTTCATCCTCGTAGTCGCTTTCGTTATCGTCTAGATAGTCTTCATAATTTGCTTCATAATCAATATCCCCAAAGTGCTTCTTGATGGATTTATAAGCCTTCACAGAATCCAAAGGTATGAAATGATCCAAATTCATATGGCCATAGAGACCGCCAAGTACAATATCTCTATATTGATGAACCCATGCTACGTATTTACGTAGACAAGAAATATCGTAATTTTTCTTGTTTGGGGGAACATGGCCCGTGAGCCATACTTTCATGTTTCTAGCTCGCATTTCTTTCAAAACAAAACCAAGCCATTCGAACAATTTGTATCCAGGTTGTTTCTTACCATCGCAGTTGTCAACCAAAGGATTACTTTGAAAGAAGTATAGAGTGTTTATAGAGATTACCGCAAGTTGATTAGGAATTATCTCCTGAAAGTAATAAGCCCCTCTGCTGAAAATGTGCAATTGAGATGGAGGAATATAGTTCTTCCAAATTCTAAAAAGTTCTCTAGTCTGAAGCGTTGGACCAGGCGCAAAAAGATTATGTGGAAATACGTCATTATTACCCAAGGAAGGCACAAGAGGAACTTTTAAGGAAAAAGGATCGTCCGATGCGTTACTTTTAAAAGCGTCAAACATCAAGTTACTAACATGTTCATTCATCTCGAAAATATTTGCCTCAGTTCTTGGGTATTTTCTGTCATTATCATGTCTGATGTTATCTCCGGTCCATACGATGAAGTCTATTCTATCTCTAAATTTATCCTTTATCCAATTTATTGTATCCTCCATCAATATCATGGGACTGTCACACCCCGATATTGCATCCCCATACTTCCCAGCATTTCCGGAACCTGAATGGCAACTTTTTTCTTGTTTCGTTCCAGCTTTATAGTAGGGGTCTGGATGCATATCGGTGATGTGCAAGAAGCGCCCATGTATTGTTCTCTGCCCATTCAATGAAACAACTTTCAACGGATTGCGAGGAGTCAATCCTAACTCCTTCAATATACTCTTCTCAGAGGAATCTAAGTCTACTTCCTCGATGACAATGCCCCGATTTCCCTTCTCTTCTTCAGAATGTAGTATTTGAGAAGCCTTGCCCGTAATCGCACTGGAGTACAAAATTAACCCTGAAAGAACCAAAATGACGAAAAGTTTCAACAGAGCCCAACGCAACCTCTCTTTATTCGGAAGGAAGCCATCCACGTCTTTGAACTCCATTTTAAAAGTTGCTGATGCTTCTACTCTTCTACCGCCTAACCTGTCCTTCTTGTAAGCAGTCTCTACTGATAGGTTTTGGCACGTGCCTGATACTTTAACCCGTAAAATTTCTTATACCCTGGAGGACTTGAGTTTTACACTTTCGAGAAAGGAGTTCTGATCAGGTGATAAAGGAAGCCCCAGAGCTGAGACGTAATTCGCAGCTCATTCAAACAATAATAGTCAACAATAAACATACAAGATTCCAGAACCCCTGTTTACAAATGATCGAACTGAATCATGCTGAACATCACATTCTTATCGTACATATGATAAATCTAAGAAGCTCTAAAAATGGTTCATAAATGCTTGTGAAAGCAGAGTATGAGCGCTAGTAAATATTGACAGCGTAAAGCGCAGCGGGCCTTTCAACATCTTGCTAGATGACTACCAGAGAAATGGTATCGTTTCAATAGTCATCATATTGACTACAGAGCGGGCTCTGTTTCAGAAACTCCAAGATACCACTCGTGTGAACATTCAATCCCTGTCTCTGTACTTGGTGCATGCTCACGCTTGCGAACACGCAAGTTCGCTGCTAAGAATTCGCGCAGCCTGCTTCGCCATGAGTATCGGCCGCTTTTTCCATTTAACTGTAGTGTTCAGCTGTATGACTCTGTGCAGAACAAGTCTTTTAATACTGATCAAGACTTCGACTAGAATCAATTGCATTGTACTTTTGATTCTATGCACTCTACTAAACAACCGCCATTGCCCCTGGACATTTCGCAACTGCCGTGTTGCATCAGAATTTATCACCAGCAGCCTGGCTAGACTTTGATTGGAAATACCGCAAAATCTAAAAGACGCCATAAGAAACAAGTCGCGCACCAGAATTACAGAAGAATGTCTATCGTCTTCAAAACGCTCACAATGACCTGCCACATCACCAATACCCTGGTTGCACCTCGCATCCTTCCTCACTCTACAAACACGTTCCAGGAAAGCTATACCTCGCTACAAACTCATGCTTATCTCTACGTGGCTGATACATACTACGGGCACAACTAATCATGAACAGACCATAGCCAATTCATACCAATTCACAGCCAGCCCATAGCCAGCCCATAGCCAAGCCATAGCCAAGCCGTAGCCAAACCATAGCCAAACTATAGCCAAACCATAGCCAGTTCATTCCGTCCCACACCGTCCCCTGCCTCGTCCATTCCCTTAACGCCGGCCCTTCCTCAAGCCCTCTACCTTCTGCTCCCAAAAAGACCGTTCATTTTGCGCCAACCGAAAAATCGTCCCTTACTTTGACGCAGCTGCTCACTAATGGCACTCCAATTTCCGTTTGCAGCAGCGCTCAATTCAGTCCCACGCTCAACGGCTCAACAAATTGCATTACAATTCGCGTCCAATCGAAATATAAACAAAACGATATAACTACTTATTTAGGAAGTAAAAAAGATGCGATGCGAATCCTAAGTTTCATGCAGGCCGCTCCCTTTCCCTGTGAAAAGGAAGCTACATTACCTTTAGTTACAACAAATTCCCAAATTGAGCGCGAATTACTCAGTTAACCCACATTAAACGCGGTGAACGAAATATGCGACCGTGAGCATATACCATTGACTCTACTAGGAATCGCTAAATGTAATAGTATTTCTATATACGACTAAAAAGAATTGATTTAATAAATGTAAATAAGCATATGCATCTTGAAACTAATTTAGGAATAATTACAAGGCATATAATTTAATGAATCAGGAAGCGTGAATTCGACAGGAACCTTTTATATATATATGTAAAGCTATACTGACAACTTAAATTGTAATTATATAGGATCTGGTTATATACTGCTTAATCCAAAAAAAAAAAAAAAAGATAATCTGGGTTTATTTATATTAAATCTATCAGGCAAGAGAAGGCTTCGACAGGATAATTGAAGAGCAGCATTTGGTCAATAACATAAACAGATCAAGAATTGACTATTAGGTGTTCACATTAACACGACGCTGATTATCAAGAACCATAGAAAATTAGAAAAGATAAGTCAAAGACACAATTCAGGAAGAGTGTATAAAAGTATAAAGATAAAGCGAGGAAAAGATACAAAACATGCAAGTGAAGAGGCCCAATTTACCACCCACGCCCAGCAAGTGCGTAATTGGGAGTAGCATTCTTCCACCATTATCGACCATATTGACCACAACAGGAAGTGTTCCAGGCCAATTCGCGACACCAGAAGCTAGATGCAAAGTGCTTCCGGCGATAGGCACTCTCAGTGCGCCAGGCACAGAACATTCATTGCATGAGAAGAGAGGATTAGGGTCTATGTATGGACCGTTCCAGTATCACATTCAAAGCACACCCCACGAAAACTATAAATACAGCCATTCGAATACTCAAGCAATGAATAATATTTCTCAGACACCTTCTAGAGAGCTGGCTAAGTTAGCTAGTTTACCCACGCCAGCACCCACAAGTGCGAACACAAGTTTTGATGCAAGTGATCTTGAGATTACCATTAAAAACGGTGAGCCTGTAGCTAAGACGAGGGCGAAGCTTTCTCCCACGTCGGAGGCAAAATCGTATGCATTTATCAGCCATTCACCCACTACATTCCCATCACAGGAACCAAGTATAGATAACGTGTCATTGGCTAGGAGGAAAAGGAGAAGAACTTCTCCTAATGAGTTATCTGTTCTCAATGAGGAATTCAAGCGAGGACAAACTCCCAACAAAGCGAGACGAATTGAAATCGCAGAGAAGGTAATGATGACTGAAAAGGCCGTACAAATATGGTTTCAAAATAAAAGACAGGCTATGAGAAAGCAACTAGTCACCGAGCGAGAGGTAACAGAGCTTCCGATTGCTCCTGCCGTTCATGACATGTCGACCCCTATAAAAATGTTGCATAAATCAAGCCTGCAAATTTTCACGCTGAGTTCTCCTAGCTTGATTCAAGAAGTGAAGGTGAGTGCCTCTTCAATAGCCAAAGCCTCGAATGCGAAATTTGCGGCCAAGGAAGAGGTTACAAAGTCTGGCTTGGTTTTAAGCGAAACTAAGAAGAAGCAACCAGATTTTCTTAATGCGAATAGCATGAGCACTATGACATTTAGGCTTGCTCCTGCTAAGACTAAGAACACTTCCCCCTTGTCTGATATATCATGTAATACATTAAATAAATTCAGTCAGAAGTTGGCCTCAGTCGCCCAGACGGATGACACTGACGTTGAGAACGACAGTATTACAGAGGGGAACCCGGTGGAGTTTAAGGAGCAAATTAGCAATCGCCGTGTTCCCCTTGGTGTAATTAACACCAACACCGGACGTGGTAAACTCAACAAAGAGAATGAAAAAAACTGTATTCAAAATTTGCTTTCCTTAAGATCAGGCAACTGGAATTGAATCTGTTCTAATTTGCATGTCATTTGTATATTTACATTTACGAACTAAATAAATGATAAGAGATAAAAAAGATGTTCAACGTAAAATGTATTAAATTACACGTATAACAAAGTTAACCTAAGCTCACTTATTTATAGACCAACTATGAAAACCGATAAACCTATGTTTAACGACCACGAGAAGTAGTCTTGGTGTGTTGACCTCTGACCTTAAGACCCCAGAAGTGTCTAATACCACGGTGAGCTCTAATCTTCTTCAATCTTTCTAAATCCTCTCTCAATTTGGATTCCAAGTTGTTAGCCAAAACGTGGTAGTCCTTACCATCAACTTGATCTTTTTGTCTGTTCAAGAACCATGCTGGGACCTTGTATTGAGTTGGGTTTTGCATAATAGTGACAATTCTCTCCAATTCTTCTTGAGTCAATTCACCGGCACGCTTAGCCAAGTCAACATCGGCCTTTTTGCAAACCAAGTTGGCGTAACGACGACCTACACCTCTGATCTTGGTCAAAGCATACATAATCTTGATTCTACCATCGATGTTGGTGTTCAACAAACTACATTGTTAGTACTGCTCTCGCAATAAAAAATCTTCTCCTGTCAAATGCAGAAATCCTCTCAAACATTCCTTGCTGACTTATTTTAAGACTTCGACTCCTGTCATCTGAACCCCTTAAATTATGGATCACACGGTCATAATAAACCTTCGCTGAGGCCTTAAAGGTTATTTTTCCAAGTCTATCGATTTTTTCCTCTACGTTGACTTGACTTGCCTATTTCTGATCTTCCCTTCCCGTATATATCTCAACAAGTAATAAAGAGAATCCTTCATTTCGAATTTGAACAGTTGATATGAACTTACCGTAAAATGTGTTGGAATGAACCTTGTTCCTGGACAACTAAAGACATCTTCTTTGTATATGGTATATTCACAGTACTAAAGCGTTTCTAACTTTTTCAATGGTTTTTTTTTTTCATCCTCGCGAGACAAGATCCTGTATGTAGTTCCTAACGAGAAATGGTCAAAGCGAGACTGCCCAGGGCGTAGCCCTACCGACATGCACGTGATACACTATAGTTTTAAGATTATCAACTGTATGGTGTTAATACGGTGGTAAAGTAGGGTTTCTAGACAGGAGTGTAGTACTTCGATTGACGAATATAGTTGTCTATATTCATAAGAAGAAACATATATATGAGCAAGAAAAAGAGTGTTCATTTAGAAGCATTTAGTTGCATCAGGTAGTCAAATGATCAGTAGATATAGAATATTTACAGGAATGTAGTGCCAGAAGTCAAACCTATTCGAACTTACCGATAAGCCACTGCAAAGCAGGTGCCTCTATATATATGCGATTTGCTTTCAAGATGTCTCTAACCTCGACTGCTTCTTTGATAAGTACAGAAGCTTTCTTACCTATGTAACCCGTAGAATCAATTAAATTTGTCCTTTGGTCATCGGTGATGAATAAAAGGTTGAGTTGTTGCAATCTATGAGCTGCGATGAACTGCTTCGTAGCTTCTTCATAGCTATATTTAAAGTCCGTGATGACATCATCATATTCATTCGAAAGCGAGGATTTATCTCCCCCTATTATAAAGAGCTTTCCATCACGATACATTTGTGAAAAAGCGACTTGCATTGCCCTTGAATATACTTTTCTTGGAAGCTTTGTAGACCAATCATGTGGAGCTTTGATACCGTGCGCTTTTATGGGATTATCTCTTGTTGGAGAATTTGCATCACCAACTCTCGCTCTTCCTGACCCTTTTTGAGGACGGAGTTTCTTATGTGAATACAACTGATCTCCTCTTGTCATCACATTACCGGAACCTACTCTTGCACGATCAGCCTCAAACACTACTGCGCTCCATAAAAAGTCCCTTCTGAGTGGAGCGTCAAAGAAAGAAGCAGGTAAGGGTATAAATGAGTGTGGCTCCAACGAGGGAAAGCTGCGCAACGAAGCTAAAGTGAACTTAGGTGGCTCTGCGGTGTTGAATATTGGTGGTTCGGATGCAACCTTCGACGCCTGTGTAGCTAACAGACGAAACGCTTGTTTTAGCATTTTCTAAACTTCAAATAATGATGTGGGTAACAATAATGTCTCGCAACCTTAATTTGTCTAGTTAAATACTTCCCAAGAAATGAAATTTAGCTATAGACCACGTAGAAATTCAGTACCTAATTATCTGGAGTACCATTCAGCGAGAATAGAGTTAGCTACTCAGTGAAAAAAAATTTCGCACTTGCACGAAATCATTACCAGTATAAGCTACACTTCAAATGACTGTATTCAATTGTTATGACTATTTAGAATATCTATAATGATAATTTACGTTCTTTCTTCGTCTTCGTCTTCATCTCCAATACTAAATGCGTCCTTACTAGGATTTTGAAGATGATCTTCCTCGACGTGTCTACCTTCAGATGCTGGCTGTAGTTCTATATTCTCATAGCCTTTACCATCAATAGGAGCGTAAATGTTCTTATCATTGCGCTTAAATTTCAGAAATGCCCTTGAAAGGATCCCTTGCTCATTTTTCTTCATTTCCTCGGTTTCAAATTGTCTAAGTTGGTCCGCCCATTGCACATTTTTCTTTTTATTGGAGGGCTTAGATTTGATTATCGAGGATGGACCCGACCTGTATGACGATAGAAGGACATAGACGCCCCATAAAACGACAATCAAAATAGCGAACTGTAAAATTCTTGTTCCGGTTATCAAATTGCTTTCCTTTGAATCTTGTGATTCAGAATCAGAATCACTATCAGAGTCGGAGTCTGTATTTGTATGGGTCTGTGACTCCTGTTGTATCTCTGGCGCTGCGGTACCTTTCGTGCTATCTTCAGTCTTTGACGCTCCTGACTTGCCTTTATCTGAGTTAGGATCGGACAATTGCGATTTACGCTTACTTGTGGTTAAAGCCACTTTTGCCTTGTCTTTTTCCTGTATGACATAATCTCCTACAAGTAGGTCGATGAGACTCCTTGAAACCTCAGGCTTATCAAAAGGAACCATGTGAGATGAATTGAAAACGTTTACAAATGTCAAGTTTCGTTCGGATTTTAAATATCCTGCTGTTTGTCCGTCATGTAGCCATGTCACTTCACTAAGATCTTGAGAAAATCCTATTTCACCGTTCCATTTCATTTCTTTAATAAAATTTTCTGTTCCGATATAGTTGCATATAATATCTCTATTCCCATTAAATAGTAGAATCGGAACTTCCTCCAAAATGGCAGGCAAGAGCTCAACCGAGGGCCTAGAATGACGTGCAGAAAGATACCTTCCTACAATACCAGAACACTCGTGCCATTCCTTATGTTTGATTAAATTCAAATTATCCATCACCCTTTCTTGCCCCAAAAAAGGAGTCACATCCGCGAGATCAGGAGGCCAATTCATACCACAGGAGGGATAAGAATCCCGCAAGGTAAAATCATACATATTGATACATTGGCTGTCCTTAGGAGCATCTTGATCTAAGGTCGCTGATAAAATCATGGTCAATATCTTCTCACATGTGGCAGATGCTATTTGAAGCTGCGAAAGATAATCACCATTCCCTATGTTGTTGAGTAAATTCTGACATTTCTCCTGCTGCGCCAATAACAGGCTCCAATTGGGATTCGAGGGAGATATTATACCAGCAGCGACTGAATATGGAAGATACGACAAACTTTGCTCATTAGGAGAAATCCAGCCATTTCCGATAAGCAAACCTTTCAAGTTAATCTTACTTTCATGTACTGGGTTTTTGTTATATTCCATTATGCCTTGAGCAATATATGGAATATACTGGCCAGCATAGCTTTCCCCTGCAAGAAATATTTCTTTGTTCATGTCCTCAGGAAAGATTTCGAAATACTTCAGCAAAAATACTAGGAAATCAGTCTTCACCTGATATAACTCAACATCAAAAGCATTATCTGAATAACTATAGCCTGTTCCCGCAGGTTGATCAACAAATATCATATTTGCTGCTTTATGCCAGGATCCATTATTATACACGACTTCCTTCTTCAGGTTGATTCTAAAAGGTCCAGCTTCCATCAAAGCACCATCCATCGAGGAACACCCCGGGCCACCATTAAGCCAAAAAATCGTTCTGTTTGCTGCAGCACCCCTTGCCCCGCTATCGCTGAATCTCCAGAAGAAATAATGCGTGTTATTCTCTTTGTAAAGCTCAAGTTGCCCAGCAAACATCAAAGGAAAATCTTGCTTGGGTATATTGTCATACAATCCCGGAAGATTTGTTACTAGGTATTGCCCTTTCTTATCATTGAGTTGATTTATAGGATTACCCAGAATTTGTAAGGCAAATGTAAAAAGTATAAACAAAATCCGGATGAGCATATTCACAGATAAATGGAAAAGATCTTCTTCAACGACTTATTTTTAGGTTTTTCTTTGAAATTCCATCTATAATCAAAAGCAAGAAGAAGACGAGAGCATCCGATATGTTCTAGTGAATTCAGGAGACTGTTAAATAGTGTACCTTTTTTTTATTAATGTCTTTTTATCTTATAAAACGATCCTGCATACCTAAGAATAATTCTAAGCCAAACCGAGATTCTACATTATGACAGCATTCCAGGTTTCGAAGAATGGCCAGATTCAATTGTGTACCTGGAGATTAGTCAAATGGAATGGTAAACTTACGTGATTTTATAAAAAAAAAAAAGAACTAACGAAATCAAAAAAGAGTCATACTGGGAATAGAATACCTCAAGTACTTAATGGCTCTACATTCCAAATATTCTCTGCATATTCGTCCACAGCTCTATCGGAGCTGAAGAAGCCCATGTTTGCAACACTTAATACCGATCTTCTTATCCATTGATGCAAGTGGTCATCGTCGGTAGTATCACCCCCATGATGACCATAGATCTGCTCCAACTTCTTGTGAGTTTCCAAGAACAAGTCAAAATCATCGCTCACAAGATAATAATCACCATGATATCTGATGCTGTCTATTAAAGACTTGTATTCGTCAGGATTACCGAACATTCCGGCTTGAATAGCGTCGAAGACTTCATTCAAGGATTTAGGAATACTGACTCCGTGGAAGATATGATTGTGTCTCAATTGTTCAACAGACTCCGCCAAGTTACCAAATAAAAATATATTGTCTTCTCCGATCTCCCTGGTGATCTCAACATTGGCGCCATCGACGGTACCGATAATTAACCCACCATTTAAAGCAAATTTCATGTTTGAAGTACCAGAGGCCTCGGTTCCCGCAGTTGATATATGATTGGACAAGTCTGAAGCAGGACAGATAATTTCTGCTTTGGAAACGTTGTAGTCGGGAATGAAAACAACTTTAAGAAGATTCTGGATGTGGGGATCATTATTGACTACCTCGCCCACTTTGTTGATTAAATGAATAATCGTCTTCGCCATGTAATAACCAGGCGCTGCTTTACCACCAAAAATAGAACACTTTGGAATGTAGTGTTTTTCCTTGATTTCCTCCACAGAGACTCCCGAATCTAACAATTCCTTAATACTTAAGTATCGGTGAATGAGAGCGAATATATTCAACTGTTGCCTCTTATATTCATGAATTCTCTTCACTTGAATATCAAACATTACGGATGGATCAATTTCAATACCAGTCTCACGTTTAACCAAATTGACTAGTCTGACTTTGTTATTGAACTTGATTTCATGCCAACGCTTCAAGAACTCTTCATCATCGACAAACTTCTCTAATTTCTTTAATTCCACAAGGTTGGTTAAGAAATTCATATCTGGGTCATTAAGCTTTTCTGATATTAACTCTGCCAACTCTGGATTTGCTTGTCTTAACCACCTTCTTGGAGTGATACCGTTAGTGACATTCATGAATTTATCCTCACCGTAGACCTTTACGAAATTCTTGAAAATTGTGGTTTTGATCAAGTCAGAGTGCAACTCAGCGACACCATTAACCTTGTGTGACCCTATGATTGCCAAATAAGCCATTCTAACATACTTAATCTGGCCCTCTTCAATCACCGAGACATCACGAAGTAAGTCGTGGTCATTTGGAAACTTCTCCTCGACAGATTTCAAAAAAAAGAAATTTATATCATAAATAATCTCTAAATGACGAGGTAATAATCTTCCAAGAAGGTTAACTGACCACTTCTCTAAGGCCTCCGCCATAACTGTATGGTTCGTATAAGCGAATACTTTTGTGACAATTGACCAAGCATAGTCCCAATCTAGTCCTTCGAGGTCAACGAATATTCTTTGCAACTCTACGATGGCCAAAGTAGGATGTGTGTCATTCAATTGAATCGCAATCTTGTCAGCAAACCTCGACCAATTGCTCTTATGGGTTTTCTTGAAACGACGAACGATATCGTGCAAAGATGCTGCGACCCAAAAGTATTGTTGCTTCAAACGCAACTCTTTACCTTTGTCAAAATTGTCATTAGGATAAAGAACAGCAGTTATGGCCTCGGCCTTTTGCTGGTTATCAACCGACTGCTGATAATCCCCAGCATTGAACTTGCAGAAGTCAAATTCAGTTGTGGGTTTAGCATCCCATAATCTCAAGTTATTCGTGGTATTAGTGTTGAAGCCAGGGACGGGAAAATCAATGGCACAAGCTAAAGCTCTTTCGCCGCCATTCCAGACCTTTCTAGGATGTCCAGTATTAGTATCATACGTGTCATATACATAGCCATAAAAATCCACAGGAATCTGGATTTCAGTTCTGGATATCTGCCAGGGGTTCTCGTACTTCAACCAGTAATCAGGAGTTTCCACTTGATAACCATCAATGATCTTCTGCT
Organism: Schwanniomyces etchellsii; assembly: GCA_031081805.1. Taxonomy (NCBI): domain Eukaryota; kingdom Fungi; phylum Ascomycota; class Pichiomycetes; order Serinales; family Debaryomycetaceae; genus Schwanniomyces; species Schwanniomyces etchellsii. The sequence goes on along the minus strand of JARYSY010000001.1, from coordinate 291,724 downwards.
TAAAGATACCGTAGTGGTACTGGAGAGTGTACCCCCAGCCCGAATAGTTCTTGGAGGACAAAGAATCCACGAAACAGGCAGCAAGACGGCCCAAGCCCCCATTACCCAATCCAGCATCGGGCTCTTGGTCCAACACGTCCTCAAGATTAAAGCCTAACTTCTTCAACGAAGCCTCCGTGTTATCGCGACTGTTAAGATTGATGAGCGCATTGTCCATAGCCCTACCCATTAAAAACTCCAAGGACAAGTAGTACACTCTCTTACCGTCGTATACCGTCTGCTTCTGCTGAGTGTTAGCCCAGTCTATCAAAAGCGCATCTCTCGTAGTCACCGATGCCGCCTCGTAAGCACCCAAGTTATCGCAATTGAGCATGTTTCTAGCCAATGTGAGTTCCACATGTCTGATAAACTCTGCCTCGAACGTCTCCATGTCCGTCAAAACCTTCTTGGTTTCATTACCCTGTCCCTCCTTGGTCACACCTATTAAATTCAATCGACTGTATTTTCTCCACAACGACTTCGCTGACTCGGGTATTGAAGCATCTAATGCTATAATTTGGTTGGGCGTGAACCCCGTGTTAGTCCTCTTCAACTTAGGTTGAGGCATTTCAGATGGAGTTAAATAGTCTCCCATCTTTGCAACTGTCCAATAAATTTTCCCTACTCAATTATCCTTCTATTCTAAATATAAATATTAAATTACTATAATCAAGAATGATAGACTTATCTTCCGGATTATTATAAAGATATATGATTTTGCAATTTCAAAATTACTTGCTAAAAAATAGCTAATTAGGGGATGCGGGAGCATGCTGGTTCTTACTGGATGCAAATCGCTAATTATTAAATTTACCACACCATTATACACCACCAAGAAGAATAGTTCCCAGTTGCCTGCATGTGATCTTTCGATGCATCTCTATTGACCAACCCCAGTAACAGCGGTGAACAGGTGGTATGATTCTTATCTCGGGTTTAAACATGGAGCTTAAATTAATCCTTAATAGTCGCGCCCAACGAAGGTCCCACCAAAAGAAACATGCTCGCCTAGTTGGGAAAAAAGGTTACTGAAAGTCGTAACCTCCCAATTATACTGCTAGGGATCTACATCTAGCCATGCAATACTGAGATTACTTCTTAACATAGAGAGGATCCGTAGAGGAACTAAAATTGACATGCTGCATTTGAATTAAATATGGGCTGGGATTAAAAAAAGCCATCATGAGCTCAGGGAAGTATATATATATTAAGCTAACGTGGTTAAATTCAAATGCCTCCAGTGGGCCAAGGATAGGTGCGAATATGCCATGTAGGTGAAAATGTATATATGCGAAACTTTAGTGAAAGGAAGGTGAAAATATAGGTTTAGTTGAAATTATAAGACTAGAAAAAATATAGGTATAGATGAAAATATAAGACTAGGTAAAGTATAGGTATAGGTAAAATATAGGTATAGGTATCGTGTAACTAAAGTTCAAGTTAGAAACTTAGAAAAAAATACTAGAGCTTAAATGAATGGTAAGTATTAGTCTACTAAGCATGAGATATCTCAATACTTTGTAAAATTCGAAGTCTTAGCTAGAAATAAATTAGGCTTGAGGGCTCTTACAAGCCCAACAGTCTCTGCCCGACAGCATAGTTGGACACGATCGAACGAGAAAGGGTCGTCTGGGGTTGTTTATGTGCAGTATAGGACGAGCTAGTGGAGTTTGTGGAGGAGGTGGAATTGGAACCTGGAGGGCACTTTCCTCTGGCTACAAGCTCGTCGTTTCTGTAGGTTTTGCAGCACTCGTCTTGAGGATAGAATTGGTAGCACCAATCCTTTCCTCCGTCGTAGCGGAAGCCTGAGTTGTATTCGACACAACGGAAACCCTCCTTGACCAATTCCTGATGACTTTCGGGGTAGTAGTTCTTGTGAAGCTGACACGAGCCGACCAAAAATATTTTGTCGGATGTTTCGGTGGTGTTGGATTGTCTCTCCAATTGGTATGCAACAGTAAATTCGTACAAGAAGTTGCAAAGCAAACCTTTCGCGAAACTGAACTTAAATTCAACACCGAATCCCGGTTGCCTAGATATCAACTTGGCGTTGTAATGTTGTAATATGTGCTTTGAGTCCGAGACATTAAGCATGGCAAAGTCATTGAGCGAATTGTGGTAAGGGTTCTTGAAGTACATGTCCACAGTGTAGTTATCATTGGGAGCATTTTCGTCAACCGCCACGTAGAGATTGAAGTTCACAGGAAACCCATCAGTATTGTTCGTGCTCTGAATGATCGAGCTGAATTTCTCACACACGTATGGTCCCGAGAACAAAAGATCGGCCGGCGTCTTAACAGTCATTCCTAAAGCACTTCCCGTTCTTTGGAGCTCGGGCACGTTCGATATGAAGGCATATCCGAAGCTAAAGAATAATGAAGCAAGAATATAGAGACTACTCAACATTCTTTGAACAAAATCCGTATAGACTAAGAATAACTACAAAACTTTTACAGGCATTTATATATTGCAACCATATGCCGTTTCGACAGATTATGCTAAACTAAGTGCAGTCGACAGTTTTGGTGTTCGTCATTGCTTTACTCTGGTACCTACATGAGCACTGCAAGTGCAAATTTGTTCCATAAAAAGATCATACATACAAATTATTGACGCAAAAAAAAAAAAAAAAAAATTGCATCGCTGCGTTAAGAACGATGCTGAGTATTCTTAGCGAATGATTTTTCGTTTCTCGAGTCACGACAATAGGTGCCCTGAATGTTTAGGTAAGCTCCTTCCTGATTCAAGTCATCAACATCATAGTGAAAACAACAATAAACAAGCTGGTCGCGGTAATTGTGTAGCAAGGTATTGATTGATTCATCGGAGCATATACCCACTCGAAACATAGAAGTTGGTAGGTAGTGGTGAGTACTCGGGGCATGATATATCGGTCACTACTAGCGCACGAGAATTCATCGATCAATTCCATATGTAAGGTGCCATCAACTGACTTCTATCTCACGGGTGGAGGAAATGATAGTATCGTAAAACTACACAGCTTGGGTGCAGAAACAACTTCGAGTTTTGCGTTACCGAAGGAACATCTAGGCTCGATCAACAGTATTTGTATTGCGGGATCCGGAAACAATTTTGCGTCATCTGCAGATAGTACTATTGTGCTCTGGGACACTGTGAAAAGATGCAAAATTGGACGCTACAGGTCAGATCAGACTAGAAGCAGCAATGTTATTTTTGATACAAAAATCTTGAAGGAAAATCTTTTGGTATGTGGAGGCACAGGAAGTGAAGTTCTCTTCTTCGATTTGAGGCAACGAAACCGCCTACTGCCTATATTTTCTTTAAAGGGAGGAAATGACACTTTGACGGCGATTGATTACGATGAAGAACGGGATAATATGATAGTGGGATGTATGGACGGCAACTTGAGACGAGTAGATTTTCGCAAGCTGTTGATGATTACCGATCCTATTGATAAGAGCGGACTTTTGTATGCCCAGAATTGTACCAATGAAAGAAGTCTTGTTGTATCGGAGGCTGGTAGCGTTTTGGTGTACGATGAAAATTCCCAGGAAGTTGTAGCTAAAGCCAGTCTTGTTGCATCCAGTTTCACTTTCAAGGTTACAGCAGCCCTTTTTAAGGATCTTTATAGTGAACTCGAGTATGTTGTGAGTGGCTCGGAAAATGGAGGCATATATATTTGGACTTTGGATAGGAAGAGCGATTCGTTCGATCTTCCACTACATAAAGTTTTGAGGCCACCGGTTTCCTCAGGAAAAATGGCTTCTGTTTTAGGAATTGTAGATTATCTGCCACAAACTAACCGGTTAGTTTGTTCTAGTGGCAATGGCATTTTACATATCTGGGATAATTTCTTATAGATCATAGTTAACAATGTGATTGTTGTGGATACAATTACTAGAAAACGAAAATTACCAAAAAGTGTAGAATTGCGAAAATCATTTGCTCTTCAGATTTAGCTAGTGCCCCAAGAGTTTGAACAATTACAGTCCTCAAGCTCTTGGGTAGAAGCAAGCTTGTGTAGATATTTTTCAGAAGGTTAGGATTAGGCAAATTACTCAACTTCTGTAGGATATTGATGTATATGTATCCTAAGTAAAAGGGAGAGCGAGACAACTTGCTCGCGCTCTTTCTGAATATCTACGATATACGTGAACTTTCAAGTAAACTAATCCTTTTTTTTTTCTAAGCTGAGATGTCGGATGAAATAAAGCCTGAAGACAGCAAGATTGAAGATACTATATCAGACAAGCAGATAGAGGAGCCCCTGAATGAAAATCATGATGGTGAAGCAAAGGTCGAGAAAGAACAACCACAAGGAGAGAGCGAGATTCCATATAAGCCTACATCAATTGTGTTAGCGAAGGTCAAAGGTTACCCACCATGGCCTGCAATGGTAGTAGAGGAAAGCTTACTACCAGAACAGATAAGGAAAATGAAGCCCAAAAGTGTAAAAGGATCCAAGAAGAAACAAAAACGCCCAATTGTAATATTACCAGTTAGATTTTTCAGTGATGACACTTATATCTGGATCAAGAGTAATGAAATCAAAACTCTAAATGAAGAAATGATAGAAAAGTATTTCTCGAATGAAAGAAGACGAAAGGATCACCAACTTGATAGAGCCTATACTCTCGCAAGGAGTCCACCAGAAATGGAATTATTTGTTAAATGGGGATCTAGGGGAAAGCCACCAAAGTTGGAAACCATTGAGAATGAAGATTTAGAAGAACTTGCTAATGATGATGATGATTTGGAGCTAGGAGAAGAGGAAAGTATATCCTCAGAAGACCAGAATGAGTATGAAGAACAGCCGAAAAAAAGACAAAAAAAGGACAAGAAGGCAAGTACTAAGAACAAAAAGAAATCAAAAGCTACTAAGGAAAGCAAGGTAAGCGAAGAGAAAGTTGAAGAAGATGATAGCGATTGGGGTCTCGACGAGGTAAATCGATGTAACTACAGTGAGGGTGATTATATCTTTGAGGATAAACATGAACAGTCCGATTTTGAGAAGACATTTCCTTCAGCAGAGGAGCTTCTATCAGAAACGAATGAATTTCACAATCAATTCGATCAGTTGGACGTAGAGTTGAGCTCACAACTTTTGAACGATCCAATTGACACAAAAGAAGTACTCAAGGGTATTGCTCGCCTAAAAAAGTTAACGCTTCCTAAGTCAATTTTCGTAAAAAGCAAGCTTCTAAAAGCTTTCATTGTCATCATGAGAAAAACGCCCGAAAACTTTCCCTATCCACAGATCAAGTCCCAGATAAAAGATATACTTTCTTCCTGGGTCGACTTAAATGTGGATGAAAACCCATTGGTACCAGAAACTCCTGATGCGTCTTCTGATGTCAATCTGGCTGAGCCTGAGGCTGATTCAGAGTATTCTGCGACAAAGGTTCCGAACCCCCACTCGGATTCGAAGAAAGATATCACTGAAAATGGTACAGATAATGATAAAAAAGACACTTCTACAAACAATAATGGCAATGTGGCTATCTCGGCTTAGCTTAGAGGTCTCTATTCATATGTATTTACAACTCTACTCTAATATATAGAGAACGTGCGTGATGCAACGTTGCAAAAATGTCAATCGATCGCATGTGTAAAACTTGGCATGAGAGAATTTTTGAGAATACACGAATTGAGCAAAATTCGACTTCCTCATTTTAGAAACACCAAATTAGTCTTATCTCCTTTTGTTTTGATTGCTTATTTCGTCAAACATCTTTAAGGTCAAAAGAGGTACTCAAGATCAATCGTAAAAGCTAATTCTTAGAAAAGGTATGTACACTAATGGGTTTTTAACACATTTCATATCATTGAGGTGAATTTTAAATAGGATCAAGGATAAACAAGGAATTTTTTTTCTACAAAACCATGTTAATGGTATGGGAATGAGAAGGATTGCCTAATTGGGTGCAAGTCACTTTCCTATTAGGGCCAGGTTGCAATGGTATTGAAGATGATTAAGAGGCCAAAGAAGTAGAAGAAGGTGTGATTGAGGGCTTCAGGCCACTGGAGGAACTGTTCCTCATGATGGAAAGCTAATAACATTCACCAATTTTTTTTTTTTTTTTTTTTTAGTGACATGTAATACTAACATACGCAGATGTCTGAATCTTCAATCAAGAAAATGGAAAACGAAGAACAGCTTGGCGGTGGAGGGCCAGGTAATTCTCAGTTTGACGCAACGCCATCGACGGCGCCCACGGGAGGGGATGAAGAAGACGACGAAGAACAACCCAACGGTGGAAAGCAGCCTAAGGAAAGACGGAAAATTGAAATAAAATTTATTCAAGACAAGTCTAGGCGTCACATCACATTTTCTAAGAGAAAGGCAGGTATTATGAAGAAGGCATATGAATTATCAGTGTTGACGGGTACGCAGGTATTGCTACTTGTTGTAAGTGAGACGGGATTGGTTTATACGTTTACGACGCCTAAGCTTCAGCCGCTTGTGACTAAGTCTGAGGGTAAGAACTTGATTCAAGCTTGTTTGAATGCGCCAGAGGAAGGATTAGGCGATGAACAGGGAGACCAATCTGAAGGCAACTCTCATGAGCTGCCAGAACAAAGTCCCGCGCCCTTACATGGTCATCAGCATCAGCAAGTACACCAGGCTCAGCAAGCACATCATGCTCAGCAAGTGCAAGCCGCTGCTGTTGCTCAGCAGCAGCTTCATCCAGGTGCGCATATACCTCATGGTATACCATACCCAGGAGCTGGTCATCCTCAAGGCGGTATGCCCATCCCCTCTCAAGCCTACAATGATCCCAACGTATATCAGCAGTACTTTGCAAACATCCCCAATAACAACATGCCTAATCAGCAGCAGTACCAATAATCTCATCTCCCTTGGGAACGTTACTGACTTGCTACTGGCATTTATGGCACAGTCTAAATGTTTTATTTTTTATTTAATAGTCTAAACCTTACCTAATTCTCTCAATATGACATAATTGTTTCTCATCACTAATGTAGCTTCCTACAGATCTACAACTTACTTGAGTTTACAATCTCGCTTCTGGTATTTTGGGAACGCTTTGTGTTGTGTTGCGGTAGAATCAGTCTCAACATTTTGCAGGTTATCTACTTTTGCTGTGACCTTTAGATTTAATCAGTGCGAGGGAACCGGAATTACGATTTAGTTTTTACAAATTCATGTTGCACGAAAGTTCCCAGAAATCATGGACCCATCAGTCAAAGAACTTCCTACCGCTGCGACATAAAATGTCACGACATTTCTAGAGATAATAAAGGACATTCTAAGAAATCTTGAAGCCCTCCGGTAAGTATCTAGCAACAATTTTTCGTTAGTATTGCATTCCAGTGACAAGTAGAATTGCGTGTAATGTTTTATATGTGCACTTTTGGTCATAATAGGGAGAAGTTCTTGAGGTACTTGTTAGTGCCTTAGTTCGCTTGCTGTATATGCCGTGTTATCATACATTGAAGGGTCTTGTAACTCAGAAAGGATGAGATCACAAAAAGAAACGCACATTACTGGAACGACTACGGTAAAGAATATCGGCTGCGTAAAAACACTGTAAGCATTGTGTATACAAATGTAACCCGATCTATTGGAAATGCTTACAATGCATTATTTGGGTGCCAAATTTTCTGGCACTGCTGGACTTAATCTTGAGACTGTGCTTCATGTTCAGAATATTACAGCAGATGACTATAGTTTTTCAAGTGAAGAATATCACTCATATATTAGTAGACGTAACACTTCTCTTTATGTTACTTGGTATCGTTTGGTCAATGAAATCGGTGTTGTTACACCCTGGGTTCTCACCATGTTGATGACTTGACTACTTAATTTTCGGATGATATTATGAAGGGGGAGTTTCGGATTGAATCTGTGGGCCCTATCTTCTAAGTGACATGTGTGACATGTGTGATGTGTATGATCGTGTGTAGTTCTATTTACAGTGCAATTTGTTATCAAAGAAGAGACTACTTCATACCATATTTCTCTGCCTACATATACCTTAATAACGTAGACAATTTTTCTGCGTCAATCGAACAAGAGTATATCTACTGCTCTGTCCTATGGAACTTAAATACTAGGATCCGAGACAATTGCCACACAATGCCTACTGATCTACTTATAAAGAATGCTGGGCATTTTTTGAAATGCTTTTGAAACTTCTCGCAAAGCAAACGTCTCTGATACATGCTAAGCATGTCTAATCTATCTTGCATTAAACCCCCACCGTTTTGTGAGCTGATAAGCATTTTAATTATATAAAATGCATATGTGTGCAGAATCTGATATTAGATCATATCCCATTACAGATCGTCTACTACACATCGCAGACGTCTAATTAAAGTAATTGGTAACTATTCCAGGATTTTTTTCTGCCGTACATATTTTCATACGCTACACTACACAGTTTTGGCTGCTTCATTCAATCTTTCAAGGAGCTGGTTCTAAGTTTATCTCAGTGCACACAGCATTTCCATTCGCAGTGCAACGTTTATGGAGACTAACGACATTTTATCTCGCTTGATCCTGCAAAGCGTAATTCCGAGGGCCACGAAATGAAGAAGCTAACCTGCAATTTCGTGAAGTCGATAGTACTGCTTTTAGCGACACCCTTTGTGTTATTTATTTTTCGAACCTTGCCACCGCGCACATTAATCTTGCTTTGTGCATGAACGGTGCTTGCCAACTCCGATAACGCTCTGTATGTCAAAAGTCCCCATAGTACTATGGTACGACTATTGCTTTGCGGTGCAATTTGTGCGCCCCATTTGGTAGCAACTTTAGGAACTGATGCTTACATTTGCTTATTTTCGAGTCGAGACTCTTCCATTTTGATATTCACTTTATGCAGCTCACTGTGAATGCTGTTCATAAATGTGGGCAAGAAAAAATTTGGGGTCACAGTTAAAATTTGAGAACTATCGTATATGCCCCTAATTAGACATCAGATTTCAGTTGAACATACCTAGCGTATACACATTGTTATGTGTACATACTTGTGCATTTTCCATATATATTTGACCAGGTATGAAGGTTAGTTCAAGGGCATAACCCCGCTTTAAGCAAAATAGCGAAGGAAATTATTAGAGCTCAGATAAAAAGTGACGAAGTCATTACAGTATTTTGGATAGATCACCTGATCAGTATATTGCTTTATTGCAGTCATAAATAAACGAGGGTAAAGTAATATATTTTTATTGCTAGGAAGTAGGTTGTTACATAGAAAGGTTGCTGGTGAAGAAAATAGGCGAGAAATCGGTAAAATGAGCAACTCATTAACAGGAGAGGACCAAATATGGTTATTCGGAAATCAACAAGCGCATTCGCCACATCAACGAAGGTCTTCAGGATTTGAATCGATTTGGAACCAAAGCGGGATAAGTGGTGGAGGTTTAAACAGAAGTGGAAGTATAGAAGAGAATAGCACGATTACTAGTGAAGGAAACCCGTCTGTGTCGGGATCAAATGGAGGTAATATATGGGGAGTACAGCAGGGTAATAGACTTTATGCTGAGGGAATGGTTGAGCCAAGAAACTCATTTGAGTTAAATCCTTATGGTGGATCTGCGCTAGAAGGAGGCGCTTCATTGGACATGGATCGCTTGGGGAACTTGGACTTAGGGCTCCGTCGACACTCTTACGGCGACGTTTTTGCGCAGAAGCGTGCACATGCTTTCAGGAATGGATCAACACCAATAACTCAGCCTCAGGCGAGGGCCAATTCTAACGCGGCTTCTCAAGAAAGGAATTTAGATTTAGTCAATGATTATTTCGAGAAGGACCACCATCAGAGGGTTAAAGTGACTGCACAGTTTTTGGCTGAGCGATTTGCTGAGGAGGGAAGCTTGTTGCGTGAATGCACGCAATTGCCCAATTTTCCCATCGAGCAGACACTTTCAAACTACAGGTTAGTGTTGGTTGGTTTCAAGGCAGGCCGAATCGATGTTTTTTATATACCAAATGAAGAGCTAACCAATCTTCGAGTTAATGATTTAGTTATTGTGGAGGCAGACAGAGGAAAAGACTTAGGCAAAATATTTAGACTAGAAGTTTCTATCGAAGAGGCTAGAATGATGAAATTGTTGCAAATGAGAGAGCAGCAGGCAGCTCTCTCAGAAGTTGACTCAAGCTTAGAGTTATCTATCAGGAATATAATTAATTCAGGAGGCATCTCTGGTACCTCTACGACATTGCATTATCCTAAACCCATTATAGGTTTAGCTCTGGGTAATGACATAATTCAGATATTAAACAAGAAGCAAGACGAGGAGAAAGCTTGCAGATTATGCTGGGCAAAGATTGCAAGCACTACCCAGGCAGGTAGCTCAGGTGAATCCCCCACATCTCCTCGCCTGAGCAATAGCATAGACCTTCTACAATTGAGATTAATCGACGCAGAGTATCAGTTTGACCGCAAGAAGTTGATATTTTATTATTCAACACACAAGAGGATTGATTTTAGAGATTTAGTTAGAGAATTGTTTCGGATATACAAAACAAGAATCTGGATGTGTGCTGTTATTGGTATTCCATACATGCCTAATGTGGATAGTAACCATACATCTACTGAGACCAATACCAGCAGTAACGGCAATATTCACGACTCAAGTCCTTTATTGACTAAACCCACGCCTTTCAACGGTCAATTTACATCGAGTGCATTTAGTGGTAACTATTTCAATCCTGGTATGCGATCAAACTCGTTGCTGGAACAGCAGTATGGGGCTGTCACTCCACAGACCGCACCTGCACCATTGAGCAATCCACCAGGCAATCAGTTTTCTGGTTTTTGGGGTAGGGAAAGTATATCGGGCATTCTGTCTAACCATGTTCAGGGACATTTGCCAGGTTTTATTCCACCAGGAGAAGTGTTATCCCAACAGCTGAATTTTGGTGCGCCCCCATTACTCAATGATCCATTCAAAAGTGCATCTTTGGGCCGACCCATGAGGGCAAGCGTGGACGTAATGCAAGCGCCTGCTTTATGCAAAAATTCCTATGGATCAAATGGTCATCAACAGAATCAAGGTTCAGTGCCTAGAAAGTTCCTTTGATGTCATATTCAGTTGGTGCATGGTATGAAAATGTTCTCAGAGATTACTTAGGCTAGAATTTTTGCTGGGGAAACTGCTTCGGATACCTAGAAGGAGTAGAAAGTAGGGCTAACGTAGAATAAATGATGAGTTAGGACAAAATCGGCAGGGAAAACATATACATAAATAAAATTAGGGTATGAACGAAAAGACTGGTAATAAGGAAAAAATTACCTAAAAAAAAATCAAGAAACTAAAATATTAAAAAAAAAAAAACCTTTGACAAAATAATTATAAGAAGACTGACTAGGAATGCATCAGGATAAGTCAGAATAGGGCTACAGGCAAACTCATTTTGAAATTGATATTTCCGGACTTTAAAATACACAGTGCTTTGTTCGCACCACAATATATAGAACTATGTAATTGGATTCAAATAGATTTATGCACTATAAAGAGAATATGACTATTTTGGAATGTAGATTACAATTACTCCCATTATGAGATGTTGACTCCCCCCTCCTTCATTCTTAGTAGAAGAGCGTTAATAGAATCGATTGCAAACGGTTTGCCAGAGTCGCCGATCGGTAGTCATATTACACAAAAGGAAACAATATACCAAATTAGCATTATTTTCCTGAATATACACGACATGCAACTGGGAAAAATTTTTCTCAAAAGTTACACGACCTGATTACAATTACATGAATAAAATATAATCGAGTCAATTCCGTACTTAAGTTGCTCAATATAATATCAGGTCTTAAACTTATACTGGAGAATGAACTTTCAACCTAGTGACTACTTAGTTGATTTAAACATTGATTTTGATTCAGTCTCACCTGGGACCGAGACATCTAACAATGACTTGGATTTATTTACCCAGACTGACTTTTTCGATTTGGATGTATTTGCGAAGGATTCCGTTCCTCCTAGTAAGCAATCATCCCAAGTGCAAAGTAAGGTATTAAGCGATGAATCACAAACAAAGGATGAGGTACTTTACGGAAGGAGAGAGTCATCCAGCCGAGGGCTGATTTCGAAGAAAGATAAGTCAGTGGAAGAGCTCTCGAGCGAGGATAAAAGAAGAAGAAACACAGCAGCAAGTGCCAGATTCCGCATAAAGAAGAAGATGAAGGAGCAGCAGATGGAACAAAAGGCCAAGGAACTCCAGGAAAGGGTTAACCAATTGGAGAAGAAGGTCAAGACCTTGGAAATGGAAAACAAGTGCTTGAAGAACTTGATACTCCAGAAGAATGATCAAAAGAATGATGATCTTTTGGAAACCATTAAGAAAAGATCGGCCGCAGGCTCCTCCAATATTTTTGAGTATACAAGCTAGACCGAAACAGGCATAGTTTGCCATTGCCATTCCTTTTTCAGCAGGAGGCAACTATTTACACCTAAAATGCTAGATCCAACTCTAACGATTAATGACTTCAATTCAACATGAATGCGTTTCAAATTCATAATTATTTCCAACAAATATTTATGTTATTTGTCAAAAAAAAAAAATTCTCTTCTATTTCATAGTTTTGAGTATACAGTGATTGTAATTAAATATTTACGTTCCTACGTGTAGAGATACACGATTAGAACCTAGTTCTCCTATAGAGTAATAGTAAAATAACATATAGAGCACTCGTTTCTGTAAAATGACTACTCGTACTGTCTTCCAGATGTATTCTCACACCTATTAGTGCAGATACTACAATGCTGAGTAGCTACCTATGTATATGCATAGGGACAAGTGCTTTCATAGCTTTCGTGGTTTGCTGACTTATCAGCACTACAACGATTTTAACATTTCGATGGAATTGCGGAAGAGGATTTAGGACTTAGATTTAAGAGCGCGCCTTTGATAAGACAATAATATATTATACTTTATTACAACCAAAGTAATTATCTGGGGAATCTGAAGCAGACTCTGACTTGGTCGTCTTTATAATATGAGTCTGGAGAATCATAATGATCTGACAGGATCTGAAGACGATTCGATGATTGACTTAAAGCAAGCTTACAAGCAGAATGAGGGGAGAGATTTAGTTAACACTTCATTTCATGAACCCCAGTATACTGAAATCCCTTCTACCGAAAACAAACCAGAAATACAGAGATCAGTATCACCGCGTGAGACGATTGAATATAATGATGGTAGCAGGGAAATTGTACCTCATCTTGGAATTTGGCGCCAAAAGGATAACATAGACTTCAAGAGTTTCGTAGAAATTTACCAAGAGCAGATTGACCTCCGGGTGGCATCGTCGAACAATCCTACAATAGTAATGGAGCTAGACCTAGATGGAAATATTAAACATATTAGTCCTAATTGGGAACAAATAGTAGGCACAAAGATTAAGAAAATCGTGAATAAACCTATATCTAATATAATAATTGGAAACAATGAGGATGACAGATTGGTTTTCAATAATGCAATGAAGCAAATGATACTAGAGGATACTAGCTACAAAGTGAAGTTTATTACTGCGATGAATGATGGGTTTGATGACACAACTAATCCACGGATTCTGATTCATTCTCCCAAGAATTCAATATCACTCAATCTGGACGCAGATGTTGCGCCAGAATTAGCATTACAAACTAAAGAAGACGAGATATATGCACTTAGCGATTTGGCTAGTACTGTCAGTTCGAAATTATCCAACAATGGGGACCTAATAGAGCTTGAGGCTCAAGGCATCTTAATACAAGATTTAGTCACCAAACTACCTACACATTCAATTTGGACTGTTAGACCTTTTATTCCAATTACATTGAACTTAAAATTTCCAGAAACTCTCATAAATTTGCTAGGATTTGGGGCTGAGATTTTGGAAGGCTACTTGATAAACTTACAGAATATGGGAATCATTGATGAAGATTCAGTTCCGCCGCCTAAAACAATAATTTGTAGGATATGCGAACAGCCTATTCCTGCTTGGTTTATTGAAAGGCACAGCGAAATATGTGTCGCTGAACATAGAACCACCGAAGATTTACAAGCTTGTCATGATGCCATATCAACCCAAAGGGAATTGATCTTGAAAATTTCCGAGAGTTTATGGAATCTGCAACAACAGGGCTACAACTCTGGGGAGCAGGATATATACTCCTTTTCTAATACACTGCTGTCCGGTTTATCTTCTCCCTCATCTGCATCGCTGTCCCTTACGAACAGTGGAATAGTAACGGAGTATAAAAGCCTACCGCTCCCTCTATTATCTCCTGCTGATTCTCCAAGGATGTCAATGCAATTGAGTAAAAATCCGACAGAGGTACAATCGATGTTGCAATCAAAGAAATTTCCTTTTGGCATATTTCGGAGGTTGATCGAGCTATGTGATGAAGCACTATTGATGAACCCAGTGGATTCCAATGCACCGGATGAACTAGCATTTAGCCCAGGAACAAAGGAGGCTATTAACTACGTAATGAATTGGAAGTCTTTTGAGACATCCGATTCTGCGATCAGAGCTATAATTGAAGATACACAAGTATTGGTAAACGAAAAGGTAGAATTACTATCTAGACTATTCTCTATTGTTCAGTATTCCAAAAAGATATTAATCGAAGTCGATAATGGAGTCCTTGGGATAGTCAGAGATACTGTTCATCGAATAAGAGAACATAGATTACTACAAGAACAAAAACTTGATGTAAGGAGCAGACTGAGTGACAAATCCTCGAGCGATTTGTTGAAATATGGTGGTTCTACTGATAGCGAGTTATTTGTGGACAAGAGTAATACAATTGAGTCACCTCAGCCGTCAAGGGTTTGTTCGCCACCTCGGGAGTTAGTTGCAGATGACATCTCAGAGAAGCATGATCAGCGAGTTAAGTCTTATGCGCCCAAAGATTTATTATTAAGAGGAAGAAGAAGTAGCATCTCATCCAGCGCATCTCCTTCCATATATATTCCTGCATCAGGGTCTTCGGATTCGAAGTTTGGAGAAAGCGAAGTAATAAGGTCTTTTAATGAATTGGATTTAAATAGAGGGGCTACGATAGATTCCATTGATGCTTCACCTAGGAGACATTTGTCACCAGCTCCATACGTGGACAAGCACAACTTTTCATCATTCCAAAAGAATACGAATTCTAGATTAGAATCGAGTACTCCTTTGGCATCGCAGCATGACATGCCTGATTTGATAACAAACCTCGAAAGACATTCATCTGATGATAGGACAACGCGCGGTTCAAGTGGGAGTACGCCTTTAGGAACAAGCTCTCCTTACACTAAGAGCGCCAATAAGCCTCCCCTTTCGCCTCTTTTAGTGTCGCTGGCTTCTAGCGGAAAAACGGTAACAGGGAATATAAAAGATTATGAAATTATTAAAGCAATCAGTAAGGGTGCTTTTGGCAGCGTTTTCTTAGCCAAGAGAAGATTAACTGGTGAGTACGTTTCAATTAAATGCTTGAAAAAGAGGGATATGATTGCAAAGAATCAAGTCTTGAACGTCAAATCGGAGCGAGCAGTAATGATGAGACAAACCGACTCTCCGTATGTTGCACAGCTCTATTGTAGCTTTCAAAGCAGGGAATACTTGTACTTGGTCATGGAATATTTAAATGGTGGAGACTGTGCAACTTTGCTAAAAGTTTTGGGGACACTAGGTAATGATTGGGCCAGAAGATATATTGCCGAAGTTATTGTATGCATTGATGACATTCATCACAGAGGAATTATTCACAGAGATTTGAAACCCGACAATCTTCTTATTGACAAGAATGGACATATTAAGTTAACAGACTTTGGTCTTTCAAGGATTGGAGTGGTTGGGAGGCAACGACGAACCGGAAGAAAGAGTAGCACATCAGAACAAGCAATTGAAATATTTCGAAAAAGTCTCAGACTGTCTAGTAGCCAAGCGCTTCAGCTCCAGGGCTCAATATCTGATTCACCGATTTTGGATTCAGGTCATAGACGTGATCTTTCTGAAAGCAGCTCCAATTTGTCTTATTTTGAATTTAACAAGTCACAATTTCAAAGTTCGGCTGCGTCTTCACCGATCCTTCACAATCAAGATCCTTTGATGCCTAACATGACTTCAACACGATCAGCTTCGATTATTCCAACTATTAAAGGCCTGAGGTCTGGATCTGGAACTGTAGAATCACCGCTTTTAAGGCCCTTAATTCCTCGTACTTCGTCGGAAACTTCATTTTCCTTATTCGACGTCGATACTCCTATTAGTCCTCACCAAGGAAATCTCGCGATGAACTCATTGGCTCTTTATGATCCTAGTAGTGATAATTCAAAGGAGCTAATAAAGTTTGTGGGAACACCGGATTACTTGGCGCCGGAGACTATAGAGGGCCTTGGTCAGAGCGAGGGATCTGACTGGTGGTCTTTAGGTTGCATTCTTTTCGAGTTTTTATTTGGTTACACTCCATTTCACGGTAATACTCCCGATCAAGTGTTTGAGAACATCCTCAGTGGAAAAATAGACTGGCCTCCTTTGCGGGAGGAAGATGAAAAGGAAATATGCCCCCCCGAGGCAAAAGATTTGATTAAAAGGTTGTTGACCTTGGATCCAACAGAGAGATTAGGCTACAATGGTTCAGAGGAAATTATCAATCATCCTTACTTCAAAAATATCGACTGGAATACGCTTTTTGAATCAGAACCACTGTTTGTACCGTCACTTAATAATCCGGAATCTACCGACTACTTCGACAGCAGAGGTGCGGACTTAATGCCATTCCCAAAAGATGACTCGGATGAAGAGAATAAAGGAATCACGGTTGCAGAACAGCAGAACTTTGATTCATCGTTCAAAAATGACTCTCGCGACGATTATTATTTCAGTTCGAGAAGAAGTAGAGACGAAAGCGTTTCGAATAAAAGCAATTCCTCCAACAGTGCTGTGCCAATAAGAAGAGACAGAAGAACCAGTAAGCTAGCGGATCCTAGTGAGTTTGGCTCATTCTACTTCAGGAATTTGAATGTGTTAGAGAGGGCTAATAAAGATGTCATTAATAAACTAAAAAGTGAGCATTTGGAACATAGGAGCAGCTTTTCCTCTTCATCGTCGGAATCAACGCCGACATCTAAGCCAAGGGGATTCTCTTTTAATTCTGCATCAACCAGTCTAACCGCTGGAAATTCTTTCAAGCGACCAGTATCCCCGATATCGCAGATTCAAAATAGACAAGAGAGGAAACCTCCGTCAGACAGCGTGCATTATAAACACGAGAGAATAGGTTCTGCTGTCAGTACATCAAGCGATGACAATACGGATGGATTTAGGATTTCGCCCATAGTAGAACCCGCAAAACTTACTCAGAAATCCTCTTTGAACTCTTTGTCAAGGCAAGTCTTCAGAGGAGGAGAATATTCTCCGTCAAGTTCAGACACCGAAGATGTTCGGTCACTGGCGTTACTCAGAATCCAAAAGCGACGTGAAAGTATTCGAAAACAAGGGTCATCGAGCAGGACTAGTTCATTTTCGAATATTAAGGAAATCGGAAAACGTCATTCTTCAGATTTTGTTTTCCACGTTTATGATGTGCTTTACTGTGAACCCATTTCAGTAGTGCGACACACTGTTGCGAATATGATGGAGAGATTAGGGTGTTTAGTTGTAGCAGTTTCAGATGGAGATGAATTTATAAGGCGAGCGACTGGTCAAGTCAAGTTCGATATAATATTCACTGCCATGAGATTACCAAAAGTTGAGGCACCTGATGCCGTCAAACTTATCAAATACACCTCGAGCATTAATTCGGATACTCCAATAATAGCAGTTACCGGTTTTGCGGAAGAAGCGCACGAATCAGCAGCATTTGATGATGTCCTTGAGAAACCAATCGATTCATCTGATTTAAAAGCTTGCCTTCAGAAGCACTGCAATAAGGACGACGAAGCAATTGAATCAGATTCTGACAATGCATTGAGAAGCTGAGACTTTATAGTGAAGTTCGAGTATCTTTAGTCGACCCTATTTTCTTCAGACCCTTTCCTTGTGCTATCTCTATTTTTCATAATGAACGAATAACATTCTTCTTCATTCTTTAAATAGTGATCCCTATACCACTTAAGCTGCTCTATGCTTTCTAAAATATCAGATTTCGCTGTATGGTTTCCTTTCTTCGTGGGAAACAATCTCATCAACTTCGGGTTATGACGCATACCTATTTCCATGACCGAAGAAACATCAATCAAACGATAATGCAAGTAGTCTACAACTTGGGGAAATTCCCTCATCATGAAGAATTTATCCATGTATACAGAGTTGCCTGCCATCAACGCCTTCTTTGGCTCGATATATTTTTTGATATAGTTCAATAAATCAGTTTGAATCTTCGGAAGTGTACATTGAGGATTATTCAATACCTTGTCTATTAAACCTGACTGACCATGATGACTTAAACACCATTCATTCATGTCATCCAAAACTTGCTTTGGATAATATATAGTAGACTCAAAACCATCTTCATCTATGATTTCAAAATTACCGTCCGTAATTATGCAACATATTTCAATAATGTGATCATTAAAGACGTCTAAACCAGTCATCTCACAATCTATCCATACCACCGGTTTTTGTATCTTTTTGTTCTTCGATCTAACTATCGTTTGCATCAATTCAAGAGTTGCAGCTGAGTGATCGTTATCGGTAGACTGCGTGGACGGAACCTTCTCAGAATCGTCAGACAACTTGACCCTCTTGGCTGGTTGATCAGATACTGACCTTGTCATGGAGAAAGATGCATTTCTATATTTCCTAAAAAGTGATCTAAACATTAGACACTACTACCTAGTTTATTTCTTCAGTTTTTTTAGTGGTCTCTTGAAAAATAAAACGAAATGAGTAAAGTTCAAAAATAGAAAAAAAAAAAAAAAAAATAATACCCAAAATAGTCCATCCATCTCATATAAGGAACCGATCTTACTCGATATGTTGACAAACTACCAACGGTTTTTGGATCGCATCTACTTATGGTACTTCATAGTCCATATACCGATAACAATTCTTATCGACTCCTGTCTTGTGATTCCAAGAGACTCTCTCTTGGACGTTCAACAGTCGATCATTGACTTCCACATAACAACCAACAAAGATTTTCTTTTAGAAGAGAGACCACTTTGGCTCCAGGTCTTTGGATTCTTCGAAATGGCATGGCAATTGCCCTTCTTCTTTTACGCGATAAGAAGCATCAGACACCAAGACGTGCGATCCTATCCTTTCATGATAGTGTATGGATTGAACGCATTCCTTACTTCGCTAGTTTGCTTTGTGTACGTCATCGTTGAAGGACCAAGCCACCTCTTGACCATTGAAGAGATCTCCAGACTTGCATCGCTCTACGTGCCATACTTAATTCTACCATTCGTGCTTATGGTGGATTACATCAGACGATCTGTCATATTGAGTGAGCAATACATATATAGCGATAAAAAAACGTTATAGATAGCCTCAGTTGTATTTAGCCAATAAATCATCAACAAACTGGATATACTGCTTCTCTGCATCTTCTTGGCTTGTACCCTTCAAATCTTCCCAAGCCTGCCATTTGTATTTGCCTTTAAGATCAAAGATCCCAGGCTTGGCTGTGTCATTGTCGCCTACTGTCGCCTGCTTGTACAACCCGTACAACTTTAACAATTCGTCGTCCGCAGGACGCGTCTCCATGTCTTGAACGGCTGCCGCCTTGTCTGTAAACTCTTGTGAAACCATACTTTCTACTCGTTCTATGTTTCTCTCCACTAGAAGGATCGCTCTTATGTGTTCTCTCTGGACAGTGTGCAGGAATCACACACCAGCGAAAACCCAACACCAAAATGGACACGACACTACCATATCACGTGCCCACATCAGCTGACGGGTGGGTCATTTATTTTTCCTCCGTAAATTTCGCTCGGCAGGGACATACGTAGTTTTACGGACTAAGCGGATATAAATCATCGTAATCCCAAAGAGGATCTTGTTTGGAAGTGCGCTTACAAAGCGGCCAAGCGTGCTGCCATATTGATTTGAAGGGAAACGGGACGGTATTATATGTTAACTCCATTCATATCCGTCGCTTAGAAATGAATATATATTTAGAGCTACAGATAGAGGATAATATATAATCGCGATTACAAATAGATTAGGAGTAGAAAACCCTGAATCACTGGTATTTATTTGCTTGACTTGAGAAGTTTGTAGGATCAGAAAAGTTAGGTCGCAAATACTCAAGTTGCAACAAGAAACCAAAATCAAAATATAGTTAAGTCACAATATTAGCTACGAGATAGTTTAGCTAAGGGATAATTCAGCTAAGGGACAGCTTAGCCAAGGATCATTTTAATTAAAAAACGGTTTAACGGCAGGAAACTTTTTCTTTGAGCCCGGAAGAAGGTGAGAAGAAGCTAAAGAGAACTGCAACATTAATCTAGCGGGAATTCGGATCAGTCTGTGAGACTAACTGAATTGACGAATTATTTATTAACATAGCCAAGTATAGACTCTGACTAGGTGAGAGCGGAAATGGCTTCGTGCAAGAATCGTAAGCAAGATTGGCGTCTTGAATATAACAAGGACATAGGGTGGTACCAGTACGTAAACACGAAGGACAACAGCGTGACCTTTGATTTACCGTGCGAAGTGAATTATGTGCCCGGTGCGAAAAATAGAAACTTCTTTGGAAGGATTATGACGGGCAGTTTGGGTGACGTTAACAGAGACGGAGAGCGCAAATCGATGCTCGCGAGATTGGGATCTATTTTGAGACATAGGAGAAATGACTCGCGGTCGAAGTTGGGGGATATGGTAACGTCGGCGCCTGGCAAGGAAAAGGTTGTGGAAGACAAGAATGATGAGGTTATTCCTGCAGAGGATCTGACACAAGTGGAATATGAAAATAATGATGATCTTCGTGCATATTATAACAATAGCGTAATAAGTGATTTTGATAATGACCTATTTTTAGTTGGCAATTCTGACTATTCCAAGAATTTCGCTGGTACGTCAATGCTGATGCACTCCTCATGTTCTCTAACGGAGGATGACGAATCCATACGATCCTATTACGACGACGAGGAGGGTCGCAATATACAAATGCTCGATCTTGATAGGGAGAAAGAGCTACATGAGTTGCGAGTGCAATTTATGAGAGAGATGGAGTCGTGAATTAATTTGCTTGTAAATAGGTGCAGAAATGATTTAATGATTAATAAATTACACTACGTATGGAGAAGCTCTGTAGTATTCGAGACTTAGACCTCTAGATTGAAATCGAAATCGATATTGCTGATGAATTTGTCCATTGCGCCAAGACATCTGTAAGTGGAGGAGGCGATTTTTGCCTCGTTCTCAGTTTTTTCTGCTAAATTCTTTTTGTAATTCTTCTTTGCATCGACAATAGCTCTTTCATTCTCTTGTTTTTTCAAGTCGTCATAAAAAACCCTTATAGTCGTCTTTAATCTTGCGAAGGCATCGCTGCCGTCGTTGTCTGCAGTCTTCTTATTCAAGTTAGACTTGAGTTCGGCCTTCCTTATCTTGATTTGATTCAATTTTCTATTTCTCTCATTAACTTTCGACATGGTGGAAAGTGATTCAGAATTATTGTGTGCTTTAGTTTGCAGAACTAGGAAGTCCTCGATTTTATGAACTTCTTGCATCAATTGCTTCACCCTTTCAAAGTCATTTTCTTGTCTTGCTATTTTTATTTGATCCATTAACTTGGTTTTCTCGTAGACAGCATCATATGCCCGGAAGTTTGACTGAAGTTTTCTCTTCTTTGCAACTATATCATTGACATCCTTATCAGATATTCCTCTACTTGTGAGATGTTGTATCTGCACAAGTTTTTCATTGACGTCATCCAAGAAAGGGGTGGCTTCTCCAGTCTTGTTCAATTCATTGATATATCTGTCAAATTCTTCATGCAAAATTGGGGAATCAGAAAAAATGCTTACCGGAAAATCTTTCTGTTGGTCTCTGTTCTGACTAACGGTTAGATATATATCACACTTGAAGTTTGGAACTTGATACGCCTTCTCAGGGATATTCTTTATATCGACTATTTTGACCATTCTGTACATGGTCTGACGCAGTTTTCTATCAAAACCAATGTTAACACGGCCGTAACAGTCAAGAACAGCCTCATTGAAGTCACTATGGAAACAGTACTTGACCAAAAATGAGCGTCCTAGTTTGACTTTATTTATGTCTTCCAATGTAGCCTTTTCAGAACTTCTTCTCTTAAATTTACTGGACGTACCACTACCCCATACAACATCTTCTTCATCGCCATATCCGTACTCATCCTCATCTTCTTCATAGAAACCCCCGGCCTCATCATTGTCTTCATCGACCTCATCTTCATCCTCAGAATAATCCTCGTACTTCCTCCTCTCTTTGCGCGACTTTTGTTCTCTCTGCTTCCTCAACTCCCCTAATTTGTCAAGCTTTGAGCTTTTATTGGATCCGACCTTGGCCCTGTTACTAGACCTAGTAGCCTTGACACCACCTGTGGCTCCTTGGGACTGTTTCATTCTTTCGCGCAAATATATCTTCTCATTGTATGACTCCATTTCTTGAGACCTCTCGAATAATATTTGCTCTCTTTGGATCTCGTCCATGGAAAGTAACTGTTCTCGATCTTCTTCGTCTCTATATTTTCCTTCAAGGGGATATGGATTCTTCAAATCCTCTTCCTCCTCTTCCTCCACTTGATCGTCCATAGACTCTTCATATTTGTTATCAAAATCGGGTTTCTGACTAGCACCATCTCCTTTGTCCTCCTCGTCATCATCGCCATCTCCTTCAAACTCGAGGTCGCTGGTTTCAATTTTCCTACCTTTTGAATCAGAAAGGTTCGAATCATTTACTGGAGATTTCTCGGATTCCGATTCAGATCCTTCACCTGCCAAAGCCAACAAATCATCATCTAAATCTGACATTTTTTATACTGGTATTTACTTTTAGTTGATGATTCTCCAATTCACCTTTCAATATCACTTGTCAATTCAATACGACATTTTTGAATAATGTCGTATTGATAGGTGTAATGATTCTTGGGAACGATCTTCCCTGTTTACCATGTCACTAACCCATTCTTGTAGTATAGTACACGCATTTCTTTAGTTCGTATTATGTTATCCGTAGGCTAAAGTCAGACTTTGCTCTCCTACTACAGGGAATCTCTATTTGATATGGTCCAGGTTCTAAGGCAATGTAGAGAATATTCGCACAGATAGACACGATGGACTTCGATCAATAGGAACATTACGTTAAATAGAAATGCTTAGAAATCATTTCTGTTATTATTCTAACATTACTTTCAATTACAAGATACATAAGAGATTTGTGCGCTTGAAACAGTAATTACATTGATAAAGGCGCATGTATTCTGTTCAAAGAACTTGGGTACCATGAGGAAAGTGAACGTTACTATTTCTATCAGCACAAGCCCATATAGTAGGTGGCCAGAACTCCCTTAATTCAGAATATCTACAGTCATGTGTTAAAGTTTGATTTTATTACTTTGACTAATGCTAGTGTGAAATAAAATACATTATGCTCCAAAAATGCATGTTGATGGATTAGCACCACCCAGAGTTTACGCAAAGGATGTGCCGTGAAGGTCAACATTTATCGTATTCGAAAATAAAAGCTCATTTCTTTGATGATTTCTTAGCAGCCTTCTTTTCTTTCTCTTCTTGCTCCTTCAAGACTCTCTTAACTATCTTTTGTTCTTCAATCAAAAAAGCTCTCACAATTCTGTCTTTAACACAAGAAGCGCATCTAGAACCACCATATGCCCTCAGGACAGTCTTGTGGGTTTTCGACACCTGTGCGTATGCTCTTGGCCTCAAGGTAGAAATACCACTCAAGTTAGAACCGCAATCTCCACATTTAGGTCTTGAAGCATTCTTTTTAACATGCTGAGCAATCAATTTTCCACCTGGGGTCTTAACGACCTTAATCTTGTTAGACCTGGTGTTGTAAGGGTTTCTTCTTCTATATGTTACACGTTGAGCCATCTTGTTATTACAAGTCTTAATTACGGTTCGACTAAATTTTTCACCTCCATAAAGCTAAATGCGAACTGACAAGTGACACAAAAGAAATCGAGGAGGGCTGACGCTGGTTGCACGTGACATGCGTGACTGCGAAATCTACGACCTACTATCTCTACACCTTTATAACTAATACTTGATGTATGTATTAAACATCGTAACATACGAAGCTCTTACTTTCACTCCGGTGTCACGAATAATAGACCATACAAATTTTATAGAATCGCTGTTGTAAGCAGAAGCATCTTTCTACCATAGTAGACCACCAAAATCTCATGCTATTACGTGAAGGGATTATAAAACCTATTGCGCTTAACGCAATCTTCTAGCTTCACGCTCAGATTCCATCAAGCACAAGATATCGTTCTCTCTGACAGGACCCTTGACGTTTCTGACAATAGTTCTGGAAGAGTCCTCCAAGAACTCAACTCTGACTTGTGTAACACCTCCTCTTGAACCGGTTCTTCCCAAAACCTTGATAACCTTAGCTAAAGTAACTGGAGTTTTCGTATCCTGTACTTGTTAGTAAACTGTTGATTAATCATTCCCTGCTTCCTTATACTCTCTCGCCAACAGCAATCAATGATCAATAGCAATAGAGACTATAGAAGATTATGCACTGTAGTTCGGCTCTCAATAGAAATACACATACCATCTTGCTAATACAACTATTAATAAATGACAAACAAATTGAAACCAAGTTTTTCACTTGAAAAATTCAAAATGCAAAACCCGTGAAAAGTTTATGGTAAGTGCACGCTGAAAATAAAACTGTCCCAGGTAGTGCACCTCGGCGAATTTTAAATACAGATTAGATCAGAAGTTTTGCAGTTTAAGTCACGGAACAATGTCAAGCAGTGATTGTACGAGATGATCAACTTAAAAAATTCATGAAGATTCAAGATGGTGGCCCCACAGAGAGAATTAATTGATCAACGTAACAGTAGTTAACAGTAGTTAGATCACTAATGTCATCATGTAGTTTTATCTTATGAAATCTGAGAATTCCTTGCTTTCGTACAAGCAGCTTTAATATTTTCTATTGATAGGCGCGTACATCTTTTTGCCACAATCTGCAATAACAAAAAGCTGAGAAGAGATAACTAGAAGGGAGGAAAGAAGAGCCAAAAGAAAAGAAAATGGACACTTCGGTAAAGAGCTCACAGGAAGATGAAACAAGAAGCGTAGAGCGAAAACCGAACCTGATCACTTATTACCAATCTACGGTCGATTGGATTAGACATGCCCTTGACTGGAAGCAGACAGATCAAAGTGCAGAGAAGAAGATTCTCTCACATCTAGAATTCTACCCAGAGCTGGACAGTACAAGGAAGGCTGAGGTTATAGATACAGAAATCAGTGGTGGTAACCACATTCATGAGTTTTATATAGAGAACACAGCTCAGCCGATGGCGAGGGCAGATGGCAAAAAAGAAGAGCCACTTAACATTGTGATGCTACACGGGTACGCTGCTTCTCTCGTATTGTTCTTGAATAACTTCAGTTTGTTTTCTAAGGTTCCCGGAATCCGTATTCATGCTATCGATATGTTGGGATTTGGGCTTTCTTCTCGACCCAAGTTTCCTCGGTTCCCTGCGAAGACAGTTAAAGAAGTCGAAGACGTTGAAGGTTTTTTCATAGACTCAATAGAAGAATGGAGAATCAAAAGAAATATAAACCGCTTTGTGCTAGTCGGGCATTCCTTGGGTGGTTACCTTGCTTGCGCATATGCTTTGAAATATAATAGAAAAATGGAAGCGACAGGCGAAAGCCTAATCAGCAAACTTATATTGGTAAGTCCAGCTGGCGTTGAAAGAAATAAGTTTTCTTTATTGAAAAATAATAGCGAGCCAGATGTTATCTCAGAACTGGAGAGGCAACTAGAAAATACCGAAAATCCGCAAGTTGATGTCGCGAAGGAGGTCACTTTGGATCAAGAAGATATAGTGACAGGAGAACGAATACCCGAAACAGAAGATCCGGCTAGCAGGTCCGAAAGGTTTGTGCGCTTTTTATGGCAGAATAATTTTTCTCCCTTTTCTGTGGTTCGTTCGCTTGGTCCACTTCGATCCAAATTGATATCTCGCTGGACTCTGCGAAGATTCAGTGAGATCTATGGGGAATCTCCAGAAAAATTTGAGGATATGCATAACTATTTTTACAGGATATGTAATGCGAAAGGATCTGGAGAGTTTGCAATTACAAGGTTATTTCACCCGTTTGTTTTAGCAAAGCTCCCTTTACTAGACAGGTGTCCTGGTGCATTTGTACCCATGAATTTGCCATCCTTATGGATATATGGAGATCATGATTGGATGAACCGTGATGCTGGTAAAGAGATTGTTGACGAAATCAACGAATTATCAAAAAAGGATTCTATCCCTTCCTTGGCCGAATTTAGTATAGTTAATGAAGCAGGTCATCATGTTTATCTCGACAATCCTAAAACATTTAATGATGTGGTTTTCTCCTTCATTGGAGAACAGCCAAGATTGCAGAATTGATATTTTTATTTTAGATAGTATAGAACTTATTATGTAAATATGGCTTAATTTAGAGGATTACTAGCAAAACTTTGAAAAGAGTTCTTCACTTCTTTTTGATACATAGAGGTTGAATTTCTGTAGATTATCAAAGTGAGTTCTTTTCAAGTTGTTAAATTGAACTTCGAGATCATTACGCAACTCTTCTTCCTTCTGTTTTATATCAAATTCCAATGCTCTTATATGTCTTAAAATATTGTTCGAGAATAGATTTAGACCCTGTGAGATTTGAGAATATTGTTTATCTATGTCAAACTCTGCCTCTCGAGGTAAGTTCATTTCTAGTAATGATGTTTTTTCCGTAGTCTCATAAAAACAAGAAGTCACATCAGGCGGTTTATGGTCTTTAGAATCGAAGGCTTCTTTATTAATACTATGACATTCCTCTCTAATCCTTTTTCTTTCTTCCATCAACGTCGAATTAGCAACGAGGTCTAAATCTGAACCGGTTACATTTGAGGAGATGACAGATTCAGTATTTAAGCTTCTGTGTTCATCAGTAGACACTTCTTGCTTTGAAGGAAACATTTTGGTGCAAGCAGATTTGGACCGACGGAACTTGCTGGCATTGGACTGAAGAGGATTCAAAGGAGGTTGTGTTTCAATGTCATTTCTTACATTTTGGCTATCGGACTTCAAAACAGTTGGTCGCTTCGAGCCTTCAAAAGGAGAAGAACAAGGCTTCCGTTTGTTGATTGTTTTCGGTAAAGGTGTAGGAGTCGGTTGCGAATCTGGAGCAATGTCGCTGATAAGCTGATCATTGTGCACAGGCACGTTCCTTTTCTTATGGGGAGAGGCAGATATAGGGGATGAAGAAAACTCCCAAATATCCTTACTCTCACGTTTTTTACTAACTTTACCATATCTTTTGGAGGCGCATTGCAAATTTCTAGCCAAGACTGATGGTGTGATATTTGCCTGGCTATTGGATGTCGCAACTGAGTGACCAATTTGGCTGGACTTAGGAGCTTGATCTCTAATCTGTTTTGGAAGCTTTGAGGGAATCAGCCCTTGGTTAAAAGAGCACTTATTAGCAGATGCGGCAAGGGCCTGATCGTTCTGAGATAAATCGGGTACAGATTTTATTCTATCAGAGGATTTTCCTCTTCGATCTTTTCTATTGTAGGCTTGTTTTGAAACTGGTTGAGCCAGAGTTTTGGTCTTTATGATATCCAGGATTGCAAATCTAAAACTTGTTTTACCTCTCGCTTTTTCTACATATGAATTGAAGGAGTTCATTTGATTTAGAGTCCTGAGTTTTAGTTCAAGGATAAATGGACCTGATTTTTCTTCAGAAACTCGATCGTAGTTCCAAAACTCTGGTTGTTGGTTGAATACGAATCTAATCAATCCACCCTCAAAAAAATCTAGGTAGTGAAGCTCTCGAAGCTCAAAGTAGGACAGGGAAAAAGTCTCGTTTTCCGAAAACCAGACTATCAAGACCGTTCCTATTATTTGAAGAAGTAAAAGGTCTCCTCCGGAAAAGGACTTCTCGATCCGTTGCTGGGTGAAAGCAAACTCATCTAACTGAAATACATTTTCAAACTCTGTGCCATTCTCCGAAAGTAGCCTGCAGATCTTTTTAAAACTTCCACGATCTTTTCTTAAAAAAGTAGAAGAAACATCACATTCTATGTCATTTTCAGTGCGAGATGAGATATCTAGGAGGTAATTTGATACTGTGAAGTCGCTCTTACTTTCGAGTAAATCTTCAACGACTGATGGAAAAGTCGTGCCCACGATATCGCTGCAAAATTTAAAATTGCAGCCAACAGGGTCTTTACTCAATAGGATACCAGAAAGCCACCTTGTCAGGCTGTCACTAATCAAGTCTAAAACAACTTCTCTAACGATAGTTTTATCCTTTAAGTCTAGTTCCGTATTCTAATACTGTTAGTTAGAAAATCTCGGTGAAAAAAATTCATCTCTACTTACGATAACGACGGGCCAAAACTTAGCAACTCCTGGTAAGTATCTCTTGAACTCACCTTTAGTGACAACTAAAATTAAGATTTGGCTGAGTCTTGTTGGGATTGTAGTCAAGTCTTCCTGACATTGTTTGAAGAGATTTTCTAAACACTCTTCAAGTAATGCAAGTGTTCCATAAGTAAAGCACTCTTTCTGAATCCTAAAGAACAAGTTTTTAAAGCAATTATAGGTCTTAATACTTATAGTACCGCCTTTTGAAGTTATAGCCACACTGATTGTTTCTAAACAACCTATGAGCTCATTTATCGCTGACATGTGTATGTTGATTATCGCCTTTTTGACGCAAAAATTTCACTATTAGTGCCGAAATATATTATGAACTTAATTGTATTCTCAGAATCCTGATGTAGCTATGATGTGCTACTAATGGCGATAAGTTTATAATTCAGTAAGAGCTGCTAAGATAGGATGGTGACTCGTAATGATGACAATAATAGAGTAGTGCAGATACCAAATCTTATCACGAAAAAATTTTGGGAGGCAGATAGATATGATGATTCATAGAACCGTATAATAATATCATCATGGCCTCTGAAGAAGACAAAAGCAAAGTATTAGGAGACATCGGAGTTCCTGATAAAGCATTGGATGAAATTACCAGAAACAAGAAGGTACTCAATGCCTTTTATGATATTGTCAAAGAGTCGGATATAGAATCAGTAGATGAGAAATTAGTTCCTTTATTGCATTCATTGGCGGTTAGCAACAAAGGAGAGGAAATCAAAGGACGCAAATGGATTTCGGAAGATATTTTAAGCTCGAAGTTGAATACTAAGTTGCAAGTGACTGAAGCTTACAAGTATTTAAAAGACGAAGGAGAGAATGCAACTCTCGAAGGGATGGAGAAGGCTTCAGGAGTCGGGGTGAATCTTAGCGATGATGAAGTTGAAAGTTTGATTAACAAGTATTTGGAGTCTCGTAAGGATGAGATAGAATCAAAGAGGTATAGTGTGGTGCCGGCTTTGTTGGGAGACGCAAAGAGATTACCTGAATTAAAGTGGGCCAAACAGAGCTTGTTCAAGCCATGTATAGACAAAAAGATCTTGGAAATGATTGGGCCAAAGGATGAAAGAGATGTTATCAAAAAGGAAAAGAAGAAGAAGAAGGCTCTGCAGAAGGGTGACGATGATAAAGGGTCTGGAAAAGCTGGAAGTAGATCAATGTTCACTGAAGGTTTTCTTGGAGAGTTGCATAAGCCTGGTGAGAATCCACAAAAGTATCCTGAGCTAATGGAAGAACACTTGAAGTTCACTAAGGGTAAAGTTTTCACAAGGTTCCCCCCTGAACCCAATGGTTATTTACACATAGGCCACTCGAAGGCAATCATGGTAAACTTTGGGTATGCAAAATTCCATGGAGGTAACTGCTATTTACGTTTTGATGATACTAATCCCGAGGCAGAAGAGGAACAATATTTTACTTCGATTGAAAAAATGGTTGAATGGCTCGGATTTGAACCTTGGAAGATCACCTATTCCTCAGACTATTTCGACAAACTTTATGACTTAGCTGAAGAATTGATTAAGATTGGCAGGGGCTATGTTTGTCATTGTACACCTGAGGAGGTCAAGGCTCAAAGAGGTTTGAAGGAAGATGGCACCTTGGGGGGAGAAAGATTCGCATGCGTACATAGAAACCGGTCAGTAGAAGAGAACTTAGAGGAGTTTCGAAAGATGAAAAACGGCTTTTACAAGAGTGGTGAAGCAACACTCAGAATGAAGCAAGACTTGAATTCGAGCAATCCTCAGATGTGGGACCTAGTAGCATACAGAGTATTGAACAAACCTCATCATCGCACTGGTGACAAATGGAAAATATACCCTACGTATGACTTTACGCACTGTCTTGTGGATTCATTCGAAAACATAAGTCATTCCTTATGTACTACCGAATTCAGATTATCAAGGGAATCCTACGAGTGGCTATGCGACGTTCTTCACGTGTATAGACCAGCCCAGAGAGAATACGGAAGATTGAATATTACAGGGACTGTACTAAGCAAAAGGAAAATTGCGAAGTTAGTCTCAGAGGGCTTTGTAAGAGACTGGGATGATCCAAGGTTGTACACATTGGAAGCAATCCGTCGTCGTGGTGTGCCTCCTGGTGCAATTCTCAGCTTCATCAATACTTTAGGTGTTACGACGTCTACCACGAATATTCAAGAGGTAAGATTCGAAAGTGCCGTCCGAGGATATTTGGATCAGACCACCCCACGTCTAATGATGGTTTTAGATCCCCTCGAGATAGAAATTGAAAACTTGAGTGATGACTTTGAAGAACTTGTTGAAATTCCCTACAAGCCTGGAGACTTACCGAGGTTTGGCTCAAGAAAAGTTCCATTTACTAAGCATATTTTCATTGACAGCTCTGATTACCGCCTGGAAATCCAGGATGACTACTTCAGATTGGCACCTGGCCAACCGGTTGGTTTGATCAAAGTGCCTTTCAACATTCTGGTGAAGGACACAGTGAAGGATGCAAATGGTAAAGTTGTCAAAATCATTGCCCACTATGATAACGAAGGAAAACACCAAAAGCCTAAGACATACATTCAGTGGGTGCCTAAAGCGCTGTCGTTGAGAGTAGATGAAGTTAGAATCCAAAATCAGCTCTTCAAGAGCGAGAACCCCTCAGCGCATCCAGATGGTTTCCTCAAAGACATAAATCCAGACTCAGAACAGATCGTACTCGGCGCCGTCATAGAACCCGCTTTTGAAGAGATAGTTTCTAAGTCACCAATGAATATAGAAATAGAAAACAGCGCTTTCAACATCAAAGAGAAAAAGGGTAATGAAACTATAAGATTCCAAGCATTGAGAATTGGATACTTTTGTCTCGACAAAGATTCAACCGATAAATCCTTGGTGTTGAACAGAATCGTTACTCTTAAGGAAGACGCTGCAAAGAAATAGTCCTTATCTATTGTCAACTTAATCTAATATCACCTAATATCATTTTGTGTAATATCAGAGCGCTCAATGGGCTGCGAATAGCTAATTTTGTGTAGTAATCAGACATTCCCAAGTAGGCTTAAGTATGCTCAAGTACCCTGGAATACTCTTAGGCGTGCTCAAGTATTGTAAAGCAGTCTCCCCGTCACTATCATTATGCCAAAGTCTACGAGAAAGTACGGGGTAAAGTATTACTCAGCATGTTACGACTCACTTACTCACTACAAGCTCAACATTTTAAGCGCTACCAACGTACTCCGGACCGTTTTAGGGCGTGTGTGTGCATCTTTCCAAGCGATTCTTAGTGCGTTCGCATTCTAGTATTGAGTCTCCTTGCCGGATCCGGAGATCATCTCGCGAGATGCCTTATGCGTCGGTCGTGGCTAATGCGCCCTATTTGACAACTCAGAACATTCGAACAACTCAAACAATTAAAACAATAGCTGGAAGGGCTTTTTTTTTTCTTTGTTCTCCATATCCTCGTATGAGTAAATAGACCTCACAGTAAAGTACTAAAGTAAAAGACGCCTTAAAATTCACTTCATCTATAACTTGAATTTAAGGTTTATGATCTCGCTCTTCCTTTTCAGGCCAACTTCAACGCCGACTTATGCATTAGCCCGTCTATCTTTATTATTTGCCTACTGTTACGTTAAATTTACCACACATCGCGCTCATAATAGCCCGACACTGCATCTCAAATGAAGTACACCCCCATTTAGTGCGTCGATTCTCATCCCACTTTGAGCCTGCATGGGGTTGTCGAAAAGGCCCTTACGCGCGTTGTTACCCATATTGTCGACTCTTATCTCACAGTGAATCCAATCTGTATGCTGTGCTTCCTTGTACATAGGAGTTTTTACCTGATTAAGCAGAAATTTGACAACGGGGTCTAACTCAAAGAATATTTCCAGGGTATCCTCATTTTAGTCGAAGAAGACCACATAGTAAATACTTCAAATGATCGGAGCGTCTTCATGCCTCTTGATGTGGTATCTTGTTATTTGTTGTGCTGTGGTATCGTATAGAGTGGTGGAGAGTGTGGGGATATGCGCTTCTTTGCAGTCGTAAGAGACGCCCTGTTGTGCGCAAGGTTTCAGTGCTGCATATACTATTGAGAGAGAGAAAAAAAAAAAGAAACGCAACCCAAGGGGTGATCACACTATTATATAAGAAGTAGATAGGATCAACGTATTCAAGAACGAATTTTATTCCTTGTAGGGCGGACGATAGTGAGATTTTCTTTAATTGGTGGCCGCCGAAGAAAGTCTATATACTCCTTAGTAGGTAGTTCTTTCGAGATATTGGTTGATTCGGGAGCAATAAGCAGCTGAGGCAAAGATAGAGAGTCAGCAAAAGAGAGCGAGGCGCCATAGAAATAAAAAATTGCAGATCCTTTTGTGAAAACAAAAAAAGGAGGTTGTTAATTCTGAGCAAAAATAGTAAGACAGATAATAGCGATATTAGATAGACAATAGAGGGCTAGGGAATGCTTGGATTTAAAGTCAGCACTATGCCGGTGATGGGGGTTGATGTGAGGTACAAGTATGAGTTAGATCAGCATAATATAAATAAGGAGGAACAAAGTTCGGATGAGGAGACGACATCCAGTTTGAGCACTGTGTTGGGGAGCAATGAGCCTAATCGTATACTGAGTGAAGAGGAGGAATACCAGAAAGGCTTGTTGCGCCCAACGAACGGAAGCATGCCTGCGTTGGTTCGGAAGAAGTCAGGACAGTTAGTCAAGTCATCTTTAAAGCTCTCGAGTC
The DNA here is from genome assembly GCA_031081805.1 of Schwanniomyces etchellsii. Taxonomy (NCBI): domain Eukaryota; kingdom Fungi; phylum Ascomycota; class Pichiomycetes; order Serinales; family Debaryomycetaceae; genus Schwanniomyces; species Schwanniomyces etchellsii. Next base: position 258,408 of record JARYSY010000001.1, on the reverse strand, counting down.
TTACGAAGTCCATCTCGACCTCTTCCCTAAGTCCTGGGAAGTCTGTCCGGTTTGCTTCGCGGTTGGCTAATGTCAAAATGTTTGATGGAATGGAGTCGCCCCGTACAGTATCGACTGCGGAAAACAGTCCCATATGCTCTCCTCATATTCTCGAAGATCCTATCAGGCTCGACTATTTCGATTTTGACTGGGACAGAGAAGACATCAGTGACATCACGTCTGACTCATCAGACGAAGCTCCAGTTGAATACGGCTACTCATCGGAGATTGAAGTCTCAAAAAGTGATGTGGATAAGACCAAATATGAAATAGAAAGAACAGATGTCGTTGAGCCCAGATCAATATACGATAGATTGGATAAAGTGTGCTACTTGCAGTCTCTTCAATTGTCGGCCGACAAGCAGGATTTGTTCGGCTACGTGATGGTGAGAAACATAGCTTACGAGAAGAGCTTATCGATAAAGCTCACTATAGACAACTGGAAGTCCAGTATAATTATAAACAATGCAGCATATATCAATTCTTTTCCTTCAATCAACTATGATAGATTTAGATTCACCGTTAGTTTAAACAATTTTCCTAAATGGGCATCTGTGCAGTTTGTTATCAAGTATTGCGTTAATGGTGAAACTTACTGGGACAATAACAATTCTCAAAATTATCATGTTACATTACGTCCATACATATCTCATGGTTCTTCAAGGAATCCAAGAACAGTGGACTCTGCGGCGATTTTTGATCATTGGTTAAAAGTCTTGACAGAAAAAGATACAAATGGGGATTCCGAGTTGGACGTTGGTTTTCTTGCTCCTAGCAAGCAAAAGTCAGAATTTCATCATAGATACAACATCAATAATAATTGGGATGTTGAAAGGCTGTCGGATTACGAGCTCAAACCGCCAAAAATCAAATTGAGCTTAGATTCTTCTACGCCTTTGTCGAATTCCTCACAGCCAACGCGGGCGGCAACTCATCAGAGAACTAACACTGAACCAACGTTGGGTGAGCATGGTATAACTCGACCTGCATTCAAATCTAGTTTTTCACAGTCTGACATTTTGGCAGCCAAACCTCGTTACTCCAGATCTTATCGATCTAAGTACAATTCTGGAACGGAAAAAGAAAGCGAGCGAGTATTGGATGTCGAATCAGCACAATTCAATTCACAATCATACACTAAATTGATAGAAAGTTATTGTTTTTCTAATGGTCGAAAGCCATCAAAAACAAAAGAGACAGACTCAATTCTTTCTTCACCTCATAGCCTTTCAGTGCTGAGTTATAACGATTGCGTCTATATTTAAGGCATCTGATCAATAATAGTTAGAGTCTGTTATTGATATATCGTACATAGTATGTATAATTTTGTATTTGACTTTAAATAAATATTGCATCAGTATTTAATCCCGCTGCTTGAGGTTACTACTTCGATTACCCAAGAGAACAACAAAAGTGATAAGAGTTTCATGATAATAAGTACGCTCTTTCGGTCCAAAATTCGTCACCTATTATATCTCTATGATGCTCATGAATTGAAGCCTTTCTTTTTTTCTTATCACGCCTTTGCTTTTGGCGAGCAGTCAAGTCTTTTAGATTTTCGTTATTTCCCTCGTACTCACGAACGAGCACGGTTCCCTTTTTGAATATTTCCAATTCATTATTATAATTTATTCCAAACTCTTTGAACAAAATCTCATTTTTGTCGCTGGAAATGGTTCCTATTAATCGGTTCTCAGCTTCTTTTCCACTTAACTTGCCTTTTAGAACCAAATTCCAGAATGTTGTGTTGTATAAATTATTTATGTGACAGTCCACTTGTCGCCAACTGAAGTAATCTCTTACATGCTTCGTACTAGGATACACAACGGCTCTAGCATCAAACGTCGGTAGCTTGTCTTCCCGAATTGGTTTATGTGGGAATTGTTTGTTCCATTCGTACATATAGTTAGTCGACATAAATGCTGCGAATGTGGAGACTAGTTTCATTTCTCTTCTCTCGAAAAGTTGACAATCCTTTCTTAGTAGAAATGAATATTCATCAGAGTCTCCATATGCTAGCTGTACATCAGGAAAGGACTCCATGATTTTCAATGCTGCTCTGTTCATCACTTGTAATGCTCCTAAATCATTTGGTTTTTCAAATTCATAGGCCTCACTGAATTTGTGAAAACCTTTTCCATCAACTCGAATCACCACATAAGTATCAGGTAAAAGAAAGTTCTCCCTTTCAAACTCTTTTACATATTCGTATCTGGATTTCGCCATTATGGTGATTGTCTTATATATGGTGAAAAGTCATTATAGAGGAAACTTTGCACGTGATCTCATCTTCAAAATTTTTTTTCATACTGATTTACAAGATAGTTTATCATTACATTCATCTTGTTTTTTAGTGCTACCTAAAAACATGGGAGCGGAATTTAGAACATTGCAACGTGAAAAGCGTTTTCAAAATCCTCCTAAAAAGAAGTCAGATATATATCCGTTGCTCGTAGATGCTGTTTCTCCTCATATTGGTTCATTCGATGCATTAACTGAAGGAGAGGATGGTGGCCTTTTGAATTTGGCAGTTAAAGATATTGGAGCTAAGACTATATTTGATTCCAATTCTTCAGACAGACTAGGAAATAAGTTAAGCATCAGGGTGGATTCGGTGCAAATAGCGAAACCATCAGTCCCAGCCAATGATAAACTCTCGTTGAACAGAAGAACATATCCTGCTGAGTGTAGAGAAAGAATGGTGACATACAGGTCGAGGTTGATGCTCAAAGTTGTGTGGAGTGTTAATGACGGAGAAGAGGTTTCAGAAATCAGGGAAGCTGGTCAAATTCCTATTATGCTAAAGTCCAACAGATGTCACTTGAAGAATATGTCACCTGAGGAGCTAGTTGATCACAGGGAAGAATCAGATGAGCTAGGAGGCTATTTCATTGTAAACGGTATCGAAAAGTTGATTCGTATGCTTATCGTGCAGCGTCGAAATCATCCCATGGCCATAATTCGTCCATCCTTTGCCAACAGAGGTGCTTCTTACACACATTTTGGTGTTCAAATAAGATGCGTGAGGCCAGACCAAACATCTCAGACCAATGTATTGCATTATTTAAATGATGGTAACGTAACATTTAGGTTTTCCTGGAAGAAGAATGAGTATTTAATTCCTGTTATGATGGTATTAAAAGCACTCATTGAAACAAATGATAGAGAAATATTCGATGGAATTGTGGGATCTGACACCTCAAATTCTTTTCTTACCGATCGTTTGGAATTATTGTTGAGAACTTATAAAGCTTACAATTTATACTCGCAACAGGAAACTCTTGCTTACTTGGGTGACAAATTTAGAGTTGTTTTCGGCGCTACGCCAGATGTGTCCGATATTGATGTGGGAAAAGAAGTCATACAAAGAATTGTGTTGGTTAACTTATCTAAAAATGTAGATAAGTTCAGAATGTTATTATTCATGATTAGAAAGCTATACTCATTAGTTGCAGGTGACTGCTGTCCTGACAATCCTGATGCAACCCAACATCAGGAAATCTTGTTGGGAGGGTTCTTATATGGTATGATCATAAAGGAGAAGATAGAGGAATACTTGCAAAGCATAAGATTACAAATCTCATCAGATATTAATCGCGGTATAGCTGTTAATTTTGATGATCGCAAGTATTTCTCTAGAGTCTTCATGAGAATCAATGAGAACATTGGTCAGAAGTTACAATATTTTCTCTCGACAGGTAACTTGGTTTCTCAATCAGGCTTAGATTTACAACAAGTTTCAGGGTATACGGTTGTTGCCGAGAAAATTAACTTTCATAGATTCATTTCACATTTCAGAATGGTGCATAGAGGCTCTTTCTTTGCTGAGTTAAAGACCACAACTGTAAGAAAATTACTACCAGAATCTTGGGGGTTTTTGTGCCCCGTTCATACACCAGATGGTTCACCATGTGGTTTGCTTAATCATTTGGCTCATAGATGTAAGATTGCGACAGACGAGCTTGATGTATCTAATGTTCCTTTAGCTCTAGCAGAGCTAGGTGCTGCACCTGCCCATAGTTTCGCAGCAGGCCCAAATTTATGCTGTATTCAGCTAGATGGAAAGATCGTGGGATGGTGCACCCATGAGCATGCTAAGATCATTGCAGACACCTTAAGGTTTTGGAAGGTCGAGGGAAGCCATGGAGTTCCCGTTGAGCTTGAAATTGGTTACGTTCCTCCTTCGACTAAGGGTCAGTATCCCGGATTATTCCTTTTCGGAGGACGTTCAAGAATGATGAGACCTGTAAAATATTTACCTTTGGATAGGACTGATATATTAGGCCCTTTTGAACAGGTTTACATGAACGTTGCCGTGACGCCAGCTGAAATTGTGAGTAATGTTCACACCCATGTTGAATTCTCTCCTACGAATGTCTTGTCAATTTTAGCAAATTTGACTCCATTTTCAGATTTCAACCAATCTCCAAGAAATATGTATCAATGTCAAATGGGTAAACAAACTATGGGAACACCGGGGGTTGCATTGGTCCACCGTTCAGATAATAAATTATATAGGTTGCAGTCAGGACAGACTCCAATCGTTAAAGCCAACTTGTACGATGAGTATGGGATGGATAATTTTCCAAACGGAACTAATGCTATCGTTGCAGTAATATCTTATACAGGGTATGATATGGATGATGCGATGATTATAAATAAATCAGCCGATGAAAGAGGTTTTGGTTACGGAACAGTTTATAAGGTCGAGAAAATAGATTTATCCCAGTCCAGAAGAAGAGGTGAGCCCATCTCTCAACATGTTGGTTTTGGTTCAGATGAATGGCCTGAATCTTGGAGAGAAAAATTGGACGCAGACGGTTTTCCATACATTGGTGTCAAAGTGGAAGAGGGTGATCCCATCCTTGCATACTACGACGATACTTTAGGCAAAACCAAAGTCAAGACTTATCACTCAAGTGAACCTGCCTATATAGATGAGATCAAATTATTAGGTGATGATAACGGTGATCAAGAAGCACAACAATTCACAATCAAATATAGAGTTACAAGACAGCCTATAATTGGTGATAAATTCTCCTCAAGACATGGTCAAAAGGGAGTCTGTTCTCGTAAGTGGCCTCAGATTGACATGCCCTTCACTGAAAGTGGTATGCAACCCGATGTTATAATTAATCCTCACGCTTTCCCATCACGTATGACAATCGGTATGTTCGTTGAGTCCTTGGCTGGGAAAGCTGGCGCTTTGCATGGAATTGCACAGGACTCAACACCCTGGATATTTAATGAAGATCAAACGCCGGCGGATTACTTTGGCGAACAATTGAAGATCGCTGGATATAATTATCATGGTAACGAGCCTATGTATTCAGGTGCTACTGGTGAGGAACTCAGAGCTGATATTTATATCGGATGTGTTTATTACCAAAGGTTGAGACATATGGTTAATGATAAGTTTCAAGTGAGATCCACTGGTCCAGTCAACTCATTGACTATGCAACCTGTGAAAGGACGTAAGAGATCTGGTGGTATTCGTGTTGGAGAAATGGAAAGAGATGCATTGATCGGACACGGAACAGCGTTCCTACTTCAAGACAGATTATTAAATTGCTCTGATTATACCCAGACGTCAATCTGTCGCTCTTGTGGTTCCCTTTTGACCACACAAACATCAGTACCAAGAATTGGAACGGTGGCATCAGTTAGATGTAGAAGATGTTCTTCCAAACTAGAATCATTTGCGCAAAAGGGAATATATGTAAATGAAGCCGACATCTGGCAGGATGGTCAAGGTAAAAAATTTGTTGGTGGTGAAGATACTACTACAGTAGCAATTCCCTTCGTATTAAAATACTTAGATTCTGAATTGGCGGCTATGGGTATAAGGATGCGTTATAATGTCAGCCCAACCTAATAGCCATCTATATATGCCCATAAAATTTTCTTCGCATAAGCATTGTTTAATAGATTAAGATTTGAATATTGCACTTTAATTATACTCAAAGATATTTAGATAGATTCTAACTCATAATAATGAGATCAGGAACTTGTGATCGTTCTTTTATGTATTGAGCATTCTGTAGATCACTCCCTTCAGCGCGTTCTATAGCTTCAGCTTCGTTTGATGCAATGCCCGCATTTAAATGTCTTCTTATGAGTCTATCACGTACGATAGAGCTATCTGTTTCTACGAACCATGTTTCATCCGCATATTCTTTGATTTCTTTCCATATCTCGTCCTCTAATAGCACGTAGTTACCCTCAATTAGGATGACCCTGGCGTTTGGTGGTATAAGTATGTCATCTTCGACAGGATCCTTCTTCTTGTGATCGAAAGAAGGCACTTTAATGGGTTCGCCTTCGCTTGAGGGATCGTTAATCTTCTTTACTAGGTTAAGAAATCGTTCTGCGTTAAAGGTGAACGGTGCACCTCGTCTTCTTAGAGCTTCACCTGGATCTTGCATCAATTGCAATTCAGATCTATACAAATGATATCCATCCTGTGAAATCGTAACTGTACCAATGTGTTCATTCAAAGCTCTAGAAAGGCTTTCCGCTAGTGTAGTTTTCCCAGCACCTGGTACGCCCGCTATTGCTATGAGAACTCGCAGACCTTTATTATTCTTGCTCTTTTCTTCATATAACTTCAATACCCGATCCACCAAGGTGGTCATCTCTTTAATACTCATTCTTTGGGGAGGCATTGAATTTCAAGAGATGGGAAATGAATAAAATTGAGTTTCTTCCGAAAAGGTGGATTCGAATTAATATTGTATCAACGGAAAAACAGCACTTTATCTATGGATATCAGCATAATAACGAGCAAGGCTGGTATTGCATAATAATAACTGATTTTAAAAATGTGTGGAAGGAGTTCCTAGATAAAAAAGACATAATAACCAAAGCAGCAAGCTATGGCGTAGAAGATTTAAGCAGTGTGCAATTGAAGTACTTGTTAGATAGGATAAAGTCTGCATCGGAACAAGCCAAAGAATCAAAATTTCAATTCCAAAAGGACGGTAACGATGTGAGAGGAATAATACTGTTTGAGATTGACGTAGGCTTTCCATGGGCTGTGAAACTACATAAGGTGGAACTACCAGATGTAGTAGATGTTTTGGCTGCAATAAACTACCAGCAATTCGGGATCCATGATTACATGCGTTACAAGATCGAAGAACTTGAAAGGATAATAACTTCAAAGGACAGATATACCACGTATCTCGAGGAAAATTATAAGACCCTAAATGGTGACGAACTTATTTGCAAGTACAAGAACAGTATACTGGATTATCCGCATCACCTTGAAAATTATCGTAATACAGAGATATCAGAGAAGATTAAGCGTTCATATGAAAGGAAAATGGCCAGGATGATTAAAGCGACCCCCAAGGGCTCTAATTTCCCCCAAAATTTCATTTGGAACAGTGTTGAAAGGGCAGTTGGAGATTCTTACTGGGATCCTGTTGATCAAATAATATCGCAGACAGAAGCTAGGCCATCAAGGTTAATCAAAGAAGAACCCGAAGAAGAAATTAAAGAAAGCAATGATGAGATAATAAAAGTTAAAAAGGAGCCAAGTCTGCCTAATATAGATGCGAGACCTCTTTACTTGCGAAAAATCGGTACATTCAGACATCCAAAGAAAAGAAAGTATAATACAAAGAAGGAAGGCTAATTATGTTATGTTGTGCGATATATGAAACCATCTTTCTTTAAGCAATTCTAAGGCCCTATTCTGATCCTTATTCATCTCTATAATGTAGATATCCTGTAAAATGGTGGACCAAAAGGCAATGAAATCATTCAATTCTATTTTATTCGAAGGCTGCTCTACAAAGATTGGCTTTTTTTTGTTCCTGTGAACTTCTGCGAAAGGTTTTTCCTTTTTATTCTTGAAATAAAACGAAAATGCTGCAATCCAATATTCCATCATGATACGAACACAGTCTGTGAGAGATATGATTGCATTGGGTTTATAGTCACGAATAAGTTCTAGTTCTTCACCGAAATTAGATTCCATAACATGCTTAGTAGCTGATACTATTAAAGTAGTAATTTCATTATAAACTATGTTCACTCCATCGTGGAAAGAGTATTCCAGAGCGGTTTTCGATAAGGAAGTATTTCCTTTCAGAATGTCTGCCGTCGCAGAGTTGTCAGCAATCTCCCTATCAGCATTCGATGTTCTCAAAAATGAATCAGGTCTTCTCTCATTTTCTTCTCGTATCGTGCGTCCTATTAGATCTGCAGTCATATGAGGTCTAAAGCTGACAGTCAACATTTCGTTCGCCAAAGCTCTCATACAAAGATTTTTGTCATTTGAGAGCAAAACTACTAATGAACCATGATAATTTTGCTGGAAGTACAAGCAGCAGTCTAAAATTGCATCATCATTTTTAGTCTCTCTATCTAGCTTTTGGTACACCTTTTGTCCTTTTACAAATGGGGACTTTTCAGCCAACGAAGCATAGATCCAATCATTGGCCATTCGTGATAGTTTACCTACAGATACTTCACGAGTAATGGTTCCATCCTGTTCAGGTATCCTAGTGGAATGTTTCAATCCATCTAATTCATGCATGACAGTAATGGGCACAATCATAACAATTTTGAATACACTAGCCTTTCGTTTTAGTTCATCCAAAACAGATAAATGCGATAGGATGAAGTTAGTGTCGATAACGAGGATTGATAAACCTCCTGTACAATTATTAGAATCTGGTTGAAGTCCCAGCAGGGCATCTTCCATGTCGATGTCTATCAAATCATTACTATCAGTTTCACCTGACATCGAATTTCGTCTATCAATTACATATTGCTTTATGAAATCTACCTCATCAATGTCCATCGGTACAGATACTTGTTCATTCTCATTCAAAATTTCATCACCATCTGCATTGTTGTCTTTGCGAGAGTCTTCATTTTTGCCTAATTTTCTGAATGTATATTCTGCACCTTGTCGTTTGGAGCTGCCAACCGTTATAACCTTCTTCTGCTCAGCCAAAGAGAGCCCATCAGGAGCATACCTTGAGGGAAGACTCATTCAGAATTCTGACTGGAGAATAGACTTGTTCCTACAAATCATTGCCTGCATTTAATATTTAGTGAGCTATACAAATTGCAAGAAAAACTCGAATATACTAACTGATAGATTAAGAAAGATAATGATAATAATCATCCATGCAATTCTATTGGTGTTCCTTTCATTCATACTATCAGAAACAATATCCAGAAATTCTAAAAATACCTTGCATCGGTCATTTAGAACTTGTACTCTTTGATCAATTTCTAAGTACTCTCTTACTCCACTATAAAGTGGATTCAAAGCAGGTTCAAAAGACCAAAAAAAGTCTGGAGTATCCAATATAGAACTTGACAAGTTTACATCCACTCTGAGTTTAAATAATTTACCAGCTTTTTTCAAAAGTTGCTGTCTTTTCAAGCCTAACCGGCCCGTCAACGCTAACTTACGAGGTAACTTCGAAATCAGTTGTAAGCTATATAGCATTCTGCTCTCAAAAAGACATAACTTAGTCAGCTGTGCAATGGCGTGTGACATAGTCAATTTGATCAAGTGGTCACCAGACCTTAAAGTGATCATGTCATTGTAAATACGGGGTCTTTGAATGTTTGGGTCGTACTCAAAATGAAACTCTTCCGTCTCTATATCCTGTTCATCAATGGGTTTGATAAGTAGAGGCGAAGGCTCATCTGGTGCGAATGCAAGGTCTGCCAATATGTTCTTCTCATGTATTTCTGAAAAGTTCCAGAAAACAATGATTCCATAGTTGAAAATGAACATCTCAGCATGATGCTTAGAAAGTTCTATCCGTGAGTCATTTGAATGCTTTATTACGTTAGCTGACTCATTTTTTTGATCTCTGGTAGAGCTCATATCGGAGGAAGTATTCTCCAGCATTCTGGAATGACTGGTGTCGTCTTTCTTATCTGATGAGGATGCACTACTACCATTCAGCTTTTCAACATCAGCAACTGTCTCCAATGGCCTGTTGACTGGAGGAGCAAAAAATTGAGGTTCTGATGGATCAAAGGGAGCATTATCATTCTCTTGTTCCGGGTCCATCGAGTAGTTATTGGCATCTTCAGGTGTTTCCACACCAGAATAGTACTCGTACAAATGATCCGCTTGTTCGCTTCTATTTATCAACTTTTCCATGTATCTGTTATTAGCTAGTAATTTAACTGAATCATTTGATTTGACTCTATATCCATCTGCACCAGGCAATAAAGGTAACGAGTATGGAGCATACAATGCTTCATCATATATTCGAGGCTTCACTCCATGATTCTCCTTGAGAAATTCCGAAACAGCACTCAAATCACAATGTTCACATATATAATATGCTGTTACACGGCTCAACTCTTGAGCCCTGGCTTCCTTTGACATCAACTCTGTCCTAGACCTTTGGGACAGGATCTGTAGATCTGTTAGCAGCGTAGAGCCAGATGCTATAGGCAGTATGTGAGGTGGAGAAGCTGTATTCATTCGATTCTGATCCGGGATCAAAACAAGTTTCTGCGAAGTCTTCGATGTCCTAGAAGGAAGCGATCGAGATAACTTTGGGATACTTCTTACATTGAGCCGCGAATTTCCATTAGTCTCAGATGGAGTTAATATGTAGTTAGGAGATAAGGACCGGTTTGGTGATTTCACTCCACTCTGACCTCGTCTGGATAGTAGTGGTGGTAGCCTACGCTGCCCCGATGGGATGTCGCTAGAATTACTCAAAAGTTTATCAACAGAAATATCAGTGTATCTATTGGTTCTGGGTGCGTTCAACCGGTGAAAGCTGTACAGTGACCCACTGTAATGATTTTGTCCTTGACTTTGCAATTGCTGCTCTTTTTTATAATTGTGACCAGCAAATGGTGCTCTTGCCCCTTTAGAAATGTGATTCCTTGAATCCGTAACCAAAATCGAGGGAGACCTTTTTGCCGTGAGTTTCTCCGGATGATCCATATGATTGGAACTAGCATCACCTGTCATTTCTCAATCAAAAATAAGATAGTCATACTTCTAACTTGTGATGCCTGTTGCATTGCTTGTATCAATATGTCACGTGGCCAGGTATTTCATGAAAAAATTTGTATATGGCCAAATACTATTACTCCTATACAGACATGTCTTTGACCTTAAAAGTTGCCGCTAAGGCGCCACTAGTTGATTATGCATCGCTTATAGCTCAAGATTTCATCAACTCTTCGACACATGAGGCTTCGCTCGTGACAGAATTTTTAGATGAAAAGGCCATTGAAGCGAATGGCTCTCTGAGCTCTACCGCTCTTATTGAGAACGGAAACTCACACGCAGGTACATTCGAAATATTAAGATTCTTGAGTTCAAAGTTTCCAGAAATTGTCCGTAACTTCTCCCAGTCTGAATCGTGGATCAAGTTTGCAGTTGAGAAATTAACCATCAAGAACTTCAAAGAATTAGCGGGATATTTGGAGACCTTAGATGCTCACTTGAACTTCCGCTCTTTTATGATAGGATATGGGTATTCCGCCGCTGATTTTGCTGTCTGGGGAGCATTGAGGGCGAATGCGATGATGGGCTCAGTACTCAAGAGTAAAGTTTATCCTAATATTTCTAGATGGTATGGATTCATTGCGTCTGACAAAAGATTTGATAATGCTGTTGAGTTCTTCACAAAGTCAGCAAACGAGTTAAAGAAGTCTGCTAAAGCTTCTAAAGGTGGAGCCAAAAAGGAAACTCATAAAGCTAATTTCGAAATTGATCTTCCGGGGGCCGAGATGGGAAAAGTCGTTACCAGATTCCCACCAGAACCCTCTGGTTACTTACATATTGGACACGCAAAAGCGGCTATTTTGAATGAGTATTTTGCACATGCATACAAAGGAAAATTGATTATTAGATTTGATGATACCAACCCTACTAAGGAGAAAGTTGAATTCCAAGATTCTATCATTCAGGATTTGGAGTTGCTTGGAGTTAAGGGTGATGTAACAACTTATTCCTCTGACTATTTTGACAAAATGTATGAATTGGCTCTTCAGTTAATTAAAAGTGGTGGCGCATACTGTGATGACACTCCACTTGAGAAAATGAGAGAAGAGAGAATGGTGGGCGATGAATCGAGCAGAAGAAATCGCACAGTTGAGGAGAATATCAAGATTTTTACTGAAGATATGAAAAATGGTACAGAGGAAGGCTTGAAGAATTGTTTGAGGGCTAAAATTGATTATAAGGCCCCTAACAAGGCACTTAGAGATCCCGTAATCTACAGATGTAATCTCACGCCTCATCATAGAACAGGTGAGAAATGGAAGATGTACCCTACGTATGACTTCTGTGCACCTGTTGTGGACTCGATTGAGGGAGTTACACATGCATTGAGAACGAATGAATACAGAGATCGTAATCCTCAGTACCAATGGATTATTAGTGCACTTGGTCTTAGAAAGGTAGAAATTTGGGACTTTGCTAGAATCAATTTTGTTAGAACTTTATTGTCCAAGAGAAAGTTACAATGGTTTGTTGATAAACATTACGTCTCAGGCTGGGATGACCCCAGATTTCCAACTGTTCGTGGGGTCAGGAGAAGAGGTATGACTGTAGAGGGATTGAGAAATTTTATTATTTCTCAAGGCCCATCAAGAAATATTATTAATTTGGAATGGTCCACAATTTGGGCTCTTAATAAGAAGATCATCGATCCAATTGCTCCTAGACATACTGCTGTTTTTGCTGAGAACGCAGTGCCTGTTACTTTACTTAATGGTCCTGAAAAGCCATATACAGAGGATAAACCAAAGCATAAGAAAAATCCTGAGGTGGGCTTGAAGAAGGTCATTTTTAGCAACAGAGTATTGATAGATCAAGATGATGCTAAAAGCTTTGATGACAACGAAGAAGTCACATTTATGGATTGGGGTAACGTGGTTATATCAAACATAGTCAGGGAAGGTGATTCTGTTAAGCTGATTGAGGCAAACTTACATTTGGAGGGTGATTTCCGCAAGACTTCCAAAAAAGTAACTTGGTTAGCTGATACTGAAGATAAAGCTGAGGTTGAGTTAGTCGATTTTGATCACTTGATTACTAAGGACAAGCTCGAGGAGGGAGACAACTTTGAAGACTTCATTACTCCTCAAAGTGAATTCAAAACGACGGCATTGGCTGACTTCAACGTCAGAACAATGAAAGAGGGAGATATCATTCAATTTGAAAGAAAAGGATACTTCAGAGTCGATCGTCCTTTTGTCGAAGGAAAAGGTGCTACTCTTTTCGTAATTCCAGATGGTAAAACTGTTCATAAGTATGGCGTAAAGAAATGAGTTTTTACTTTGTAAGTAGTGCGAAATATAATCGATAATTTCCTTCAATTCTACTTGCTGTGTTCCAGTTGCATCAACCGTTCTCTAGTCGAAGTAATCTAAAAAAAAGATTCCGATACCGGGAGTCGAACCCGGGTCTGCTCGGTGAAAGCGAACCGTGCTAGCCGTTACACTATATCGGATAATATTCAAAGTCCCTTCTATTGTAATTCCTCTTATAACTTTAATTTATTGACGCGTCCTAGTTTTTCATGAAATGATGCTTAGTTTAAAAGAACAAATATGTCTGATTTTGGGAATTTTGATGGCCAAGGAGGCTTTAATGATGACATAGGGAATGGTGGGTTCCATAATGATAACTCCTCTCAAAAACAAGTGCTTAGGTCGAGTTTAACTCCTGTTACGATCAAGCAAATTTCAGAGGCAACGCAGCCTATTCCAGATGGCGAGTTTCAGATAAACAATGTGTGCTTGAACCTTGTATCCTTTGTTGGAGTGATACGTAATGTCCAGGATCTAACGTCTGCAATTTTGATTACCATAGAAGATGGCACTGGATCATTGGAAGTACGTAGATGGATAGACGAGTCAACATCGACAGATAACGAATTTGGAAAATATGAAATTAATAAATATGTGTATGTCACAGGTGCTCTTAAGGAGTTTAACGGGAAGAAGAACTTGCAACATACTACAATTCAAAAGATTGAAGATCATAACCAGGTCTTGTATCATCATCTCAATGCAATCTCTAATCACTTGAAGGCACAAGGGCTTGATTCCAGACAAGGACAGAAGCATGAAGATGGTCTTTTCGTAAAGGATACAGATGGAGGAGACAGCTCTAATTCATTGCAAGATAAAATATTATCTGTAATCCGTGCTAATACTAGTAGTATGCAAGAAGGTGTTCCCGTCCCCTTTATCTCGCAAACACTTAATTTGAGTGATGAAGTGGTGTTTGAGAATTGCAATGAACTTGTTGACAGTGGTAAGATATACTCCGGATATGATGATAGTGCCTATTTAGCTGTTTAAATAATTACATACGTAGTCTCAAGTGTTAATATCAAATACTTTTAAGTGTCCCATTTGTTATTCTTGTCTTCGTTCGCGTTAGATCTAGCACAAAAAAATGCATTCCAAAGATCATTATTTGTTACAGACTCTCCTTCACTTTTGCTTTTAGTTATAAGGGTATCTATTCCTTCCCCTTGCATTAAGGTCATCGATTCAGCTTCAGCTATGTTTTTTTCTTTTGTTCTAGATAACACGCCTGAGCTTTCAACTAATTGCTCGTTGTTGCTATTTTTCGGCCTGCCCTCAGCATTGAAATATTGTAGTCGCTTGTTTGTGGACATAAGCATAATGCTTTCTTCCACTGTATTTTCAATAATAAAAACCCATACAGTGGTATGCTTTCTTTGACCTATACGGTGAATACGTGAGATCGCTTGAAGTTCAAGCGTTGTATTGACTAGCGGCTCGCAAAGAAAAATGTGAGTTGCGTTAATCAAGTTCAATCCACTCGCTTGTGCACGAGCATTAAGCAAAAAGCATGTAATCTTATTCTCAGGATCTTTAAACTTTTCAACGCTTTCGTATTTATTACGACGCCTCCCAGCACCAACTTCCGGAGTAAGGGTTCCATATGATCCAAGAAATGAAATATTTGCAGCCATGAATGCAGTTCCAATAATATATAGTAAGTCTTGCCATTGGCTGAAGATGACAATTTGCACATTGGGGTCTTTATTACGCAAATGTATAACTTGCTTCACAATCAAGTCAACTTTGGAACTATAGGAGTTTTTGAGTTGTATGCTTTGCACCTCCTCTATTTCTTTGTCTTCCATAGGCATATAAATAGAGAATAATGCCTCATTCACATGGCGTGGGATTTCGCTAACCTCAGTTTTCGCTTTAAGATCAGGCTTGTGGTGTGTAAAATTGTACACCGTAGAGATGTCAATACGATTTTTACACATAGGACAAACTGATCGCGTTCTCAACCACAATTCCAAGCATTCTTTACAATATTTATGACCACATTGCGTCAAAGATCCTACTGTGATGGTTGATCTGCATATGATACATATAAGATCATCAAGGTTTGTATTCTTTGTATCGAAATTCTTTGCCAAAGTTTGAAGATAACGTAATTTCGAAATCGTCTTACTAAGATTGAAATTCCTTTCAGAGAACCTGTTCAAGATCCCATCCCTAGAGCTTGAAATATACTTCAAATCAATACAATCTTGGGAAAAAGGAAATCTCTGGGGTTTAACGCTATCTGAAATTTGTTGCAACTGTTTAAAATACTCAATCCTTGCATTGAAAACAGTATTACAGCTTGAGTTTAAGTCTTTCTGAAATAGGAGAAGAGCCAACTTCTGATTAGAAAACACATTTCGTATAATATTTCCCGTATATGAGAAACTCTCGTCTTCTGCTTTCTTCAAGTTCTCATTTGTGGTAGTCTCCTTAACTTCAACTTCAAGAGCCTTGAATTCCGATACTAAGCCTTCTAAGGACGTCTTACTTTTTATTGTATACTCTTCTGCATTTTCTAGAAGGTCTCTAAGAAATAGTTCATCATGAACTTGAATTTCAAGATTGTCTTTACCTTTTCTAACTACTTCTACTTTGGTTAGTTCCTTTCCCTCAATAGCTTCTTTACGATTCTGTAGAATTTTAGAAAGAGCATGCAAATAACATGCTATCCTGTCTTGGTCTTCTATTGACTGTTCATACTCATCCCCAACCGGAGTTTTATCATGTGTTAATAACGGTTTCTCCAAAAGCAGAATTAATTCACTCATCCAGTGGTTAATTAATTTCGCTTGCGAATTCAATAGCTGAAGGAATCTTAAGAGTTTATCAAAATATAGTTTTGATCTAATTTCGACAAAATAATTTGACATGTAATCTATTTCAACAACCGGGAGTTTGTCGAATAACTTTACAGATGATTTTGGGAGTAACATCTTACCATCATCTACAAATTTGTTATTCTTTTGATAGTACTTATGTCTTGAAGTAATCTTAGATCTCAATATCTTTTCAGTATAGCTTATTGTACTTTTGAGAATTTCTCTTCTAATGTTTTCTGCAACATCATAATTTAATGACTCAAGCTCTTGATGTTTTGATTGTTCGAGAGCTTCGGCATCAGGACCTACTATATTTTTACTCTCATACATTTTCAAGTACTCACTCTCAATGTCTTCTAGGGATAATCCAGTTAGCATTCCTGTGATGACATCAGTCGAAGAGCGCTTTGTAAGTAAAAGATGCAAATCAAACTCTTCATCGCTGCCATCAACCTTGAGCTTTTCAATTTTCTTCTTGTATTCCTCATCATAGCATTGAAAGTGACAGGATGCAAGTAAGAAGTAGAACTTATGTAGCATAATATTCCATGACCGTATTTTACCTTTAATGCCTTTTATCGTCTCTTTATATTGTATGAATTTTTCTCGAGTTTCACTAGATATTCTTTGTTCGTCCCCAAAGTCAAGTTTTGTATCCTCGAGATCCACATCAGTATCATTCTGAATCAGCAGTAAATTGAATCTTTTCCTGAAAGATTCAAAGGAGTCGAGACTTTTATCTAATAAAAGCTTGAGTCTAAGCAGTATTTTTTGGGCTTCAATTGCTCCAGACCGTAAAAACTTCAATGCGGGTAGGGGTAGTAAAACATATTCTAGGAACTGCGCAACCTCTACATAGATCTGAACAATCTGAGACTCTATATTAGTTATTTGCTCAGTCGTACCAGCTAACATGTCTTGAAGAACATCTTCTAATGTCTTTAGCTGTTGGGTAGTCGAAACGAGTCTACTTGCCAAATAGGATTTCGATCTATAGCTTTTGGAGTTAAGATTCAACTTTCCTATTTGCGGATTACAGCATAATTGTCGAAGCCTAATTAACCAACTTCTCATAAAACCTAAAATCATTGGAGTTGGTTCCCAGTCACCTAAAACTGGGTTCCCATTACTATCCAAGCAAATTGCAGCCAAGCACTCTTCAAGGGCCTGGTTGTAATTTTCTTGTTCAATAGGATTAAATGGAATTTTCAATAAAACTCTAGTTTGAGGAGGAAGCTTAATATCTTCATGCACCATCGCTTTCGAGTGTCTAAAACCTAGTCTCCTCCATAACTTAATAAAATCTAGATTACTTCCTGTGGTGAGAATTGACCAACTATTCTTTGATAGGTCGCCAGTAAAAGGCTGAACTTTTAGAAATCTCAAAACGGAATGCAAATCTTGTAAGCTTTTTTTTATTGGAGTTCCAGAAACACCCCAAGCATGGTGCCTTGGAATCAAAGCTGCACTTTGAAAAGCTCTGGAAAGACGAGATGACACCATTTGGACTTCATCAAGTATAACCCTCCAAAACTGTGTGAGCATTAACGGCGACTGATATTCATGATTTTTATAGATATTTGGGACCTTGTTGTGCTTAATCGCCAAGCTTATTTCATCTTGCAAGGCTCTTTCAAAATCAGTCTCTTCTTGATCTATGGAAGACTTCTCGTTAGCTATTTTTGGTTTTTCTAGATGTAGGGATAGTTGAAAAAGAAGCCTGTACTGTTCATGAAATGAGATATTATCCACGTCATCAGTTTGATCAACACTCAGAACAGCAAGCAGCTTATCTACTATCGTTGATGTAGCATAATTGTTTTTCTTTGAGTTTCTAGTTATTTTATTTCTAGAAGAATAAAGCGCATAATCAAGTTCTCTAGATATTGTAGAGTATGTCGTAAAGACGATATCAAACTTTCTCAAATATTCTGATATCAATACAGCGTTGTTCTGGAGTTTAGGGTACCTGTCTATACCAGCGTATATTGTTATCGCAATGGATGGCGCCAAGTTCATGATCTCTTCGGTCCACTGTTTTATTATTGAGTCAGGAGCGATAACGAGATTGGTTTTTGCTCTTATTATCGTCTTTGTATCTCCAAAAGGATTGAGAGTTATGTCGAGCGGTTCATTAGTATCTTCAAAAGGGCGAGGATTTAAAAGCGTCAAAGCAGTAACTTCCACTGTTTTTCCTAATCCCATTTCTTCTGCTAATAGACCCTTCGCTGACATAGAACGTGGTACTTTCTTTTCGTTTTCACTATATCGTAAAAGGAAATCGTGTGCATTCTTTCGTGAAGCCAAATTACAGGTATACCTATTGAACCAGTATGTATTGTCGTTCATAAGTATGCGGCCCCAACCGAAACAAATAAGATCCAAACAAGATTGTACAGATTCGTCGAGTACTTCAATGTCGATTTCTTCTCCATTTGAATATCTTTGAATTAATTCGGCTAAATGACCTTCGACAAAAGGTGATTTCACAGCTCTACCCGAACCTTCATCGTATCTCATTCCTTCCTTATGAAGTAGCCACGAGACAGTTCTTTTTTGAAACCTTAAAAGTTCTGTCTCTAATTCTGGTATGTCAAGCCTCTCAACGGGGTCCTTTAATTTGATGACACCTTCGGATATGCATTTATAGAACAACTGCGGAGATATCACCTCGTTGCTATATTTTTCAGATAGATTTAACTCCAGCTGTAAAGGAAGCGGAACACTATTCGCTAAAATTAAATGAGAAAGCTTCCCTAACATGTCTAATGTTGCATGGTTTTGTATACTCAGACGTATGCTTATTCTATAAGAAAAAGAGATATAGATTCTATTCTTCACAAGATCTAGACCAAGGTTAAAAATTGGACCCTCCATATCGAGCATCGAGTTTGATAACTTGCTTGATGATACACTGAGAATTTTCAACTCTGTTCTAAGCTTCTCAAAGAGACTAGAGTGCTCGGTTTGATATGGCACGATGTTCCAAGAAACTAATAGCTTTGGTTTCATTTTACCTACCCCCTTATTTTTCACCGCCAATAAAGAGTTACTCAGCTCGAAACTAAGCTTTACGGAGCATGTCTGTAGTAATAGCTTGCCTTGATCATCTCCAAGCTGATCACCGAAGATTGATTTACACTCGGATAGTTCGAGTGGTGACTCGCAGTCGAAACTTAGCTCTCTATCTACAATAGTGATGTATGGATGATTATCTTCATCCCTTATTGTCAGATCTCCCTTGTAATCATTGCCACCCAAATCGGCATTAGTTAAATCTTGCAAAAGCTTCCTCCTTTTTCGCCTAGGCTCTTCATGCGAGCGACTCTTAAGGTTAATAAGCTCCCTTAGCCCTACAGGATCAAAGTGAATGATTTGAGTCTCATTAAATTGATACTTGTTCAGCTCTACCATGATTAAAGTATTCCGATGGCTCTATCAGCCTTGATAAAGATATGCTTACATAAAATTTGAAGTGGTTTTACAAATAGATATGACAAAATTCTAAATTGCGAAATCTATCATTAAATAAACTTTGCCGTTGAATTATATACTACTATGCTCATACTTTCTACATCAGGATGTCGTAAAGTCTATAATAGCTTGGTTCTATCGAAGGAAATTTTCATAAAGAAGTAAAAGCAGTACTAGAATGTTTCTCGTGAAATATCCATCATAACAATAAAAAAAAACAAAAATGTAACATACAGAAGTTTTTCCAGCTTCTGATAAATCACCCGTACCCTAGGCCTTGATGCTCATTGCAGCTTTGTTCCTTCTTCTTTCTAATATCGAAGAGCTGGTTAATTTCAAATCGAAGCCATCATTTCCTAATGATGCTTTCTTGTGGTGCTTAGAGCTATATCTCGGTGTGCGCTCAACATGTCCCAAGATGTGGCCTTGTGCATCAACTGCTTCCTCAGTCTCTTCTTCCTCTTCCTCGAGTAACTCTCCAATATCGTTTGCGTAACCTTTAGATGCAAGCGCGGCTTCCTCCTCCATTCTATTCACGGCAGTTGAGATATCGAATGCATCTCTAAAAGCAACTACCGCAGGACTATACAAACCTCCTTTATTGTTGTTCTGGTACTTGCTTCCAAACTGTGCTAATGGATGCTGCTCATAGCTACGTTTCGCGCCTTGCTTAATTGGGATATTGTTCGTCTCACCCTTCGATGCCTCGAGAACCCATGGGTCATTCAAAAACTCATCTATTGAATATCTTCTTTGTGGATTCACAGCCAATAGTCTCGAAACACAGTATTTCGCAGAATCTGAAATTTCATCCCACCAGGGACTCAAAAATGTAAACTCTCCTCTAGCAACTTTCTTTGTGAGCGTTTCTATTCTTTCGTCATAAAATGGCGGAAATCCGCAAAGCAATGTATAGAGGACGCAACCCATTGCCCACATATCAACTTTTTTGGAATAGCGCTCATCTCGCACAATCTCAGGTGCAGTATATCCTACTGTGCCACATGGTGTCTTGGTGTTATGCTCCCAAACTTGTTTAGAAAGACCGAAGTCCGCAAGTTTGACGACACCAATGCCACCACCACCGACACCAGGAACGAATTCACCTTCATCTTGTTTTGTAATGGGGTCGTCAGATTTTCTCAATTTCGCTTCGGGGTTGCTGGAAGGCCTAAATTCAATAGGAATATATAGAAGATTTTCAGGCTTGATATCTCTATGCACAATACCAACCTCATCATGTAGGTACTTGATTGCCTTCGCCACTTGTACGATAACGTGGCGCGATAGATCTTCCGAAAAATAGGTGTAGTTCACTATTGCTGAAAAGATTTCTCCACCAGTCGCGAGCTCCTGGACTATGTAGTAGTAATCATTGGAGTCAATAAACTCGATGAAGCGGACTATGTTGGGATGCTTCAACTGTCTCATAATGGTGACTTCCTTGAGCACGCTCTGTCTTTGAACGGAGTCCATCTGGTACTTCCTCAAGACCTTGATGGCGACAAAAGTGTTTGTCGCCAAATGGCGTGCTTTGTAGACCACCGAAAATGCACCATCCCCCATTCTGTCGATGATTTCGTAGTTTTCCAAATTCTCGTAGTCGGGTTTTTTCTCCTTTTCATGGTTTTCTTGTTTCACTATGTGACTGGCGGCCTCGTAATGAGCGTTAGGGTCGTTATCATTTTGCACAGCGAGGTCTGAATACTCCTTGGTCGAGTTCTCTGCTATATCCGCTGTGGTGGCCGACGTCAGCGACGACTCCTCACCATTGCTATTCGAAAAAGTATCTGATTTCAGCCTCCCAAAATCCTGTGAATCTTCCCGTAACTTCATCAATCCTGTGCCCGTTACTATATTCGAATCAGCACCATAGTTCTTCTTTCTATGACTATCTCCGGCGTGCTTTCCTTGCCTTATGAAAGCTTTTAAGTTATCAAACATTGCTATATCTCCCCCGTAGTGTATTTTATTCTATAAAACAAATGCTCTGCGAGTCTCTTTGTTCAGTTTCTATATTGAAGGGAAAACTTGCCTATAAGTTAAAAACTGAATTCCACTAGAAAAAAGATTTTAATATTTTTCTTTTAATTGTTTTAAGTACCTTCTTTTTCGACTCTGCTAAATGCTAAGCGGGAGATGGATCTGTGATGATGTCGAAGGGTTAGTACGACATTGTCGCTCACATATTATTGTTATTGGCGTGGACATAATCTTCATCATAGCAATCAGCATCTTGAAACGCAATACTATACATAAAGAAAAAAAAAATTTATAGTACAGCATGGCCCCTAAAGCAATAGTGTTCACGGACTTCGATGGCACGGTTACATTGCAAGACTCTAATGATTATTTGACGGAGAATATAGGATTCGGTAGACCCCGAAGACTAGAGGTAAACGATGAAATTTTGAACGACAGGATAACTTTTCAAGAAGGATTCACGCAAATGTTGGAGTCTATCGACACGCCGTTCCCCGAGTGTATCGAATTTTTGCTCAAAAACATCAAATTGGACCCTGGATTCAAGGAGTTCTTCCACTGGTGCGAGGCTCAGGGAATCCCAGTGGTTGTCGTTAGTTCTGGCATGAAACCCATCATTCGTGCTTTATTGAAGGAATTGGTGGGCGAGGATGCTGTACAGAACATCGAGATCATTAGTAATGACGTCGAGGTGAAGGAAGATGGCCTGTGGCACATTGTGTATAGACACCCTGAATCTGGGTTTGGCCACGACAAGTCCAAGTCCATTAGAACCTACTTGGCGGAGAACGCCTACACAGATAGTAGCATGCCATTGCTTTTCTATTGTGGTGATGGAGTCAGTGACTTGTCTGCTGCAAAGGAAACCAATTTATTATTTGCAAAGCATGGAAAGGACTTGATTATTTACTGTAACAGGGAAAACATTCCTTACACAGAGTTCAATAGTTTTGCTGAGATCTTAGACAAGACTAAGTCGATTGTAGAGGCAAATGGTTCCAATATACAAGAATATATTGAGAACCACTAGAAAAATTAGAGTGTTAGCAGATACTATATATTTGATTCGCCAGAATACGTCAAACTCGCAGAATCTTCTAAATCAGTAAATTCACCTTGGGCGTCACTTTAAAGAATGTAGGCGCGACTTGTTCACAATAGGCAATATATAATGCATCAAGTTCCTCTTGACATCCTCCAATTCTGAAGCTGACATGAAAAGTAACGAGAGGGCAATGGTTAGTGCTAGAGTTAAAAGCACGTATGCTAATACAATGGGATTTTTGAGAAACTATGCCAAGTTTATTGGACCAGGAATTATGGTTTCTGTGGCTTACATGGATCCTGGTAACTACGCAACTGGTATAACTGCAGGTGCTTCCAATCGTTTTTCTTTATTGTTTTTCGTTCTTCTTTCCAACATTATTGCAATTTTTCTCCAGACATTATGTATCAAACTAGGTTCTGTTACAGGGTATAATCTTGCGCGATGCTGTAGGGAACACTTTCCCCGAAAGGTAAACTACGTCTTGTGGTTTCTAGCAGAGTGTGCTATTATTGCTACGGATGTAGCTGAAGTGATTGGTTCTGCCATCGCATTGAATATACTTTTAAGAATTCCTTTGCCTGCTGGAGTTGTCATCACTATTATCGATGTGCTCTTCGTGATGATGGCATACAGGAATGATACTTCCTCAACAAAATTTGTGAAGCTCTTTGAGTATGTCGTTGCATTCTTTGTGATGGCAGTAGTAGTTTGCTTCTCTGTTGAGCTATCGCAGATTCCTATGGATTCCTCTAGTGTGCGTCAAGTATTTAGAGGGTTTGCTCCCTCAAAGGAGATGTTCCAGAATGGTGGGTTGACTGTTGCAACATCGATTGTGGGTGCCACAGTAATGATTCACTCTCTCTTCTTGGGTTCTGGGATTGTCCAACCAAGGCTAAGAGAGTATGATATGAAACATGGCATCATCAATAGAGAAGACTTTGTTGATGATACAGATAAAGAAAGCTTTATTCAAAAGACTGACGAAGAAAAGGAAAAATACCTCCAAGTAAAAGAGGAGCTGTATTTCTATAGGGTGTACAGGCCCTCTCTCCAGGCGATAGAGTACTGCTTGAAATATTCTATTATTGAATTAGTGCTCACTTTGTTCACGTTTGCTTTGTTTGTTAACCTGGCTATTTTAATCGTAGCAGGTGCTACATTGTACGGCACTGAAGATGCTGTCAACGCCGATTTGTATGCTATCCATGATTTACTCTCAAAGAACTTAGCTCCTGTAGTAGGAACAGTGTTCATGTTGGCGTTACTCTTCAGTGGTCAAAGCGCAGGAATTGTTTGTACAATCGCTGGACAAATAGTCAGTGAAGGACATATCAACTGGACCTTAAAGCCTTGGTTACGAAGGTTAGTTACAAGAAGCATTTCGATTGTGCCCTGCCTAATTATCAGTATATGCATAGGCAAATCTGGATTAGACGAAGCTCTTAACGTCTCCCAGATTGTTATTTCGATTCTATTGCCCCCACTCACTGCCCCTCTCATCTATTTCACATCATCCAAGAAGATAATGAGTGTTTCAGCTCCCCCAGAGAATAGAGAAAATCATGAACAAAGTAGCTTGGAGGCACATGAAGAGTCCGAGTCTGTTTCATATAAGGACATGTCCAACAGCTGGTGTACTACCATAATCCTTTGCATTATTTGGGTATTAATCACGGTCTTGAACGTTTATGCTATCGTAGATATGGGCATGAATGGTGTTCAATAAGTCGTGCGATCGACTAATCTGATCAGACTCCTTTGGTTCAATACTCATTGAATATAGCATCTATAGAAGACTTAAAGCCCTATTGGCAGAAAGAGAAAACTTTTAGAATACAAAATACAAAGACTTTTACTACTTTGCGCCCCAAAACTCAGTGTAAGGTAAAAGTATTCTTCAGCTGACTGAAATTCACGCAGCTTCTTTCTCGCTTTTTAATTTCTCAGGGATATCGGAAACACTAAGGTATCAATTGCAGTTGTAACTTAGGAATAATAACTACAATTAACATACGGTTGTTAACTTTGAATTGAATTGAGACCCGAGGAAATTGAAAGAGCCTCTATATGCCTAATAAACTTTTTCAAAAGTTACATATAGTAAAAAACAAGCCTAAAGCACAAGAAGATTGTATATCGGTAAACATCTTAAATAACGTGGAAGCAATGGATTCTGGTATTCAACACACAGATAATCAACAATTTAACTCAGCACAAATACCTGCAGGGGTTTCGGGTGATATGCATGCTTCACAACCGGTCAACCTCCGAAACCCTATGGAACTGTCCATGAATCGAGATGATAACAAGTTGAGTGTAGAGAAGCAACGAGCAGATGATGCAATTAGACGTTCTTTGCTACCCCAACGCTCTACCGTTTCCAAAGGAAAGTATTCGTTGGCAGATTTTCAAATCATGAGAACATTAGGAACTGGATCATTTGGTAGGGTGCATCTAGTTCGTTCTGTCCATAATGGGCGCTATTACGCCATTAAGGTTTTGAAGAAGAGCCAAGTGGTAAAGATGAAACAGGTAGAACATACGAATGATGAAAGACGCATGTTGAAGCTTGTGGAACATCCTTTTCTAATAAGAATGTGGGGAACCTTTCAGGATTCCAAGAATTTGTTTATGGTAATGGATTATATTGAAGGAGGTGAATTATTCAGTCTTCTTAGAAAATCACAACGGTTCCCAAATCCGGTTGCTAAATTTTATGCCGCAGAGGTTATCTTAGCTCTTGAGTACTTGCATGGGCATGATATCATCTATAGGGATTTGAAGCCGGAAAATATCTTATTGGATCGTAATGGGCACATCAAAATTACTGATTTTGGTTTTGCGAAGGAAGTCAGTACTGTGACTTGGACATTATGTGGTACGCCTGATTATATTGCCCCAGAGGTAATCACGACAAAGCCATACAATAAATCCGTTGACTGGTGGTCTCTTGGAGTCTTGATATATGAAATGCTCGCAGGCTATACCCCTTTTTACGACTCTGTTCCCATGAAGACATATGAAAAGATTTTAAGCGGAAAACTAGTGTTTCCTAGTTTCTTCTCGCCTGAGGTGATTGACCTATTGTCTAAACTAATAACCGCAGATCTCACAAGAAGGTTAGGTAATCTCAGTAACGGGCCAGCTGATATTAGGAACCACCCATGGTTCCATGAGGTAGTTTGGGAAAAATTATTGGCCAAAGATATCGAAACGCCATATGAGCCACCCATCACTGCAGGTGTCGGAGACACGTCGCTCTATGATCATTATCCGGAAGAAAAATTGGACTACGGGAGTGTTGGAGAAGATCCTTATGGTCAATATTTTGCTGACTTTTAGTGAAAGTACGCAAATTGATGTCTAGCTACTTAAATATGTCCTACTTGATGACGTATCTTAATTTAACGGGAAATGAAATTTCTCTCTATCTCTGATACTACGTAATATACATGCTCTTTTAGTCTCTTCATGCACTCAGACATGCTTATTGAACTGCAAATCCTTTCAATGACTCCCTTACTCTCACCCCCTAAACACGTTCTTGCATTCCAAACACACATAAAACAAAATCATTGATGTATCTTTTCTTCGTTGTTGTGACTGGAAGAATACGCAATCTCGGTTTCCGCATTCGGGACATTCCTTATCTGATCTGGGTAAGGTTGGATCATTTCCAATGTCCTGAACAACTCCTGCTGTCTCACCTATATTGGTTATCAACTCATGTCTGTAAACTTTTGGGTTTTCTGCCAACTCTGTATAGTCACAATTTCGGCACGAATACAACAACCTCGAATTATCTCTATCTTCTTTTGGATACAACATATTGTTACACTCGGCACAAAATCTAAACGATGCCATGGTAGATACTAGGGCTTTTCAACTTGTGCCTTAAACTTATTATAATACAATCTTCTTTGCCAGGTTCCTGTCTTGTAGAATTCTTCAGATAATGTAGTCGTGTTCAAGGCCAAAATGTTTTCCCGTTTTCCAATCGAAAATTTTCAGTCAAGAACTAAAAGGAATAAACTATACAACGACAAGGAGAAATATATACGATCAAGTATGTCTTTATTACGTCAATCCGTCAGAGTACCATTAAGAGGCATTGCAAGAAGAAGTTTTCAGGCCGCTTTGCGTTTCAACAGCACAGCAGCGGAAGCACAGAAAACCCCTGTTGATCCTAAGATCAGTGCTATAGTGGATCAAATTTCTACGTTGACTTTATTGGAAACGTCTGCCTTGGTTTCTGAATTGAAGGAAAGATTGAATATACCAGATATCTCTTTGCCAGCAGCTGGAGCTGCTCCAGCTGCAGCGCCAGCATCGGCACCAGCAGAGGAAGCACCAGCAGAGGAAGTGGAAGAGAAGACAATATTTTCCATCAAGTTAGATTCATTTGACCCTAAGTCAAAGCCTAAGATTATCAAGGAAGTTAAAGGTTTGTTGGGTTTGTCATTGGTAGAATCCAAGAAGTTTGTAGAGGCTGCTCCAAAAGTTTTAAAGGATAATGTGGCTAAGGAGGATGCTGAGAAGATTAAAGCTTCATTAGAGGCTTTGGGTGCCAAGGTTGTTTTAGAGTAAGCGAAAAGGATATTATTTGGTCAACCTCCATTAAGATGCCACAATATGCTGAAATACGTATGTTATACTCACCTGTATATATAGTTCAATCGAATTTGTTGTTACGACGGCTTAACTATCGAGTTACCATTCTAACGCGTTGAAGAGATGGGATTCAGCTTTATTTTTTTTTTTTTTTTGCTAGTGGGTATCCCTCCCATGTTAATTTTGTAGCTGAAAGCTAAAAGTTTGAAAACGTGTAAACAATTTGAAACTCTTATTCTATGTCTTTGATTTATGGCTTCTCATGTACGTGCATGTTGAGCTTAAATCGGACGGTATTCTTAAGTTATCTGTGAAAACCTGATGACGCATATCTTCGTCTTCAAACTCGCTTTCATCTTCGGATTGAGCTATCAAGTCTCGTTTTTTGTTCTCTACTGAAGAAACTGTACTTGCTTCCCTTGGCCCTTGAAAGGACTCGTTACGATGGAAAATCCCATCCTCAAGATGCG
This sequence comes from Schwanniomyces etchellsii, assembly GCA_031081805.1. NCBI lineage: Eukaryota > Fungi > Ascomycota > Pichiomycetes > Serinales > Debaryomycetaceae > Schwanniomyces > Schwanniomyces etchellsii. The sequence continues at coordinate 230,626 of JARYSY010000001.1, read as the reverse complement.
TAGCCTCCATTTTCCGTCTGCTGAGAATATTATCCACTAGCCTATCTAGGGCAAAGATGTTCTGTTCTGCATTTTTACCTATGTCTTCAATGGTCGAAGGGGTGTATTCAGACTTGTGCTGAACTCTGATGATAAGGTTCCTCAATTTATCTACCGCCTCTATCAAACTCTTAGCTTCCTCTGCATTGAAGGTATTGCTGCTTGAAACTTTTCTTTCAATTTTATTCAACCTTTCTACCAAAGGAGCTGTCTTTCCCGTAATTTTCAATTTGACCAGACTATACATAAAATCAGCAAAGATGTCTCTTTCTTCCAAAAATGTCAATGGCTTGCACTGAGTGAGGTACCAATATGCGAATTATGATTTCATCAGAATCAAAAGATTTACATTAAAAGCAGACTTGTGGAATGAGCAATGCAAAGAATCTCTAGATGAGCTGTACGAATGATTCCGCCTTTTCCTTGGACGATTTGAAGCTTTCGACTTTAAAATTTACAAAACGAGATGAAATCAAACCATGGCTTCAGAGTATTTTATTGAATAAGAAAGGAATTTATGTTGTAATAGCACGATCAGATGCTAACAAGATCATATTTCAGTGTAAGTCTACTAGAAGAGATTTAGATATAAGCACGTATGAGAAGCGTCGAATCAATGGAAGACAAAGAACATGTCCTTTTAAAATACGTGCAAATTACTCCGTCCGGAATAAAGTTTGGTCCTTGGTAATTATCAATGATATGCATGATCATGAATTGGACACCTTTCATTCCCTCTTCAGAGAGCACTCTTCTTCAGCTGAGAGCCGCATGCATGAAACACCAGCATCTCGAGGAAATAGCTCCTTAAAAGTTGAGGCCTCACCCGAGACGGCGCCCTCTGGTTCCAGGAGAATGTTTTGCACCCCAGATTCCACATCCCTGCTTCTTGAAAAAAAGCTGAAAGGCTTCAGTGCCCAATCAGGTAGTGACGAGGAACTTAAATTTCATAATAATGCCTTTAATGAAACTACTGCCGAAAGTCTACGTCAGGAAGCATCTCAAAGGCTAACAGGCTCGAGCTTGAGTCATCCTGGAAAATTGAGAGGAGATAGCTATATTTCCATGTTAAAGGAAAGAAAAGATCTGCACATTTTGTTTGAAGAGATAAACAAAGTCATTCAAAATAAGGTGATGAAGAATAAAACATACTCCGCTGACGACAAGTCTGTCATTTTAGATCACTTGATTTCGAGGATTGCTAATGAATATAAAAGCTTAATTGGTGAAAAAATAATGTCTCTGAAGAGCAAACATGGAATCTATCAGACCAGTGTCGACTCTGCAACAAATATTAGTACCTCAAATTTGATTCCATTGACACCCTTGTTGAATGATGTCAATTCTGAATATCGTAATGATTCCTTTCACAATCCTTCAGAAAGCTCACCTGTGGATAATGTTGCTCAATTTCCAATGAATATGTCAAATGTCCTATCAAACAATTCATCGACACAATTATCCTCTGGTGATCTACTGGCTGCTCACAATACTTTGGGTTTACAATCTCTCCATAGTAGCAGTTACATGGTACCGTCTCAAATGCAACTCTCACTGTTTCAAATCAACAATCAGCAGCTACCCTCCTTCAATACAATTCAAAATCAGCTCACCTTGTCTCCAAATTCACTACAGGCTACATCATCCTCGATAACAGCGAACTATAATCTAGGAACCAGTGCAAACCTGTCTGTTCGCCCTATCAATATTTTAAACGAGCAGAGCCATATCTCTAATTCTGCTATCGGCAGTCGAAGCAAAAGATCTAAACTCCCTTCCACTTCCAAACTGTCCAACTCGATGCTGGGGTTTGGAGATCTGAAAATAAGTCTGACGTTTCCAATTACCTCTCAAAGTCCATTTCAGATATCTTCCAGTGGAAACCCAAATTCTTCGTTGAATTATCTTTCGGCTCCCAATCATGCGTCGAATCTCGCTGGTGTATCTTCTCCTACCAATAACATCATACACCAGAATGGCCAAATGCCTGTATCAATCAACCCATACTCTAGCAGTAACATTAGCAAAGATAATCTAAACAATTATGCTAGTCAAAGAGGTCCTACAAGTACTTATAATATCCACAATGGCTTGAATAGCTTAAATAGTCCTAATGACTGGTAACAGTAATATACTTTTTGCGCTTCACTCGCGATGCGAAGTTAGAACTGAGCTTCACCTCTATACAATTCTAAGAACACCTTAATAATTTACGATAAACGAAATGGGAAATACTAAACCCTTCATAATAAGAGAAGATATTGAAGGATCCATTTTAGTAATCCCCACTATTTCGATAGGGAATGTTCCCCAGCTTGCAAATGACTTGATAATTCAAACGTTCAACGGCGAAAAAGCAGGCAGCTTGGATCCACTTTATTTATACCCCTTTTCTTGTCCCATTGATAGGCCGGCTGAACAGGATGCTGATGTGGGTGTTTCAACTGCAGCAGATATTTTTTACGTTAAAGAGCATGATGTTACTATCATTCATCAAAGATCGCCCATCATACCAGGCAACACAGAATCTTACGTCCAGCATACGTTACTACCTTTCATTGAGGAATTTAAATTCAAGAAGGTTTTTGTACTTTGTTCTTCAGATGCTGGGATGGTTCCTGGGATAAGTTCGGGCACAATCAGAAAATACTCAATTGAGGACTTATTAAGCACTTATGTCGAGACTTTAAACATAAGCGGGGATGAAAATGTAGGCTCTTATGACCCTCTTCCTAGCTTGGTAAAAGTTTTGGTAAAATGCTTGGATACCATGAAGATCAGTACTTCCTTTTTGGTATGTTTTGCGTATGAAGGAGATAACTTCAGTGATGGAAAGGCATTGGCTAGTGAAGCAATCAATTCATTAGGATTGAGCGCTGTTACGGAATGGAAGAAGCCTAAGAGCTGGTCAGGAGTCTATGGTACTCGTGATATTCCCATGCACTTAGAGGAGGGTCTCTATGGCTGAACGAGCTTGAATCGAGCAATAGATGCTTTTACAATGAACTATACTTCTAGTTGGAAAACGCCAATCTACGTGAAGAGAGGTGTTCTTTAGATGGGACCTGTAAATGTCCCAAAATTGAGAGAAGGAATTCTTGTTTCGGTTCTGATCTTTCAATCAGATTCTTCTTACAGTAAGACTAGGCATGACCCCTCAGCTTCAGACATTCACTCAGTCAGCATTGAACCTATATAGTAATAATGATCCATAAAGTTTGTAAGGAATAAGATGTTTGTCAGTGAAGTGTAGAGCTTGTGTCGATGCAGGAATTTGCATGATCCATAAATACTCAGAAAAAGTAATCTCGATACAGAAGAAAGGTGGAATATGAACTCGAACAATTGGGATTCAACCTCGAATACGGCAGGAAACTATCATTATGAAACAATTGAGCCTGATACTGAAATTCCTAACGTGGCCTCCGACACTCGCACTCATGAAGATTCAAGTAAACCTTCATCAGGTCTACCAGGACTAAGTTTTGGTTCTAGCTTTGATTTTTCTAAATCATTTGCTCCTTTTACAAATTCGAATGAAATGAGTAAAACAAATAAGATTTCAGAGCGTCAATACGCTGGGGGTAATACACTAGACGAGCCTGTTTGGGAAACTCTTCGAAGAGATATGATGCAAATTGCGAGGAGGATCGCTATCGTAATCTGGCCAATGCAGATATCATCTTTGGCCATGCATCAACAACAGAGATTCATAGACTTTGCCTTGAAGAATGGTATTAACATTCCGGAGCTGCTTCGGAGTACACGAATACCAGTTCCTGAAAGTGAGGACTCGGCTGAGCAAGAGGAAGGACTATCGGCGGACGAGGCTTTGTGGAAGAACAGCTTGGACTGGGATTTATGGGGCCCTCTATTGTTTTCTCTTTTATATTCTGTGACATTGGGATTGTCTGCATCCAGTAATCAAACCAACATCGTTTTTTCAGGCACATTCTCATTGATTTGGGTATTTTATATCATCATCGGCTTAAATGTACAGTTATTAGGTGGTAACATCTCATTCATGTCAGCCATTAGTGCTGCTGGATACTCGATGTTTCCAGTTACTGTGGGGGCACTATTGTGCACGCTTTTGATAAAGTACATCATTCTTAGAATCCCTCTTATGATTTTCCTATGCAGCTGGAGCATATACGCTGGATTCTTGAGTTTGAAGTGCTCTGGAGTGTTGCCGGGCCGAGTGTTTTTGGCAATATATCCAGTTTCCTTGATCTACAGTGCCCTAAGCTGGCTCTGTATAATTACATAAGGGTATGTGGTTCTACTTATACCAAGGAATATCACGCTAATGACGTTGAAAGTTTTTTTTTTTTTTACTTTATTCCTTGAGCTGAAGTGTTACTATATAGAGCTCTAACTAATCACTTTTGTCATAACTAGTAGTTTAATGCATACTCTATAGAAGCAGTATAACCGTAAACACCCAAGCCACATATTACAGCCACGGCTTTATCGCTAAGATAGGACTGGTGTCTGAAAGGTTCTCTCTGGTGCACGTTGGTGATGTGCACCTCTATAAAAGGAATAGCAGTACCCAAGAGTGCATCTCTTATTCCGACTGACGTATGTGTGTAAGCACCCGCATTTATCACAATAAAGCCTACTCCCTCCTGTCTTGCCTGATGTATCCGGTCGATTATAAATCCTTCTGTGTTGTTCTGGTAAACCAAAAGTTCCGATCCGTCGTTCTTTGATGCTGCTTGATTTATCGCTGCTTCTTCGATGTCCTTTAATGAAGTGGTTCCATATTTTTCAGGCTCTCTAGTGCCAAGTAAGTTTAAATTGGGCCCGTTGATGAGCAATACTTTCTTTACCATTGTATTCGTATAATATATCCCCAAATTCTCTGACCTTTCTAATTTGGTAGCAGAAAAAAATTTTATGTGGTAGGATTGTGTTTGCTCTAGTGAATTTTTCGTCTTCTTAGACTTGCTCATGATTGTCCAGTCGCTAGATGAGAGTGAAATACATGAATTGAATCAAAAAAGCTTCTAAGGGAAAAGTATTTAATCATTTTGACCTACACTATTACAAAAACATTGTGGAAATAAATACTCTCAACCGATATAGACAATTGGAAGTAATCGTCTTGAGTCTTGTTTTGCTGGCAGTATTTACATACTATTAACCGACACTAGAAATGTCGTATCATTTGCGAATAATTCGCTTATACATCTTCAGGTTTTCTAGATTAGCTCGTGGAATGTAAGTAGATACTATTAAGTATATGCTACCTTGAGTCGATAGATGTCTAGTAAACTAGAGTTACAAGATAGGATAGGTTTTGATCGTCTTATCTAAGAGATTCGTAAAGCAGCAAGAAGCAAGCTCTAAAAGTGTTCCACGATAAGGGTTTCAAACCAAACCAAAACTCATTGCATGCAAGATGCTGTTAAACTCGTGAAGTAGGAGCTAAGGAACGGCATAAAAGCTGTTACGCTCATTCGATTCTATCTGTGCTTTAAGGGCTACATTCTTCTTTTTTTTTTTGTGGATCATTCATTACTTTTGTTGATCGTCATTAAGTATGGCATAAAATAATCTCTTTTATTGTAGATATTCTACAGTTGTAGAAAATTGTCGATAACTTACTACTAGGTAAATGTGTTCGTCATAAAGACCATCTCTGCGGGAAGCAATGCAACAGAATCCCAGCATAGCGCATTTACCTATTTTTGATTCAGTTTAGCTTAAGCTTACATTAATACTCAACCATTGGAGTATCTATCTTGACAAAGAGAATCAGTAAAGATTTACATATTTTCCGTTTAGGATGCAATTATGCCAAAAAAATGTCAAAATAGTCCTTAACGTGGTAGACCTGCTGAGAATCTCATACAGAAATAGCCATTTAATATAAAATTTTATGCAAATGCCTTGAGAAATGGTTACTGATCCAAGAATCAATTTCCTGATAACCAGCCAATTCCCGGTATCTTTGCAAACTCAAGCTTGAGCAGAGACTTCTGGGCTATATTACCCAGCATTTTTTGTGTCACTTGGTGCTCTTGGAACTCATCTCGCGAAAATGGACTATCACACAAAGTAAGAAAAAAAAAAAAGCTTGATAGGTAGGTAGCAGTGAATTCCAAATGTCTGTAGTTGGGTCCTTGATATTTTGTACAGACTGTGGTAACTTATTAGATAGTGCCCATGGAAAGGATACGATAGAATGCGGGCTTTGTTTTAAGACATATCCTGCATTGAATTTTGCCAATCTTAAGGTCGTGACGAAAACATCTGAAGATGCTTTTCCATCTTCATTGAAACTCAAGAGATCTGTTGTTAAAACTTCCATAAAGCAGAATGATTTAGATGAAGGAGCTACAATCAAGGAAAAATGTCCCAAATGTGGGAACGAAGAGATGCAATATCATGTTCTACAATTGCGATCCGCCGATGAAGGTGCGACCGTCTTCTATACCTGTACTGAATGTGGATATAGATTTAGAACTAACAACTAAGTTTTGTTTTTATATTTTAAAAACACTGTACAATACATTCCCATATAAAAGTTATATAATTACAACTTTTAATAAATTAACGTCTGAAACTTCTGCTAAAGTTCGATTAAGAAATAAATTAATTGGTCTTGATAGTAGCATACTCCATCTCATTGGAATTCTCATACTCATACATATCCAAAGCTACAACAGCAGAATCCCTGACGACTTGCTCCTCATCATTCAAATAAGATTTTAATATAGGGAGACATTCTTCAGTTGCAATGGATCCTAATGCCTCTGCAGCCTCATGTCTAACCATTCCAGCTTGGCTATCATCCTTCAAAACTTTGATCAAAGCCGGCACAGTGACAGGGTTGCAAAGCTGCCCGAACACATAGGCGATTTCATGTTTGAATAAAGCAGAAGGATCATCGAGACCTGATGCTAGAGCAAGACATGCCTCGTCTGAGCCCAAGTCTCTCAACCTGAACATCGCTCTATACCTCTCAAACAAAGGCTTACTCTGATCATTCAAGATAGACTGCAATTTCTCTATCTTTGACTCTTGATCACTTGGTAATGGTGGTGCTGGGTCTATGGATGTGAAAAGCGAAGTTTGTAATTGTTCAGTCTTCGCATTCTGCGAGTGCTCCCATCTGATTCTTTCAATCGCTAACTCACATGTTTGTCTAATCTCTAAAGATGGGTCATTCTCGTAGTATTCCTGCAACAAGCTTAATGACTCTTCATCTCCAAGAGCGCCCAAACCCTCAGCCGCTTCATGCCTCACCATGCACTGCTGCTCATCGTCCTTCAATACATCTTGCAAATACTTAGCCGCATACATGTTTTTGGTCTGGCCCAAAACATAAGCAACTTCATGCTTCAAGAGCTCTGAGCTATCTTTGAAGCTCTCTGCTATGTAGTCGATTGCCTTGTGAACTTCCTCCTCGTTACTAGACTCTGCTCCAATGCATTTTAAATTGAACAATGCCCTAAAGCGATTGGCTAATTTCGTCTTACCATCCTTATTAACAAGAACATCCCTTAGTTGTTCTAGAGTTGCATTATCGACGTCTACTTCTGCCATTTCTGTTGATGATACGTGTCTATTCTTATACAGAAGTACTTGAACTTCAATACTAAAGTGAAAAAAAAAAAAGATATAAAAAAAAATAACTACTGTGCATGTGCGCAGAGCAGAGCCCGAGTTCGCAGCCTACAATACTTTAAGAGTACGAGCATGTTGGCTGAGTGGCTGATAAACAGTTTGCTGAGCACTCTGATAGTGACTCATACTTCTTTCCTGATACCTAAATTGCATAGATGTTTTCAATTCATGGTTATTCAGTATAAATCTTTGGACTTCAGAGACTACGATCACCGGTCCTCTTGTTGAGCATGCCGCTCTAATGAAAAATGTCCCAGACGAGCCCTTGAAAAATTGTCAATTTTATTGAGTACGCGCACGACTCACAGTTTGATTTTCTACAGCAGCGCAACAGATGGTAAGTTAGATTAGAATAGAATAGAATCATAATAAAATAGAATGGCGGAATCTATGGGTCATGGAGTCCCAGACTTGTCACAAGCTATTATGGCGCAGGATGAGATGGGAAGGCCATTTATAATTGTGAGAGATCAAGGTAAAAAGCAAAGGAAGCATGGGATAGAGGCTACGAAGTCGCACATATTGGCGGCAAGGGCCGTAGCGTCTATTGTGAAGAGTTCACTAGGACCAAGAGGGATGGATAAGATTCTAGTTAGTCAAGATGGGGATATTACTATAACCAATGATGGGGCTACAATTTTATCAGAAATGGACCTCGACAACGAAATTGCCAAGTTGTTGGTTGATTTATCGAAATCACAGGATGACGAAATTGGTGATGGTACGACAGGAGTAGTGGTTCTTTCGAGCGCATTACTCGACCAGGCACTCGAGTTGATTGAGAAGGGGATACACCCTATCAAGATTGCCAACGGCTTTGATGAAGCGTGCAAGGTCGCCTGTCAAAGATTGGAGGAAACTGCAGATAAAATTAACATCGAGAAGGAGTCTTCAGATATGAGTTTATTGAAGGCAGCAAAGACATCATTGGGATCTAAGATAGTGTCTAAATGTCACGACCAATTTGCCCATATGGCAGTAGACGCTGTGATGACTGTCGCGGACCTCGAGAGAAAGGACGTTGACTTTGAATTGATAAAAATTGAAAGCAAGGTGGGAGGATCCATAGCAGATTCGGAGCTCATAAAGGGGGTTTTGTTGGAGAAAGACTTTTCTCATCCTCAGATGCCAAAATATGTTAAGGACTGTAAGATCGCTATCCTCACTTGTCCTTTCGAGCCTCCAAAGCCCAAAACGAAGCATAAGTTGAATATCTCGACCGTCGAGGAGTTTCAAGCTTTACAAGAATATGAACAAACCAAATTTCAGGAGATGATAGATCATGTTAAAGAATCCGGTGCAAATGTTGTTGCATGTCAATGGGGATTTGACGATGAAGCTAATCACTTATTGCTCGCAAATAACTTGAATGCTATCCGATGGGTCGGCGGTTCAGAGTTAGAGCTTTTGGCAATAGCCACTAAGGGGCGCATTGTGCCAAGATTTGAAGATCTCACGCCAGAGAAATTAGGTACTGCTGGTGTGATCAGGGAACTTGAATTCGGGACTACAAGAGATCACATGTTGGTAATTGAAGAATGTCAAAATACCAAAGCCGTCACCTGCTTTATTCGAGGATCAAATGAGATGATATGCTCAGAAGGTGTAAGAGCCTTGCATGACTCCATTTGCGTTGTTCGTAATTTAGTAAGGGACAATAGAGTTGTTTATGGTGGTGGTGCCTCAGAAATTGCTTGCTCTTTAGCACTTGAGGAGGCTGCAGAGAAACAAATAGGTATAGATCAGTATATCTTCAAGGCTTTCTCTAGTGCCCTCGACACAATACCAATGACACTCGCTGAGAATTCCGGTTTGGATCCTATTGAAACCATATCTTCGTTAAAATCCAAACAGGTGAATGAGACATGTACGAGTATCGGTGTGGATTGCTTAGGATTAGGAGGCAATGATATGAAGGAATTATTTGTAATTGATCCTTTGATCGGAAAGAAACAGCAGTTATTATTAGCAACTCAGCTTACAAGGATGATATTGAAAATTAATAATGTAATTATTAGTGGTAAAGATGAATATTAAGCTTATTATCGTATATTATAAATACCTTAAATAGTTGTACAAATACGTACATTTAAGTTGAGCTTTAGCATTCGCTCGCATATGAGCTTAAGAACCGAATTCTTGAGTATCGTGCAATTCCCAAAAGTATCCCTCGATAGTCAACAGCTCAGAGTTTGTATAAGCTATTAGTGCTTGTAGTGTCAGGTTGACGGTTTTGATTATTTCTATAATATCATCTGAATAGAGTTTATTATAATCATAAGAATGGCGAGCATGGGAACACCAGCCGTTGTCATGGACAATGGTACTGGAATGACAAAATTAGGATTTGCAGGTAACGATTCACCTTCATATATCTTTCCAACAGCAATTGCTAATTCAAAGTCTTCCAAACCTTCGGGAGGTAAGGCTTCATTCTTGTCTTCTAAACGGGGTATTGAAGACTTGGATTTCTACATTGGAGATGAGGCGTTACGTGCTAGCAATGGGCCTAACTACAATTTATCGTATCCAATTAGACATGGTCAAATCGAGAATTGGGATCATATGGAAAGATTTTGGGAGAGTTCGATCTTTAAGTTCCTTAGATGTGAGCCCGAGGATCATTACTTTCTCTTGACCGAGCCACCATTAAATCCTCCCGAAAACAGAGAAAGCACAGCAGAAATAATGTTTGAGACTTTCAATTGTGCCGGTTTGTATATCGCGGTACAAGCGGTTTTGGCATTGGCCGCTTCGTGGACGTCATCTAAAGTTCAAGATAGGTCTTTAACGGGTACAGTTATTGATTCCGGTGACGGTGTGACACATGTAATACCAGTTGCGGAAGGTTATGTGATTGGTACTGCAATCAAAAACATACCATTAGCAGGACGTGACATAACCCTGTTTATTCAGACAATATTGAGAGACCGTGGTGAGCTGGACACTTCTTTGCAGACTGCAGAAAGAATCAAACAACAGTTCTGCTATGTGTGTCCTGATATTGTAAAAGAATTCAAGAAATTTGATCAGTATCCTCAGGAGAAATTCGCTCAATATATTGTGGAATATACCGATAAAAATAGGAAAAATGTCGTTGATGTAGGTTATGAGAGATTCTTAGCACCAGAAATCTTCTTTAACCCCGAAATATGTTCGTCTGATTATCTTACTCCTTTGCCCAATGTGGTTGATCAAGTAATACAGGCTTCACCGATTGATGTTCGTAAAAAGCTCTACAAGAATATTGTATTATCAGGAGGATCCACCATGTTCAAGGACTTCGGCAGAAGATTACAAAGAGACTTGAAGGGGCTAGTAAATGAAAGAATCGAGCTCAGTGAGAGGCTAAGTGGAGTTAAGAGTACAGGGGTAGAAGTTCAAGTCATTTCACATAAAAAACAGAAGAATGCAGTCTGGTTCGGTGGTTCGCTTCTCGCTCAAACTGCCGAGTTCAAGAGTTATTGTCACACTAAACAAGACTACGATGAGTATGGACCCAGCATTGTTAGAAATTTTTCCTTATTTGCCGTACCATGAATATATTCGTATCACTTTTAGTTCAAATACGTGTAGGTAATTAGACAAATACTGAAAAGTTGTGCGCCTAAACATTTTTTTCTCTAATAACATCCGCTCTGCGATAAGAAAACGAATGAACTCATACGCTAAGACTTCACGAAGCGTTTATAATACCTAGAATGTCAGCCCCGCAGCTTCAGATAGTTAACGGGATAGCTTTAGCGAACATTCTAAATGGGCTAAAATCTAATAAGGATGAAGAAAGGAATAGGAATGCAGTTGAGCTTCGAAATTACATAGCTTCGATCGCTCGAGATCTTTCTCCAGAACAATTCAACAGATATAATAATGAAATCAACAAATCAATATTTGAATTATTACATAGCAATGAAGTGTCAGAGAAGCTTGGCGGCATCGCTGCTTTGAATGCTCTCATAGATTTTGATTCAGGTGTTGGGGAGGAGAATGCCACGAAGACAGCCAGATTTTCTAACTATTTGGGGCCATTGATCCTATCAAATGACTCTAGAATCATGAGACAGGCTACAAAGACTCTAGGAAAGTTAGCAACTCCTGGAGGTACCCTTACCGGCGATTTTGTTGATTTTGAGGCCAAGAGGGCAATAGAATGGCTTCAAAGCGACAATAAGCAACACGAGAATAGACGACATGCAGCTATCCTTATAATAATCTCTTTGTTGGATAATGCTCCTACTTTACTTTATACGTTTATGAACCAAATTCTAGAGCATCTATGGATTCCGCTCAGAGACAGCAAATTGATTATACGGCTAGATGCCGCAACTGTCTTACAGAAGTGTCTCCTGATAATTTATGATCGAGATGTAAACTCAAGAAAGTTTTGGTTTAGAAGTTTTATAAACTTGGCGTCAAAGACATTGAATGAAAATGGAGCGGTCAAAGACGGAAGAGACGAAGATATTTCAGCTGGAAATGGAAAAGCGAGCCTTTCAAACCATGTTCAGGTCAACACTCATAATTTGTTGAATTCTGCAAGCATCGCTTCTCACTCAAATGAATCAATACATGGAGCACTTTTAGTATATAGAGAGTTGATCAGATACTATCAGGACCCTTTTATCAAATCTCGATTTGACATGATATATGAGAACACAATTCTTTACCGCTCTCATAAATATGCAGTGATACGGCAGGAGCTTACAAATATCTTTCCTTTGCTATGTAAAGTGAACACCGAGCTTTTTGTCGAGAAGTATTTGCACCGAACTTTATTGTATTACTTGTCTCAGTTGAAACACTATAAAAATCAACATTCTGAAGCTATCAATTCAGAGAAAAGTGCAATATTTAAGAGTATTGGACTCATTTCCTTGGAGGTCGGCAATCAGATAGCAACATACCTAGATGCTATTTTGGATAATATAAGAGAAGCATTGTCGATACCTCTCAATACTAGTGTTCAGCTGGTTTTAATTAATGCTGTATCCAGTAACGGAGAGAGTAATATACTGGGAATTAATTCCACTGTTAATCAGACGCAGGGTGCTAATGGATTAAATTCTATCACATCATCCCTCACGGTAGCTTCAAAGCATATGGCAAGCAGAAAAGAAACAGAGCCTGCGGTTTTTGATTGTATTGGAAAACTTTCAATATCTGTAGGGCCAGCACTAACGAAGCATTTGCAGAGAGATATTTTAGACATGATGTTCACTAATTGTTCACTTTCGGTTCATTTGAGAGATGTATTGCAGACATTGATAATTAATATTCCTCTGTTAACAAACTTGATCTATATGAAGTTATTAAATTTGTCATGTTTGGTGCTTGCAGGTAAGGTCTTTCTGCCACCTGGGTCACCTTACGGTTTTATCAAAATGAATGAATCTCTTGCTAAGCATTATAGACTTATAATGATTTCTAGAGACACTGGGATGAGCATCAATAATATCTTGAGTAATCTGGATGATTATGAGAGTCATGATAGTGCTATAATCATTCAGGCATTGGATATGCTATCCTATTTCACATTTGATAATTATCAGCTTAATGAGTTGGTAAGATTTTGTACAATAAACTATCTACAACATGAAAACACGAAAGTACGTTTGAAGGCTACCGTAACATCATGCCAAATATTTGCACGAGATCCTATTTGCGCACAGACAAGTGTTAACGCTTTGAATGCTGTTAATGAAGTATTGGACAAGTTATTGACAATATCAATTACTGATCCTGTTGCGGAAATTAGATTTGAGGGCCTTTCTTGTTTAGATAAAGAAGGTACATTTGATCCTCAGCTCTCACAATCATCAAATGTTAAATTGATATTCATTGGTCTTAACGATGAAGTATTCAGTATCAGAAAAGTAGCTATAAAGCTATTAGGCAGACTCTCTTCAATAAACCCTGCTTATATCGTTCCTTCATTAAGAAAGACATTGATTCAGCTTTTGGCGAGATTAGATTATTCTACCAGCAGCCGAAGAAAGGAAGAAAGTGCTGTATTGTTATCTCTTCTCATAAGTAATTCGAAAGAGTTGACGAGACCCTATGTGAAGCCTATTGTGGAGACCTTGCTTCCTCGTATTAGGGATTCGAGTTCTTCTGTTGCGTCTAGCGCCATAACTTGCCTTGGGGAACTCGCTGTTGTGAGCGGAGAAGATTTGTCACCATTCATTCCAAGTTTAATGCCTCTAATTTTAGAAACTTTTCAAGACCAAAGTTCTTCTTACAAGAGAGATGCTGCACTAAAAGCTCTCGGCCAGATTGCAAGTTGCTGTGGGTATGTCATAAAACCATTGATTGACTACCCTCAGTTATTAGGAATGTTGGTGGGAATACTAAAACTGGAAAGTTCTTCAAATATAAGAAGAGAAACTGTTAGACTTCTAGGCATATTAGGAGCTCTAGATCCCTATAAATACCGCGAAGTTGAGCGTACCTCAAAGAGCATTCCTTCAGAGCAAAGTTCACCTCCCGTAGATATTGCTTTATTAATGCAAGGGATGTCTCCATCGAATGATGAGTACTATCCAACGGTAGCAATTACTAATTTGATGAAAATTTTGAAAGATCAATCGTTGAGTACTCACCATAATAAGGTTATTCAAGCAATTATGTACATATTTCAGACGCTTGGATTAAGATGTGTTTCATTTTTACCTCAAATCATTCCTGGAATCATAAATGTGATGCATACATGTCAACCTTCGATGCTAAAGTTTTATTTTCAACAACTTGGCTCACTTATATTGATTGTGAAGCAGCATATTCGAACTTTTTTGCCAGAGATCTTCGAAATGATCAAAAAATCATTTCATATGAATAATCAACTCAATATTCAAGTCATAATAATCAATTTGATTGAGTCAATTGCTAGAGCTTTAGAAGGCGAATTCAAGATGTATCTACCAGATGTTTTGACTTTGATGTTAAACGTTTTTGATGAAGATAAATCCATAAAAAGAGAGTCATCCCTACATGTACTTAAAGCGTTTGTCGTGTTTGGGGGGACTATAGAGGAGTATGTGCATATTGTTATACCAAGTATTGTCAAAATGTTCGAAGTGGGACCTGTTATGTTACGGCGAGCTGCGTTGGAAACCATTGGTAGACTTTCCAAAAACGTATTATTGAATGATATGGCGTCAAGGATTATTCATCCAATTTTACGTGTTTTAAGCCAAGATAACGAAGAATTAAAGGTTACAGCAATGAATACACTTTGCTATTTGGTATTACAGTTAGGTGATGAATTCAAAGTATTCGTGCCGGTGATCAATAAGGTACTTACAGATAATGAAATAAGATCGTCCACTTACGAGCTGCTAGTGTCAAAATTAATAAATGGCGATCCCTTACCGGCTCGGCTAAATATTTACAAAGATTATGACATTCACACTTCTCAGTATGCCACTCCTGATGTCGATATGCCATCCAAAAAGCTTCCTGTCAATCAAGGCGCTTTGAAAGCTGCCTGGGACTCAAGTCTGAGTAGAACGAAGGAAGACTGGCAGGAATGGATATCAAGATTAAGCAAGGAGCTTTTGAAACAAAGTCCTTCGCATGCAATTAGAGCATGTGCCGGCTTGGCTGCTGATTATCATCCTCTTGCGAAGGACCTATTCAATGCTAGTTTTGCAAGCTGCTGGAGTGAACTTTATTCGCAACATCAAGAGGAACTTATTGAGTCCTTCTGCATAGCTCTTTCTTCTCCTAATAATCCCCCAGAAATCCATCAAATATTATTGAACTTAGCGGAGTTCATGGAGCATGATGATAAGTCATTGCCTATAGCTATTTCAACATTGGGTCAGTATGCCCAGCGATGTCACGCTTATGCAAAAGCGCTTCATTATAAGGAGCTTGAGTTTTATGTAGAGCCAACGACACCTACCATCGAATCGTTGATTAGCATAAATAACCAGCTTCAGCAATCCGATGCTGCAGTTGGAATTCTCAAACATGCGCAGTTGCATCATGACCTTCAATTGAAAGAAACCTGGTACGAGAAACTACAAAGATGGGATGATGCTTATCGTGAATACAGTGAAAGAGAAAAAGTCGAGCCAGATAATATGGAAATTGTAATGGGTAAGATGAGGTGCTTACATGCTTTAGGAGAATGGGAACAACTTTCTGAACTAGCCCAAAGTAAATGGAATAATTCGAGCAATGAAGTCAAAAGAAGCGTGGCACCACTAGCTGCTGCTGCCTCATGGGGATTAGGCCAGTGGGATCCTATGGATACGTGCATTAAAGCTATGAAACTAGAGTCCCCAGATAAAGCTTTTTTTAGCGCTATATTGAGTCTTCACAGAAACAATTTTGAACAGGCCTCGAATCACATATTGAAAGCTCGAGATTTGCTTGTAACTGAAATGACTGCACTTGTAAGCGAAAGTTATAATAGAGCATATGGGGTGGTAGTGAGAATTCAAATGCTTGCTGAGCTAGAAGAGATAATAAAATATAAATGTTTACCTCCAGGATCCGAAAAGCGAGCTACAATGCGTAGGACGTGGAATACGAGACTATTGGGATGTCAGCGTAACGTCGATATATGGCAAAGGATGCTTAAAGTAAGGGCTCTAGTGATCAAGCCTAAGCAAGATATGGAAATGTGGATCAAATTTGCTAATTTGTGTCGTAAATCTGGAAGGTTAAATTTAGCTGAAAAATCTTTAAACTATTTGCTTGAAGAGGGTTCACCAGAGCACCCTTCTCGGGCTCCTCCTCAGGTAGTCTATGCTCAGTTAAAGTACATGTGGGCGAAGGGACAACAGAGAGAAGCTTTACTTCATTTGGTTGATTTTACGACAAGAATGTCGCAAGATCTAGGTTTAAATCCAAATGATTTGATAACACAGCCTCTTCCATCAGAAGGTCCTGGAATACCGAAGCATGTCGAGGAGTATACTAAGTTACTAGCCAGATGTTTCTTGAAACAAGGCGAATGGCAAATAGCACTCAATAATAACTGGGGAACAGAAACCTCCGAAATAATTTTGGGGGCATATTTGTTAGCCACTCATTTCGACGATAAATGGTATAAAGCATGGCATAACTGGGCACTTGCTAATTTCGAAGTAATTTCGCTTTTTACCTCCCTGAGTAATGTTGCTAGTAATGCGATAAGAAAGAGCATTCAAGGAGAAATTATGGAACAAAATGAGCAAGTTAATGTCGAGCCAAACAGCGCAGAAGCCGAAGATGGCGAGAATTCAAGTGGACAACCCAATACTACTATGATTCCAATGGATGTTGTTCACCGCCATGTTGTGCCTTCAATTCGAGGATTTTTCCATTCCATTGCTATTTCTAACTCAAACTATTTGCAAGATACTTTAAGACTTCTTACTTTGTGGTTCAAATTTGGAGGGATACCAGAAGTGGCTCAAGTTATGAGTCAAGGATTTAATATGGTCAAGATCGATAATTGGCTAGAAGTGATTCCTCAATTAATATCCCGTATCCATCAACCAAATCAAGTGGTAAGTCAGTCGTTGCTTTCACTTCTTTCTGACCTAGGAAAGGCTCATCCGCAAGCATTGGTATATCCATTAGCCGTGGCAGTTACCTCTGAGTCTGTGAGCCGTAAAAAGGCCGCACTTTCTATAATAGAAAAAATGAAATTGCACTCGCCCAAATTAGTTGAGCAATCCGAACTCGTTAGTAGAGAACTTATTCGTGTTGCAGTTTTATGGCACGAACAGTGGTATGAGGGCCTTGAAGATGCTTCAAGACTTTTCTTTGGAGAGCATAACACAGAAAAAATGTTTGAGGTTCTCGAGCCATTACATCAAATGCTTAAAAGAGGACCTGAGACCTTAAGAGAAGCCTCATTTAGTAACGCATTTGGAAGAGAGTTATCTGATGCCTATGAGTGGGTTCTAAATTATAGACGCACAAAAGATTTGACCAATTTAAACCAAGCTTGGGATATTTATTATAATGTGTTCAGAAGAATAAGTAGACAGCTACCACAGTTACAGAGATTAGAACTACAATATGTCTCACCAAAATTGGAAGAAGCTACCAATCTAGAGTTAGCAGCTCCTGGTACCTATAAAGCAGGCAAACCAACAATAAGAATTGTGAGGTTTGATCCTACTTTCACAGTAATATCTTCCAAGCAAAGGCCAAGGAAGTTGTCTTGCAAAGGAAGTGACGGAAAGGACTACCAATATGTGTTGAAAGGGCATGAAGACATTAGGCAAGATAACTTGGTAATGCAGTTGTTTGGATTAGTCAATACTTTATTGGCAAATGACCCTGAATGTTTCAAGAGGCATTTAGATATTCAACGTTATCCTGCTATACCTTTATCTCCGAAGGTAGGGTTATTAGGTTGGGTTCCTAATAGTGACACGTTCCATGTTCTAATTAAAGAATATCGGGAATCTCGCAAAATCTTCTTGAATATAGAGCATCGAATAATGCTTCAAATGGCCCCCGATTATGATAGCCTTACACTTTTACAAAAAGTAGAAGTTTTCACTGGGGCTCTCGATAATACCAGAGGTCAAGATTTATATAAAGTTTTGTGGCTAAAATCGAGGTCATCTGAAGCTTGGTTAGACAGGCGTACTACGTATACGCGTTCATTGGCGGTGATGTCTATGGTTGGTTACATCTTGGGTCTAGGTGATCGTCATCCATCTAATTTAATGCTTGATAGAATTACGGGTAAAGTTATACATATAGATTTTGGCGACTGTTTTGAGGCTGCTATCTTACGTGAAAAATATCCAGAGAAAGTTCCTTTTAGATTGACAAGAATGCTTAACTACGCAATGGAGGTGAGCGGGATTGAAGGATCTTTTAGAATAACTTGTGAGCACGTTATGAGAGTGTTGAGAGCTAACAAGGAGTCATTGATGGCTATTTTGGAGGCGTTTGCGTACGATCCTTTAATAAACTGGGGATTCGATTTTCCGACTAAAGCGGTAGCGGATGCCACTGGAATCAAAGTACCACAGGTAAATACAGCCGAGTTACTTAGAAGAGGGCAAATTAACGAACAAGAAGCTGCAAAACTAGCACGACAGAATGATATGGAAATAAGGAATGCAAGAGCAGCCTTAGTTTTGAAGAGAATAACTGATAAGCTTACAGGTAATGACATAAAAAAATTAAGGGAGTTAGACGTTCCTACGCAAGTAGATAAGTTAATCCAACAAGCTACTAGTGTCGAGAATCTCTGTCAGCACTATATTGGCTGGTGCTCATTTTGGTAGAAATGACCAAAATCAGAACTCATAAACAAAAGTAAGATTGACTTTATAAAAAGGGTAAATGTATATTGCTGCTATAGTTCATATAGTATATACACAAGAAAGTATGGTACAGAAGATATTATTCTAAATTGTATGATAGTGAAGAATAATTCTATAAATTAAACTATCTTCTTTGATGCGTTTGTAAACCCAACCCCCTTCATAGATAAAGTGATTGTGTCCTTCTCATCTGAATCAAAACCATCCGCTTCCTTCAAATAAGCAGTAGCTCCGAAAATGCTCTTCAAATCTCTCAAAATGAAAACGAAACGTTCGTCAATTTGATTTTTGTGCAATCTGATCCTTCCAATATCCTCTTTGCCTAGTGCCATATAACTCAAAATGAGGGAAATCTGATTACGTCCAAAGACAGAAGATCGTGAAAGCTCTTCTAGCAAGTGATAGGATACAATCTCACCCAAGTCCTCCGGAAGTTCAGCTGAGGCACCCACTCCCTCCGAAGCAATGCACCAGCCTTTTTTCAGTTCCGCAACCAAGGTCACACCATATCCAGGAGATTTTCCACTGTTTTCGCCTCTCCATACATCTGCAGTTATGTTGACCTCTATCTGTGTTGGTTTCAAAACTTTTCTTGCGGCTTCTATAATTCTGTTGACTGTTGAAGGAGAAACTCTCGTGCAATAAGCAATTCCCCTAATGGCCGAAAATTTAGCGGGAGTCAATGCATGGATAGTTAATGGTTGTATAAGTAATGAATTGCACACAAAATGAATTTCACCGCCGCCTCCTGGAGGTGAACCTCTTTTCAATATATGAATCGATGCGTCTCGCACACCAAATTTCTCCATTATTGGCAAGAGGCCCCATTTGAGCGAATCTACTCCTGCGTCATTACCTTTATTTGACGCAGTTAGCCCTTTAAACACAATAGAGAACTTCTTCTTGGAAAATGGCGCTAAGTACATCATCATTTCCAAAAAATACCCGATGGGTTTGGTTGATGGGCAGTTGTGCGTAATATCACCTCCAATTATAATCCCAGGGTGATACAACACAGTCGTACCCGTGTATGAGATCTCTATCTTTGAGCCATTCGTCACAGCCTCCAATAATCGAAGAAAAGAAACCTCATAGTCTTTCAAACCTGGACTAATATCGTCAGACCTGATTCGACTGATCTTCATAGATTTTCCCGCTAAAGTTGCTAGTGTTAGCCTCAAGCGAAAATTTTCATGACCTTCAAACTGGATAAGGGTCGAACTAGAAGAAACCATTACGTATATTTTCAACCAGTTATTATAGTACTTCTCAAGAGCTCATCTCTTTATTTTTTTTAGAAGAAAATCATAAATGTGTGATGCACGACCCAGATTGTCTACGAATAATCACTTGCTGACGGCGCTTATGTTCTTCACTTATATGATTAGGGATTGCCATGAGTGAAGTCAGAGACGAAGGCAACTCGAATCTAGAGAATCATAAGCGGGCGAAGGAAGAGGATGACGGTTATCTGGAGAATAAAAAATTGAAAGGAAACTCTAACGGTAGCGAAATCGACGTTTCGACGAGCATCGAAAACACTCCTGCTGAAGGAGATACATTTAATACGAGCATGAAAGATAAGGATACAACAGGGCCCAAGATCGAATCGAACATTGAAGAGAGTACTTCATTGAACATAAGTAGGAGTGGGTCTCAGGAAAGCAATGCGAGACCTCCTCTTAGTGGAGGAAATATCTCGATGCCTAATATGAGTGCGCAAGGACCGAGTATCCATGGTGGGTCTGAGGGCCACAGCAAAAGTGGGTCCCCAAGTGTCATGGGTTCAGAAAGTCTTGTTAATAGAGGAAGTAGAGGATCAACCTACACACCGACAAGCACGCAAGCCTCTGGCGTGAATACAGGTCTAGCATTTCCAGATCCAAACAGAAGAGACAATTTCATGCGATCTACAAATCAGGTCCCCTTGGTATCAAGGTCATACTCTGCACTACCAGCTTCCGGATTCCAGCACACAGCGCAGCCGGGACTCAATACCAAAGCTGAACAGGATTCAAATGACCCCACAAAATTAAATGACGCATTGGCAGTGGCTGGTGTGGATATCCAAAGAGAAGAGGAACTCCTAATGCAACAACAGCAGAATCGGCAACCGAGGTACAACATGGGTTATCTGCAAAATCAGTTTTATAACACAAGACCCGCTTTGCCAGCAACTTTTTTGTATCCATATCATCTTGCTTCGTATATGCAAAAAGTAGCCAGGGAAAATGGCGTCGTACAAAGCTTTTATCAAGATCCAGAAATGCTAGAATTGATGTCTGCTGCCTGTGAATACTGGCTATCGAATATAGTAACAAAAACCGTGATGCTCTCGCGTCATCGTCGTCGTGGAATATCTAGTTTTAATAAGGATAAAAAAGTGCCGGCACCAAATCAACGTTCTGAGTTCACTCGAGAGCTCCGTAATTTAGCCTTGAAGCAGAGGGAGATGGAAGAAAAGAGAGTTAATAAGCGCTTAGCGCTTGGTCTTGAAAAAAGTGGTGAGAGTGATGGCGCAGAAAGTGCCTCGAAAGCCGGCGCCGAAGAAACTTTACATCGCGCTGCAAATGCTACTGCTGCAATGATGACGATGAACTCGGGCAGAAAAAAGTATTCCTGGATGACGGCTGGCTCAGGAAGTGGTCCTGATGATGTAAAGGGGAGTCCAAGTGCTGATAAGGGCCGCGCAAGCCATCTTTTGGCCGCGCGAGGTGATAATGGGTTGCGTTATCGAGAAATCAGAACCGGAAATACCGTCACCATGAAAGATTTGCTAGGAGCATTGGAGGATGAGAGGATGGGTACCGATAAGGCTATAATAAAAGGCTACGCCAAGATGAAGGACTAATCAGTTTCATGTAACATATATTTAGCATCTTTTCTTAAGCGAGTATTTACATAAAATTCTCATTACATATCTAATCACGTGAGCTATATAATGTAAACAAATTCAGAACCATCGCATGTACTAACAGATAGTGATTGATCTACTCTTCAAGGGTTTGGATATGAATTTTTCTTTAAATTCATATTTCAATGCCTTTAGTACTGAAAAGGTTTATGAATTAGGTTTTGAGGATGTTGATTCCAAGTTGGGATCGATCACGGATCTTCTTGCGAATAGTCCAGAGTCGGTTTCTTATAATGCGGAAATTTTTGAAGACTTGATTGATCTTGTCCACGGTTATAAATCTTTGGATGAAAGGAGCCAGAAACAGCTCTCCTACTTGGTGTTTTCATCTTTAAAGATAACAAGTGAACAATGCGCACATAGTATGGCAGATAATGATTTTGCTGATCTGGTTGATAATTACAAAGCCTGTTTAGAGAGGTATTCTTACATGCTTTACGTGATTCTCACATATTTGAGTAAAGAAGATTTTTCACACTTGAGTGCTACAAGAGGGAAGCCAACAAATAGTCAATCTGCCTCCAAGTGGAAATCGAATTGTTCGCAGGTGGTGGACGGACTAGACGCTATATCAGGTGCCTTAAAGCTCGATTTATCAAAAGTTTTTATCACTACGTCTGAAAGGGACCTTCTCATGGAGTTATTTTGCAGGCCAATTTTCAATCTAATGGAAAGTCCGGAGCGTATGAAGGTCGCAAATATAAGGCACCTCATGTTTCAAGACATCTCAATCTTGGTCAAGCATCATGCATATGGTAATGTTGCTCAAGCTTCAATATTACAATGTTTGTTATATTACACTCATTTATCTAGCTACATGGCAGAGCTTTTGAATACATTGGATAAAATCTACCATTACAATGGCTTGACAGAAGAAGTACTACGAGAGATATCGCAGATAGAGTTTAATTCAAATGATAACAACGGACCGAAGTCCGTATCCGAATTCTTGATTAAGCTATCGGAATTATGCCCCAGAGGTATTCTCAAGCAAATGTCCTACATTGCTCAGCTTCTAGATAACAGTAACCAAACACTTAGATGTTCAGTTGTGGAGACCTGCGGAAATACAATAGCTTATATGTTGAAGGAGGAAGAAAATTCAGAACAGGAACGCGGTAATAGTAGCTCAAGCATTGAAAGTTTGTTTGATCTACTAGAGGAGCGTTTTCTTGATCAGAACCCATATGTTAGGACAAAGGCTATCCAAGCGATAACAAAAATATGCAGCTTACCCGTGAAGTTGCCTTCTAGGAGACAAGTTTTTGTCAAGCTTGCAGTCCGATCACTTGATGATAAAAGCACTCTCGTTAGGCGAAATGCTATAAAACTATTATCTAAACTAATTTTGACTCACCCGTTTACAGCTATCCACGGTACACAATTATCATACAAGTTCTGGAAAGAAAAACAGTCTGAGTCAGAAAAGGAATTCTCTGAGTATATCTCAATGTTAAAATCAAGTTCACACAAGACTTTGAATGATTCTGATGATAATGTTGATGACGATGATTCTGTTGCCGATATTAATGATGAAATTGGTAATAATGTGAATGATGGAGCTATTAATGACAGCATGGATGTAGATGATGATAAAAACGGGGAAAATGAGGACGCTCATACAAATCAAGAGCTGCATGATTTAATCTCAAATAAAGAGGCAACTTTACCTGACACAAATGTTCTTATGAAGGCTAAACTAACCCTTCAGTATTATAGTGATGCAGTTGATTTCATTGAAACAGTTCAACACGGTGCTGAAATTATATCCAAACTTTTATTCTCGAAAAATCGAAATGAAGTGTTAGAAGCAATGGATTTTTTTGTACTTGCTGATGCTTTTGATATTCAAAATTCTAACGATGGGATTCGTAGGATGCTTCACTTAGTTTGGATGAAAGGTTCATCGGATGAGGGAAAGTCAATTGCAAGTCACTTAGTGGATTGTTACAAAGATTTGTTCCTCATTGTTCCTACGGATCTTCTGCCAGTACAGAAGGCAGCTCATATTGCCAAAAATTTGATCGAATTGACCTATGCTAGTTCAGCGGCCGATCTAGCTTCTTTGGAAAAATTGCTTTGTCTAATGTATCAGAATAATTATATCACAAATGACGCTATCAAAGTGTTATGGCTGATTTATGCTTCATCGAATCAGGACAATACTCATAATGACTTGCAGCGTCGACAACAGCAAAGGGGAGCAATTGTAATATTGGGAATGTTGTCAGCAGCAAATAATGAAATTGCGCTAAAGGGCTTAGATGCTCTTTTAAATGTTGGTTTAGGAGAGGCTGGAAGAAATGACTTAGAGTTATCTAAGTATACCTGTATTGCATTGCAAAGAATGGTACCGAATTTATCAAAGGAAGGTCAGGCTCTACTGTACAAAAATGCAAGAGAAGATGAAGCAATAGGGAAGCTCAAGCTGGTTCTTTTAGCACCTGACAGCAACCCTGAGTACTATACTGTATTAGAACAGGGCCTAAATGCCGTTTATCAAATCTCAAGTCAGCCAGAAGCTGTTTATAGTGCCATAATTAGACAAAGATGTAAACAAGTGTTTGAAGAGGATCGTAGCACGGTCTCAAGGGTGTCTTTACTCTCACTGCTATTATTTATTGTTGGACATGTTGCTTTGAAAACGATCATTCATTTGGAAAAACTTGAAGCTGATTTCAAGAGAAAGAAACAAAAAGTTGAAAGTAACGGTCAGGAAGGTAACAAAGACAAGAAACAGAACGAGGAAGCTGAGTTGGAAATGATTGGTGGCACTTCTGAGGATGATTTTGCTGATGCAGTCATATACATTAAGGAAAGGGAGCTTTTATTTGGTGATGGTGCTCTATTGGCAAAATTTGGTCCTCTTGTAAAAGAAATATGTGCCAATAGAAGTAAGTATAACGATGATTTGTTGCAGAGGTCTGCCGTCCTATGTATGGAGAAATTAATGTGCGTTTCATCAAAGTATTGCGAGGATAACTTGTCATTGTTAATAACTATAATGGAAAGATCCCCTGATCCTATCATAAGATCTAACTGTGTGCTAGGGCTCGGGGATATGGCAGTTTGTTTCAACCAGTTGGTCGATGAAAATACGGATTTCTTATATAGGCGTTTAAATGACGAAAACATAATGGTCCAAAGGACATGTTTGATGACGGTGACATTTCTTATACTAGCTGGCCAGGTAAAAGTTAAGGGACAATTGTCATCTATGGCTAAGTGTCTTGAAAACCCTGACCAGGGTATTAGTGACATGTGCAGGCTCTTCTTCACAGAGTTAGCTACGAAAGATAACGCAATTTACAACGGCTTCATAGATATCTTCAGCGGCTTATCGAGTGACAAATCACTCGATAAAGATTCAATGAAAAGAATTGTAAGATTCTTAGTTGGTTTTATTGAGAAAGAGAAACAACAAAAACAACTCTCAGAAAAACTTCTTGCTAGATTATCCAAAGCTCAAAATGAAGAACAATGGAATGACATTGCGTTCGTACTCGGTGCAATTCCGTTTAAAAATGATTTAATCAATAAAGCGTTAGAGGATGGATATACTTTCGTAAAAGGTAGACAATAAATATTCACCTCTTATTGTGTATTCAAGATTGTAATGCGAATATTCGATCGACTCGCGATCGGATATTGATGAAACTGATATAGTATGTCTAAATTACTACAGCACTATATAAACCTAGCACTGGAGGCATCGGGCTTGGAGGATAGTAGCTTAAAAATCTTGCTTTGTGCTTTATTGTCTTATCCATTCTCGGCAATTTTCAAGAGGCTAAATGATTCGAATTATACAGTGAAGAATGTCTACATCGTGGGTGTGACAGCATTTTATGTATTTGGGATCTTAAATATAACTTCGGGACTTGGTGCCCTTATCACGTCTTCCCTAGGTTCCTATTTTATCACTAGGTACTTTAGTAGATCTTCAATGCCTTGGATCAACTTCATCTTTTTGATGTGCCTCTTGGGATACACCCATTTACGCATGCAGTTCTTCGAAACATATGATGCTTCTAAGATTGATCTAAGTGGTGCTCAGATGGTCATGGTCATGAAGCTATCTGCTTTTGGGTGGAGTATACATGATGGAAGACAGCCCGAAGAAACATTGAATGACTTTCAGAGATCCAGGGTAATTCGCAAGCACCCAAATTTATTACCATTCATAGCTTACACATTCTTCTATGCATCCTTTTTAACAGGACCGGCCTTCGACTATTCGGACTACGACAAGTTCATTCATAATGCACTTTTTGACGATGTGCCTGTGTCCAAACGCCCAGGAAAGAGAGGTCGTCGAATTCCAAGAAGTGGAAGAGTAGCTTTCCGGAAATTTCTCTTTGGAGTATTTTGGGCATTCCTACTCTTCCAATCTTCAAAGTACGTGCAACTCAATTATGTCTTGAGTGGAAGCTTAGCAGCAGAACATGGCTTTGTCTATAGAATATTTTACTATTGGGTCTTAGGATTCTCGTTCAGACTTAAATATTATACCATATGGCTTATTGCAGAAGGTGCATGTATTCTATGTGGTATTGGGTACAACGGATATGATGCCGCCACTGATTCCTTTAAGTGGAATCGTGTCGAAAATATTGATCCATTAGGTTTTGAGTTCGGTCAGAATGTTCATACCTGTCTTGAGGCGTGGAATAAGAACACCAACAAGTGGTTGAAGTATTATGTTTATTTGAGGATTGCCAGGAAGGGTAAGAAACCTGGTTTCAAGTCAACTCTATTCACATTCCTCAGCAGTGCCTTTTGGCATGGCACTCACCCAGGATACTATTTGACATTTCTTTTAGGAGCATTTCTACAGACTCTCGGTAAAATTTATCGTCGGAACTTGCGACCAATTTTTCTAGAGGCCGATGGTAAAACTTCAAAGTCTTCAAAGAAGATCTATGATCTCGTTTGTTATTTGGTCACACAGTTAGCATTTGGATATGCCGTCCTTCCTTTCGTTATATTGGATTTCAAGAACTCTATATATGCCTGGAAGGTTGGTTACTTTTATGTTCATATTGCTACGGCTATCACATTGCTACTTTTCAAAGGTCCTTACGCAAAGCATGTCACTGGCTTCTTGAAATCATACCATCCACAAGCTGAGACCCCTAAACCTGTACGCGGCAAGTTAAACGAAGATGAATTCCGGAAAGTCAAGCTATTGGCTAATGCTCTCAAAGAAAAGGAGTATTTCGACCCTCAAGCACCTACTTTAGGTCTTCCTTCAATCGAAGACCTAGAAAATATCGATAGTGATGAAATTGATAAAGAACTCAAACAATTATCAACTGTCTGGTCTTCATTCAGGAATCGTAGAAATTCACTTACAGACGAAGATCTAGAAGGGATTAAAGAGGCATACAACAATTTTACTACCGAGATTCGGGACATCATCTCTTCAAACGTCAATCAAGATAAGTCTAAACACGAGTGAACTTAAGTAGTGTTCCATAAATATCAACTTTGTGTAATTTAATTTTGCCTTTTAACAGCAATTCAGGTTGCTCTGAGCCAAGTTTGTCATACTTAACAACAATGTTCTCTTCACGGTCGTTGCTTAAATGTTTGACAGTACGAAGAGTTTCTCTTCGTTACTATTCGAGTAATGAAACTGTCAAAAGTCCTACTGGAATTGTTTTTATGAATATGGGTGGGCCTTCAAAGACGAAAGAAACGTATGATTTTTTGTACAGGTTGTTTTCAGATGGCGATTTGATACCATTAGGCCCATTCCAAAACCTTCTTGCCAAATTCATTGCGAAGAGAAGGACACCAACGATAGAAGAACATTATAAGGAAATTGGAGGAGGTTCACCTATCAGGTATTGGTCTGAATTACAATGTTCACGTGTGTGCTCCATATTAGATGAAATTAATCCTAGCACTGCTCCTCATAAACCTTATGTTGCTTTCAGGTATGCAGACCCATTGACGGAGGAAACCCTAGAGAAAATGAAACAAGACGGCGTGAAAAGGGCTGTAGCCTTTTCTCAATATCCTCAATTTTCGTATTCTACTACGGGCTCATCCATAAATGAACTTTATAGAAAGACATTGGAACTTGATCCAGAAAGGTCAATAAAGTGGTCTATTTTAGATAGATGGCCACAAGAAGAAGGATTCGTTAACGCCTTTGCTGAGAATATTTTGCAGAAAGTCAACGAATTTCCGGCGGATGCAAGGAATGACTTGGTCATTTTGTTTTCAGCACATTCCTTACCAATGACGATCGTGAATCGCGGAGATTCTTACCCTGCTGAGGTGGCTGCAACGGTTTACGCTGTTATGAAAAAGCTTCAATTCAAGTTTCCATACAGATTAGTGTGGCAATCACGGGTTGGACCAAGGCCATGGTTAGGTGCACAGACTTCACAGATATTGAAGAAACTTGAGAAGAGGGAAGACGTTAAAGGAATTGTATTAGTGCCCATAGCTTTTACTTCTGATCATATAGAGACTCTACACGAGCTTGATATCGAATTAATGGAAGAGTGCGAGAATCCCCAGAAGGTCAAACGAGCCAATTCTATGAATGACAATCAGGAATTCATAGAGGGCCTCGCTCATTTGGTCAAATCTCACTTAGAGTCGGGTGAACCATACTCGAAGCAGCTTGAATTAGATTGTATTTTAGGTGGTGAAGCTGCATCCAATACTTTCAAACATCCCTCTGAAATGTTCAAGTAAAATAGATCTCAAAATTATTAATTGGTAAATAGCTAGTAGATAACTAATTAATCAGAAATGTCCGCATCTGGATCAAACAAATCTAAATCTATCATACTTTTATCTTCGTTACTTTTATCATTCGACTCCTGGTTTTCGTTCTCTTTAGGAACGTATGTAGGCAGGCTGATCGATTTGGATTCGTCCTTCAAAGGCAGTTTACCTTCCGAAGATCCCAATTTTTCCTTATGCAAGCTATAGTTTTCCCCAATCTCCGCTTTAATAATTTCTTGTTCTTTTAGCAGACTTTGTGCCAAGGTACCTCGTCTTAATGCATCTTCCGCTGGCCAGATGTAATTATTGGGGTGTATTTGATATTGAAGGTTTCCCACTACTGGAGGAGCCCTAGTAAACTTAGCCAACTTCATTGCATAGCGCAAGGCTTCCTCCACATCAACACGTTCATCATACTTATCATATGGATTTCTTTCTTTTTGCTTCACCAGGCTTTTTGTAGGAAGACGGGGGAGCTTCTTTAGTTCATTTCGACAATACACTAGTTCTTTCAACAATGTTCTTTCAAGTAATGCAATTTCTCTCTCTTTATTCTCAATCTTCTCGATCTCTTTTCCTAGTCTTTGATGTTCATCTAGTTTATCTATCTCTATATTTATTGAATCATTATTCTTTATTATACTTTGAAGAGCTTCCCTCATCTGTTCGTCTTTAAACAAAGTAACGCTTGTCGTCAATTCATTCAATTTATTCTCAAACTCGTTCACCTCCTCCATTAACTTTATCTTTCCCTCATTCTTATAAGAATGGAGAGCCTCTTTCTTGTTGTACCCAAAATCGATATTCTCTCGAGCACTGCTCACTGGGTTAAGAGAAGAGGGAATATAAGTACTGGGTGTAGATGGAAGCAAACTTTGAAGGTTGACATTACTCCCATTGGTCAACTTTTGGAGAGAACCTATCCTTGATATTGGATTTGATCTGATTTCTCTTTCATTTTTCTTATGTGGGAGCATTATATTCTACTTTCTATCATTTCTCCAATTCGCAAATTTTGTATTGAGAATTGAGTGCCTTCAATGCCACCAGATTTTATTTCCAAGAAGTGGAAAAGAAAATGAAGGAATGCAAAGAAGAGTTACATTTGAACTGAACTCTGAATCTGAAGATGATTCAAAAGCATTGAGAAAACCGGTTAAAAGATTGAAGTTGGCACAGGAGAAGTATGGAAACGATAATAGAGCTGATGATTCACCCACGAATCACGAAGACGACAATCTTAGCTACATGCATTCTTCCTTTGTGTCCTCGGAAGATAATGCTGATCAATTAGGGGCTCAATTGGAAGACAATCCTAATGCCTCGTTATATACCAATGCCAACGATGGTAAATCAATAGGACAACAGATTATGGAGAGAATGGGATATGAATCAGGAAAGGGGTTGGGGAAAAACGCTGAAACTTCTATACTACAACCTATTGAGGTACACATGAAAGGAAACAGAGCTGGTGTGGGAGCCTTTTCTATTAAAAGAAAGTCATTAGGTAAGGAATCTGTGGAAGATTACAGGGAAAGAATGCGACAGAGCAACAAACTCAATGAAGAGCAGCGAGACCTCAGAAGACTCATGAAGCTTTGTTTTGACCTCGAACATGCAGCAGAAGAATTTTATCGTGACCCATGTTCCTTTCCTTTGCATACAGTAAATGCCTTATGGAGACAATACGTTCTCGATGAGGTTTTAAAAAAGGAGGCAAAAAGTGATAAAGCAAAAATTGTGACAATCGAATCAGCAGAAACTGAAGAAAGAAGGTTGATCAAAGAATGGAGTAAAATAATGGACTACGAATTTCAAGAGATCCTTTCTGAAGACGTCAGTAGTCGAAATGAAAGTTTGGTTCTCCATTTAAGACAGGTACACAATTATTGTTTTTATTGCGGTTATTCTTATGAAAATAAGGATGATATGGAGGAAAACTGTCCTGGAATTCGTAAAGAAGATCATGCATTTGCTTGATGGCATGCGCTCATAAATCAGTATTGGAATGACTCCAAGAATCTGTCTCTGTAATTTATCAGATCCATATATTCTTCATTTAAAATAGATGCAGATACATCTTCACTAGTATCTCTCAAGGAGGAGGTTAATTGTAAGACTCCTTGTTTATTCAATTTATCATACCTTATTGGATAAGATTTGAAACGACCGTAAGTAGTAGGTAATGTTTTTTCTGGTACGTAATCCTTTTCTGATGAAGGTAAAAATTTGACCTTCATTTTTTCGTTTATTCGACTACAACCCCAACCGATATGCAAGCGACATCCATTTATCGTAGCACCATACATAAACAATAGTGCAGTCTCGGCATCAGATCTTAATTCGTATTTAATTGTGCAGTTATTTCTATCGTAAGATAGTTCACAAAAAATGATATTGCCAAAGGACAAGAAATAAGAACATATCTCATTATCGGTGAATTTTCCAGCTAGCCCCTTAATAAAAACTGTTGTATTATTAGGATCTGCTAAGGGACCGGGTGGTGGTTGCGGCTGCGCAATTTGTATTTGAGATGGAGCTAATTCTAAGGGAACACTTGCATCATTATTCTGACTTGCATTTCCTGATGCTATTCCAACCCTGATTTGTTTCTTCCCAATTGTTACTCCGTTCATCTCTTTCAATGCACGTTGCTGTACCTGATTTGATCCAAGTCTCACAAATCCAAATCCTTTTGAGATTCTTGTAACCGGATCGGTCATTATTTTAACCTGCTTTACTTGGTTGGGATAGACAGCTTCGAAATTCTCAAATAAGATTTGTTCAGTAACATCAGGAGCTAGATCACCAACAAATACAGAGAAGTCATTATCAGTTTTCGATGAACCCCTCGAAGCATGCTTCGGATCCTGAACGTTTGAGTGATTTCCTCCGCTAGCCCAATTTAGTTTGAAGGTCCTAGTAGATCCAGGAATCGGTAGCCCATTTTTCAAAACTGCAGAAGACACTTCATTCTGCGTAGCAAATGTAACAAAGCAATATCCTGCGTTTGCATTTGGACTCTTCCCATCAGAAAACTTGTCGCGTATGACTTTGACAGAGAGTGGATTTTCTCCAAATGATGTCCATATCTTCTTGATTGCATCTTCGTCCCATGATGGATCAAGATCCCCCATCCATAGCTGGTTTTGTGTATCATAACTTTGTTGTCTGGTGTACTCATAAGCTCCAGAGTAGTTATTCCTTCCATTATAGTTTTGACTGTAGGCGCCCCGAAAGGATCTTTTCTGGTTATAGGCATTCTGACTACCATAGCGATTCAGCGAATTATTGTTCACAGAACGAGACTGATAAGGCCTAGATCCGCCTCTCGTATAATTTCCCCTTCCGCTTCCGCCTCTCCTAGTATCCTCCTTCTGGTTATAATGATACATGATGCCATTGAAAGAGATTACTTTCATCTTAAATCTTACTAATCAATATGCAGGAGCATTGCAACTTGCAAAAAAAGCCTTTACTTCATTAAAATCTGTTCATATATACGTACTAGATAATCCCTGTTTTGGCTGATCCATGAGTGTTCAAAGCAAGCTCGTGTATCAAACCTACTTTCAGGATTCACTTGGATTAGGTGAGATATGAACTTTTTAGCACTGAGGCTCACATTATTCCATTGAGAGCTGGAGAAGTCAAGTTTCCCCAATGTTGCCTGCTTTATTGTGTCTGCTTCATTATTGCCGCAGTAGAATGGAGATATGCCTGTGAGCATTATGTGAATCATTATTCCTAAAGACCACATATCACATTTGAAGCCATAGCCTTGTAACTCTGAGGGCGTAATATGGGAGCGTTGATAATGGTTCAAAATTTGAGAGGAGAATATTTCAGGAGCACCGTATTCCACGGTACCTACCACCGTACGGGCCCTCTGAGAACAGCTCAAAGATTTCGCTATACCAAAATCACAGAGAATAATTTTGGTATACGGAACAGGTGCTTTCATCAACACGTTATCTAGTTTCAAGTCTCGATGTATCACTCCAAGTTTGTGGTGCAAAAAGTCGAGTGCTTGTAGAATCTGATATACAATTACGATGGTTTCTTTTTCCAGAATTGGTGAAAGGCAGTCCCCTTTTGATAAGTAAGAGAAAAGATCACCTCCACACACAAGATCTTCAAACAAATATAAATAACCTCCATCTAGGACTGCTTCATGAAATTTGATGACGTTGGGCTGGAATTGTTAATAAAATTTCGACTTCTATCGGCTTTAGTATACTTACATGCTCGACCATGGTAAGGAGATCTGCCTCGTTTTTCGATTTAGCGCTGCTAGCCAAACAGCTTGATTCCGTTTTTGGGGTCCTGATGATTTTGACTGCGAAAAGCGACCTCGTATTTCCGTGACGATGTGCCACATATACCGCCCCAAAAGACCCGTAACCTAAAATATCATTACTGATGCACCACTGTGAGATGGAACGACGTGGAGGTACTGGTGCTTGTGTGCTTCCACAGAGGTCTTGCGAGAAGCTGTGAAAGCACATGCTGATAGACTGTCTGATTTCTATCTTGTCTCCATCATTAAGAATCGTCGTTTCGTGTTTTTGCATTCGGACTCCATTAATAAGAACACCGTTCAAAGAATTATCCTTCAAGTACGTGATTGGCTTACTATCCAGGTCAAATAATACAGACCAGATAAAGAGGTGCTCCAAGGATGTCGCAGGATGGCTTACACAGATGTCGCACTGATTCGATCTACCGACTTTGAATACTCTTCCTCTATCTACTCTCACCGCGTACCCTTCGATTTCTTCTTCTCGCCTATCCTCAATTTCTGCTCCTGTCAGACTGAGGAGGTTATGAGTAGTATCGATGGCATCATATCTGTCCATGGACGTTTCCTTTATTCTGGCTTCCTGAGACGGCTTCTCAAAGTCCTCTCCAAGCACCATGAGCGTGCCTCTGTTTCTCTCGAAAAACACATCTCGTATCGATTTTTCAACGTACCCGATCTCAAGTAGTCCTATTACATCCGCCATGCGATCCTTTTTCCTTCTTGTACTCTTCCCTGCTGGATATACTAGCGTAACACAACAGTTCCATGGCTGCCAAACAGAATCTCAAATTTGTCCTGCACATAGTGATCTTGAAAACCAATAGAAAATCGATGAATTTTGTACTCATAATATAACATAATACTTGATACTATTTGAAGAGTGGCACATTAATAAGAGATGTATTCAAGTATGCTTAGCAAGTCTATCAGAAGTACGTTAGGTTCGAGTGGTATGAGATACGGAGCCAGAAGATTAGCTTCACAAAGTTCGAGCAGTGGGGAGTCGTTCAGCAATAAGTTCAACTTCAACATAAATCCACCTCCAATTCACACATACTGGTACGTACGTAATAGCTTTGTATTCTTTGCCTTCGTGCCGGTTTATTTGTTAAGTGCATACTTTTTCAAGAATATTGGGTCAGAACTTGATGCTTACGAGGGTTTAATTGATTACTCCAATAGTGACAACTCGCCTCTTAAGACCAACAAGTTTGGAGAGTCGCAACTCTCCCAGAAGTAAAAACACGGATGGTAATTGCATACTTCTGATGGCTGTTCGGGTCTGGTTAAACTAGCAATCCGTGGTTGACGAAATCATCTATGGCCCGCTTTTTCTTTGGCCCCTGCGGTCATTATCTATATTTTGACGGTATACGTTTCTATACACATTATGTACCATTAGACTGCGCATTAAATCTACATTACAGTCACCAATTGTCCCTTACTCTTCTCCAGCAGCTCTTGTAGCATAGAGGACCGGTGTAAATCGCCGCTTATGTAAGCGAGTGTACTTTTGATTTTTTTCTCACAAAGTCTCATTGGTCAAAGCCTCAGAAATCAGTATATGGTTTATTGAAGAAGTAAACGGTAAACTACCACCACAATCAGTAAGAAATGCTTTCTAGATTAATAAAACAATCTTCGAGAGGGGTATCACCTTATACGATTGTAAGAAATGTAACTACGAAGACTACAATCACAGATTACTCCAACGGAAAGACGATTAAATTGTCAGACCCAAACCAACCAGAATTAGGAGATTATCCCAACTACAAGCCGGTTTTAGCTCAAAGCAAGGATCCATATGGTAAGTACGATGACCAGCAACACAGAAGGAATCTCAATGATCCTATGCATATTGACGAGGACTTATACGATATGTGGTCTCCCGATTACTACCAACATGTATCTGACAAAACTGCTCTCAAGCATAATGGTGTTTTCTTCTCGTGCGTGCTTGGGTTTGGAGCTTTGATTTGGTATTTCGAAGCTAATCCAGAGAAGCCAGCTATGCCCAGATCGTATACAGCTGGTGGTTTGGCGAAGGAATTGGGGTCAGGTAGTGAAGAATCAGACTACTTCTACAGAGTGAAGCCGGACACTGAAGCTGAAAAGGAACTTGGTTTCCTTTCGGAGGATAACGACGTCCAGAAGAATAAAGAAGCTTACTTGAAGAAAAATGCTGACTTTTTCAAGCTCTAAAAAAGTCAGAGATAAATGACCATTGTCCGAGCAATCACTTCTACATTAAGGGAGCGCATGGAGTTGTTCTACGGTCTCATTATTCGTCTTTGACTTCTTTTTACAAATTGGCACTTGTTTATCGCATTCTTAAATTTAATCTATAAAACCTCAAGAGTATACTAGAATTTCATTCTTCCATAGAGTTCTCTACCCTCTTTTCGCCCTCAATAAGGTTTAGGTTTATCAACTCCCGATAGCTTTGAAGGTGTTGCTTCATCACATTTATATCACGTGACCCTCTATGAAATAAACATGATCTTGAATTTATCAGTAAGACCTAGAAAAGTCTCTAGTAAAACAAGTGTGGCAGAGACTCGTATAGAAAGGAAGATTGATATATCGATGGCCCGGACGACGTATCGGTCAGCGAAAAATGGATCTCTCCCATCGCGCACGAATAAAGCTGTAAAAGGTTCTCTAAAGAACGAACGAAAGCCTAGTAAACGAAGAAATACACAACGGGAAGAAGACAACAATATAGAAGATAGCATCGAGAAAAGACAGAAGATTGGTCCACATCTCTCTGAACGTCAGTCTAAATTGGCACAGACCATCGCTGATTTTAATTTAGCGATAAATGAGTTGTTTTATCTAAAAGAGTTCAAGTCATTAATATATTGGAAGCCAACGGAGTTTTCTCGTACAACTAGTCAGGTTCCTGAGATTTACGAGTATTTCATCGATAATTCTGACTTTCATTTAAGCTGGGATGATGAATCTTCGAATAAAGAGATTGAGAACCTATCTTTTAGATTTCAGAAGAAGGCTCTTCGGGAAAAAGAAGAAAGGCTCAAGCAGAAGTTTCCCTTCAAAGACGATATATTGAATCTCAGCAATCAAATAGAGAAAGAGACTGTTTTGTCTTTAAGTAAGCCTTTATTGTTCAATGATAAGCATTTTCTTAACACTATTGATAAGACTAGGACACTAAAGCCTAAAAAAACAACCGTGGCAAATGGCGAAACGTCCGTAATGCATGCAAGAACTGAAGATATAACGCATAGTGATAACTTGCTGGATAATGAAGTGGGGCAACATAAATTCAAGTCCGTAAGATTCTCCATACCGCCTCTGATTATCACCCATCCTTCTCATATTCCAAAGTGGGTGCCGGATCAAAAAGCATCTTCAAGTCCAATTATTCAAAGCACGTCTTCTCCCATAGACTATCATCCGCAAAAGATAGAAATAATAAGGACAAAGGATACATCTTACTTGGTTCCTGATATCCGCTTGAATCTTCATAACTTTCTAGAAAAGACTTTCAAGTCGGCAATTGTCGATGATGCAAACCAAGAATATGGTAATACCCCAGAAGAATATGAAGCAATCCTCCTTCAGCAAAAGCGTCTTATGAAAAATTTGTACGATCAAATATTTGTAACGAAAAGATTAGAGCTACACGGCGATAAAGTCGAAAAACGCAGAACTGTCTTACCACATAGTAGCAATGCTAAGCAAGCCATGGATCCCTTTAGAAATAATGGGATGGTTACCCCTAAGCCTCACAATGTGCAACTTGCACTGTCTACTCATGAAGATTATTTCATCAGCCAAGCAGTCTCATTTTCAAAAATCCATCAACAAGTTAGGAAACAGCATCAATTGAGAGTTCGGAAGATAGCACAGATGATTGACCTGCATTTTAAAAAGAAAAGAGGTGAAAAAGAACGAATGGCTCGTGAACGAGAACTTAATACTCGTAAGCTTAGTCGTATGGCTGCTCAAGCAGTTAAAAAAAGATGGCTGCAAGCTACCAA
This sequence comes from Schwanniomyces etchellsii, assembly GCA_031081805.1. Lineage (NCBI taxonomy): Eukaryota > Fungi > Ascomycota > Pichiomycetes > Serinales > Debaryomycetaceae > Schwanniomyces > Schwanniomyces etchellsii. The sequence goes on along the minus strand of JARYSY010000001.1, from coordinate 193,696 downwards.
GGTCTATAATTTCTTACAGCTTCAGCGCCAAGAAGAGCTTAAAAAGATAAAGGGAAGAGAGCATTTAAGTCAAATGCTTGAGCATTCAACTCAGCTTTTAGAAGCCCAACTACATAAAACGAAAAGAGAAGGAAGCGGCTCGGATTCGCAGGAATCAAGCAGCGATTTTGGAGATTCTATGGACTCCGAATCCGATGATGCTGATGATATGAAGTTGACTGTTGAGCAACTCAAAAATAAGTACGCCCACTTGAATAAGTTTGAAAATTCGAACTCATCAAAGTCTTCGGTATCTTCTTCGCAAGAAATAGATGACAATGATGGTTTATTGTCACTTTATGATGGTAAATTGTTTGACAATAAGCCAACCTTTGAAATTGACTCACATTTAGAATATACCGATGATCAAAAAAAATTAATAGAAAAATTTTCGCAAGAGGAAAGGAAGATCCAAGTATTAGATTCTGATGCTGATTCTGATTCGCTAACTGGATCGGACCTTGATTCAGACTCTGAGTCTAGTCTTGATTCTGGCTCTGGCTCTGGCTCTGAGCCGGAGTTTGTGTCTGATTCGGGATCAAGGTCAAGAGGATCCCCCTCACCACAAGTGGATCTGGACACAACGTCGAAAAGCTTCGGAATTAAATCGAAAGAATCATTAAAAACTGAAGATTTAGGTTTAAAGAGTCTTTTAGGGAAACTTGATGATAATGATGAGGAAGAGATAATGAATAACTTGAGCGAGTATGAGACGAATGAAGGACCTGATACGGATAAATCTGCAGGTCAAAATCCACGAAAATCGTATAGTGGTGACTCATCTAAGACTTCTTACAGTTCCGAAGAAAAAGTAGAGGAAGTGAACGGCTCTAAGGTGCGCGATGTTGAGGTACCAGAGCTTCTTACGGGTCATTTAAGACCATACCAAAAGCAGGGCCTTAATTGGCTAGCAAGTTTGTACAATAATAACACGAATGGTATCCTTGCAGATGAAATGGGATTGGGTAAAACAATTCAGACAATTGCGTTATTGGCATACCTAGCATGCGAGCATCACATATGGGGCCCACATTTGATTATAGTACCAACATCTGTTATGTTGAATTGGGAAATGGAGTTCAAAAAATTTGCACCTGGGTTCAAAGTCTTGACTTATTATGGCTCTCCTCAACAGCGTGCTCAGAAAAGGAAGGGCTGGAATAAGCCAGATGCATTTCACGTATGCATAACTTCCTATCAATTAGTTGTTCAGGATCAGCAGTCCTTCAAGAGAAGAAAATGGCGCTATATGATTCTAGATGAAGCACACAACATTAAAAACTTCAGATCGGCCCGCTGGAAAGCATTGCTTAATTTCAATACGGAAAACAGGCTATTACTAACAGGCACGCCGTTACAAAATAACCTAATGGAATTATGGTCCTTACTATACTTCTTAATGCCTTCGTCAAAGGTAAACCAAGCAATGCCAGACGGATTTGCCGATCTTGAGGATTTCCAGGCATGGTTCGGAAGACCCGTTGATAAGATCTTGGAGATGACGTCCCATGATTCAGGTGACGTTGTTGGTGATAATGATACTCTCAAGAAGATGGACCTCGAAACAAGGAGTACAGTCTCCAGACTTCATCAAGTGCTTCGACCCTACATTCTTCGTCGATTGAAAAAAGACGTTGAAACCCAAATGCCAGCTAAATATGAGCATATTATTTACTGTCGTTTATCGAAAAGACAGAGGTATCTTTATGATGATTTTATGTCGAGGGCTAAAACAAAAGAAACGCTTGCGTCAGGTAATTACTTATCCATTATCAACTGTTTGATGCAGTTGAGAAAAGTTTGCAATCATCCTGATTTATTCGAAGTAAGGCCTATTGTCACATCATTTGCTATGCAGAAAGGCGTATGCAGCGATTACTTGTCTACAGAATTAACTGTCAAGAGATTGCTTGATCCATTTACTTCTTACGATCTGATTGACTTACAAGGCATGAATCTTGACATCACCGCTCAAGAGAGTCTTAATACTTTTACTTCTAGCTCCATTAGTAAACTAAAGTCTTCTATCCCCTTTGATAAAGATATGAAAACTCTTGAAAATTTAATAGAAGATGGCTCAAGATCACAAAAATCCTCATTAGAGAGCTACATTGATTTTTACAAACATGTGAGAGTTCAGAATCAGATGACTTTGATGGGTAAGCTTGAACAAATAAAGTATATTAATGACCTCAGATGTAGCAGACATCCAAGATTAGGTGAGTCTCTTATCGAGAAATTATCATCTATTAGCCGGCCAAACATTGCATCTCTCAGTATTCTAGAGCCATTCGTCCTTTCCTTATCAAAACGAGCGGAGATAATGCGAGAAGATATAGAGAAGTTTGCTGTGATCACTCCAAGTGTTGTCGCTCTAGATATGAAAGATCAATTGATTCCTTTGTCGACTCGCATGCTAATTGAAGAGGAAGTAGAAAAGGGTGTTATTCATAATCCATTTCATTTTGCGCAGGTAAAATTGTCTATTGCATTCCCAGACAAATCATTATTGCAATATGATTGTGGTAAATTACAGAAATTGACTTTGTTGCTTCATGATCTTACCTCGAAGGGACACAGAGCATTGATATTTACTCAAATGACAAAAGTGCTTGATATCTTAGAACAGTTCTTAAATATCCATGGATATCGTTACATGAGGCTAGACGGTGCAACGAAAATTGAGGACCGACAAATCATGACTGAAAGGTTCAACAGAGATCCTAAGATACCCGTGTTTATATTGTCTACCAGGTCAGGGGGGTTAGGTATTAACTTAACGGGAGCTGATACGGTCATTTTCTATGATTCTGATTGGAATCCTGCAATGGATAAACAATGTCAAGATCGATGTCATAGAATAGGACAAAGTAGGGATGTGCATATTTATAGATTCGTTTCGGAGTATACGATCGAATCAAACATTTTGAAGAAGGCGAACCAAAAGAGACACCTTGACAATGTGGTTATCCAGGAGGGGGAGTTTACAACTGATTACTTTGGAAAGTTTTCTATAAAGGACTTGGTGACCGGTGTTAATGCATCAAACCCAGCGGTTGACAAGCCGCTTTCGACTATTGATGGCAATATTGATAACTTACTTGCGCAAGCCGAAGATGAGGATGATAGAGAAGCAGCTAATGCTGCAATGAAAGAAGTCGCGTTAGATCAAGATGATTTCGCTGACGAATCAAAATCAAACACAGCTACAGCTACACAAACCCCCCGTCAATCTTCAGTTATGGAAGATGAGGTATATCCAACCACAAAAACAAACAATAATGAGGACTTGGACTATGAAAGTGTTGGTCACGTTGATGAGTACATGCTTAGATTCATAGCAAATGGTTATTTTGGAGATTAGGATCCTGTAAATTATATATGTATTATAGCAGTATATAAACGAAGTTTAGAATATCACTTGATTAGTAGTAAGTAATGTCGTGTGTTCACCGTTTTCGGGGTCGCCCCAATCTTGTTCAAGGGTTAGTCGTTATACGGTGGTAAGACATTTTGAATAATATCAAATTAAGAGACAGAGATAGAATGTCATCGGGTATTCAAGCATTATTAAAGACAGAGAAAGATGCTGCAGAGCAAGTTAATGAGGCGAGAAAGTATAGAACAACAAGATTAAAGTCCGCTAAGGTAGATGCGAAGAGGGAGATTGATGAATACAAAAAGCAGAAAGAGGAAGAATTGAAGTCATACGAAAAGGAACATGAGACCTTAAACGATACCACTGAAAAAGAGGCCGATGTTGAAGTTGAGAAAGAATTAAAAGCTATTAAGGCGACGTTTAAGGAAAAAAAGAACTCTGTGGTCAAGCTAGTAGTTGATGCAGCTCTCAAGCCAACTCCCGAGTTGCATATTAATGCTCTTAAGTAGCTGGTAACTTGTAGATGAACACGATATTTGATAGATGAATGCTTGAGTTGAGAATACATATCATACTTTGGTCTAACCTACAGTATTTTGAAGCGGTGCAACTAGTCATTGTCTGTGAATAGTTTTGAATACTAAGTTTAATAGCAATAGCATTGGTATATACTGAATTTATCCTCTTGACGCTAATTTTCTAATCGCTTTAATTACATTCCATGACCTTTTGTCATAGCCTGCTGTGTTAAGTGCGCTTATGAACGTCCAGGATTCGTCGTCTTTGATGGGATAGTCTATTTGTGCCGGTATGGAATTGTTTATTCCAAAGAATCTAATAAAAGGCTTGTCTGTAACTACTGACTTTGCAGAGCAAAGCCCCGTAAGACCTTCTTCACCGCCAAACTTACCATAGCCTGATTTTTTAGTACCTCCAAAAGGTAGTTGAGCCACATAGTATGTTGCAAAATCATTAATGGCTACATTACCACTCTTAAGTCTATTAGCAATATCATTACATTCTTTAAATGAGCCTCCAAATATTGAATTTCCAAGCCCATATTCTGTGGCGTTGGCAAGACTCACAGCTGAATCTGCATTTTCTGCTTTTATCATTGTTAGAATTGGGCCAAAAACTTCTTCATAAAATATGTCCATTGTATGATCTACATCAACAAGCAATGTAGGCTCAAAGTAGTGACCTTGAGGGTAATTTGGATGCGAATAGCGCTTCCCGCCAACGAGAAGTCGAGCACCTTTGGAAGTCGCATCATTAATCAATTCAGAAAGACGGGCAAACCTATTATCCGAAATCATGGCTCCAACATCAATATCATCGAGTTGGTCTATGTCAGATCCTAACCTTAGACTTTTGACTCTTGGGACCAAAAGATCAATTAAAGCATCATATGAGCGAGGCAAGCAAATGACTCTTTCTATACCAATACAATTCTGCCCTGCACTTTGAAAGGTTCCACGCATAATAATCGAAGAGAGGGATTTCAAGTTTTTCACATTATCCAATACAATGAAAGAATCTTTACCTCCAAGCTCGACTACGCATGGCGTCAATTCTTTTGCGGCTGACTCAAGAACCTTTTGAGCAACTTGCTTAGACCCGATAAATGTTATGTGGGAAAGCCCCGGATGTGAAGTAAAGTAATGGGCATCCTCGGGGAAACAGCAGCATAGTTGGACCAAATCTGTATTTATATCTAGCAGCAGTAGAATTGGCCTGATCATATCTATAAACCACATCGAAGACCAAATAACTTGTTCAGAGCATTTCACCACGATTGCATTACCTGTAAAAAGCGATGCTACTATTGGCCCAACGAGGTTATGAAAAGGATAGTTCCATGACACAATGGCCGCTACTACACCAAGAGGTTCGTATCTCACTTCACCATTCTTTATGAATCCCATTAAGAAATTTGAAGGCCCCGGGCGCTGAGACGGACGCAACACATTTTCTCCATGCGTAATTATCCAATTAATTTTCTCTAGAGTTACCATAATTTCCCCCATCAGAGCATCTAGTTTAGTTTTTCCACTGTCCCTACAAGCAACTCGTGCGATATCCTCTTGGTGTTCTAGTATATATTGGCCAAGGGTACGAAGCACTTTTCTCCTCAATGTAAAAGTCGATTTGGACCATTCTTCCTGAGCTTTCTTGGCTTTCGAAATTTGTATATTCATTTCTTCTCGGGTAGTGACATTGACTGTTCCCAAAAATTGTCCAGTAGCAGGACAGTAACTCTGGATTTTAAGGGGTTCATTCGGAACATACACTGATAGATTTGGGGGGTATAATCGTTTGCCTTTCCAGTGGGGTTTAGCCTCATTTGGTACAGGTATTGATATTTTAACCGGTGCCTCAAGCTTATTATACCGATTTGGTTTTTTAGTGATATACTTCTCGTATATATAGTACAACCCACCTAAGAATAGAAGCAGGAGCGTTGTTGATAATTGATATTCCCAATTGCTATCATTTAGGCTGAAAGAAATACCTATCATAATATTTATACAATCGAATTGCTATACTATATACGCTGTCTTCTTTTTTTCAAGCTGCGCGAACGTGCACTGATTATACCAACAGATGAACAAGCTTTCAGCAGTTTCAGCAGTATCAACAAAATTATTCTTGATTCTCTGCCTCTTCAATTTCTCGGAGTTGCAACTGCCGAAGAATCTCTTCAAAGTTATCTTCTTCTGTCCTATTTTGCACTATGGATGCAATTATATTCTGATCCACAAAGTCCAACAATGATTCCGTAATGATACGACCATCCTTCTCATCAACTCCTGTAAGCGCATCATAGGTTATGGTTTCGTCCTTTGGAGGAAGAACATCAAATTCCAATAAGTCATTTCTATCCCAAACGGAATTTGGAATCTTCGCCATGATCTTATTCTCTCCAGATAGGATTGCAAATCGTAGCAAATTGAAAGGAATTTCTTCGTTAGTCTCCTCCCTCTTGGAGAAGAAATTAAAAAATGTACGGGCAACAGAAGACTGACCTTTCAGAATGGTGTTGGTATTAAACAAGTTCAAAAGTTCATCGTGGAGAAATTGCTTTTTAGAAGCTGTATTCCAAAGCAAAGGTGCACGCACCAAATACGTTTCTGAAGCTATCAAGGCCTCATCAGTGACCCGAATTTCGGATTCCCTTACTGGAAGGGTAGACGAAAGGCCGACAAACTCCAATAATTTTAATGCTGTATGTGGATATTGTAAAAATGCTTCCCTAAGTTTTGCTTTGGCGTCCGCATGTCTACCCATTTCATGATAAGCAAGAACTGTGGAGAATGCAATACCTGGTGTCATCCATCTCTCGTAAGATTTCACTAAAGGAGAGGAACTTAGCTCTATTAAAAATTTATATTCCTCACTTAAGATAGCGTAAAAGTCAATAAAATAACGTACCCCCAAAGGATCCTCTGCTGGGGATAAGGAGAGCAATAATTTACAGTATGAAAAGGCAGTCAAAAATGTAGATCTTTCACCCAAGGCAATGATATATCTGAACAAGCACAAGTAAAACTGTCTGTTCATAAAAGATTCATAAGGTAACCTAATAAGACCGTTTCTACCTTCTAGAAGAAGTTCATGAAACCTCTTATGAAATGATCTATCAAAAACAAAAAGGCATCTTTCAACAAGAGCATTGCTGACGGCCTTTTGATCACCTTGCCTCAATAAAACCATGGCAACCTGTAAAAGAGTCTCAACGTGATAAGGGTACTGCTGAATCATTGTCATCAATGAATCCGGGTCTGGTGTCATTACTACGGAGGCATAAAATCTAGAGTTTGCTACTCTCTCCTGAGCTGATTGTATCTTATTGAATTTGAAATATCTTACCCCCAAGGCATGTTCTTTTTTCACTTTAACTGCCAAATCCTCTCTATCAAGAGAGTCCTCCTTATAGGCTAAATAATCTATCACATTATTTGGTGATATTTCTTCCATCAGTAATGGTTTCTGAGTAGTAGGTAGCCAATCATCTCTAATTCTAGACAAAAGAAGTCTGCGTGTAGTGCCTGGAACACTTCTCCTATCTTTACCTCCCCATCCTCTAGTCAACTTTGCAAGCCGCCTAAACTGTTGCAATAGCTCGGGCGAAATAGCTAATGAAGTCGTGGTATTCGCCTCTTCTATAGTTTCTGTGGAGAGCTCACCGAAAAGGTTTCGAAGCTCATTATCCGCGTCAAGGTTTTTGACGGAACCTATAGATAATAATTTAAGCGATTCTGCGAGCCTTTCCGTGGTGAAATGCTTAAAATTGGAATCATATTCTAAGGCAGGACTATGGTCCATATTTAACTCGCTTTCAAAATCGTATTGATCTGCAGTAGGCACAGATCCTGAATGATCGGATACTCCCATGGCTTTCTTGTCTCTCTTTTGCACTTCCTTTAAAATTCTTTCAAGCTCCTCGTCGCTATCACCAGGTCTTGGTTTCGGTGACGAAACTTTTCCTTTCTTCTTACCTTTCTTCTTCTTCTTCTTCTGACCAGACTCCTTCGGTTTATTTGGATTACTTGAAGCTTGTACACTTTCCTTCTTATGAGATTGTTTAGAATCAGATTGATCACTAGTTTCCTTCTCTATTTCATGATCTTCTTCTTTTTCTTCTTTTTCTTCTTGTCTGTCTTCTGTTTCATTTTCTTCTTCTTCATCGTCCTCATCTTCCTCATCTTCCTCATCTTCCTCATTCAAGAGCGCAAATGCATTGTAAGATTTGGCGGCTGGCTCAAATGATTCTTCGTGCTCCTCATCAGATGTATTGGCTCCTCTATGGAGCCTATCTTGTTCTAATTTCCGCAAGGTTCTGGAGCTCATTAATGCAAGATTAATTTTGGCCTGGGACATAAGTCAACTTTGTTCCAGTATTCATGGTACTGCATATAGATGATGATTTCGTCAAACGTCTTTTGTGGATGCAAATTGCAACTTACAAAACTAGAAGTGGACTGAACTACGTTCGTGCAATAATTGGTTATACAGTATAAGAAAGCACTGATCCGGTATTTATATACCATATCATGACACCTAATTTCTCAGACTCCAAAATTGCTATTCAGGATGCTGAAATTATGGAAAGACCATCCAACAAAAATGTCTCGCTAAGACGAAAAAACTCCTTGAAAAGCAATCTACATACGCTCCAGGAGACATTCAACGGCTTCTCAGTACCCCTGAATAGCACTCATACTATAAGGGAGTTCATATATAACATGTTGTACTCGAATGCTTCCTTCAGAGCGGAAAAGATAGAAAAGGCATCGCCGCGTTCCATCCTAGACCATTATAAGCCTCCGATCGAGCAATTAGAAGAGCAAAACGGCGAGGAAGTTATACTGCCTTCTTTGTATCCCTGTATGGAAGATGGTCATATTGAACAACTCAATCCCACTCTATTTGCATCCCCTGATGAGTATTCTGTTGGCCTGTCCTTCGCAGATCTCAGATCACCATTACCTCCTGTCAGTTTTTCTCCCAGAGATAAGATCCTTCTTATGAGTAATTTAAGACTACGTATGGTGATTACTGAATTAATAGAAACAGAAGAATTTCATATTGCTTCCTTAAAAATGCTCCTGTATTATTATTTGGAACCTCTTGCAACTGGACTAGGCTGTGAATCAAGGCTTATCGTACTAATGAAGCACTTGATAAGTCATTTCCTTACGAACCATATGAGAATTTTCAAGTTCTTCACTCAGGAATTCTATCGATTTACGTACATGACAAATGAGTTAGGCACAAATAAGATCCTTTGTCGCCTATCATCGATTATTCACGAAAGAGTGGAAATCTTCTACTTTATACAATATTGCAGTATTCTAGATGACATAATTTGCCTCATCAAAAGAAGCAATTTTAAGCAAGTCCCAGGTGACCTGCTTAGACTCAATCAGGAGTGGGTGGATGGGTGGGAAACGTTTCTAGAAGCCACACAACCTAAGACAAAGAAAATGGATCTTTCATTTATTTCCCTATCACAAAAACCTATTTCAAGACTTTCAAAATATCTTCTCTTGATGGATATGATGAGAAGAGCAGTTCCAGAAAGTGACGAAATGAATTTTGTTCAGATTAATGAAACCTACAACGAATACAGAGCCAAGTTGGAGAAAGTGAATAGGCTTGCTACTTCAGAAAAAGAAATAAACCCAGCAATCGTAATCAATAAGCTTTTTGATTTTGGGGTCACCTCTTCTGATGTACAACTATGTCTGCAATTTTTCGGCAAGCCATTGTTGATAGGTTCGATTATCGTGATATGGCTTGAAAAGGAGGTGCCCAAATCTTATCCCATGGTCGCCATACTTTATAAAAGTCATCTCATTTTCGGCGAGCTTAGTTCAAAGAAATTTCTGAAAGGTTTAATCAAGTTCATCATTCCCTTGTCACAATGCATTCTTTCGCAAGAAACCGGAAACGACAACTACGCTATCTTCACTCACTACCCTTATTGCAGCAAATTACTCTTTGCGGCAGGCGCACAACTTTTCGAGATATTCCTCTGTTTCTTAGATGGGACAGAAAGCCAAACTTGGCTTGATCACTTAGATACGTTGATAAACCATGTCAATGGCCCATTGGCTTTGAAGTCTATAGATCCAGTTGTTCGAAACGAACTAATCACAGTATTCCCGCCCAGACTCAACCCACACTTACACAGCGAGAAAGAAGTGCCGAACTCGAGAAGTGTTCGAAGTTCAAAAATGCAAACACTCTTACAAATCAGATTCACCTATCTAAAGACAATGACTACGGACAATCCTTTCTCAAAAGCATGCAGCGATACAGTTTCCCCACCAGACGAAAAAAAAGTCACCGTGAACGTCAAGTTAGCGGAGCGCTACACTCTCGAATCCCATCTACTCGATATATGGAGTCCTGAACTTCCTCTTTTATACCATTCAATAAGCTCAAGACAGAGAGTTCCTATCAAAAAGAGCTCAAGCTGGGCACACCTTAGATTGGTGAAAGGCTCTTCGAGAACAAAAGGTGATAGTGGTCACAACGATGAAGTTCTCCATCAAGAAATTGCATCAAAAGACTCGGATCATTATCACACACAGCCTGCACTGCAGATGCCCCAAGATACGACTGCCACCTCGACCTCGAATGCCACCACAAACTCCACAGCGTATAGAAAATACTGTGTAGATGACGAAATTCTCTTTGACAATAACTCCTACGCGGATAACAGCACCTTTGGCTTGAGGAAAAGCAATTCAGTATACTACAAGGTCAGAAGTGCCGTTTCCAATTTATTTCAAACATCGAGATCAAATTCTTTGCGAAGATCGAACTCTCGTAATAGATGACTTTAGTTTTTTATTGAATTAGTTAGCATCTAAGCTATTTTTTTGATATCTACTTCTATACCTAGTAACTAGTGGCCCACGTCTCTGCTTCCATTAGAATCATTAAGCGAATTGTCGTCATTTGAGAATTTAGCGGCCTTCTTATCAGATCCCTCCTTTATAATCTTCTTGATAATTTCGTCTTTATCAAGCTTACCGAATTCCTCACTCAATTCTTGCTTTGATGCTTCATCGAGTACACCTTCACTTCCACCTTGTCTATTTATGAAAATCTTGTAGATGGATACAATGTCAATCAATGGGAGCGTAGTGTCTCCTCCCAAGTATCTCTTAAGCAAACCCAAGTCCTCAATGAAGACTACAAAGTCAAACTCTTTTCCTTTATAAAAGATCTTATGTGGTGCTACCATGATTATTTTTCTTTTTCAATATTACAATATCGTTAAGTGAATCGTTAATTATTAAATTTTCAACGAGAGAACGGCTAGCTTATATAAAAATGCCTAGGGCAATTTCTTCAGCGATTTGCTTCTTACGTGTCCACCCTTGCTTGCGAATTGACCATACATTTCTATTTTTAATAGTATTTCGTCATACTTACTCATAGCCTGCATGATTGCTACTAGTTACGAAGGTAATGAACGATGTTTGCTATTTCCTGAAAATAAGTAGTTGTATCTTCAGTCAAGACAAGAACTAGGAAAATGGAGGGTTGGCCGAGTGGTCTAAGGCGGCAGACTTAAGATCTGCTGGACGATCGTCCGCGCGAGTTCGAACCTCGCATCCTTCATTATTTTTTTTTCTCTGATTTTCTCTTTCTAATCTAATGAGATAGTTGAGCGATTGCAATTCCATTAGAAGAGTATATGGACAATTCTTGAATAGAGAAAACTAAATTAGGCTCGAAAGTCAATGGAGTCTAACATCGATCCTTCAATTACGGAGCATGATATATTCCTGGTTTCTAGAAGCATAGAAGATGATGACAAGCATATGGTATACGATAATGGTGGGGGACACCACGAACATGGCGCCAACGTGTCTATTCCGAATGTTTTCGAGTTGAATGACTATGTCGAGCAGGAGGATCGGAGGTCTGATCATGTTCAACTGGAACACGATTCGGACGCCGCTGCTGCTCTAAACATGATAAATTTTAATGCGCTTGGTGATCATGATGAAGAAAGAGCCTACAATGGTGGCGTAGGGCCGTTTCGAGGAATACAGGGAATGGATGCGCTGGAGCCTTCGCGAGTAAATGTTGATACAAATGTGAGCTCGATAGTAAAGGTCGTTCCGTATAACCCCAAGGAAAGAACGAAAAGGCTCGGCAGGCCTCGCAGGAATATGATTAACAGCTTAACGACACCAGAGAACTCTTCGACAAAGAACTACAATGAGGCTGTACTATCTAAGTTTCGTTTAGATAGATTACCGTTAGAAGGCCCTGGCTCAAGAGGCGGCAGAGCTGCCTCTAGAAAAGGTACTCGAGGACGTATCACGACCGGATCAATTAAGAAACGGAAGCAGCAAGCGCTTCTTTCTAGCAGGAGCTGCATTGATGATGATGGCAACGTAGTGTCGAAGGTTGTAATAGAGAGTTCTCCTCTTAAAGTGCATGATGAAGACACGACAAGTACAAACATTTCAGTGCAAGAGTCTCAAGTCCGCATCGGCGACAAGCAAGTATTAGTTCAAAACAACCATAGTACGGTCCCTGAAACTGCTGGCTTTATGCTGGAAGATACTGCACCTGTTAAAGGTCCTGAAAACGAAACGCCTTCGTCCCTTTCAGATTCTAATTTACACCAACTTACAAATCACTTTTCAGATACGGGATCTTCTACACCACAACTTACTACAAGAGCCTCTACTTTTAATGGCAAGACAAAAAGAGAAAACTCAAGATTAGCTTCCACTAGCAGAACTACTGTTTTGAGTAACAAACTTAAAGCTAATAGAAGCTTACCTGGGCCTGTTACTGGCCTTTATTATGACTTTTATGACGACAACATTATTAATGCGAAACAGAATGTACTTTCCCTGTGTGAGAGGATCGCCCTAGGTTTTCCAGTGCGTGATTCACCAACAGCAAAAGATATTACAGTTATCATTTTATTTTTGAATAAATTCAAAGATGTGGTCTTTGGATCAAATGTAATACATATTGGGCCGCAAGACATAGAGGAGGGTGTACATTTACATAAGGAGGATTCAGACGAAATGGAAGCGACAGAGAATATACGCTTACCAGTTTCGCAACTCATGGTATCATTGTTCTGTAAACTCTTGGGCCTTGTCTTGAATCGTAAAAAGGAAATCAATCCTCATCAGCAATCAAACGCAATTCAAGAGTTGAAGTCCATGTTATCTGGTCTAGGTTTGCCGATTGAATGGCGAGAAAATGCATTTAATATTGACGAGCTGCTTGAAGTTGCTCGCAATCCCATGTATCCTTTGAATCCTTTCAATTATAGTCCGGAGTTTGAAGTTTTGGGTTTTGAGGGGATCCTGAGGCCCATTGATAGATTAATCATGCTAAAGTCTTTAGTTAAATGGGCCCTATTTAATTCAGAGAGCATTAAATCTACAATTTCGCTGAAATATTTATCAAGAGAATTGTATGGGGAAAGAGAGACAAATTATGCATCTAGGTACATTTTGAGGGGCCCTAAGGGCATAGACGATTGTAAAAGAAATTATAGGTCAAAGTTTTTGAAGAAGTCACGAACCCCTGATTCAGAGAATACATCTGATAATGCTCTTAACAAATACCTTGATCCTGCAACGGATCCATTGGAGCATGGAACATGGTTGAGACTAAACGATTTCGTAGTTGGAGACGTGGGATTTGGAATCGGAAGATTTTATTTATGTCGTATGGCGGAACCCAATAACGGTGGATTGGCAACAGTCTCTAAGATGGAACTGGTTTTATCAAATGAGACCATTTTTAATGCCCCCGCCCCATCTAAGTTCAAGTTGTATGTTCAGGATGTTCATCTGATGTTGGTTGAAAGTCTTACGGAATATGGAGTTGAATTCAATGAGATGGGGGAAGAGATAAAGAATGCGAACCCTAAGGGTCGTAATGTTTGGTTTGAGGTTGCGTCAAATGTACATGAGCTAGTTCAATTTGTAAAGTTCGTCACACTTAAACTAGGGTTAGATTCTTCGGAAGATGTCCCAGATAGAATTTCAAGTAATTCTATGATTTACAAGCCATTGTTGAATCTCAGGAATTATCTCCATTCTCTAATTCCTTTACTCAATAAGCAAGAACTACTTTATCAAGATTCCAGAAGACTAAGAAAAGTGACATCAACAAATAACGATATACAGCCTAGCGTCGAATCTGATTATTCAGAGGATGGATTAGCAGAGGCTGACAATAACGAAGATGAAGATTACGAAGACGAAGAAGAAGAGGAAGAGGATATTGATATTGATCATATGCAATATGTGGAATAAGTGATTTAATATCATTTAGTAATGTATTGAACTGTGTAATTTAAAATCTTCCTGAGCCTAATAATACATCTATTTTATCTCTTAATAAATCTTCATGCTCCTCGAAGTAACCAGCTTTTCTGACGACCTCTTCTTCATAACCCTCATCACTTTTCAAAGCTTTGAAAGCTTCCAGTTGGCTTTCCAACCATTTTTTCACAAACTCCACAGGGTCTTGGCTAAGTTCTCTGTAAAATAACTCTCTTGAATTGAGATTTTGCAAAGCAACTATACCTAATGCTATCTTGTTATTCAACTGTTGTATCGCCGCATCTGCCTTTGCCTGTCTTTCGTAGGTTGCTTTCGTAGACTCCATTATCTCCTTTTGAGTTTTTGACGAAGAGTAAGGTAACTCAACTGGAATATCTATAACAAGATCACCCAAAGTTGTCGATTTTCTAGTGTTTATCTCATATTCAAGTATAATAGGCGATCTAGGCGCAAAATGAGGCTGTATTAATTTGAATAAATCAGAAAATTTGAAAGACGAAACTTTAAGCAAATCCGAAAGAATCAGATCACATTCCACTAAAGTTAGGTCCTCCTGATTCGAATTCTGCGTGCCATCATCAGTGCCATTCATCAAAGAAGCTTCAGATCCAGATATCACAGGTACCTTAGAGGTATTACTTTTGAACAAGTTTTTGTAAATAGCGTATTGCCAAATTAAGTATATTACCTCTTGTTGAGTTGCAACCTCTTTGCCAGTAAAATGTGCCAAGGCATCGCTCAATTTGAGTCTAGACGAGTGCTCCTTAAGAAGAATTGCAATTTTTGCCTTGATGTTGAACATCCCATTTCTTTTAACGTCTAAGCCATCGAATTCAGACTGACGGTTACCTGTAGCAAATTTCGAATCGATCGGTTGCCCATTAAGCTCACTTCTCCATTCTACCATATTGAGATTCGAATTCTTCATTTCAGGATAATTCTCATTAGGAATCAAGTCAATCGAAATACCCGATAAAAATGAACTAAACTTGAGATTTGGCGCTACTTCTTCTTGGCCCCTGTTTTCGTCTTCATTGATAAAGCGGCCCTCTACCCTCAACGTAAACGATGGATCACTCGACAGGTTACTAATATCCTGTCCCCTTTCTTTTGCTAATTGCTTCTGCCACGGCTGACTTTCACATGTGTTGAAAATAAAGACTCTTAACGTACCCTTGTCTCGCTTGAATGAAGACTCCTGTGCTAGCTTCATATTAATCGCCTGCAAGTCTAATGCCTTCCGTGTGTTCAACAAATCAATTCTTTGTTCTGCTTCTATCAATTTTTTGTAGGATTCCAAATTACTTATCTTGTCATATAGAGACGGAGGTATCGTCGTATCCGTTGGCGTGTACGAAACTGTGGGAACCGCCGAGGGATTCGTGTGCACTTTTTGATTTGATGCCTGACCTGCTCCATTTGCTGGTGGTACTTTAATAGAAGGCGCCATTTTAATATGACTCCGAGTTGTTTTCTCTTCAAAGACACTTCTCTTATATAACCTATGCTTTTTGTCTGTTGATATAAAAAAATTAAAATGTCGCTTAATGTCGTTCAATATTCGCGACTTACTATCAAAGTGCCTTCAGCTTTTGTTCCTACTGAAAGATCAGAACTGGTGGTCTGTCATGGATATAAAGGCTGATAATATTAGGGCTGCAGAGCTAGGTATGAACCTTCAAAGGCGCAAAGTTCAGGGAATTGATAGACAAGGAATTAGCGGCCAAAGTATTAATACGAACCAGTTTTTTAACAATGCTACACATTTGAAGAACGCACATATGAATGAGATTCGCAAGAAGAAGCGAGATTTCTTTAAACGAATAAATTACTGCCATACGATAACTGTGGTCATTTTACCTTTAATTGTGTTTATTTGTATGGCTGAGCACTATGTGCCCTTTTTTCCTGAGAACCAACGCAGTCTCATATTTTCTTGTATATACTTCAATTTGACCTTTCTTGCATTCAATTCGGGGTACCATAAACTTTTTGCTCACAGAACATTCTCCCCCAAGTATCGTGTTGTTGCGCTCTTTTTTGCGGTATTTGGAAGCAGCTTGGGACTTGGACCTATCAGATGGTGGGCAGGTTTACATAGAGCGCATCATCAGTTCTGCAGTGATCCAGAAAGAAATCCTTACCTGATCAAAAGAGGGTTTCTTTGGGCACATTGGGGCTGGCTTATCAAGAAGCCAAAGGATACCACCTTTTACGAAAGATTTATAGATCAGGAATTCCCTAAGACACCTAGAAAAGAACATGAAGAAACATTGGTAGAGATTGAGGATGAGGTATCATTAATTGATACTGATTCCCAGGATGATTTGGAGATCTACGAGACTTTAAAAGAAAGTTATGAACCGAATATAGGTGCTTTGATTATTTGGCAGGAAAAGTATTACTTTCTATTGTTCCTTTTGACCACATTCTTGATACCAGCTATTATCTCTGTCTATCTATGCAATGATTCTCCTTTAAATGGTGTTATATACATTGGTATTGTTCGAATGTTTTTTGCCCAACAGTGCATGCTAAGCACTGAATCGTTGTGCCATATGAAGAATCTCAAAATAACGATTGGAGTTCAGTCTTTTAATGACACCAACTCCGCAATGAACTGCATGAACCCTATCGTTGACATTCTCACATTTGGACAATCTCAGCAGAATTACCACCACGAATTTCCCCATGATTATCGCTGCTCATCTTCACTGTGGGCTTTCGATCCTACTAAATGGTTTATTTGGTCCCTATATGCGCTAGGCTTGGTGGATGGTTTGTGTAAAACACCCAATGATCTAATCACGCAACTATTGATTCAACAGCAACAGGAACTAATTAACAGGGTTAGAAGTCAGTTGAATTGGGGAACCCCAATATCCAAGTTGCCATTGATAAAGCCAAAGGAGTTTAAAAAGATTATATCTTCTGCATCACACGATGGAAGAATATACATCATTATTCAAAATATTATTCATGATGTTACTCCGTTTATAGATCAGCACCCTGGTGGTGCTCCTCTACTCAAGGCGTCTCACGCAAAGGATGCAACAAAAGCTTTCTATGGAGGTGTCTATGGCCACCTGGCCGCTGCCATTAATCTATTAGCTACCATGCGAATTGGCGTGTTAGATGTGGGCAACAAAGAAGAAGTATGGACGCGAGTCGCCAACGAGGAAAGAAAGCTAGATGATTCCAAATCAGGTCGTGGTAATCGACCATTTAGCACTGCTGAAGCTGCTTGAGTGGCTCTGGCCCTTTATACGTTATATGCAGTATTTTCAATGATCATCAAAATCTAATATTACTAAATACATATATCCAATATAACTTACATATATACTGAGGTAAAATGTCCGATAACTTGGTTCTTTTTCGCTTGAGGGATTATAGAGGTGCGACTGTGGAAGACTTAGATTTTAAGCCAGCCATTTCCGTTAACCCCCTTACATCAATCAATGAAGCATTAGAGATAGCATTTGAGAATGAGTTTACTTATCTCCCAGTGATAGATGAAAATAACAGGAAACTTTTAGGAGTATTAAATGTAGATGATATCAAGTCACAACATGAAAGAAGTTTCTTGAAGCCAGTAGTAAAAAATTACATGTATTGGTTTCATCAAAAGAGTCGTGAGACTTATGAGAAGAGAACACAGAATAGTCCTCAAATAAAGAAGACATCTATCAACACTTCTATTAAGCGCCCGGGGTCAAAAGCTAAGAGATTTGATATAATTACTCCCATGACTCCGTTGGAGGAGTTAGCCTCCTTTTTTAATAAAGGTTATTATTTCGCTATAGTAACAAATGGGGCAGGGTCGATCGTATATGGTGTCCTTACTCCTGAAGATCTCAGGAAATATGAAAACTCAAGACCAAGACTATGATCATAGCAAATTAACTTTGTCTGTTTTCTTGAACTTACCTTGTATACAATGTCGTGATAATTTCGTACTCTTTCATGTAAAAATACAACAGCTAGATATATCTAAAATACAGTCATTTACGCTTAGTCTTATCTCTATTTTTGGTAATCCCAGAATTATTAGCGCCTTTTTTTGCCTTTTCTGCTAGCAATCTTTCTACTTCGTCTCCATGTCTTCTCTTAGTGCCTCCACCTCTTTTATTAGCATCATCTTTAAAGGCATAACTCACAAAGATTTTTGAGTTCATTATAATTGCACCATTAAGTTTTTCGATAGCTCTATCACTGCTAGAGAAATCGTCATAACTAACGAAGCCGTATCCTTTAGATTCCCCGGTTTCATTATCTCTTATGATTGATGGCTCCCCCACAATATTTCCAAATTTTGAAAATGTATCGTACAAAAACTGTTCATCAGCTAAGGAACTCAAGTGGTTTATGAAAATTTTAGCCCCAACCTCTGAATTGCTCAAACTATTGACATTGTTTGCTGAAACCGCTCCGACTTGTGTACTCTGAGAAGCCTTAAGATTAGCTTCCGCTCTCTTTAGCTTGAGAACTCTCCCAAATAGCCGTATACCTCTCAAAATCTCTAACACATATTCTGCATCTTTACTTGTTTTGAATTCTACAAATCCATATCCCTGGTGTGTCCTTAGTATCCTATCTTTCGGTAGATTCAATGACTTCACTGGTGCAAACTGAATGAAAAGTTCATATAGTATCATTTCCGTGACCTGCTGGTCCAAATTACCAAAGTATAACGAAGCCCTTATATTTCTGTCAGCTTCTAGTGGTTTCTTGAAGACACTAGCCATTTCATCTTATTTTACTATCAATACCATAGTCTTAACTAACTCATGTTCAGTATCATGTATTCAGTAGTGTGATAACCGATTACCATTCTGCCCTACAACTCTATATAGCTACTTATCTCATAATATTCCATTACCTGAAGTTTAGAAAAAAGGTTATTGTGCAAGAGAATATGCCCTTATGATTGGTATTCAATTCAATTTTATTCAGCTGCATTGAGAAATTGAATCGTCGTCATAAACTGAACACGAATGCTTTCTCTCGTGACTCTTCTATTCGAAATTTTTTGTATCTCCAGAATCTTGGTGATTAGGGTTTTCATCTCCAGTTTCTTCATCCGAGTCATTATCCTCAGATGTATCTTCGCTACTTTCATCGCTCTCAGTTTGGCTACTGCTTGATTCTGAAGAAGTACCCTGTCCTTCCTCATCATTCTTATGCTTATTGTCCTCTTTTAATCGATTCTGCCCAATGTATGATTTACTTACTGTAAATTTTGAGTCCCCCAAACTGATAGAGCCCGCGGATACGTATATCGTTGGAAACTCGATCACAACCTTATTTGATAATGCATCAGAGATAGTTTCATCTCCATTGATTTCGATAACTGAATGCGTACCCTGTCTTATATCGAGAACATTTTTCAAATAAAAGCGTAAATCGCCTTTCCCGACACCCGTCCCTGATTCTCCTTGGGGGATAGCAACATGTAGGGGAAACGCTTCACGCAAACTCATCCCTTCATTAATTCTATAACTTGTGAGGTTGCTTACATCTCCTTCCTTATAAACAAAAATCCACTCAATAGTCCATGTAAATGACCCAGATTTTTTGTCATAACCTGTTTTGTTCGAAAGCGATCTTGACATACCTGGAGGCAAATGTATTAAGATAGTGTCCTTCCTCTTGATTGAAATATTAGAGAGGTCATTGAACCTCTCTTCAATGAGAGGCATGAGGCCATTATTTGGGGATAGTCGCAGTCTATTCTGCCTCTTATTGGGATTGTTGGGGCCATTTCTCTTCGCCCTTTTCATGACATTTTTTGCAGTCTTATCCAAGTCTTGCTTGCTGACTTCAATTTTGCGACCAAGATTTAAAAGGAAATTATAATCTCTATTCACATTATGCTCATCCTTCGTCAATTTCTCTTTAGGAATAAATCTACTTTGATCTCTCTCGCCCGTACATTCCGTCTGTCTCTTATGCCTTTTTACACAATTAAGAGAACACGTCCTCACGCCACACGACGGACAGATATACTTTGGTGCATCAACATGACATATAGAGCAAACTGTTTGCTCCATGCTATACGTCCGTTACATCAGAACTCATCGCTCGAGATGGGCTTGATTTAGATGTTCTCATATTTACGCAATTCATCGAGGTTGCGAAATTCTGTGCACGCTATTATCACTGAATTTTTCATTCACGATTTATGGTCAAAGTGCTGAATTTATAGTAGATCAAGGCACTTGCTAAGAAGTCATTATGATTTGGCTGTTGGTATTCAGGCATAATAAAGGCTTTGCAAGGCATAGCTTGTTCAGATTCGCCTCTGGCACATCCAGGCTGCAACTGACTGAGAAAATACCCGTTCAACTATTGAAGGATTTCCCAAGAATCGGCACTAAAGGAGAAATAGTACGTGTGAGGCCGGCATTCATGAGAAATTACCTTCATTTGAACAACGGTGCATGCTACATCACTAAAGAACAGGGTCCTCGTATACCAGTCGTGGAGAAAGTTAAAGCAAAGGAACCCGAGAAACCAAAAATTGAGGAAGTGCAACCAGAACCAGAGAAGGTACCCACGGTTACTCCTCAAGCACATGCTATGTCCTTGGACGAGTTAACTAGCTTGTTTAAGAATATGAAGAGTAACTCACGGAAATCTAACGCAGAAAAGAACGATTCTGATCATGGTCTCTTTGCTGCAACATCTGGTGGATCCTATACTACCTCTGAATTAAGGCAACTGATCCCTAATATCAATAAAATTTCATTCAAGGATGCTGGTGATGCTACGATCTCCAAAAAGTATATTTCCTCGCTACTCTTCGATATATCTGGTATCCAAATTGCCACGGCAGATATAAGATTGTTAAATAGCGCAGATGAGAATGTCTCTGAGATCTCCGAAGCTGGTGAATTTGTTATGTTACTAAATGTGCCTGATGAAAAAGCCAATGTGAGGAAGACTATTATCGTAGAATAATAATGAGATTAAAAGTAACTTGCTAATTGTATAATCTACTTAGATGTGTATATAAATTTATTTCGTCAGATGATTTAAGTATTCGCATTTGCAAGAAAACTGATTGCAACTTTATATCATTAGATTAAAGAAGCAAAATATTTATCATGTCTCCTGGCCTAAGGTATACAGCAGCACCTTCAGCTAGGGTAACTAAGCGAAATGTTGTTAAGAATGCTATGAAGAATCATCAAAAATCTTTAAGAAATATTTTGCCATCTCAGAGGAAGTACAAGCAAAACTTAAATAAGCTAGAGAAGGCACCTAATATCAAAGAGAAGCATCTGAAAGAGGAACCCCTTAAAGTTGAAGACTACAACGTTGAGCTCGATTATAGGCTTCTGAAAAATGATGACTTAGTTGTGGCCATAGATACGATAACTAATAATCAGTGGTCAGAGTGTTGTAGTCTTACCGAGAGATATGCAGCACACTCTGATCAGGCTGAATTATCGGATCATGATAAGTTATTTCAAATAAAGGGCATTTCATTGAAAACTAAAGCGGAAATAGAGAAGTTTCGATCTAATCTGATGCCAAACGGATTGGTGACCATCAATCAGCTCTATTCAATGTACCAAGAGCTTGGGAACACATTTGTGGACAAAAAGGTTGAATTAGAAATGAGGAAGGGAAGAGTTCGTAAGTTTATTATCTCAAACGCCTCTCCTGTCATTCTGCGGTCGCCACAAAAGTTTCAAAAAGGGAAAGTAACATATGGCTACGAGGATGTGGAAATTATTGTGAAATCTCAAACTTACAGCGACACCATAGAAAGATCACTTTATGTACTCAAGGATTCCCCTAGGAAGTACGAAAGTCCAGATATTTTAATCAAGGTGGAGGCTTTAAAGCATTTTCATGATTTCGTTAAGAAAAACCCCAGTTCTTTATTCGTTGATAGTAGTCAAGGCTTTTCTAATGAGGAGCTCTCATCATTAGTTTCTTTGGGATTTTTAACTTTAAATTCAAATCATTTAAACGAAATTGAACTTCACCAGTACTCAATTTCCTTTCCCAACTGCGGTACGTTTTTAAAACTAATAACTTCAGGAAGAGTTTGGTTAGTCAAAGCGTTGAGCAAATCTAAATTCAAGGAAGCATTAGAGGAATCCATGTTTAATTTATGGGATGGGCTAAATAACTTGAATGCAAATGGCATCTCCAAGTGGCCCAATTACTCCAAGCCTTACTATGGCTATGATTTACATTGGATACTTGCAGATGCATTGGGCGCTGGTATTGTTGAGGTCTTCAATACACCTACAGGAAGAGGATGGCGTCTAACGGGAAAAGTGTAACGAATTTGCATTCCATTAAAAAAAAAGAAAAATAAAAACTGTAAATAGGTTAAATTGTCTTTAGTTCAGTTCGAGTTTGGTAGAGTAGGATATACATAGAGAATCAATATCCAAATTACATTCTGACTTTTTGCTTCCTCATGGCCTTTCTTTGCTTCTTCTCTAAGGCTTTCTTTTCAAGCTTCATTTGTTCCTCTTGAGATAATCCACGAGTCTTGTTTCTCTCATTTCTCTTCAATTCAGCCTTCTGAGCAAGTAACTCCTCTTGTTTTGCTTCTTCGATGATTTTTCTTATCTTAGAAATCTCCGTTTCTCTTGTTTTTACAACCTTTTTCAAAGTTTCATTCTTAAAGATTATTTTTTTGCTAGCCAACTTGTCTACAGTCTCAAAAATCGCACCTAATGTTCTAGAAAGCTGCTCCAATTGGTCCTTATTACTAACAACATTTGAAGAGATAATAATTCTACGCTTTGGAACACAATCAAGAATTTTTTCAGGTTTTTCAATTGGCTGATCTGTGAAAGCAATATAATTTAAGTACGAAGCCGCTTTCACAGTCAATGAGCTCTTTAATTCTTCCGTCAATATATTCTCCAGGAGTTCATTTGCTTCACTCATGAAAACAAAAGATTCTGGGAGCTTAGGTGAGTCAGTAGTCCTTGTCAACGATAAGAAGTAGTTCAGTCTTCTCATTTCATTCATACCAAACTTCGAGACAATTGCACAGATAAAGTTGTCATACTCTGCGTCAGAAGATGGGGTAATCGTAATAGTAGCTTTATCTGTAGGATAGCGCACAGACTCCGTGAAAAATGAAAGAAGAGTTTCCATTATCCAAATGAAGAGATTCTGTCTTGGCTTCAATCTCAAGGATATGTTCACTTGGGCAATATTTATTCTCCCAGTGGCATAAGAACTATAATCCTCTGAGCTGTCTTTGATATAAAGGCTGTCCTTATTCACCCCATACTGAAAAAAATTTTTCTTGAAAACAGTCGATAAAGATTTCAAAAAAGTAGTGGCGAGATACTGATTGTAGAAGTCCCCAAGTTTGAACAAGGCAACAAAGATTATAATGAATAAAGTAGTGAACTTTTCAATTTGCCAATTCCCAAGCTTTACTCGCTCAAGAATAGTCATATTCTTCAATTCATCGAGACTATACTTCTGCAACTCATTAGAAATCCTTCATAGGGTTAGTACGAGCTATACAACACTTAAAAAACTAGATCCGCGTAATCTTTGCTTAACATACAAGTTTTGGTTCGATGCTTTGAATAAGCTCGATAAGATTGCACTCATTGTTCGTAATTAATTGAACCCTCTTGTATTCAATATTATTCATTACTCGAGCGCAAGAGCGTCGACGATTTTGTGTAACTTCAAAAAACCTTGATACAGATAAAACACTACGCACGGCAAAAGCATTAAATACGCTTATTCCTTTCTTTTTTTTGACAGTTCTTGTTCCTCCGTCATACCAGTGTCCTTGATATTAGCTAATCCCTCGCGAACTGCTTCCCTTACGAAATCTAAGAGCTCTGCTTCCTGATTCTCGCTATTCATTATATGCTCTAGTCTCTTGCGCCTCTCTTCTTCTTCAGCATTCAATAACGCGGATGAAGTATCCTTTTCTAAAGTATATCTTATATTATGGCCATCTACATTTCCTGGTGGGGGCAAATTATCGAGAAAACCGTTAGAAGAATCAGAAATAGCTTGGTTTCTCTGTGCTTCTTCTCCATGCAATGACTTCAAATAATTTACCAATTCAGGAAACTCGTCTTCTTCTTCAAGGTACTCAACAGCAGTTTGGCCCTCTTTGTTCTTTATTCTCCAGTTAGAGTTTAATTCTTCGATCATTACTTTGGCTGTCTTGATGTCCTCTACGTGATGCAAAGGAGTATCCCCTTCATTATCCTGAATATTTATGTCCCCTCCTCTCTCTATTAGCCTTCTGAGCAAGCCTATATGACCGTATGATGCTGCAGCATGTATGGGTGTGTAACCATTTTGATCCTTCGAATTAGGCGTGAAGTCTTGAGAATCCAAATAAGCTTCGACTATCTTAACCTGATTGTCTGCTGATGCCGTCCATATGTTTGCTACCATACTCTTCGTAGTATCCTTAGTTTTTATCACTGGTACTTGTCTCTCTTAAGAAGTTTAGAACTTGAATTTATACAGGTCAGCGTATACTTTTTCAATTTTTTTTTTTTTTTTTTCACTAGTTTTTTGATTTGAGATTTTAGAATCTTCGGGTTCTATATTCGAGGGCATCTGTTGATTCATTAGTTTTATTAAATTGTTAAATGAGTGAGTCGAATACTGCCAAAAATGAAGCACCTATAGAGCCTTCAAATGAGGAAAGGTTGAAAGGGCTAGAATGGTGGAAAAGGTCAATGCGTTACAGAATTGGGTTGGGGCTTACGGATGAAGACAAAAAGCAGTATGAACTCGATTATCAAGTGAAAAATGGTCCTGAAGATTGTAAGAAATGTTTTGAATACCGAGACTGGATGATGAAATACTCACCATCTGTAAGATTCATGTTGGAGCATGTTCACGAATTGGGTGGTAATCTTGGAAATTCCAACATAATCTGTGACCAGTGCAATGATCTCAAAGGTGGTGGGTTCAATCCGGAAATGGGGATTCTCTTATGTTCCAATTGGATAAAGAATAAATGGCAGCTCGAAGATATTTTAACTCATGAATTGGTGCATGCCTACGATCACCTCCGTTTCAAAGTTGATTTAAGTAATCTCAAACACCACGCCTGTACAGAGATAAGAGCATCTATGTTGAGTGGAGAATGTAGAATATTGAACGAGATAACTAAAACTGGTCTTGGCGACTTTGGAAAGAAATTCCAATCTTGTATCAGAAGACGTGCGATCCTTTCTGTCACTGCTAATCCAAATTGCTCAGGTCCTGAAGAGGCAGAGAAGGCAGTGAATACCGTTTGGCTGTCTTGTTTCAATGACACTAGACCCTTTGAAAGGGTTTATCGGTAAACTATCACTACGAATTTGCTTCTGTTTGAGATCTGCAAATTCCTGAGTTAAGGAAATCCATTAAACATTTAAATGAGTTGCTTCCACAACATTTGCATCTAATTCTCAGTACCCAGATACCTGTTTTAATCTGTAGACACAACACATCGAAATGCGTTCGATACTAAAAGCTTACTGAAATGATTTCTAATTCTAACTTGATCTACATTGTGCTTTCATCTAATGTACCGTCACTTGAAATTATATCATCGAAGTTCCTGGATATATTTATAAACCCTAAATAAGTTTACTGTTGTATATAGAAGTATCAAATGCAGTTACTATTGCTCTTTAGATATATCTATATGACACAAAACCATAAAGTTGTACCGAGCTGATATCTCATAGAAAAGGATTTAGCTATTGCAGTAACATAAAAACTTATAGACTCGTATTTATATCAATGGGAAGATCTCAAACTCAGGAGAATCTTGCCATACTCTCACAGAGAAATAAAGGGAATCGAAGATCACTTGTTTTCGATGATGAGTATGTTGCAGAATCTGACAATTCGCAACTCATAGACTCTGAATTAGAACAAGCAGACAAGCCCGAGAAAGAACAGCTGACGACCACAGCACCAAAGTTTCTAGCGGATGAGAAAGATGAAGGTAGACCTTCTTCAAAAGACACAAAAGATGCGAAGGATCTCTATCGAGATTATTTTCTTCATATCCATGGTAAGTCCGGCTTCAGATTGCGAAGAAGGAAGGCAAAGAATGTTGAGAGCGATTCGGTACTGAATCATCCAGAATTCCGGTCGCTGTTTGAAGACATCGAATATTACACCATTCCTACTACAATATTTGACTCCGAAAGCTTCAAGAAATCTGACTTTTTCGGGCTCTATGTATTATTTTGGCTAGGCACTGCATTTTTGATGGTCGACAGTCTTGTGAGATTTTACCACGAATCTAGTATAGGCTTATTGGAAACTCCCGTCATACGAATGTTAAGAAAAGATGTAGTCAAAATAGGCATGATTGATTTAGCGATGTACTTAACGATGTATGTGACATACTTCATTCAGAAGGCTATCCTCAAAGGATATATCACATGGGAGAGAGAAGGCTGGATTCTTCAAAGCGTTTATCAGATGTTGCATTTATGGTTCTGGCTTTTTGTTGCTTCACCCCATTATATGAATTTTACATGGAGCGGTAGAGTGTTTCTCGTTTTGCACGGACTCGTTATGTTGATGAAGATGCACTCTTACGCCTTTTATAATGGTTATATGTGGCAGATTTTTAATGAGCTACACTTGTCTCAAAAATACTTAGATAGGCTTCATCATAAGGACTTGACAGTACCAATCGATAAAGACGCTGAAAAGATAGAACTGATGTTGCTCCAAAGTGTTCGATTTTGCAAGTTCGAATTGGATTTTCAAGCAAAATCTAACGTACCAAAGCTGGCAAATGTTTCAGAGAATGACAATGAAAACAATTTAGCAGTTTCACAGAAACCAACTTCATTTCCTCATAACATTACTTTATTCAACTTCTTCGAGTTTACCATGTTTCCAACATTAGTATACGCAATGAATCTTCCCAGAACCAAACGAATTAGATGGAGCTATGTCTTCGAAAAGACCTGTGGCGTTTTTGGCATTATTTTTTTGATGGCTTACGTCGCTCAAAACTGGATGTATCCTATAGTGCAAACCGCAGTCTCTTGTAGGGAATTACCAACCTCCGAAAAGGTACGGGAATATCCATTCATTTTGCTCGATATGATTCCTCCCTTCTTAATGGAGTACATATTCACTTTCCTCTTGATTTGGGACTCAATATTGAATGTCATTGCCGAACTTAGTAGATATGCGGATAGAGATTTCTACGGTCCATGGTGGTCTTGCACAGATTGGTCAGAATATGCAAGAATTTGGAATCGTCCTGTTCACAAGTTCCTATTGAGACATGTTTATCACTCCTCTTTGAGTGTTCTTAAGCTCAGCAAATCTCAGGCTATGTTAATGACTTTTATGCTATCAAGTATAGTCCACGAGCTTGTGATGTATGTTATTTTTCGCTCGCTTAGAGGGTACTTACTTTTGCTTCAAATGTCTCAAATACCGCTTGTCATGCTCAGTCATACCAAATATTTGAGGAACAAGAGAGTTTTGGGTAATGTAATATGTTGGTTTGGCTTTATTTCGGGGCCAAGTATGATATGTACATTGTATTTAATGTTCTAACTCACACAATTTAGAAAAGCTCTTAATCGATATATATGGTTATCATCGTCAATCGTGATAAGCATGGGCCGTGTGAAAAAAAATTTATATGTACAAAATACATTTTCCCTTAAGTGCGCATTAGAAGTCATCGCATTAGTTATATACTTTCATCGTCTCTATGGGCTTTTCTTAAACTCGAAACTAAAATATGTCAAGACCAGAGCAACTTGCACCCCCAGAGGTATTCTACGATGAAAAAGAATCGTTCAAGTATACAACGTCTACCCGAGTGCAACATATACAGGCTCAGATGACTTTGAGAGCCCTTGAACTTTTGAATTTAGAACAAGATATGCCTCATTTTTTACTAGATTTGGGATGTGGTTCAGGTCTTTCTGGGGAGATTTTGTCAGAAGAAGGATATAATTGGGTTGGGATGGATATTTCTCCGGATATGCTTGCAACTGCTTTGGATCGAGGGACTGAAGGAGATATGATCTTGAGTGATCTAGGCGTTGGTGTACCATTCAGAGCAGGTACTTTTGATGCTGCAATATCTATATCAGCTATACAATGGCTTTGTAATGCTGATAGAACGAATGCTGATCCGAAGAAGCGACTCTTACGTTTTTTTAATACTTTGTACGCAGCTTTGAAGAGAGGTGGCAAATTTGTAGCACAGTTCTACCCAATGAATGACATTCAAACAGAATCCATACTAGAAGCCGCCAAGGTCTCCGGCTTTGGCGGTGGTCTAGTGATCGATGATCCAGAGTCAAAAAAACAGAAAAAATATTACCTAGTATTGACCGCTGGACAATCAGAAAGAACATTAAATCTTACTGGAGCAGAGATGGAGCTTTCTGAGAAGAATAAAAAATTAAGTAAGAAAATGAAGAAGAAACTAGAGACCAAAAAGGAGTTCATTCAAAGAAAAAAAGAAACAATGAAAAGACGAGGAAAAACGGTTGCAAAAGACTCGAAGTTTTCAGGAAGGAAGAGAAAATCACGGTTTTAATTATCTTATCAACTGTTTGTATAATTTAGCATTTTCTTCATATTATAGATTCTCCGTATTCGACGCCAGACTCTTTTTTAGCTCTTGTGCCTCTCTGCGTAAATTTGATAATCGTGTAATTATGTGTACAGTATGCGAATTTGAAAAATTTAAGTTAAGACGTAAGTAGATCACCAAAGGAACATCCAATAATCATGCTTCGTCTCGCAAGAAAGACCTGTGTGGGTATCCAGGAGAATGCCCAAGCGTTACTCTTTAAGAGAAACTTTTTTTCTGTACCAACTGGTATGTATATTAAATGAGTATAATGTAAGATATCAGATATTAACCAGAATAGATATACCAACGGTACCGGAGCCATTACCGAAAAAGAGGAATGGAGAAGATGCAATCTCTTACTTAAATAAACAACTTATAGCGAAGTTTGATCCTACCGGTAAGAGACGTTCATTAGTAGATCAAAAGAATGGCTTACGTGCTGGAGATATTATTAAAGTAACGTATCAAGACAGAACGAATGCCCTTGGTCAAGTATTAGCAATTAAACGATGCCAAAATAACATAGGTACCAACATTTTGATAAGAAATAAATTTAACAAGTTGGGCCTTGAAGTGAGAATACCACTTTTCAATCCAATAGTTAAGAACATTGAAGTACTTTACAAACCAAAGAAATACTTGCCTAGAAGAAAGCAGTTCTACATCAGAAACAGTAAATATGACGTAGGGGAGCTTGAAGCATTCCTCAAAAGAGAAAACAAGAAGCATCACTGATACATGTACATAGCGACTCTATAGCAGTCTTAAACGCTTTTATTTGAAATATTCTGGATCCTCTAAATAACTTTGTAGTTTCTTAGAAACTTCTTGATTGAACATAACTGAGAATTTTTTAGAAATACTCATCATAAGCGCTTCAAAAGTTTCAAAGGTTCCATGATTCAAGTCTTCTTCAGGGTTCATTAAATACCACCCTACGGTATTTACGCCGACAGTAACTTTATGTCCCTCAGGTATTTGAATGAGCATGCAATTTGACTCTGGCTTCATCTCTTTTGGATGCTCATCAAAGATCCGATCATTCTGTACTCTAGTTCCATGTACGCAGGAGTTTTCATCTTCTTTTACAATCTGAAGTAGTTCGCATTGTGGAAAAAATTGACGATATTCCTTCCATATACGCTTAAGCTCATTAAGCTGTGTATCGAAATCCATTCCTAAGTATGGACTACTTGTTGTTTTATGGTCTTCCTTTCAAATTACAAAATCCTACGTTGCTCAAAATCTCGAAAAAAAAAAATCTAACTTATTCAGAATGTAGTCACAACTGATTCCCAATATCCCAAAGCTTATGTCAATATCGGGCGCCCAGAAACGTGCTCCAAATGGTCTTTCTACGCTTTTATTCACTTGTTAACCTCAAAGAGCTTACATATGAGAAATATAAACTCCTTCACAAGGGTGAATCTGCGATTGATGTTACTTCAAAAAATAAAGTCCAACTCTTCATTTATATAGCTATTCGCTTATCCGGGTAACAAATTTGATTGACTGAAAAGAATGAAGGGTATGCTGTTGCTTCAATCCGTAGCATATGACACTAAAGGGCAAAACGGTGGATCCTTTGAAGTTTATAGGCACTCTGGTGAGAGTAGAGCTTAATGATTCGAGGATCTTGGATGGAGTTATTGTTGTGATTGATCCCTTCGGAAGCTTATTGTTATCGGCGACATGGGAGTACTCTTCGAGTCTTGTAGTACCGGACATGCTTAACAAAAGACAGTTTGGACTAGTCAGCGTTCCAAAAGATTGCATTAATAAAATCAGCATACGTAAGAGAGACTGTGCCATTTTTGAGGGTTCATAATGATACCAACGATCAGGCAAGTCAGCAACAATTGCATCCCAGATGTTACTGGGCTATCACTTACTTTTGAAACCCCAAGAGCCAATAAGAAGTCAAGAACCACAACATGTTCTTTTTCAACTTGAGGGCACTTTTCGAAGAGTATTTGCGGATGGCACAAAAAATTACATTATTCGTTACCAAGAGGATAATAAGAGAATCAATACACTTCCAACAGCGCTTCATCGATATAACAATTAGAGAATTATCTAATATTAGCTTAGTCTTCTTTCTTGAGTTTCTTTTTATTATGCATATGTCATCGGATTAAGTATCACCTGTACTAGGAATGAAATACACTTAAAACTTCTTTGTGGAGACTGCACTCCAATAAATAAAAACCTTTCTTTACCGTTATCTCATGACTATACCAAAAACCTTGATGTACATAATTCAGTATTTCAGATTTTATTCTGCAAATACTGATTAGACTACTTTGTGTGTAGTTGCAGCCAATTTTTATTCAATCTTACAGATTTCTCAAAATTCAGAATAGTAACATTAATACTAATTTGTTTAAGAGTTTTTTTTTTAAGTAATCTGTAATTGCCAATTTATGTCATTGCCTATAACCTGTCTGTCAAATTAATTGAAGATATCAGAGAAAAGTCTCAAGTTGCAGATTTACTACACTTAGAGGACTTGAGTGTTTGGTAACAATTCTTGCAAAGATTACATAATCAAGAATGTTATGAAGTTGTGCGCTCATGATGGAAACGATTAGGCACAGATATCAAGTTTAGAGGTAGGTAAATGCAGGGAACGTACAAAGATAAGGGCCTTCCTAGGCCTTATTACATGAAGCCATCTGTAAAGTTTTCTCCGTATTACGGAAAACAGAGTTCCTTTTTCAACAGCAACAACCGAAAACTCATTGGATACATTATATTGTTGCTTCTATTTGGAACTTGCATGTACTGGATATCACAAGATATGAAGCCAAAGCCAGACCCTGTGTATGAGATTATTCCCAAAAACGTACTTGGAGGTCAAGGATCACTACAGAATGTGGACAAAGAGATCGAAAACAAGGATTTGGCGGGAAACTTAGCTCAAGGCTCAAAGGGTGAAATCGGGAAGGGAGTTGACGAGGCACCAAAAGGTGGTACTGCAAATGAAGCTCCACTAGCAGATATTAAGATAGACAATTCTGGAGAGATAAAAGCAGAAAACTTGGCAGACACTCATGCCTAATGCACAAATATTAATACTTTACTTCTAGTTTATACTTTCAATGTAAATACATCAAAAACTTTTCTGTGTCTAATCATGGCGGTCTTTGTTTCTCGTAAGCCTCTAACTCAATTCATTCTTCAATGGCAAGATATTCTTTCCTACTCAGAGTGCGACAAAAAAAAACTTAGGTCCCACTGGGAATCGAACCCAGGTCACCAGCATCAGAAACCAGTGTGATAGCCACTACACTATAGGACCGGTTCTTATTCTCAGAGTAGAACAAGCTATACATAACATTCCTTTTTATCATTATTGGTTGTAAAAAGAATCAATGCTTATATATACCCAAACGTGTGCGTTATTCGCCATTACTTTTTTTTTGCTCAGCGATGATAGGCCATTTTATAGTATGCTTTTTTTTTCGGACTTCACTCAATCTTAGTCTACTATCAGGTCAGACATATGTTAGTTGTAAACTCTTCATTGGCTAACTCGGTAAGCTGCTACTTCTAGCCGTGGCGGTCTTCAGTCTAAGAGAAAAGCAATAATCATGACTATATTTACGCGCGCATGATAAGATGAGCCGCACAGACTTTGTGCCACGAAGAGATGATTGAAAAAAATTTTTTTTTTTTTTCTGGATTGGATAGGTTATAATAAAGCGAAGTCCTCATTTTTTAGTGGATTTTTTTTTTTAAGGAAATAAGTAACATTGGATAATGTCTGCTGCTAGTGAATCCAAGTACTCTGAGGAAGTGCTTTCCGAGTTGTTGAATAAGTTACAGGTTGCTGACGACAAGGAGGAAGCTGCTAGTAATGTTTCATCATTTTTGAACTCGTCGATCGTTGAGCACGATGTTCCATTTGAATTCTTCCAAGATTTGAAGAAGCAAATAAACAACAAGAAAGATGAAAACGTGGCAAAAACTGCTCTTCATGTGTACAGCCACATATGCTCTTCCAATGCATTTTCTCCCTCTGTTGAGCCATACGTTGTTGACATTGTTGACGACGTGGCTACCAGAGCTGGTGACAAGAACAAAGATGTGCAAGCTCAGGCCACAGATGCCTTGCTTGCTATTGCCTCTGGTGTCACTCCAACTGCTGTAAAGGCCTTGCTTCCAAAGTTGTTGAACAACTTAGAGAACACCAACAAGTGGACCGAAAAGGTTGCCATCTTAAAGGCTATTTCTGTGTTAGTTGACAGCGCTAAGGACCAAATCGCATTGAGAATGCCTGAGTTGATTCCTGTATTGTCCGAGGCCATGTGGGATACCAAGAAGGAAGTCAAGGAGGCTGCCACCGCCACCATGACTAAGTCCACTGAAACTATTGATAACAAAGATATCGAGAAGTTTATTCCTAAGTTGATCGAATGTATTGCTAAGCCAAGCGAAGTCCCAGAAACTGTTCACGTTTTGGGTGCTACTACTTTCGTTTCTGAAGTGACAATGGCTACCTTGTCCATCATGACTCCTTTGTTGTCAAGAGGTTTGGCTGAACGTGAGACCGCCATTAAACGTAAGGCTGCTGTTATCATTGATAACATGTGTAAGTTGGTCGATGATCCTCAAGTGGTTGCTCCTTTCATGTCCAAATTATTACCTGCTTTGAAGAACAACTTCACCAACATCGCTGATCCAGAGGCTCGTAGTGTCACTGACAGAGCTTTGGCCACATTGAGAAGAGTTGGAGATGTCAAGGAAGGTGATGTCATCACTGAAGTCTCGACTGCTGGTGACATTCCTGTCACTTTGGGTGTCTTTAAGGAATTGATCAAAGGAAAGGAAGTACCAAGTAGATTCAACGCTGCCTTGACCTACATTGCTGCAATTGCTGGTGACTTGATCGATGAGAGATTGATCAATCCAGAAGCATGGATTCAAAACTTGTTGCCATTTGCAACTATTTTGTTGCATGAGAAGGAAGCCAAGGATATCATTGAAGAATTCAGAAAGAGGGCAGTTGATAACATTCCAGCTCCACCATCTTTCGAGGATGAAGAAGATGATGGTGAGGATTTGTGTAACTGTGAGTTCTCATTAGCCTATGGTGCCAAGATCTTGTTGAACAAGACCCAATTCAGATTGAAGAGAAACAGAAGATATGGTTTGTGTGGTCCAAATGGTGCAGGTAAGTCCACATTAATGAGAGCTATTGCAAATGGTCAAGTCGAGGGTTTCCCAACTCAAGATGAGTGTAAGACTGTCTATGTTGAGCATGATATCGATGGTACCCACGCTGAAACCTCGGTCATTGACTTCGTTATTGAAGATGGTGAGGTTGGTTTGACCAAGGAAACTGTCGAAGCCAAATTAAAGGAGTTCGGTTTCACTGATGATATGATCAAAATGCCAATCAGCTCATTGTCTGGTGGTTGGAAGATGAAGTTAGCCTTGGCCAGAGCTGTGTTGAAGAATGCCGATATCTTGTTGTTGGATGAGCCAACTAACCATTTGGATACTGTCAATGTCGCTTGGTTAGTTAACTACTTGAATACTTGTGGTATCACTTCCATCATTGTTTCTCACGACTCAGGATTTTTGGATAATGTTGTACAATACATTATTCACTACGAAGGTTTCAAATTGAGAAAATACAAGGGTAACTTGTCGGAATTCGTCAAGAAGTGTCCTTCAGCAAAATCTTACTACGAATTGGGAGCTTCCGACTTAGAATTCAGATTCCCTGAACCTGGTTTCTTGGAAGGTGTCAAGACTAAGCAAAAGGCTATTGTAAAAGTTTCTAATATGTCCTTCCAATATCCTGGTACTACCAAACCACAAATTCGTGACATCAACTTCCAGTGTTCTTTGTCCTCCAGAATTGCCGTCATTGGTCCAAATGGTGCTGGTAAATCTACTTTAATCAACGTCTTGACTGGTGAATTATTACCTACTTCTGGTGAAGTTTACGTACACGAAAACTGTCGTATCGCTTACATCAAGCAACACGCATTTGCTCACATTGATAACCACTTAGACAAGACTCCTTCAGAATATATCCAATGGAGATTCCAAACTGGTGAAGATAGAGAAACTATGGATAGAGCATCTAGACAAATCAACGAAGATGATGAGAATGCTATGAACAAAATCTTCAAGATTGAGGGTACCCCAAGAAGAGTCGCTGGTATCCATGCCAGAAGAAAGTTTAAGAACACCTACGAGTACGAATGTTCTTGGTTATTAGGTGAAAACATTGGAATGAAGAATGAAAGATGGGTTCCAATGATGTCCGTTGATAACACTTGGTTACCAAGAGGTGAGCTCATGGAAACACACTCCAAGATGGTTGCTGAAGTTGATATGAAGGAAGCTTTAGCATCTGGTCAATTCAGACCATTAACTAGAAAGGAGATTGAGGAGCACTGTGCTATGTTGGGTTTGGATGCCGAATTGGTCTCCCACTCTAGAATCAGAGGTTTGTCCGGTGGTCAAAAGGTCAAGTTGGTGTTGGCTGCTTGTACCTGGCAAAGACCTCACTTGATTGTGTTGGATGAACCAACCAATTATTTGGATCGTGATTCCTTAGGTGCATTGTCTAAGGCTTTGAAGGCTTTCGAAGGTGGTGTCGTTATCATTACCCACTCTGCTGAGTTCACTAAGGACTTGACCGAAGAAGTCTGGGCCGTCTTGGATGGTAAGATGACTCCTTCCGGTCACAACTGGGTCCAAGGACAAGGTTCTGGTCCAAGATTGGAGAAGAAGGGTGACGATGAGGAAGACAAGTTTGATGCTATGGGTAATAAGATTGAAACAAAGAAGAAGAAGAAGAAGTTGTCCTCTGCTGAGTTAAGAAAGAAGAAGAAGGAAAAGATGAAGAAGAAGAAGGAATTGGGTGATGCTTACATTTCATCTGACGAAGAAATTTAAATATTACGTTAGAATCTCCTTATTTCATTTGTCTATTTATTCATATAAAATGAACTAAAGTATGCTATGTTTTTGTAAATCAATTAATTTATACATATTAAAAGTGAAAGTTGTAGCCGGTAATTGTGTGACACAAACCTGTTTTACCCTTATGCTGCGAAATATGTCTGTGGAACCATTTGTTTTCCTTTATGAACTAAAGCGATGTTGAAAAAGAAGCTCAGCTGCGTGGCATTGATAGGCTTTTCAGGTTTGCATATCTTTGGGATACCTTTCAATATATCACAAAGTAGGGAAATAACATCGCTTGATATTGCAAAGCTGGAACTATCGCTTCTTCCAGAGAGAGATGTGGACAAAATCGATGAAATTTTTTGGAAGCAGTCTTATGCTCCATACTACACAGAATGTCCTCAGACAAAGCTAGTACGAACAGGTGACAATGTAAGTATAATGATCAAAAGATGAATGACGCACGCTAACGTTACAGGGTATGTGCGAGGAAGAAACTCAGTATATCAAGCAGAGGCAGGTAAAAACTACTTCTGAGATAATGAAGTTGTTCGACAGATTAGATATTGAGGGATTTCAATGCCCTGAGATCTTCGAAGATTCAAGTAAGCCTATTAATATTGCGCTTGCTATTTCTGGGGGCGGTTACAGGGCAATGTTGATCGGAGGAGGAGCTCTTGCTGCCTTTGACTACAGGACACCTAATTCTACGACTTCAGGGTATTTAGGCGGGATATTGCAATCCACTTCATACATAGCAGGGATTTCAGGGGGATCTTGGCTAGTAATGAGCAATGTAATAAATAATTTTCGACCGATACATGAGCTTAAGGAAGACCAAAGAACATGGGCATTACAGGAGAGGTTATTAGAAGGTATACCTGATTTTGATCCTAATAATGTATTGAACAAAATTTCAGATAGCAGTGGTTCTCATTTGAGCGAAAACCCTTCAAAAACAGAGAAACTTACGTTCAAAGAGACTATTAGTCAGTGGTTCGGTTATAGAAAGACAAAAGAAAAAAACAGAGAAGAGCAAAATGACGGAAACGATTCTTCGTCTATTTCTATGAAAAGTTTGAAGGGTATTCTAAAACCTCTAATCAGTCGAAAACCAATTGAAAAAATTGAAAACCAAAAATCAGAGATTCGAAATTGGAAGGAGGTATTTAAATACTACAAAGAACTAAATATTGAGGTGAGAAGTAAAAGATCAGCTGGTTTTTATTTATCTTTCACAGACTACTGGGGACGAGCTTTAGCTAGAAGAATATTCAATATAGCTGCTAGAGCCCCCGGTGCCACTGTATCAGAAAGCTTATCCTTATCTACTTTAAGAACTCATGAGCAACCATTTCCAATTATTTGTACGATTGAAAGAAAGCCAAATACTCGTATATCCAACAAAGAGTCACATTTATTTGAGTTTACGCCATTCGAGTTTGGGTCTTGGGACTCATACTTAAATGCTTTCGTCAAAATTAAATACCTTGGAACTTCACTTTATGATGGATTGCCCACGATGGTTGATGACTTCAATAAATCAATGTGTGTCTTAGGATTCGATAATGTGGGTTTCATTACAGGAACATCTTCTTGCTTGTTTAGTCACGTATTTTTCCATTTGTACAACTTAATCCTAGGTATACAAGAGGAAACTTCGAATGCAATCAATACAATCCTTAGTTCCTTCGGGCTTAGCTCAAACTTCAAATCCCTAAAGAAACCACAACAGCATCCAGACTATGCTCTCTATTCGCCGAATCCCTTTTTTGGATATACTCAGGGAGCTTTATCTCACCAAGAAATTACTCTGAGTCCCCATATGTATTTAGTTGACGGTGGTGACGATGGCCAGAACATACCCTTGCAACCACTTTTACAGAAATCACGCAGCGTAGATGTAATATTCGCATTTGATGTGACATCAGATTTTATGAATTATCCGAATGGGACTGCTTTGTGGAAAACAAAAGAACGATTTCACAATCCCTCACCTAATTTTAACCTTCCATCTTTTTCAATTTGGCTGCGAAATCGTGAGAACGAAGATGACGAATTGAAGACTTCTGACGCCATGGTAATAGAAAGGTCAGTATTTCCTTATGTACCAGATCCTTCTGAGTTCATGAAATTCGAATTATTCAAGAAACCAACGTTTTTTGGCTGTGATCTAGAACGAGATTATCCTCCTATCTCTACGAAAGCATACCAGTCATTCACCGAAGACGACAGCAATATAGATGGATTTCCATATCTACCTCCGGTTATTATATTCAATTCCAATTATAACTACTCAACAACAGCGAACACATCTACTTTTCAGTTAAGCTACACAAAGGAAGAAGTGTCCGCCATGATCCAAAACGGTTACAATATGGCCACTAACATGAACTCTACATACTATGCAAAATGCGTCGGCTGTGCAATAATGAAAAGACATTTTGATCGTATGCTTTTCTATAGATCTGACATCGAAGAAACATCGCAGAAGAAGCTTATACCATCCTTCTGCCAACAGTGCTACGATGCCTTCTGTTGGACCCCACAAGGGCCCGCAACGGTTTGATTTTCACACGTCCTTTTTTTTTTTTTTTTTGATTTTTTTTGTATCTCTTCCCGGATTGTCTACTACATGCGGTAGAGTTAATGAATTGACAAAAACAGATAAGGATCAGATACCGTAAAAATCATTCATGAAAGCTTGAGGAAAACCTCAGAATTATATAGAAATGATCGCGGATTCGGGAGTTGAACTAGATGAATGGGTTTCAATAAACCTGATTTTTATGTTGCTCTGCACTTGTTTGATGTTTCTCATAGTATTAGGAATAGCCCTTTACTATTCAGGTTTGACGCAGAGAAGATCTTCACTTTCGATGTTGGCCATACCATTAATTATATTTCCTATTATCATGATAGAATGGTACATCTGGAGTTATTCGTTGTGTTACTCAAGTGCTTCTAATCATTTCATAGGAGATTTGGACTTTTCTGTTTTGCGTCATTTGAGGGTCAAAGACTCCCTTATATATTCCACTCCTCGTGGTGATATACTTTCTGTGATTCATTTTCTATTCAATGGACTTATGAAGTTAGTTTGTGCTAGCTTGACCTTCCCAGGTTGTGTTGCGGAAAGAGGTCGACTATTGCCCATGTTTATTTTCTTAATAATTTGGAGCTGTATCATTTACAATCCTGTAACATATTGGTTTTGGAATAGAGAGGGATGGCTCTCTACTGAGCTTGGTCGACTTCCAGTCTTGGATTTTGCAGGGGGTAATTGTATTCATATTGTGAGTGGATTTACGGCCCTTGCTTATTCCTACATTCTAGGTCCCAGAAATCCAAAGATTTTACTAAGCTATAGAAGTAGTAGTACAGGAAATATTGTGATCGGTACGTTTTTAATCCTTTTTGGCTGGTGTGGATTCTTGGTTGGATGTGACTATAAATTTTCAACGGAATCATTATACATAACTATCAATATAATGATATGCAGTAGCATTAGTGCAATAACGTGGACTTTAATCGACTACTACTATTCGGTAGTTCCCTATAGCAACAATTCTGCGGAAGCTGCTCCCATAATTTCTCATGGCACAGAGAAGTCTGCGAGCTCTCCAGCAGAGGAATCTGTGGGACTGGACAGAAGAAAGGTGCCTGGAAGTGAAATGAGAAAGATTTCAATGGTATCGTTTTCTTCGGGCGTTATAACGGGATTAGTTGTGGTGACACCAGGAGGGGGGTATATTTCTTCTTCTGTAGATTTCTGGAAAGCTTTCGTGTTCGGTGTTGTTGGGGCTGTTGTTACGAATCTTTCCACCAGGCTCAAGTATATTTTGCACATTGATGATGCACTAGACATTTTTGCCATTCATGGAGTCGCTGGTATTACGGGCTCAGTATTGACCGGTATTTTTGCGAATAAAAACTTCGGTTCAGAGGGGGGATGGATTCAGGGACATTGGATTCAACTTGGGTACCAATTATTAGGGTGTGTTGTCGTAGCTGCTTATGTATTCGTTTTGAGTGCGGTATTCTTGTATCTCATCGATTTAATACCCTGGTGCCACCTAAGAATAGACAAAACCTTCAATAAACGAGAGAGACAGCGAAAGAGATCTAGAAAATTATCAACGAATACGAAGGTAGAAGAGGGAGCAAAACAATTATCTGAGAATGAAGTATATGATGACATGGAGAAACTAGAACTATTAGGCGCCGATAATTACTACTTTAATTTGGAGTTCAGTATGGATTTTATGGAGTTTATAAAGGTTATACGACCCGAAGACTATTCAGAAGACATCACAGGTGATGCCATAGGCGACTCCATAGAGGCTTGGGCAATAAGTAACGATCTGGAGATACGAGAAAATAAAACTGAAGGTGTATATAGACCGCATACGGCGACGTCGTAATCTATTAATAAGCAGGCCGAATATATGAAAATAGAAACTCTTATATTTTTTATAGTTCAAGCATTATCACAGCAGTCGATAGCTTCAGCTAATTACTCTCATCGTCAATTCAAATGCAGCAAAAGTAGCACCATTTGCAGGTGCTGCCCTTAGAAAAGTTGGTAAAAACCCCTTGTAGAAACCCTTTATTCCGTTCGTCCTCAATATATCTTTAGTGACTTGAAGACTTCCACGGTACCTAGGTTTATCAAGGGAGTCAGTTTGTAGCTTAGATTTTATCACATCGACTGGATATACACCGAACCACATAGAATAACCAGATAAACCTCCATAGAGACATAAATTCAAACTCAGGATATTCTTTCGTTCAATGTTCTTCAACCTCATTTCTCTATTAATCAACGCTTCATATGTCGCAAAGTAGATACCAAGACCGATAGACTCCCTGACTAAAGTCGGCATCAATCCTTTGTAAATACCTCCTATCCCACTAGCTTTGTAAATTTTCTTCCCACAATCGATAGGCCCATTAAACGACTTCGTTTGGCCAACTTGAGTCTGGAGCCTAATCCTGATATGTTCTATTGGGGAAGCTAAAAATCCATTCGCAAACCCAGCAGTAGCCCCACAATAGAAAAACTCCATCAATCCTAAATTTTTTCCATGATGCTTAGAGTCAAAGTATCTCTTCATGAACTCATTCACAGAGAATTGCACAGAAACACAGGCTCCTACACCAACCAAGGGTGTCAAAGTACCTTTATAAAAGCCAGAAAAACCCTCATTTGTTACAAGTTTTTTAATGGCATCACCAGCCCCACTGTACACACCCTCTGGTGCTGATTGTAATCTGACTTTCACCGTGTCGAACGGCTGACCTACCAAGACCTGCGCAATGCCTCCAACCGTACCACCAATCAAATCCAAGAAAATCTTCTTGCTGTCATACACTAGTTGGGGCTCTTCTAACTCGATAGTCATGATAATATCTAATTACACTATCTTCTGGTACGAATGAAAAATAATCTATGTATGAATGATTATCTCTATAAAGTGCGTTCAAAAAAAAAAAAAAATGAAAAAAAAATTAACGAAAATCAACCCCCTCATTTTGCTCAACATTTGCCATGATTAAACCATCGAATGGATTGATCCCATGTTTCGCAAAGTGGTGTCCTGTTGAATTTGCAGGAGCTGTCAGAATACCTGAATTTATAGCATCAGAATTAGCACTTTCTATATCTATCAGTGTCGGTGGCTTCTTTGACTGCGTCGTAGAGACATTAGTTGATGTATTTCTTGTAGGCAACGAAGGAGCTATAGGCGTGACACCGGGAGGAGACAGAGACGATTGTAGATGAGCGGATGGATTTAAGGTAAGAAGATTTAAGTTAGGGCCTTGTGGCAGGGGAGCTTCCACTGCCGATGAAGGCACCTCAGACGAAATGGACTTATAGGAGGAAATTTCTAACAATATCGTCACATCTTTAGTAGCCTTAGTCAACGATGCCATTGATGACCTGATGTCATTTAAAAAGGGGAAATCATTCATCAGTCCTTTCACGGTAGAAAATATTTGGATAATCCCTCTGAGAAATGAGTTTATGTCATCCCAAAATGAGCGCTTCACTTGAGGAGGGCTTGTTCTGATTGTCTGAAGCCTTAGTTTCACTTTTTTAGCCATTTCTGACAGAGCTTTTGAGGAAGCGTGCAACTCACCTAACTTTGACGTAAGATTGGGATCCAATGGCACGGCTGAAAGAGTAGGTATATAGTTTTCAATCGCTTGATTGAGTTCATAAAATACATCCTGTGCATGTGATGTGGCATTGTCAATTGCTGAATATAGTTTCTCATCGATCTCTTCAAAATCATTTGCGATACTAGTGTTGATAGACAACTGTTGCCTGCTTGGAACGTGTCTAGAATCCAGGTTCAGCGATGCAGCCAACACAGCTGACCCTGAAGGCAAGGAAGGGGTAGATTTAACCATCGTCTTGGAAGTTAGCAATATGTATGAATTATAAACTTCATTGAAAGAACCAAATAAAGTCAAATAAAGCACTCTCATACTGCCAAGGTCAATCTTTGCATTTGGACTCGAGATCGTTTCTGCTAAAAATCTCAAAGCTGACGAAAATGAACTGACACAGCTTTGCAATGCATGTATGATATCTGCGGCATGAGACGCAGATTCATCCTGAGAATCTAATTTTTCAACAAGTCCGTCAATGCTTGTTTTTATTAAATGCAAAAAGTTTTCTAGTTTCATTACTGTTTTTTTATCTTCTGAAAAAGTCGTCAACC
This sequence comes from Schwanniomyces etchellsii, assembly GCA_031081805.1. Lineage (NCBI taxonomy): Eukaryota > Fungi > Ascomycota > Pichiomycetes > Serinales > Debaryomycetaceae > Schwanniomyces > Schwanniomyces etchellsii. Next base: position 151,171 of record JARYSY010000001.1, on the reverse strand, counting down.
TTCTTATAGAATTGTAAAGTTCCCCTAGTGTAAATAATATTTTCCTAGAAACTTTGATGATGAACAAGCCACCTGTAAGACTCCTTTTAACAGCCTGGGAGGGATTGGACTTGATTGGAGAAGAATCATACCTCTGACCTATAACCTTATTGTTTGGGGTAAATTTCACATCCAGCCCCTCACCGTTTGGAACTTGTGTTAATGGAAGAGGGCTTCGAGTACCGGCAGTATTTCGGTTCTTCTCATTTGCTTGACCTGTACCTGTAGAATTTTCAATCGTTGGATTTTCTTGCAACGTCGACAATCTTCTAAAGTAATCATTAGAATTGTTCTCATTTGAAGTATCAACTCTATCCTGATGACGCTCATCTTTAAGCGTGTTTGATCTAGACCTGTTACGACTCGAAGGACGTGATGAAGATATGAAGTTATTATGAAGTGAAGGCGATAAACCTGCATTTCCCGCCGGTACATGAGAAGGAGGGTTCGGCGACGGAGTTTTCATATCAAAACCGATTTGAGATGCTGATGCAGAAAGGGAATATGGGGGAAGGGAGTGCAGTAACAGGGAATTAAAATTGGAGTCCAGAGGCGCTGCCTCATTTATGACAAAGGTATTTCCTGTTTTTTCAGTAACTTTTGGAGTTCCGCTCATATCTTGGGGTTTATTTATTATGAGACCCATTCTTCTTGCTGCACGAGAGGCCTTTGAACGAGGTTCTGAAGCGCTATGCGACCTAGAGAGTATCGGATGAGCGTTATGAAACATTTCTGATTGCAGGGAAGCCTCTACTTGCTCTTGGATTTTCGAATTTAAAACGTCTTTGTTAATTGCAAGGTAGCCCATAAGCTCCTGGACCCAATCGAGATCAGGAGAGTGACTTTTGAAATTCCTCACAACTTCTCTAGATGGCATTATCAAAGGATTTGCCGCGACTTCGAGTAGTCTTAAATTTGGTAGATCTGCAAGCGAGGGAGGCAAGTAGCTAATATTATTCTCTTTCAAGGATAGCACCTTCAAATTTTTCAATCGCGAAAGAATATGATCAGGTAAAGTAATGAGTGAGTTATTCGATAAATCAAGTATCTCCAAATGCTTAATCTCCCCGATTATACTTGGAAGCACACTAAAGTTATTATTCGCAAGATCTAGATGCTTCAAGTTTCCAGCTATAATGTCAAAATTATTTGGAAGTCCGCTAAGATGGCAATTCAGTAGCGATAATTTTTCTAACGCCAATGGTGGATTCAATCCTTGCGTAAACTCATGCAAGCACTCTATAGCTTGAGACAACCCACTTTCCAGCAATTGGACTCCTAAATCATCGAGAATCAATGTTTTTTTCTGAATGATTTGATCTTTCTGACCCTCTAGTATAGCCCATATGTCGGACTTATGTGATAGGTAAGGCAGGGTCATTTGTGAGATCGTTAACTTTATACACGCAGAAAGCTTTTATTCACTCGATCTTCGCCTATTTGATTCTTTTTGCTTTTGCTTGGACTTTAAATTACTTATGTACTTGAATGTAAGAGTGAAACCGTTAGCTCACATTATAATAATGTACTGAGAATTACACAAGAGTGCTAAAATGTGCGCGTTACATCGTAAGCTATTCAACTACATATTAGCTAAGTCTTCAACCCTTTGTTAATACTATCTTGTCTCTCTTGCCATAAGGTTTTTCCTGAGCAGCTGCAAACTTGTTTATCATTTTCCCAAACTCCTGCGCTCCGAGCGATGACTCCACACAATGAGTCTGGGGTTATCTTATCTCGAAGCTTGGAAAGAATAATACTCCTTCCAATCAAATCATTGATTTGAAGGGGAGCCCTTAAAAATGCTTGTCCAGAGTAGGTATCATCGGCGTGATGACTTTTAGCCCCAAGTGAATTTATTGTGGTCAAAACAGAAGCAGGTCTACTTACATCTATTGGGTCCAAAGCAGTGTGCAAACCTCCTGTGGATAAAGCACCTTGGGACAAATTGCCTGACTGACGAATGGACGGATAGTATGTCCCCTTGGGAAGTCCATTGACAGTTAAATCCACAATGATCTCGTCGCTAGCAACGCTGACTATTCTTGCCAAACCTTTGACGGGTTGAACGATGTCTTTGGGGTCGAACGACTCCAAAATGCATACTGCAGCAGAATTAGGCGATCCCGTTCCTCTTATAACGGCATCTTTACCTATTGATTGAATCGCCTTAACGACTTCCGAAGGTGCTGCGTTTCCTTCCGTTTTTACTACATTTGACTTTAAGTTGACGTCAAATTTAGTGATTCCAGTTACTTTTTTCAACGCATCGCTTATAGATTCAACGCAATGCTGACACTCCATAGGCACTGCAAATACAACTTCAAACTCTCCTGCCTTCATTGTCGCTTTTCCGTATAAAGTATTTGGGTTTTTTTAGTAAAAAGTTATGAGTTCTTATATCTATAGTATTAGCTTTCTATTGATTTCTACGCTATTAATAATCGTGATCGTGCCATATTCAAACATCCAAGCCGCACCCGAGAGTTGCAATTTACCAGAAGCAACGAATTACTCATGGCCCAGAGAGAGCTGTTGAGTTTACTAGAAGCTCACAATTAATAGGAAAGCAAAAAGAAAACAGAGTAGTGCTCTTTTCAAAGGTGATGCATCCTAATGGTAGTAATTTTCACTTGATTTTACAAGCATATCCCGCTGTGCATTATCCATGCTAAATGACAGAGTATATGATACTGGAATAACTGAAGAAAGCTCGAAAAGACATAATTGTTTATCTGAGGCAGTAGATTACCAAATTGTTTCTTTAGCGCTCGGTAAGCTTCTCGAAGTAAGCATGATTGAAGTATGCGCAGTCCTTTTTCAACGTTTCGGATAGCAGGAGTTCAAAACTTTTAACAGCCACACAAAAAGAGACAGCATTATGGTACAATTGATAAGAATGACTACTTTGCAAATTAGTGGTATTCTGAGCAAATGATTCCCTTAAAGTTTGAACTGCTTAGAAATTCAGCTTTTATCCATCGGATCGAGAACAGCTTTTTTATTTGGGATAACGGTTTTCTTTATTGTTGAATCATTAAGGCTGGCATTGGTGATGATATGTCGTTTATTCCAAGGAAACGAGGAATTGTATTGTGAGCTTGTTTTTCTCCACTGTTTCGAGTTTAATAGAGCCGCCTTTTGCGAAGACACACCGTTCGCTTAGCGAGTTAAGAACACTTCAGACGTTCCGGAGTCGCTAGAGAGAGGACCATAGCATGCGAATACATTCATCATTAGCTTCGCCTAAAGTAAGCTACTGAATAATCATAACATCCGTAGTAACAATCAAAAGTGAAAAAACGAGGAGTTTTAAAATTATCAGAGCTGGGTCATTGTATAAAGATAACAGGTTGCTTGAGTTGTTCTACTTGGGGATAATATAAAAAGAAAGATAAAACTCTAAGCATTTAGCATATATTAAATATTATTCATGAAGCTCCTAACATGATTGAAGGAGGGAACTAATTAATGGTTAAAGCAACTAGACTCATGAAAAACAATCACTGACGAATACTGTCCACATAGGAAGCTACTGCAAAAGCATACCAACAGCAAAAAACGTGCATAGTCGTTCCAGTATAATCTAAATTAACCATTGATGAAGCATACTTTATGATGCTACGTGTATTTTGCGAGTTCTTCTTCAGATTCGTCTTCCAACCTTCTCAACAAATAGTCTACTTCAACCTTTCTAGTCAATGGAATTATATAATCTTTATAGATATCAGCAATCACTGATGGCTCGACTTTAGACTGTGGATTTTGTGAGTACAACAAGCTTGGGTCTGTGCCGTAGGTTTTCCCTTTTTTGACCAACCTTTCCAAAATCTTTGCCTCAACAGCAGCATTCGTTATTGAGTTCTCAATAGATCTTGCATCATGTGCTTTGATATACTTGATGTACTTGGCCTTATCCGCTTGGTATTTTGCTTCTGCAACGAATTTTCCGAAATGAATTCTTCGTGATATCGCTTGCAAGCAACTGATATCGCACACTGTAACTGACCCCAAATTTTCTCTTTGTTCTCCTTCTTGGCATGATATTCTTGGAACAATCAGCTGTACGTAGAAATCCATAATCTCATTGTTTACATTAATCTGATCCGAATAGCTCGCCAAAATCCTGGGGTAGTCAATTGGGGGAAGGAATGAGGGTAATAAGTCTTGAGGAAAAAATGCTGTTTCATCAGGAGCTTGGTACCTTCTTACTTGTGAATGTGTCTTTTCTGTTTGAAGTAAGATCCACTGTAGAAATGTTCCCTTGAAATTAGGAATCTGAAAATAATCTTTCTTGTAAACTGAGGGTGAATGATAAAACTCTGATCGTTCGATAAGATCGAAAACAATGGTATCCTCCATGCGAACTAATGCATCACGTATATTCTCTAATTTGAGGACTGTCTCTGGCTTCGTGAAATCCATTCTTGACAATGTTCTGAGTGTCAGATAAGGCTTCCTTCTTAACATGAGAGAAGAAATTTTCGGTGCTCGAAATCTCATGCTAAAGCTCTTGCGACAATAAGAAAAAGTTGTACGATAAAGTCATTTCCTCTGAATAGTCGGGCGAAGAAATTAGTATAAAGTATGTATAATAAATGATAAATCTGTTAAAAGTTAAATTGAACACTTTGCAACTTTGAAAAAAAAAAAAATGAAAAAAATAATAATAGAAATCACAACGGAGCTATAAACTATCAAAATTTATCAACTTGCTGCTTTGCATACTTGATAAGCATTTGTCTTTCTTCGCTTCTAAGATTTTCCAAATCTTCTTCTGATTCGGGCATCGATGAACGCCTCTGCAACAAAAAGCGTTTGATTCTTTGCAACTGTGTCTTTCCAAGCCCATAATTATTAGAAGCTTCTTCCAAATCATGCATAGACTCTAAGGTACGTAGATGAAGTTGACGCTCCATTTCAGAACTTCTTCTCAATGCAAGCATCAATTGCAAAACAAATGCTAGAAATGCGACGGACAATACCCCTCCTAGTATCTTCATTTTATTCTTCTCCCACTCCTCCGCTGTGGGTGGAGGCCTGTTGTATCTCATGCGATAATAATCCTCCCAGTTTGCCGCTCGCCAAAACTGCTCATCATTTTGATAGGAGTATTGCTTTCGATGGGCATTCGCCATTCTGTAGGCATCAAAAGATGATGCTTGAGGACTGTAATTCTCCCAAGATGAGTGCTGATATCTATTGTATGCAACTCGTTTTCTAGGATCCTTGAGAATCTCATACGCTTTCATTATCGTTTCAAACCTTTCTCTCTTTTTTGTGTCTGGCAATTCTACGTTTGAGGAGTCAACCATTCGTAAATTCTTGCTAGTGTCAGGATGGTACAACTTCACGTAACTTTGATAAATCTTCTTAAGTGTCTTATTGAATTCCAAATTTGATAAGTTCTTTTGTTCTTCATTCATAGGAAAAAAGTCATATGGAGTCGGGTTCTTAGTGGTCGGCCAGGGTGGAAGATCGTATATTGAATGGTAGTCAATGGGTTCCGAGGCTAGATAACGTATTTGCAAACACTTTCTGCACCGTATAAACCTTTCAACGTGGTTTAGTCGTAACATCTTTGGAAATTGAAATATTTAATGACCAAGGGGAAAAAAGGCATGTAGTAACTTTTGCAATGATATCTCAAAAATGCGACTTCGAAAATCGGATTTGATAATGAATGATCGGAAACTTAGAACGCAAACAAATACCAAAAAAAAAACAGTGAATAATAAATAGTACATTTCAATAAAGGAATGAATTCTTGTTACAATGCAAAAGTTAGTAAAACTTATAAAATTATATAAAACTACAGATGCAGCCTACAATACAGCCGCTATCTTTGGGGTATAATGTTCGTCAACGGCCTCAAGAGGCTGTCCTAACTTGTAAACTTGTTTCAAGTAGCCCTCGCTATCTAACACCACGAGATCAGCATCGCATCCGACGTTCAAGAAACCCTTTTGAGATTGCACATTGATAGAGCGAGCTGGATTATTCGTTACTGTTTTAACAGCTTCAGCTAATGAGATGCCAGTCCAGTGCATCAAATTACGCACACATTCGGGCAAAGTTGTTGCTGAACCTGCCAAAGTCTTAGTTCCTTTAATGTAGAGTCTTGGGCCCTTCTTTTCAATGTACTGATTTTCCCATTTGTACACCCCATCGGCCAAGCCAATCAAATGCATCGCATCCGTGACTAGAATACATCTCTCGGGACTCAGTCTGTACGCAATGACAGCCATAGATGGATCAACGTGAACGCCGTCGCATATGATGCCAAAATATGGCAGGTTCTTTGCCAGTGGTGAAGTTATCAACCCAACAACACCAACCTCTCTATGATGAGGCTGGGGCATCGCATTATACAAATGAGTGATCATTGTGGCCCCCTTTGAAACCGCATCTAATGCAGTTTCGAAGTCTGCATTTGTATGACCGATAGAGTACGTTATGTTCCTCAGCTTCAACTCAGGAATAAGATTAACAACTCCGGGTATCTCAGGCGCAGCAGTAACTATGCACACATTTTCTAACAAGTTCTCATCCCCGTAGACTTCATCAAACTTCTCGTAGCCTTCCTTTGCTGTAACAAAAGTCTCTGGAGGATGGCATCCCTTCTTTTTCAAGTTAATAAAAGGACCTTCAAGATGAGCACCCAATGAGTCTGCTTCTCTGCTCCCACGACTCCTCTTGAAAATCGGAAGCATCTTGTGATATACTTCTGGGAAACTTGAAACCACAGTAGGACAAAGAGAAGTGACTCCCGTGTGGACATATTTACCCATCGCATCCCGATAGTCTCTCTTGAACTTGATTAAATCCTCGGAAGTCGAGTCACGTCCCACACTAGAAAAATTCACTCCATACAAACCGTTGTTTTGAATATCCAAGAATCCCGGAGCTAATATGTGACCCTTAAGATCTACAACCTTGATTTCGGTGCTATCCTTGGGCTTTTCCACTATGACACCCTTCTTATTGTCCACATACAAATCTTCCTTCCACAATTTTCCGTTATCGCACAAACGACCGTTAGTGAACTTCGTGTATCTCATGGGCTTCTGTATATATTTTAATGCAATTCTATGAGCTTTAAAGTGGTCTCGTAGCCTGTTTTCTTATTTTCAAGTCAGTACATGGCCCTCTATCCCTATATATATTGCTAATCGTGGTTTCCATGTAATGCAACATGAGTGGTTGCATTAATTTCTTTTTTGGGACGCACGAAAAAAGAAAGTTACGATAGCTATCATGAAGTCGTGCCAATTGTAACGTTGCATCGGCGATATTCTCCGTAACGAAAAAACTTAAGAGTTACTACCTCTTTACAGTTTGCACAATTCATATATTTCAGATTCATATATAATTAGCCGTAAAAGAGGATAAAGGTTCTAAGAGAAACTTAGAGAAATTAAAGTTTTCGGCGAATGAAATTATGAGACAAGCTTCATTCAGTAATGCAGAGGACGCTTCGGAGTACTTGGCCGAATATATCATAAGAAAGATTGTGGCATTCGGACCTACAGAAAGGAAGCCCTTTGTAATGGGACTTCCTACGGGATCCTCGCCCGAAGGAGTCTACAAGAGACTAGTTGAAGCCTACAGGAAGGGAAGAGTGAGCTTTAAGAATGTAGTGACGTTTAACATGGATGAGTATCTTGGTTTGAAGCCCACGGACAAGCAATCTTATCATTACTTTATGTATGATAAATTTTTCAACCACGTTGATATTCCTCGCCAAAATATTAATATTTTGAGTGGAGTGACCGATGACGTAGAAGGAGAATGTCGTCGATATGAAGAGAAGATTAAGAGTTATGGAAGAATAAATTTCTTTATGGGTGGTATGGGTCCTGAGGGACACTTGGCGTTCAATGAAGCAGGGTCCTCTAGGAAATCGATAACAAGAAAAGTCACTCTCGTTGAATCGTCAATAAAGGCAAACTCCAGATTTTTCGGCAATGACATCGCGAAAGTTCCAAAATATGCATTATCTGTCGGGATTTCTACTATTTTGGACAACTCAGATGAGATCGCTATTATCGTATTAGGAGCCAACAAGCAATTTGCCTTGAAGAAGACATTATTTGGCAAATCAAGTGATCCAAAATATCCCTCGTCATATTTGCAAGAACACCCTAATGTATTAATTGTGTGTGATTACGCTGCAGCAGGATTTAAATCCAAACTTTAGATTAAAATTACTTAATAAATATAACGATTACTAGATTAATTATCAGATTATGTACTTTTCGATGAGCTTCCTGGTTGTAGCTTGATTATTACGGAAATAATAGAATAATTACTGCGTGAAGATCTCGAATTAGTGTCCGTGGATCTGGCAGTATGATATACTCCTTTTACACGCCTCGCTATTGACCAAAAGGATCTATACTCCTAAAATCCTTTAAATTGATTCTACATCTGAAATATTCTTGAATGCACATTTATCTCTATTTATATACTAACTTCCATTACGTCACGTAATAGGCAGCCCCTATTGCGGCCCCAACGATGGAGCTGTCCTCGATAGACTTGAAATCGACGGTGAGATTAGCGTCTTTAATCTCCTGGTTCTCATTGATGAATGTTAAAGCTTGTTCTCTGTAGCTATGTAAGTATTCAAGAACAGATCCAACAAAGCCAATAGTTAACCGATTTTGGGAGAACTCTTCCTTATTATGTGACTTAAGGAGATTAATGCATGCGATAATAGCAGCAGCTATGATATATGCAGCCCGTTTGATAACTGCTGAAGTGATCATCTTTAAAATTAAGATGTCTCTATCCGTAATGAAACTGGAAATATGTCCATTGATACTGGATATAATATCTCTAATCTGCAGATAATCTTCGTTCTCAGAGAAACAACATATGAGTTCACCCGAAATGCCTTCATATGGTTTTAAGAGAAATTTGAGTTCCTGTTTTGGTATATTAGTGAAAATTTCCCCTGCTTCAAAACAGTCTAGAACGGCTAACCTAACTAGCTCTCCAATATACCTTCCGCTTGTCATAAGCTCTATAGGCTGGAAAATCATGGAATTCTGAGGGTCTCTTGACATGTGAGGCTTAAAATGAAGATCATCCTCCACAATACTAAATCTCTTATCTACCGAGCCATCATGTTTGGTTGATAATTCTGCACAGCAGCCAGACCCAAATAATGATAACTCTGAATTAAGTAATACGCTGTTCACTTGTAAGCATTTTTCTTGGTGTAATTTTGCAGATTTGAGGGAAAAGCACATGTTAATTCCCGTCCCTAAAACCATTGCCAACTTAATCCTGTCATCTAGAAAAGAACCAGCACAGTAAACAGCAACTGAGTCATTAATTACGGCTTTCACGTCGAGAGTCAAATTAAAGTGCTCCTTTAAAGCTTGCTGTAAACATAGTCTAAGATCTTTGTGGTAAACATCAGGCGAAATGATATATCCCTTCCCTACATTTACAATATTTCCCGAATTATGCGTTGCCTTGTCAAGCGGGAATGACCAAGTGATTCCGGTGTTGACGACTTCACTCTGATAATTGATTAAACTCTGCTCCAGCAACACTTCCACTATTTTCGAACCAATCCACTTGAAAAACTCTCCATCAATAAGCTTGTGGTCATCATTCACATGCCAGCTTTTTCCATTGACTATGTGTATTCTTGAAGCACGATCCTGTGTATCACTGACATATGGGTCAATTTGAACCACCGAGACTCTTAATGTCGATCCGCCCAAATCTACCACTAGGTAGGAGCCTTCCTCCTTCCCAGTAGGTTGGATATCGTAGGATGGTAACATAGATATTTTAGAATTCTCGGTCAATGCTTCGTCGTACTGTGCATACATCAGGTTGGAGTGCTCCGTAAGACCTGCTGCATTAATTCTATCAGTGAACTCAGAAACCAACCGATTTATAGTCTCCATTCCCATCTCCCCCAGATCCACACAACTACTTATGGATGAATCTGGAGACGATGAAAGCAGGTCAAATTCTGGATTGCTAATACTTTTAATACTGCTATGCAGAAGATCAATTTTCCTGGCCGCATCCGCATTCACCTTTATTAATTCAGGTGCATCGCTCTGATAGATTGTGCCTTCCATTTCTATAAATCTTATTTTTTTTTATTCCAATGTTCTGTACCCTAAGTCCTTGGTTTCGTGATGAAAAAGGACTGAAAGTAGCGTTCGTCAAATGACTCTATTATGAAGTACGATATAGCTTCTTTTAATTTGGCACAAATTACCTGATACCGTTTATTTACGATTACGAATCCTTGCTAACTTTATAACTTCAAGCACTTAGTAGCTGGAGCATTTCGTTTTTAAGTATATTGATTTTCTCTTGATGTTACATCAAATACTTCAGGTCCCTTTTGTTTTCTGGTTACATTGGTTGCATTTAGGTTTTGTGTTATATTCGTGATATGGTTACATTTCTTATCTCCACAAAACCAATTACTTCGCAAGGCATGCTTCAGACTACTGTAGTGAAACGCTGCACTTTCTTCCACATGACGTGGACCCATGACAGAGCTTGGTTGCCTGTCGTGCACATGCGAGTTGCCCTTGGAGATATCCAAAGATGTATATAATCTGTAACTTCTATTATAATTGAGGCGATACAAAGGTGCAAAGGGCATTTGAAAGGGTCCATAGCGTGGCCCGATGAGGAAACTCTAAAATTTTTCTGTTACAGAGTAGATGTAATCTCTTGAGTCAAGATATCTAAAATCATGTATAAACGTTAATTGTCATTATAATAAAGAGAACTGACTGACATTAGAGCATATGATGAGAGGGTTAGAAAATATTGGCGAAACATACCTGCCTTAAAAAGAAAGGAGTGATGGTGAATATAGACACGGTAATTCTGGGAACACGCAGGGAAAGATATGCCGAATAGAACAAATGAAACCACACTACTGTAGATTTTCGCAGCGAGGATTCATTGGTTGTAGCACTTCCTAATCGTTGCACTAATGGAAAGTTAGCGAGCCGAAACAATGTCTAAGGATTTTGCGACATGTGGAATCGGCTGGGCCAATTCTCGCGACACGGTAGGGTGATTTACCCAACCATGCGCGAAGGGTACGGGACTCATAGCGGTATATGAATGTCGCAGTAAGCAAAGATCACAGTTGGTACGTTCACGGGAAAACGGCAACTTAGAGCATTCAATGATGTCTTATACATGATATATCTGAATTAAAGTATCAAATATAGCTATAAGGATAAAATGTTGCTAAAAATGTAGACTATACAGATTAGGAAGCCTCTTCAGATGAGACGTCTGGCGCTTGATCAGGTTTCTCGGTGGGAGAGTGCGAATGCGATGAATGGCTACCAGACATCTTGGATAGGTGACGAGCATTCGTGCCTGAGTCGTCCACAAGGAACTCTTTTAATCTTGCTTTCGCCATCACTATGGCTTCTTCAGCTAGTCTCTGGCTTAGAGTTAGAGCAGGATTCAAAAGATTCAAGTAATAAAGAATGTAGACTCCAGAGGCAAGCAATATTAGAAGAGAGAAGAAAAAAGGGTTGCGGATGATAGCAATGAATTCATTCCAGCCTAAAACCATAATCACCAAATAGATGTAGTAAGGAATTTGGGTGATGTGTTGAACAACAGAGCGTTTTGCTTCCACAAATCTCGCGTCTGTTTCTCTTTTGAACTTCTTGAAAACCTCATTCTTCTCTTCTTCGGTTAAAACCTCTGCAAAGCATTTAGTAGGTTCTTCATCGTAATCGCTTTCTTCTTCAATCTCAACTTTTTCTTCTGCTGGTGTCACTACGAATGCCCCTTCATATTTAAGCTCAAGGGATTTGTTGAATATATCGACAGGAGGAAGGATCTCAGAATCATCACTCAACTTTGCAATGGTCAATATAGGTAGTGCCTTCATAGCATAATCTTTGGCTTCACTAAAGCAAACTTCGACCTCGTGAGACTTTTCGAACATCCTTGGCAAACCATTCTTATCGTAGCGGAACTTATCTTCGAATCTCTCTTTGAGAATAGTGAAGACATTATCTTTCGATACATAATTATGAATCAACGCATAAAAGGCAGACCACGATTTGAAAATGAGCTTATTAGCAACATCGGCATTCATTTCATCGTCGGTACCCAAACCAAAATCATACAGTCCACTTTCATTCTTATATTTCGAAAGTTGACCGTGTAAAAGATCTTCAAATTCCTTCAATATGTTGTCCCATGTTTTCTCAGTTGGATCATTTATCTCTTTTATTATGGTCTTAGAGAGATATTTATCAAGCTTTTTTAGCAGCTTAACCACAATAGAATTTAACTCCATTAGTTGATGTTTATGTATTAATTGTTTGGCCTTAGTGGAGAAGAGCTCCATGAATGGACTTGAATCAATCTCGCCATTTAATGAAAAGCTCTCCAATGATTCCTTCAACTGAGTTGAATGATGCTCGACCAACAGAGTAGATCTCTCCTCAAACGTCCCCGGTTCTTTTCTGGATTGACTCAATTCACTTGGAAACTTGAGAAGGACTTGCAGAACTAATTTATTGGCATAGACGGCATACACCTCTTCCAACTTCGAAATGAGTTCCGCTTTTAACTGCGATCTCTTCTCCTCAAAAACTGACTTATTATACCTGGACGCAGCTAAATCATACTTTTCTAAAGTATTTTCAAAGATATCCGAAAGATGGTTTCCATGTTCACCATAATTGGAGATAGTTTGACTTTCCGCCTCTTCCTTAGCTTTAAGTAAGAGAGCACTATTCTGCTCAAGAAACTCCTGAAAGACAGCATTCGAAATCTCATCGCAGCGAAATTTCGAAACCAAGATTTGCTGAGTTGGAAGATCTAAATCCTTATTATTATCAATCTGAGTCCAGCAACTTTCAGCATACATGGTCCAACCATCAATAGGTATATGGTGATGATAGTAGGGCTTGTACAAGTATTCCTCGTTCTCGGGGTCAACAAACCGATTTCCTAATGCTCTTACATCCTCGTAAAATTGATCATTTTGTAAGACCTTATGGCTCAAGGCATGAAAAGTCACGTCGAAGAAATCCGAAAACTTTAGATGAGACAATTCTGGCGGTATATTCAATCCTTCCCACATCTTTAGCAAATCCTGAGTTAATGTAGCTGATAAGCTACTAAGCGATGTGACTCCGATATGGTCTCTAATAACGAACAAAAGTAAGACTTTATGCTCATCATTCTCAGACTTCGTTTTTCCAAACAAAGAAAGATTGACTTCGAAAACAGTTTTCAACAAACCCATATTTGCTCCCTGATATAGACCCACCTGCGTCTCCCATATGTTGACAATTAGTACTTCAGAAGTGGCTAATGCAAAAAGAGCAGCTTTCCTCTCAAAATCCTGATCTTCTCCCCGCTCCCTGCCATCAGTACCTTCAACATCCATGACAAAGACTTGGTTACCATCATCTTTCTTACTACAGTTAGAATTGATTGAAGGCGAACATGCAAGCCAGATACCTTTTGTGGTTTGTTGTCGATTTAACTCATTCATGACGTCAAAATTGGTATTGAATAATGCATTCAACAAAGTCGATTTCCCCGTTGATTGAGACCCAAACACCGATATTATATGAAAGTTGTCACCAATCTCATTAATATCTGTTGCATTTTTGATATATGACAAGACGTCCCCATTGAATTCCTTTCTTTCATTAATGATTTGAATAGCGTCTTCAGGATGGCCACCCACAGGTACAAATGAAGAACTAGTTGAGTCTGAAAGCAGTGTCTTATCTTCCAAGTTTGGTGGAGGAAGCTCCTCTGAATCAACTGGCATCTTGAAAGATCGATTCTAAATAGACTAAGGTTTATCTTTGTTTAAATGACTATACGGCCATAATGGATTTGGAGAAACGATCACGTGATGACCGTGCATTCCAATATCAAATACTATGTACAGAATGTAATCTTATCTATATATTCCCTGAAATGACATTCAATTTTGACCTTGGGACTACCTTCATTCCAAGATAACTCATATCGAATGCTCCTCTTCCCTGAGTGATTGATCTCAATTTCGAAAGATAACCGATCATATCACGGAGGGATACTTCTGCCGAGATTATTTTTTTATTCTTTACGGAAGACATGGTCTTAGTGGCCGCCATTGTGTAGTCTGGGGGTAAATAAACTTTATCTGATTCTTCATTTGCCCAATTCGTTGCGTCTAAGTCTTCGCTTTCGTCGTCAATCGAAGAGATAACTGCTTGACATCTCTGAGTCAAATCATGAACCACATCTCCGAGACTATCAGAATTTACATAGACTTTGACACTCATATGCGGTTCTAAAACACCGAAAGACTCTTCTGATAATACTTCATGCACTGCCTTGGTAATGGCCTTACGTCCGATTTCCAATAATGACGCGGGACTTTCTGCGTTCGAATCGACTGGAAAATTCCATCTTTTAATACGAACTGCCATTGAATGCAAAGGAAGGCCTAATACAGGCCCACCCAATTGCAATCCCACAACACAACCGCTGATCAAAGCGTCTTGTAATTCTTCGAGGGAAGCGTCACACTTCCAGCGCCTTTCGTCAAGTGCTGCGAACATATATTCCGGTGTTGCATTTGGCTCGAATACAATTACATTATTTTCTTGTTCCAAAACAACTGCATTTTCATCGTCTTTAAACGTAGATTCAGCTGCATCTTCCGAAAAGGAATCTAATTCTATTTCCACGGAGACATGTTCGTTATTGGTCAGATTTTGAGTAATTGACAAATGTGATGGCTTTGTTAAAGTTTCCTTATAGGATACAGCCACATCTCTTGTTCTTAAATTAGCCTTCATATCCCTAATAAGCCTATCTCTAACAATCTCTAAATGAAGTTCTCCCATTCCACTGAGTATCGTTTGGCCAAGATCTTCGTCAATACTTACCTTTAGGGAAGGGTCTTCTCTTAGTAACACATCAATGCATTGATTTACGTATCTCGAGTCACCTGCAGTAAACGGTTCCACAGAAGTATTGAACAAAGGTGGAGGGATCTCTATAGGTAGCATCTTGATACTCAGCTCAAGTGGGCTCAAATTTTTATTACTTCCTATCGAAACCAAAGTATCTCCTGTCATTACGTCATCTTCTGTTCCAGATATCACTCCTATGTTCCCAGAGGATATGTATGGGACAATTTCTGGATCTTCACCATGCATCAATAAAAGTTTCCTTAAATTGATTTTCTTCCCTGTTCTCGTGTTAAGTGCCATTGTGTTTGATAAAAATTTACCACTATATACCCTGAAAAATGTGAGGACTCCCCTCGTAGGATGTGTAATGACTTTGAATGCTAAAGCTGTACTCAATTTCCTGTCATTATTAATAATGAGGCCATGCTTTTTATCAAGAACAACGGTTAGCTCCTTCTTTTGATTCTTTTTCTTCTTTCGAAAGCTTTCAGGAGAGCTCAAACTGATTTCTGGAAGAGAAATTTCTAGAGGAGAGGGAAGAAAACTTACCACGGCATCCAATAATGGCTGAATTCCAACGTTTTTAAAGGATGAACCACAAAGTACTGGTGTTATTTCATTAGAAATAGTTGACGACCTAATGGCTGCAATAAGCGTTTTAGAGGGAATCTGCATGTAGTCTTCATTATGCTCCAAAAATGAATCGACGACAGATTCGTCTAACTCCCCTAAAGTTTCGACCATCGACTCCCTGCAATTTCTTGCTATTTCGTAAGCCTGTGAAAAGTTGTCTTTTTCTTCTTCCAAATCATGAACTTCTATTTTCTTAGCATTCAAATCCACATCAGAAGTCCATATAAGTACTTTTTTGTGCACAGTATCAATTACACCCCTAAATTCGATGTTGTCATCAGCGTATTTCTCAAAATATGGGATGTTGCATAATACCACCCTTGTCTGTAATTTTTGAATAATTTCTTTAACACAACGACTAAATCCAGCGCCAACTCTGTCCATCTTATTTATGTACGCAATTTTGGGAATGTTTAAGGCCCTAGCTTGTTTCCAGACTTTTTCAGTCTGAGCTTCGACTCCAGCTACAGCATCAAGAATGGTTACACAACCGTCCAATACTCTTAAAGACCTTGTTACCTCAAAAGTGAAGTCTGCATGTCCCGGTGTATCTATTATATTAATTTTATTGTTGTTCCAACCGATCGATGTCGCTGCCAGTTGAATGGTAATACCTCTTTCCCTCTCTGATGGTAAATAGTCTGTCACCGTATCTCCTTCATCGACATTTCCCGCCCTAAAGGTGCGCCCACTATCATACAACATTCTCTCCGTTGTGGTTGTCTTTCCGGCATCAATATGTGCAATGATTCCAATATTTCTAGTTCTCTCAATTGGAATCGAATTAAGCTTACTCTCAAGCAACATAGAAGATGTATGAAACCTCGCAAAGAATTTGCAACTCAAGGCCTGATTGACTTCTCGGAATTTCTGAAGTCGAATACATCGAGATACAGATATAAACATACTTATAGTTTATTGCAAGATTTCATTCAATCGCTGAGAGATCTCAGCTTACTTTTGTGATTTCGCACAGAAAAGCGTAAGCATCGAGATGATACGAAGCGACGATCAAAAAGTATAAGCAATTACTGGAATAACTGCAATTGCACGATGGAAAGTTGTATATCACTATCTGATCTTTCCTTCGTACAAAACGAATATTTAGTACCTCTATTCAAACTTCTTTTAATTCTAAAATCTCCTCTATTTTCTTGAGAAAATGCGAAAATTACAAAATGCTCCACTAAACATGAACCTCTTTTGATGACCAATCTAGCTTATTTTGGTAAAGTTTTGTGACGAATAGATTGGCACGATGTCTCAAGATCAATCATTTAGCCATATGAAAGATCACATTAATGAGACCGCTCTTGTGAACTACAAATTCTTTATGACAGATGCTCTCGTTAAAGCCAGAGATTTATCGCAGTTTTTTTACATTTCTTTCAGCAGCTGAAGTTGGGCTCAAATAGTTCCAACTAAGCTTAGCTGGCACATACCTTTGACATTATTTTACTGGTTTGGAACTGTTCATGATATGTAGAATGGGTAGCTTCACCAGCTTCTTTTGGGCGCAAAAAAAAATACGGCTTCAGATAGATAAATGCCGAGGAGTTTGCTAACAACCATCAAGAAATATTGACAAGTTCAGCTCTGATCTGAGACCCATAATGAGATATGTGTTTCTCAGTATTCGAAATGATAGCTTATCTGAATCTAAACCAAGGCTCTTAACATTAGGGCTTGGGATGTTTATTCTCTGGTATCATATTTTTATCCGCAAAGCATGTTAAAAAGGATCAAAAACTTCAAGATATTAAGAGTGTGAAGATAAACACACAATTAGCATGACATATGTTTTCTCATACTCGTTGTAATTCTATGCTTAGCGTGGTTGGGCTTCATGTTCATTATATGAGTTCAAGATTAACGTGAAAGTTTCGGCCCAATTTTGCAGCCTTTCTGGGCCGTATTATTACCAAGCTTAGCTCGAAGAGGAATAATGTTCTTAATCAAAAATATCATCAAGTACTTTAAGTAGCCTACAGCTCATGCAAAAGATTTAGTTACAGAATTCGATTAAAGGAAGTTCTTCTGAAAGATCAGGGAAGACAAGAAATGTTACCCTACATATAGAGATTGTTCATCGTTCAGAATCGAGGAGGGAATAATGCAATTTCCCCATACTTCCTAAGACGTAACAAATGAAGTATAATTAGGCCATCAGGTTACAATGAAAGAGGGTTGTTTAGTCTAACAAATACGTAGCAATATTTGATTAGCGATATATGCTAAAATACTAACAGTTGGGCATGTGGTCTAGTGGTATGATTCTCGCTTAGGGTGCGGGAGGTCCCGGGTTCAATTCCCGGCATGCCCCAACTTTTTTTTTTGACATTTTGATACGAAAAAAGAAATCGCAGAGGAAGAGGCATCGCAGGAACCTAGAGATAGAACCAAGTATCTAAGTTTAAAAGAACCGATGGCTATGACTGAGCTCTTGGGTCACAATGACTCAGCTTCGGATCATAATGAGATTAAAAGTTATAGCCTGGTCCCAAAAATGATTGTAGAGAATTATTCAGAACAAGCTTCTCTGGACCCTTCCAGGGATCAACAAGATCTTTTACAGAGTATGGGTTCTAATGAGAGGGAAATGGCCTTAGATGTGAATGAAAAAGAACTAAACTTATCCTCAAGCATAATAGATGTGAGCGATAGAATCAGGCGTTTAGTTTTAATAAATGGTGAACTCCATTTTCAGAATATGATAGACCTCGTGGATACTTTAAAAAAGAATGATGAAGAAGAAGTCTTCATCCTTGACTTGAAATCACCAAAAGATCAGATGGAATTTTCTTCTGAACTTAGCTCTTTTCAAAAGCTAAACATATGCATAGAGTATGTGGATGAATTTATTCAAACATTACGAGAATTTAATTCTTACATTGAGAAGTATACGGCTGAATTAATTAAAATAGAGGACGTGGCTTATCACGTACACTTCAACTCAGAGAAGAATTGGGCAAGGTGCCCAGAGGAAGAAAAACTAGAATATGACGAATTTCTTTCAAAATTGAAGTCAACGTTTGGTTCAAGCGTACAGCAATGCTCTATTATTGATAAATTTCAGCTGGAGACTATCTATTTGACAGACAAAAATGATCTAACAAAGCTAGGCCAAGAAATTCAAGCAGATATTCAAAACTGGGAAAACCTAAAGATTCTAGATTATACGGAGAATTGTATTCGACTATTGCCTGGGGTTAAATTTCCTGATTCATTAGAGGTCTTGAATTTAAGTGGGGGTCATTCCATCGAAACATTGGGTGGTTTCAAGATTCCACCTCATTTAAAAGCACTCCTTGTATCCCATGGGAGTATTAAAAGCATTAATAATGTGATTTTTCCATCCTCCTTGAGGGCTTTGGATTTATCAGACAATAAAATTTATTTTTTGAATTATGTGGATTTGCCAGCTGAGCTTGAGGTACTTGATATATCCCAGAACCACATTGAAAGCTTAAAAGGCGTGACCTTGCCTTATGGGTTGAAAAGACTCTCTCTTTCGTTCAATCCTATAGAGTTCATAAAAGGAGTGAGATTTCCCGAAAGTTTGACGTACTTGGATCTTTCATATATACCGAATGAGTCCATGGCAGGTGTTCATTTTCCTGACCTGCTTGTGAGCCTCAACTTGCAACAATCGATGACAAACACAAGGGGCTTGAAAGTCCCACCATATTTGAAAGAGCTTAACCTAGGAAACAACGGTCTAAATAGTATAAAACCGTTGAAGCTTCCAGACTCGATAGAAAGATTGTACTTGGGCCAGAACAACATCAAGACATTAAATAAGTTTCAATTTCCACTGGCATTAAGAGAGCTCTATGTGGGAAATAACCTGATAACTACTTTAAAGAATGTTCAATTTCCACCGAATCTTGAGATTTTAGATTTGGAAATGGACCCCGAAGTCGATGAGAATGACAAGCGTATCACGTCCCTCAAGGATGTTATTTTTCCTTCGCGTTTGAGAGTTTTAAAGTTAGGGTACCATTCAATCAAGAATATTGAATCGATGGAATTTCCCAGTTCATTGGAAGATCTATCATTAGCATACAATGAACTAAAAGTAATGAGAGGTTTAAGGTTTGGTAATAATTTGAAGAGACTAGATTTGAGCGGGAACCAGGAGCTTGGTAACATTGATAATCTTCTTATACCCGAATCTGTGACTGAGCTACGATTACCATCGCAGTTATTAGTCTATCTTCCGCCTTACATCGTTGAAAGAGCAAATGCTGGTCAGTTGACTATACTAAAATCATTACCGTATTAACCTATAATATTGTTATTCAAAGTTGTACAAAATAGAATAGTGTATAACTACATATTGCAAATGAAATAATACAGAAAATGAACAAGATAATTTATTCTTCCTCGTCGGTATCTCTGTCTTCTGCTTCTTTTCTATCTAGTAAAGCTTGTAATTCAGCATCTTCGCTGGCGGTAACAGCTTTTGGAGCCATCGTAACTTTACAGTTGCCACCGGAGGCTTCAATAGATTCTGTCACCTTCGTGATAGCATCCTCCAACAAAGAGACACCCTGCTTTTTGTCTAATGCTTGAACTGATATAACATATAATGGTGCCGCAAATAACTTAGCCTTCACCGTCATATTCTCTGTGGAGACATCTTCAGCTGCTTTCAAAGCTCTCTTGATAGCATCTATACCATCGTAGCTGAAACAAGAGACTTCGACATCAGCTCTTATCTTGATGGCTTGCGTCGTCAATCTTCTTGAAATGTATAATTTCAATTCTTCCATGATCTCTGGAGATGGAGCCTCTATGCCCTCAAAAACTGTTGGATCACTGATTGACAACTTAAAAGCATCGTAAGCGTGTCCATACTTTCTGCTCAAGGGCCATCCGATGGTCTGGTACAACGTTTCCAAGGAAATACCAAATTTTTCGGCACAATGCCTTAATATCGAATGCACGGCTTTTGATTTGTTATATCTTTCATCACACTTGATAATATCTTCTGCAGAAACCCGTCTCTTCGACAAATCAATATATCCCTTCTCCTTATCAACCCTCAAGACAACAGCAACCTCATTCTTACCAACACGAATCAATTTTTGAATCGAACGAATACGTCTTCTAGACAACTCTGACAACAAGACCATTCCTTCGATATTATCATACTCCAAAAGTTTCACATAAGCTCCCATCTCAGCGATCTCTTGGACGTTAACCATAACCACCTCATCTACTTCAGGGTACTTATTCTCATAAAATCTGCAGTGTGAAGAGCTCATCTTGCTTGTCTATTCTCTGTACGTGCTCTTATAAGATTTCAATTAAGACTCTATACTTGGTTCTATCTTGCCATGATAGATTTTTTTTTCATTTGATGATTATGTAATAGATGAGGAATTTGGTTTGTGGGTTCCACCCAGACTGACCACAAACCTTTTTGCAATCGAACTATTGGCAAGAAAGAGATCAGAATACTAGGTCCAAAAAGTCTAAATACCTAGAACGTAATTATGGCTAGCCTTAAACGAAATAATGACATTTATTTAAAACAATTTTCCAAAAGTGAAGTTCAAGGAAATAGGAGAACAGTGATATATAAAGACGCAAAATTTCTCATAGACTCTCGCTATCAAATACAGTATTTGCTCGGAAAGGGCTCTTATGGTACAGTTTATTCGGCGATAGACACCCTTTCATCTCAAAATGGGGAAACGGTGAAGCTTGCAATAAAAAAAGTATCCAACATTTTCCGACGAGAGGTACTACTCAAGAGGGCCGTAAGGGAGCTCAAGCTTATGAGACACTTCAAGGGCCATAGAAATGTAATTATTACCTTAATTTCCTACGACGTAGGCAATGACACAATAAAGAGTACGGCAAAATACTAACGACCCAGATTGTGAGTCTTATTGACTTGGATTTAGTTTGCATTGCACCCTACGAAGGACTTTACTGTATCCAGGAATTAGCGGACTATGACTTGGCACGAGTCATTTACTCATCGATCCAGTTTTCAGAGTTTCACATCCAAAGCTTCATATACCAAATCCTATGCGGTCTTAAGTATATACACTCAGCAGATGTCATACATAGAGATCTTAAGCCAGGGAATATTCTCGTGACTGTCCTGGGTGTTCTAAAGATCTGCGACTTTGGTCTTGCACGCGGCATTAGCAGCAAATACTTCAGACATGCTACCACTTCCATAACCAATTATGTTGCCACACGTTGGTACAGGGCTCCGGAACTTATGCTCTCCTGCCAAACTTATTCGAAGGCAGTAGACATATGGGCAGTGGGGTGCATACTTGCAGAGCTACATGGCAGAAGGCCCTTATTTGTAGGAAAGGACCAGCTAGAGCAATTGATCGAAATCACGAGAGTATTAGGTTCTCCTTCTTCTGACATTGTAAGTCGCAATAAATGGAAGTTCCTCTTACCTCCTGGTATTAATTATAAACCTACCAACTGGGCGGTTTTGTACCCTTTTGCGTCTCACTTAGCATTGGACATGATCGACTCTATGGTCCGATGGTGTCCAAAAACTCGAAAAAACGTATACGAATGTCTCGATCATCCGTTCTTAGCTTCCGTTAGGGATCAAAGGGAAGAACCTGAATGTGACACTGTCTTTGACTTCAAGTTTGAATACCAGGTTACTTCAATTCCAGACTTGAAACATCTTTTACAAGACGAGGTGATATCCTTTCGGAACCAGCGTTCTACATCGTATTCTCAGTGAGGCTTTGAACCATTTTTTATGGTACAAAAATAGCATACATCTTCGACATATTATTACGTCAAAACTTTCAAAATCATATGCGCAAAAATCTCCTCCCCCGCAAAAAGAAAACTATTATGCCCGAGGACATAACAAACGATGGCTGTAAGAATGTAGAGTATATAACTGTAGCTATTCGCCTTACTTACGTTTAGTTTATTAAATATTATTCTTGCGCCTTTGAATTGCTTATTTAGGAGTCAATATGGGCAGAACACATCCTGATATCGAAATCATAAAATTTGGTGTACTGGTGAACGGAGGTGAAGAAACTTTCGTTGACACTCAGCTGGAAAGCATACATTTTGTGATTCCAGAGAACTCCAAGTATGTAATCACTGCCTACTTTCATGTAAAGAATAGACCGTTAGAGAATTTGAAGTATAAATATGTGGTAAAAAAGCATGGCATTCCGATGAAGAATAGAGAACTTGAGATGGGTAACTATGAACCATCCGACCAGCTCTACTCCAAGACTTTCCCAGAAGATACAACTCCTGGGGGCTTTTTAGTAAGAGGCACATTTCCAGCCGTTTCCACTTACTATGCTGGAGATGAAGAATTGATGACAGTTGAATGGTCCCTAGAAATTACCAAGAAGACTTGAGTGCTTTGAACAGAAAAGACAGCAAGATGTTAGACTACACATATGAAAATATGTGTACCACATTACGTTTTGCATAATTTGAAGTCCACAGTACCCTCTATTGATGGTTGAAGCATAATATTAATGTGCAAATCTCGGATATGCAATCATTCTGTAAGAAAGTAGCAGATATACCAATCCTAGTTGAATATATATATATAAACGAAGACTAGAATAAAATTGATCATTTATACTTCTAATGGTATTCTGTAGCAAAAATTTCGATAATGGTGTAGGGGTTTTATCCGTTTACATAAAACCCATAGGATACAGGTGCAAAGTAGCAAGGATATGTCTTTCACATCATTAAATAATCCGATGTATGACTGAGGTCTAATTATCTCAATAACTTTAATATTCATAGCGAAAGAAAAGATATATATATTTATGAGGATGTCCACCAGATCTGCGACACATGCTGGAACATGGTATAATGGGAATGCTTCTCGGTTGAGGCTTCAAATCGAAGGATTCCTTGAGGATTGTAGCAAAGGAGATAACTCAATAGATGCGGTGAAAGGAGCTAGAGTATTAATTGGGCCACATGCTGGCTATACTTATAGTGGAGCTCGTTTAGCAGAGACGTTCAAAGTGTGGGACACTTCTAAAGTGAAACGAGTCTTCGTCTTGGGCCCATCCCATCATGTTTATTTCAAAGGGTTTGCCATGGTTTCAAACTTTGATTATTTCGAAACACCATTAGGCAATTTGAAGGTAGACAAAGAGGTTGCGGAGAAACTTGTTGATAAATCTTCTTCTGGGAGTAGCAAGGCTTGTTTCAGGTACATGCCGGATGAAGTCGACGAGGAAGAGCATTCTATTGAGATGCATGCTCCTTACATTTACTACAGTACTGAACAATTACCTCAAGGAATGCCTAGTATTGTTCCAATTGTCATAAGTGCGTTAGATGACCATTTGAACGAAAACCTCGTGCGTGCTTTGTCTCCATATTTTGAGTCAGAAGAAAATACTTTCATTATAAGCTCTGATTTCTGTCACTGGGGTTCCAGATTTAGTTATACAGCATACTTGCCCAAACTACCAGAAGGACACGTTAAAAGCCTGGATATTATCTATCTTCTGCACCTGAGGATCAATAGCCTATCTGTTCCGATTTACAAAGCAATAGAATATCTAGACAGAGATGCGATGAAAATTGCCTCGACAGGTTCTCTGGCTCAATGGAAAAAGTACATCTCTACCACAGAAAATACTATATGTGGCCAAAAGCCTTTTACTGTGGTGTTGATGCTCTTAGAAGAATTGAAGAGAAAGCAGCCTCAATATTCAAACAGCAACTTTAAGTGGGTTGGCTATTCACAAAGTAGTCAGGTAACTAGCGTTCTTGAAAGTAGCGTAAGTTATGCTGCTGGTTACGTGAATTTGGTTAGAGATTAAGCAGAAAAATTGTTCCTCGTTATATAATACGTAAGCTCCACTAATATACTGCTATACTTTTGTATATATGCCCCTTCGACAGATAATGAATAAGAATATATGGCTCCAAATAGATAAGCCTTGATGTTCCGAAATCCTGCATGGAGAAAACGCACTGGATGGTCGAAAAGTCCAGCAAACCACTGATTCTTTGATTCAACTTTAGGGTACACAAATGATAAAGAGATGAGTGATGGGAAGTTGTACGCTAAGGCCAAGTCCTCAGAATTGAGGGCCGAATTGGAGAGAGCATATAAGAAGACGAAACACCTGGGTCGCGTATTAATTGTCATGAAAAAGGTGATCGCTAACATAATGCTCAATAATAACGAATTGTTAAACTTATTTCCGGATATCATAAACGTGATGCGAATAGATAATTTTGAAATAAGAAAGGCATGTTTTCAGTATCTAGTGAAATATGCTAAGCATAGTGCTGCTGATGCGAGGGAGGCGCTTCCGTTCTTAAGTCGGTTGAAAAATGACTCAAATCCTAAAATGCGAGCACTATCATTGAAGACCATGTCGTCAATACCCTTGGGAGAGTACATAGATCTCAGCATTGATACTATAAGAGAACTCTCAAAGGATAAGGATCCTTATGTTAGGTGCATTGCAGCCTTTGCTGTGTCCCGAGTATACCAGCACGCTTCCGAGACTGCTACAAGTGCGAACTTAATTGAGGAGCTAAATACATTACTCTACGACAATGACGAGACTGTGGTTTCTAACACATTAGCATCTTTAGGCTATATCACAGAGAATGGGAAAACCCTCACCCTAAACATAGACTATGAACATGCTAAGTCTCTTTTATCTTTTCTTGACCGAACTAGTGAATGGAGTCAGGTTTATCTCTTGAATGCTTTAATGTCTTATGTACCTCAGACTACGGAGGATGCACTTGTAATGATCGAAGGTGTGTTACCCTGTTTACAGCATGAAAATGCTGCAATCATCTTGAATTCGGTGAAAGTAATTGTCTACTACAGCAATTATGTGAGAAGTCCCGAGCTAATAATTCCCACCCTCCCAAAAAGATTAGGATCATCTCTTGTTTCGTTACTATCAAAACCACCTGAGATTCAATTTTTGGTCCTCAGAAATGTAATTCTCTTGTTATTGGGGAAGAAAGAGTTGTTGAACTTCGATGTTGAAATGTTTTTCTGCCATTTTGAAGACCCAATATACATCAAGGATACAAAATTAGAGATCATATATCTTGTTGCTAATGAGCATAATGCACATTTAGTCTTGAATGAGCTCGAAGAGTATGCTACAGAAATAGACGTCTCCATGGCAAGGAAAGCGATCAGAGCTTTTGGCAATTTAGCTGTGAAGCTCGATTCGATAGCAGACGAATGTGTTGCAAAGATATTTGAACTAGTATCCAATGAGATTCCATATATTGTCCGAGAGACGGCCACAATCATGAAAAACATATTACGTAAATACCCCAACAGATATTTGCATTATGTGAATGATATCGCAAAATACTATCAACTCATTGACGAACCAGATGCAAAATGTTCTATGATTTGGATTTTGGGTCAATATTGTGAAACAATTAACAAGGCAGACGTTATATTAGGGTACTTACTTTCCAATCTCAAGGAAGATCCCGTAGAAGTACAATGTGCAGCCTTAACGGCCGTCACAAAATTTTACTTAAAGATGCCTGAAAAAGGAGAACTTCTTTTACTTAATACCTTCAAAATTGCAACAGAGGAATCTGATAATCCGGATTTCAGAGACAGAGGATATATGTATTGGCGCCTTCTAACATCCGAAGAGGCAAACGGCTCAAATGGTGAAATTTTAATGAATGCTAAAGAAATAATACTAAGTTCAGATTTGCTGATATCAATTGATAACGATAACATTGACCCTGAAATTCTCCAAGAGCTAGAACTCACCATTGGATCCTTAGCGTCAATCTATTTGAAACCTGTAACTAGTATTTTCAGGTTGTGCAAAAGAAAGGAATTACCTTATAGCCCAGCGCTACAGGAACGAAAGCAAGTAATTTCATCCAGTAGTTCTGCATCGGGAGCTGCTTTTACAGGCCCCAGTCTGAAAGTTTCCACCCCTGAGCCTGTAATTCAAGGTAGAATGAGTTCGATCTCAAATTATGGTCCTCCGAGTAGGCCGATGGCGTCAAGGAGCTCAAGTATGGTTCAGAGTCTAGATCTGTCCTCATCCAAGACCAAGAGCAAATTAGCTAGAAGAATCTCTCGCAAGGCATCTATCTTGAAACGGAAGAGTTAAAGAACTGAACCCCTCGAGACAGTGAATAAAGAACGTTTTTCGATTCATTGAATAGGTCTAGATATTCTATCTATCATTAATTATAAAGACATGAGCGTTATTCATTGATATCTTCTTTTTTAATTACAAATGGGGAGGATCCAAGTTTTCTTTCCTCCAATATATGAACATCCTTTGAAAGCTTTACGTGTGACTTCACTGGCTCAATAGTTTCAATATCTATTCTCGGCATATTGGGTTCGGGACCATCTTCAATGTCTTGAGCTATTTTTTCTAGATTCATTGAAAGTAAGCCAGCGAGTATTAGGATTGCTGCTGGTTTTGACATTACTAACAGCATTTCTTTACAAAAGCTGCCCGCCACGCAAGAGGGACACCCATACTCACACTCACATTCTCTAACCCTCATATAGGTCGCATATATGATATCATCAATAAGTTCGAAAGTTTTAGCAGATACTCCAGATCCCCTACTTCCCCCTCTTGAGTCATAAAAAATAAGGCGAGCAGGCCGTTTTCGCTTCGTTTGCCTATGTGCAAATTCCTTCTCTGGAGCCTTACATTCGGTCATTAACTCCCCTTCTCCCACAGTCGAAGTAAACTTAGTATTGGGGTTAGTGGTAGCTCCTCCGCTGATAAATAAGGGAAGTATATTCATGATCGCATGTTGTGCCGCATGGATACCTCCTGCCGTAGACAAGCTTTTGCCTTTCACAATATCGAGGACATTTCGAGGAATATCGATCCAAAAGCCTTTCGAGTTGATGATCACCGGTGGATTCTTCACCTCAACGGCCTCAAGGAGTTCGCCTCTTCTATTCACCTTGAAGTAACCAAAAACAATTATTGTTGTTCGAATATCGCCGAAAAATGCAGGAATATCATTATTTGTCTTTTCAGTTGGAGGTATGAGACACTTAAGATATTCGATTTCAATGGGATCTACGTCAGAAAAATCTCTTTGCTGAGTAATCCAGTCCACATTTACCCTCTCAACTTTCGCAAACTTTGATTCTGAATTAAATTCTTTGACCAAGTAAGGAAATCCCTGATGCAAAAAAATGGCACCCTCGTATAATGTGAAGCTTGTCCGCAGCTCCTCAACTTCCTCAATAACGAGGTTCTTTCCATTCGTTATATCTACCACTGCGTAATTGTTCTCTTCAATTGCTCTAATGGAAACGCAATTCGACGGCCATGGAAGATACTTTGGATGAGTCCTATACTGACCATTAAAAAAGTATAGCTTTCTTCTACAAATATCAATAAATGTATTACAATCTTGTATAGATCCAACATGCGAGAACCAGTAAGAATCATTATCCAAGGTGATTGGGTATTCAAATGCTGCACACTGAAGGTGCTGTGCTAGAATTAATTCATACAGGCCGATCTCGATAAGGCTTTCAACACACAAGTCTTCGTATGTTTTTGTGCACAAATCTTCTGGATGCTTTAAATAATATTGGTCTATGGGGTTCTGTCCACACACAAGGATAGCAAGGCTCCCATTGGAGTCTTTTCCTCTTCCCGCTCTACCTATCTGTTGGTGTAAATTCAGCTTCAGCAAAGGAAAGCCGCAATTAAGGACAATATCTAAGTCTGACAAGTCTATTCCAAGCTCCAATGCATTGGTTGCAATGATTGCTCTAAGATTTCCACTGAACATTTTCTTTTCGATAAGCCTACGATCCTCTTTCGAATAGCCACCTCTATACGCCATAATCTCGTTTTCCAATTCCAGATTGAATTGCGGAGACTTAATCAATGCTCGAACTTCTTTCATAATCGTTTCACATACGACTCTTATGGGGCAAAACACAATTATTTTGACATTTTTGATATTCGATAATAAATGCAAAAGAATACGTGCCAGCTCACATATGATATTCTCACGAGGAATGAACATATTTAATTTATCAGAAGTCAGTTGAGAGGAGTTTTTGTAACTCTCACCTCTCTTATTCATTAGTGGAGGAGGATTCCAGATGACAAGCTTCTTCTCAGATTGAGGACTTCCATCATTGACAACATGAATGATTCTTTGATCCTTAGGAATGCTGCAGACGGTGCGAAAATGAGAGACTGGATTCAGAATGGTAGCGGAACAGGAAATTAGTTGCAAGGCATTCTGAGTCATAGAATCTGCAGTCAATTTAGATCTGATTCTCATAAGTCGACTCATAATATAGCTAACATGAATTCCAAAAGTACCTTTGTATACATGTAGCTCGTCAACAACAATATACCTCAAGTTTCTTAAAAACTCAGCCCATACGCCATCTTGAAATACCCCATTGAAGCTGGGTAAGATTGTGGTGTGAATTGTATCCGGGTTAGTAAATATAATATCGGCAAATTTTCTACTTCTTCGCCGCTCCTCCATGGAAGTATCACCATCAAACGTACTAACAATAATATCCCTACCCTGAGGCAAGCATATGTTCAGTATAAGCTCTTTCATAGCTCTCATTTGGTCTTGAGCTAGCGCTTTTGTGGGAAATATAAAAAATGCGGTTGAGAACCTCTGATGAACATTTGGATTCTGGCTGATGTCCCACAATATGCTGTTCAAAACAGGTATTTGATAAATTAATGATTTACCGGAGCTTGTAGAGGTACTGACTACTAAGTGATCCTTTGAGTCTCGATTAAATAGCAAAGCCTCGAGCGCTTCTGCCTGGTGAGAATATAATCCGTTTTCTATATTTAAGCCCATGTAATTCGATAAACCTCTTTTCAAGTCAGGGTGTATAATAGGATCATTAGGATCATCTTCCAAGGGCTTTACTTGCGATTCTCTAGTTTCATTTAATGTTTTGATAGCACAAATTTGGTTTCGATAGAATGGCTTTTCCTGAAGTGCAGAAATCATTCGGCTTAAGTGAGGCCGTCCGCCGGTGGTTTGCAGGGCGGACTCTTCTATCAAAGACTCTAAGGGCTCTTCGAAAGTGGGGCACTGAGGTACTAGAGATTCACAGACGTCTTTTAGTTTCCGCATGGGCAAATCATCTTCATTCTCAAGTTCCTCAAGAGTGAATGAGCTCAAGTAGGTAGATACACAGACCTTGAATTTTTCATTTCTCGCAGAAATGATATTTTGAAGTTGTTGAGGGCTGAGGTTGGTTAGTCTTAGCTCCCTACTGGACAAGAAAAAATCTGCGCCATCAGCCGGGGGAGTTTTCCTCCTTTTAGCACCTTTTATGACAGCACCCACTCCATCTATTTTAGTATCCCTAAAATCAAAGATGAGCAAAAACTTGTTCGGCTGAGCCTTCTCATGACCCTGGATGGCAGCTTCTTCGTATACATCAAAAACGCTTTGAGGTTTTGTTTGTCTATATCCTGAATCCTTACTCGAGCTGATCTTCTCCATGAAGGATAGTTGTATTTGGTTTTCGTCAACGTATTCATAGGCAACATTCCCAGGAGGTAGCAAATAGGCGATTATACTAAGATGCAATTCCGTGATATCATTATTCAACTTGTGTAAGAGTTCGAACGTAGGTATAGTATTTCTCGAATGGGAACTTAGAAATGTGAGTTGAGTATTGATATGAGAAAATATTCCCATGAGCCTCTTGAAAGAACTCGGCCATGCTGATATGTTTATTGCTTTAGCCTTCTGCGCCATTATTCTTTAAACATCGTGACAATATCTTTATAGTTCAAAAACGAAACTATTACATCATAGATTTTTTTGAACCATGATTGCGAAATCGTGATATATAAACGGAGAACAAGTTTTAAATATACTTAAAATCTTATCTTGTAAATTGTTTCTTCCGAAGAGGTAAAGAACAAGTAAACATGTTTGACAAGCTTAAGATTAAATCCATGGGTAGCCCACTTGAGGTCATCGACCTCGGAAAGTTCAAGGAAAAGGGACTCGAGAAGAAACAAATATATCAGAATCGATACAACTTTGGGGTAAACATTGGTGCGTGTTTTGTACTTGAAAAATGGATTTTTGAGGAGTTGTTTGTAGATAATGCTGGCTGTGAATTGGATGCTGTAACGAAACTTGTCAAGAAAAAGGGTGAAGCTGAGGCAAAGAAGATGTTCGAGCAACATTGGAAGGGATTCATGAAGGACGAGGATTGGAAGTGGCTCCAAGAGCATAACGTTGACTCGGTTCGTGTCCCTTTGGGATACTGGGAGATTGGAGGAGGTAAATTTGCCAAAGACACTAAGTTTGCAAAGTTTAGTGAAAGCGTATATTCCAATGCTTGGGATATTTTCAAGACCCATTTTGTAGAGAAAGCGAGTGCACACAACATATCGGTTCTTGTAGATTTACATGGGTTACCTGGTGGCGCTAATGGAAGTGATCACAGTGGAGAATTTTGCCTGGGAAAGGCAAGCTTTTGGGGTTCTCAGGGAGCACAACTTTTGATGTGCAACATGTTTTCCTTTATTGCAAAGGACTTACAAAAGTACGATAATATTGCAGGTATCCAATTAGTCAATGAATCGGAATTTTCTGATGATGGCAAGAGGCAAGGCGAGTTCTACGCTGCCGCAATTAATGCGATACGTCTGGAGGATCGTGAGATACCAATCATCATTTCTGATGGATGGTGGCCTGATCAATGGGCAAAATGGATACAAAAGCACCAGAAAGAGGGAAAGCTATTAGGAGTCGTAATAGACCATCATTGCTATAGATGTTTTTCTGACAGCGACAAGCAAAAATCGCCAAGACAAATCATAGATGATCTAAACAATGACTTGTTGACAAATATTACGGACAATGGGAGGGGCGTTGACTTCATGGTAGGTGAGTATTCCTGTGTTTTGGATGGCGATAGCTGGAATAAGGACAACGCCAATTCGTCTAGAGACAAATACGTGAAGGCATACGGAAACAAGGAATGTGAACTACTCGCAGAGAGAGCAACATTTGGTTCATATTTCTGGACTTACAAGTTCCAGTGGGGCGATGGAGGAGAATGGGGACTTAAGCCCATGATGAATAGTGGAGCAATTAAGCCCCCTCTGTTTTTGGTGAACAGGAAAGTTCCGGATGATAGCACCTTCAACAAGAAGCTCGATGATGCATACAACTCGCATGTGTCTTACTGGAAAGGCCAGAATTCGAAAGAAAAGTACGAGCACGACAGATACAAAGCCGGTTATAGCACCGCCTGGAACGATGCTGCAGAGTTCGCTAAGAATGACTCTGCGCTCGGGAGAATTGGTTTCTGGAAAGAAATGAGACTCCATCAACACATCCAAAAGCAAGGAAAGCTGAATTTCCTTTGGGAATGGTCACAAGGGTTTGACAAAGCTCTACAGGACTTCAGAAGTTAAGTTGTACAGTATAGTTTTCAAATTGCAAAAAATTATGGATCTTTTAAAAAATTTATACTGATTTATATTCTCATTGATGTCTATATCGTCATATATGATAGTTATGTCTTTTTATATCATTTTGCTTCATTTCATTTTTCTGGATTTCATATATGTAATCTCTTTTTGTATGGCTTATCAATTCTCCAGCTCACATGATTTGAGTCAGTAGCACATGGAGAGATCTGATATATCTACGAATATAATCCAGAAGATTCACAAACTTCATAGGGCATTGTAGAACATAATCAAGATGGCTGAATCCAAAGTGGACTTGAAAAGTATTACACAGCTAAGGAAGATATCAGAGGAAATCATAGTGGACTTAAAATCAAGCTCGCACCGAATACCCAAGCTAATAGGGTACCAAGTTTATCTTATGGAGGTTTTCTCTTATGAAATAAAGAAATTGAACAGAATAAGTTATTGTGACTATGAAATAGCTTTCGTCAGCTACTATGTGACGGTGGCACTATTAAATTTGTGCTCGTCTCTGGAGAAGGGAGAAATGAACGAATTGATTGAAGAGCTCAAGAAGGCGGTAATAAAGAAAAAGCCGGACTTCTTAAAGATTGAAAATGCCATCATTGAAAACCAGAAGTTATTTTCTAAAGAGCATGGAGAAGAAACTGGAGATGACTTGCTTATGGACCGTTTTAAGAAGTTGAAGATGGGTATACCTGCTAAAGCAGGGACTCTCTATAATAAAGATGATAGTACAATAAATTTAGAGAAGATTGCAATGGAGGAGTATATTTCGCCTGTGGATTTGTTCAAACTTCTTTTCGAGGATGAAAGTAAGAATATCTTATTGATTGATTTTAGAAAGAGGAAAGAATTTGAGTATAACCATATAAAGTACTCAGAAATTGTTAATATTGACCCTGAATGGGTATCAAGCTTATTACAGCTCAACAGTGATGCTACAGATGCCGATTTGGAGGGCAAGCTAAAGAATTTGTTGCTGGAACTGCAATTTAGCAGAATGAAAAAACGATATTCATATGACTTAATAGTCGTTTACAACTTGAGCTTTGGACCAAAAGGAAGATCAAGTAATAGATTCAATGCACTCAAAGAACTGTTGATTAATGCAGATAATGATGGTTTACCACTAAGGTCACCATTCAGAATATTAATTGATATATTGATGTACAAGAACAAGTACATCAGCTCTCGTTTAAAGCGCTATCCTTGCATTTTGATGGGTGGTGTTAAAAATTGGTTCGATATATACGGATCTGCCTATATTGAAAAGTCTCAAATCTCCTTGACGCGACCCTCATCATCCTTGTCAAGAGGAGCGGCAGGTTCCACATACTATTCCAACTCCTATAATTCACCATCGTTGGATTTGCATAATGGCTCAAATTCGACCGGATCTCCTTATTTAAAAAGCTTTAGAGACTACCTTTCTACCGCTAAGTCTAGTCTGCCGGTTCCCAATGGGAATATTCTTGCACCTGCATCTCCCGTGAGTTCTTTAAGATCGGACTGGATGTATAATAAGGGAACTGTAAGCGAGTCAAAGATAGATCTTCCTGGTAAGATGTCCAGATCCCAATCGCCTCAACAGCAGCCACCTGCTTCGGCACTTAAGCGAAGAAATTCTGCCTCTGTTTTTATACCAAACGCATTGAGCGCTAAGTCAAGTTCTTCAAAACTTTCAAAGTCTTCAGACCTAAACAGAAAGGCTACTAGCAAAAGTGGGAATTCAAAAAGTTCAGCGACTTTGGAGAAGTTCCTAGAAGATTTCTCAACGGGACTTACCAACCTAGGAAACTCATGCTACATGAATTGTGTCATTCAATGTCTAGCTGCTACACTTCAGCTAACGCAATTCTTTTTTACTCCCGATTCTATTCCTTCTCTTTCAGGCTCTGGAGGGTCATCTACTCATTCTTACCGTCAGCACATTAATGTAAATAATATATTAGGTTCCAAAGGTGTTTTGACTACGAATTATGTTGCTTTGCTACTGAACATGTTTGCAAACAGTGGAAAGTATTATACTCCTTCTCAGTTCAAGAAGGTGATCGGTTCTTTATCACCTGATAAGAAATTTGCATCTTTCGACCAACAGGATTGTGTTGAGTTCTTAAATTTTATGTTGGATGGTTTACACGAAGACTTAAACCAGATGCAAGTCCGCAACAGCGAAGAAAAAAAACAAATACTTGAACTTACTCCAGAACAGGAAAAAGCAAGGGAATTTCTACCTTTGCGACTTGCTTCAACGATTGAATGGGAAAGATATTTGAAGCTTAACTTTTCGATTATAGTTGATTACTTTCAAGGCCAGTTCGCTTCGAGCTTAAAGTGTCTTGAATGTGGGAATACGTCAACAACGTTCAATGCTTTTCTGATATTATCCTTACCAATTCCAGAAAGACTTGGCTCTGCAAAGGACATTCTGTTGTATGACTGCTTAGAAGAGTTCACCACTACGGAATTACTTGATGATAGCAACAAATGGCATTGCCCCGTATGCAAGAAATTCACTAGACTGACTAAAAAGATTACCGTTACTCGTTTACCTCAAATACTAATTATCAACTTCACTAGGTTTGAAATCAATAGTAGCGGCTACTTTAATAAACTTAATACATTTATTAAGTACCCTGTCGGCGAGGTACTAGATCTCACTAAATACTGGCCGCAAGTGGGAACACAGCCGGAGGCTAATATCAGTCCGGGACATGCTATGTCAAGTGAGAAAGAGGAGCAAATTTTGGAGACTTTACCTACAAGGAATCAAATTCCTCCTTTCAGATATAAGCTTTACGGGGTAATCAATCATTATGGAAATTTGACCACTGGACATTATACATCTTACGTTTACAAAAATAATCGAAGCAAGAGCCCTAAAGGATGGTGCTACTTTGACGATTCAAAGGTGACATTCAACTGCAAGGATAGCCTGGTCTTAAATTCGAATGCATATTGTCTCTTCTATTATAGAATTTAGATTCTTTAAATAAGCCTTTCATTTAGCTTCGTATTATGTTATCTTTACTTGCTATGTCTGTCACTCTAATTTTGGGATGATTTCCAATTACCTTTTTATTCATTCCTACCCATAACCAATCAGACTTATCATCAAAGTTGATATTAATTTCGCCCTTAAACCCTTCAACGAAGTTCCGGTCGTTTATAGTGATATTCGAAGTGAAATTTATGAATTCATTAAAAATCGTGATAGAAGACCAAAATTGCAATTTTCGCAAACAAGCGACAACTAGACTGATAACCTGTCCACCATTCAAACAATGAATAAAAACAGGCAAGTGTTTGCTATATATCATATAGTTCAAAGTCTCTAAGACAGTTCTGTATTTTACAGGCACACCACGCTTCTTTCCCTTGCCCAGACACTCACATTCTAAATGAACTAATTTAATATTATTCTCTTTTGCAAAATTGTAAAGTCTAGGATCACTCTCCTCAGTTATAGGCTTCGGTGTCAATGATACGATTGTTCTAAGATGCAATGTCTCTAAGAAGGGAAAATTAACCTCTCTCGGATACGCTCCTCTATATAAATTTCTTTCTATCATGCTGAATTTTAAGGGAGGAGTTATTGGATTAGGAATCCTAAATTCCAATTCATCAGTCATACTTCTATGATTATTCCTTTCCTATACTCTTTTATTATTGTTGTATCAGATTGTTATCACATTACTATCTGTAATAGCTATAATATTTTGATCTTAATCCCACGTGACTAGGATCAAGCGTTTTTATCGTTTCAATATTCATAAAGCATATATGTACTGAATTAAAATTAAGGTTGAGTAGAAAATACTAGTAATATAATCTATAAATTATACAAGTTTTGCTTTTTTACAATCCTCAACATTTGTAGCAAGGACGTCTTCGATTTTCCATCTGGGAGGTTCTCCTGGCACTTTACAGGCGCCAGCAACACCAGTACTGAACTTCAAGAATATGTCATCCCCAATAGCATCAAACTTTCTTAAAACGTAATCTAAATCTTCCTTGGTTAAAGCAGAACTTACACAGAGCCTTAGACGAGCGCTACTTAAGGACGTAGCAGGATAACCCACAACAACCACCGCGATTTTCAGCTCATATAACATACGAGACATTGCAGGCATCTTTGCAGGAAGAAATAACAACACGGGAATTACAGGAGAATCATCAGCACCATAAACAATGAATCCTAGCTTTTTTAAACCAAGTCTTAAATAACGAGAATTGAAGGCAATCCTCTGTAACCTTTCCTTGCCTTCGCCAGGATTCAAAGTTCCATTGATAACTTTTAATGAAGAAATAATTTGACCTAAAACAGGTGGCGGTACACTTTCTGAATAAGTATTTGTCATATAATCTATTCTGAGCCTTTCGATTAATTCCTTAGATCCCGAAATATAACCCCCAGTGGCTCCAAATGATTTTGTGAGTGTTCCCATCAATATATCAACATTCTTAGGGTCAACAGAAAAATAATCGCAAATACCTTTACCATTAGGGCCAAGCGCACCTATGGAGTGAGCTTCATCCACAAACAAATAGCACTTGTATTTCTGCTTTAATTTTATTATTTCAGGAAGGTTACACATATTTCCTTCCATTGAATATAAACCTTCAACAGCTATTATTATTTTTTTCCAAGCACGGTGGGTTCTAGGTTGTCCTTGTGATATTGCGCTTCTTAAAATTTTCTCTAAGTCCTTGATGTTGTTATGCTTGAATACTTTAACAGATGCGCCAGATAGACGAATTCCAAATCTAATGGAAGCGTGGTTCAACTCGTCACTTATAATTAAACAGCCAGAGTCAACTAAAGAAGGAAACAAACTAGCATTAGTACCATATCCTTGACTCACTATTATGGCATCATCTTGCCCAACAAATTCTGCAATCACCCTTTCACATTTCCTATGCAAGTCTGTTGTCCCACAATAATTTCTTGGTGAGCAAGCCGAGGTGCCATAGTCATCAACGCACTTTAAAGCGTAATCCGTACAAACTCCATGTGATTGCGCAAAGCCTAAATAGTTATAAGAGGACAAGTTCAAACACTCACTAGATGTTCCCGGGTAAGCATACGTAGTACTTGAAACTCTCACCCTATCGAAGCATTTAATATATCTACCAGGGGCCCCATGAATCGGCCTAGCAAAGCAGTCGTCGATTCTCATTTTCAAACGACGAACATAGAAACTTTCGAATCCATCCAACCATGGCGCATATCCATTTTTTTCCACCAAATCCTCATAATCTTGTGGTTTAAATATCTTTCCAAAAAAATCTCTGACATGACCTATAATGATCAATATCAAATAGCTGATATACGTTGTGATGTACACGATATACGGTGGTTCATCATCGACTGGTTCAGGTAAACATTCTCCTGCTGGATGCTTCGAGACATAAAGATAATCTGGAGAAGTAAGCTTACCGTATTCTAGCTCAGCCAAGACCTCCGGTGGTCTTGTCTCTTCCGGTGCATCTGGAATTCGTGTAGACATTTCCATTAAAAAACTAAAAGCTTCAAATACTCAGAAACAAAAAGAAATACTTAGCGCCCTCTTGTTGATAGGTAGCCCTTCTAATGCTATTGAACTGCGATATTTAAAGAATGACGAAAAGCTTCAGACTAGCCTGTGTAGTTTTTTAAAGACTGATCTTGAAGCTAGTACCGTACTCTGGACGTGCTTCAGAACTCAAAAAATCACGAAGTTACACAAAACCAATTGTTTAGTTCAGAAGTCAATAATGGAGTGACAAATTAAGAATTAGGGGTAATGCAATTTATGAACTATACAATTATTTCTACATGTTTCAAACAAAATCAATATATGTAAACAGTCTTTTGATACTCATCTAATCAAAATTTTTAATTCTTGTGAATTCTTCTTTCTATACATAATTCGTGTTTTCACTTGTACTTCATCACTTCGTAGGAGCGTTCTTTATCACCGCTAAGATGTAGTACGTATTCGCAAGAAGGCAATTCCCAATCTATGTGTGCAATTGAGAAGACTGTCGTATCTTTCAAATCGTTTTCTACAATATCATGGCATCTTTTCATTATAGATTCATCATCCATACAAGAGAAAGCCTCATCTAGAATTAAAATCTTTGGATTCTTGACAATAGCTCTGAGAAACAAAGTTAGCTTCTGGTTGGACACAGATAAGTCAGAAAAGGGACAGTTTCCATACTTCTCCAAGATATCGTCAAACTTTGCAAGAATTCTTTTCGCAAGAGGACCGAGGTTCTTTTCAGAGCCTTTGAACGAAAAGTTAGAATTACCAACATCTTTTACAAGGCCATTCAAAATCACTTGCTTCATAGTTTGAGATCCTGGGACTAAGGAGTGCAATTCCGGAGAAGACATACCAATTTCGTTGTTAATGTCGAAAAAAGTCAATCCGCTTCCAGTCTTTCTAAGCTTACCATTGATAAAAAGTACATTCCTCCACGATTGAGGATGGTCACCAGTGATAAAAGAGAGCAATGTCGTTTTTCCTGTACCATTATTGCCAAGTATTCTCCACTTAGATCTAGATGGTACTTTCCAATTAAGATTCAGAAGAACCGGCTTGCCCTTATATACAACAGACGCATTCTTGAATTCTATATGGTAAGGCTCTCTCTCATCTGAAAAATGGCCCGGAGGAAGCTGCTTGGGATGCTTATTTTTGACCTCTATGTCATGTTTGTTATGATAGACATTTGTATCGGCCAAGTTTGTCTCAATTTTAGGTAGAACTTTTTCCTTTCGGTCCGCATGAAGCAATCCTTCGTTTGTTACATATCCTAAATTCGAGATCCAATTCGGAATCGAATCTTGCAATCTTAATCCAATGACTAGGGATGTGCCTATATTTTTGCTCACTTTATCTAGGGACTCCGATACCATAACAGTAGCCTCTGGATCCAAACCTAGGAAAGGGTCATCTATGATAAGCATAGTGGGCCTGTGAGCAAGTGCCCTTGCAAGTCTAGCTCTACGTAACTGCCCATTCGATAACGAATTTATCCACTTATGTTTTAGATGTTCCAAATTTAAATACAGCAAAAGACTCGAAATAAACCTATCATCCTTCCTAGCGGCCACATTACTGTTGTAGTTACTCTGATCTGTAATGAACTTGAGCACCGAATTATCATCACCAGACAATCCAGATGATTCCAATGAAGCCAAAGACTCATACCTGGCTGACAAATGCACTTTTTCGAGACTTGATGCTTCCTTGAAATCCAAGAACTGAATGCTTCTGTAATCTCTTTCTACCAGTCTGAATGGATATGTCCTTGAAGTAGGGGGATCTGCGATGTAGTGCCCCGCGAGAATCTTCAAGAGCAGTGATTTTCCTGGTCCTAGAAATGCCCAGTTGCACCCCTTTTCTCTCTCTTGCCATATCTCGAGCGCTCCAATGGGCTTGGGAAAAACGAGGTTATAATCGTCCTTCACAGCACCTAAATGATTCCTAAACAACGCATTATGAATTCGAACAAGGCACTGGCGACCACCGCCATGAACATATCGTACACCAAACTTTATCATATGAATTCTTTTAGTTTCTACTTTCGAACTCTTTTTTATGCTACTGTATAGCGAGTTTGGTTCTAACTATATTATCGGACTTGCGGCCCGAAATTTTTCATTATGGAGAAACCGATACAAAAAATCACGTACATAGATGGAAAAAGTAGAGAGGATAAAGAATATTTACATGAAATATAAAAGCTCTAGAGCGATATACACTAATTCATTCGATTTGAATTGCTACCTTGAAACGCCCGAGCTTTCACAGCATAGAATGAGTATTGAACAACTTAATCTTACTGAGCATACATTTTTTTTTTAAATAGTAGATTTCACTTTCACACTTTATGCTACGTGCTAATTGAGCTCTACAAAGACATTACTCACATAAAGAATTGAGTCTCAGCTATTGCTAGGCACATGTTTTCTCCTTCTGGTATAATTCAACTTCTATGGGTGTAGCAGAATCAATTCTCAAGTACTGCATATAGGTTTATCGAACATGGATGAAGGTCAGGCAATGATACTACATACCTATAATATCTAGTTTAAACAGGCAAAGATGGAATTCTTCGATCCTATTGTTGCTCAAGAAGAACTACCAAATAAAGAAGGCGACGAAAAGTCAAAAACAGAAGAGGCGACACAAAAGCTTGAGGGAGAAATCGACAGGGCCTACACAGCACTTGAAGGACGTGTATCTGAATGGTGGAAAAGTGCGTCAAAAAGTGCCAATGGTTTGCAGGAGAAGTATCAAGTTGACGAATATCGCAAGCAGCTCCTTGAGAAATTGGAAAATGCCAGACACAATATTGATAGTAGGACAAAAGTAGGGGAGAACTTGGCCAACTTAGAAGACCAATTGAAGACCTTGTCAAAGGGTATATCAGATGTTGATATATCAGACATACAGAAGACTGCATCTTCTGCATTAGGTGCCTTAGACTCGGGGTTGGAACAGGTTGAACAGCATGCTGGCAAGTACTACAACCTGTTCACCTCCTTTCTCTCTGGAATAGTTTCGGTTTCTGGCGAGGAAGGGCCACAAACGGAACCAGAAGTTTTTTTCAAGACTCCTCTTCAAGATTCAGAGGCATATGGAACATCTCGCTATGGAGCTGATTTGTTCAAATTGCATACGTCGCCAGATATTTTTCTATCTGATAACAAGGACGACAAAGCGGAATTGGAGCAATTCAAAGTTCAAGATAAGACCAATGAAATATCTGACCTACTTAAGAGCTATCCCAACACTCTTGAAAAGTTGATGAATGACTTGGTCCCCATTAAAGTTTCATACGAGCTTTTTTGGTATCGCTACTTTAAGGCTGAGGCAGAGATTAAAGACGCCGAACAGAAGAGGAAGGACCTTCTTAGTAGAGAAAAGGAAGCAGTTAGTTCAAGTAAGGAAGATGATCAATTTGATTGGGATGATGATGATGAAGAAGATGAGGGGTTAGTTGACGTTAAGAACGAGCCAGGTATTTCTGATTACCTGGACTCTAAGGGGTCAAAGCCTTTAAGCAACTCAAGCACAATTGATGATCTTGTGAACGATGATGATTGGGAATAGTTTTTACTACATCAGTATAATAGTTAAGGATAAATAGATCTAATGTTTTTTCGTGTGATGTACAAAAACTTTATCAAAAAATCATCAGGAGATAAAGATTACATATATTATATACTCGAAAGCCGCTTTTCTAGCTCGAATAGATTAGAATAGGGACTAGTTCCATTAGATAATTACTCCTTGAGCTAAAAGAGGTCAATAGAATATCAGCTCGGTTTGAACACCCAATTCGCACGAAGTAGTCCCAAGCGGAATTCAGTGCTTAGCAATATAATCTTTTTAGGGCATAACCGATATCTAATTTAGAGGATTGAAGGACAGATTTCGATTTATTTATTAGAATTGAAGATTTTCAGGATTAAACTACTTTAATTTAAAGGACCTAATTTTTTGCTGGTATTTTTTCACAAGATGTTGAATAAAAATCAGTTCCAGCATAACCGGATGAAATATAAGAACTCCCCGAAACAAAGTGGCGGTGCGCCAAATACAGAAGATTCAAACAATGATTTCAATCCTCGTCGGAGAGTTTGGATTCGCAAGGGTAATGGCACTCCTACGACAGTCCAGGTACATTTCAATGATTTGGTGGATGACTTGAAGCAATTAGTGGTAAATAAATTTCCAAACTCGTTAGCAAAACAGGTTGACCCTGCAGATCTCAATATTAAAATGGTGATGGTAAACAAGCAAGCAAGCTCTGCTACTCAGATTAATAAGAATAATTCACCAGCAAAAGCAGTAACATCCATGTACTCTCCATATCAGCAAAGCCAATTCTCTGTTAGTGAGAACATACCGTCACCAAAGCCGTTCTCTCCTATTAGCCTGCATTTTAATGCAAACAATTTCAAGATATTAGAGCCCGATCAGGTTGTTTGGAGTATTTTGGATATGCATTATCCACAAGGAATGACACTTCAAGATGCCTTCGTGGTCGATGATCCACAAAATGAAATTTATGAGAATCAAGAAAAATCTTTGAGCAACTCATCGATACCAGCGACGTTGTCAAATCGAACAGGAACACCTAAATTTAGTAATGGATATTATCATCAGCCTCAACCTCAAGCTAGACATCTGTCTTTAGTTCCAGGAGAAATACAGACTTCTCATAAACCCAACTTTCCGATTTTGCCAGCATCACTGAGTGATAATGTGCGCACGCATAAGCGCTCACAGTCAATTCCACCTCTGCCTTCTTTAGGGAGAACCATTAGCCCGTATCTGTCTTCAAATTGTAACTCTAATTCACAGGCGGTATTATTACTCCCAAAAAATTATACCTTATCGAATGGTAGTGTGGTAAATCATGAGAATTATGGTTTGAGGAATTTTAAGCCTTTCAAAAAAAGTCTCTCATTGGATTTACTGTTGGCTAACAATCCTGACGAAAAAACGTTTACTAAGCTCGAACAGATTAACTCTTTGAACTCTGAAGTGCAGGAAGAGGACAAGGTAAAGCAAGACCCCGATTGGAAGCCTTATGGGTCTACTCATAAAAACATGATGGATCTAAAATATGAAAACGATAGGGCTTTTCTCAGCCCTTCCCATGATTTGTATAATAATGACGATAACAAGATATCCTCTTCATCATCGCCAACACTTAAAAAGGAAGATGCAACTACTTTATGGAAAGATATAGGAGACCTAACTATGAAAACAGCAACTTTGAAAGATACTGCTGACAGTGATTTCAATGCGAAAACAGATGAAGATTTACCTAAAAGTGGTGCTACTCGGACCCCCTCTTTAAAGGCACCGAAAGCCACGCCTGGTGTCCTTCCCTCAATCAATGTGCTAGTTGTGGAAGATAATTCTATTAATCAGGCAATCTTGGGAGCCTTTTTGAGAAAACACAAAATTCATTACCAAATAGCTAAGAATGGCCAAGAAGCTGTTGACAAATGGCGGAAAGGAGGCTTTCATTTAGTATTAATGGATATTCAACTTCCTGTCAAGTCTGGATTAGAGGCTACTAGGGACATACGTCGTCTTGAAAAATTGAATCACATTGGTGTATTTGATAAGCAAGAACTTTATCAAACAGACATAAGTGACCTAAAGGAAGATGAAAAATTGAAAATCTCTGATTTCCGTTCTCCAGTGATAATAGTGGCCTTGACCGCATCTTCCAATTCATCTATTGATAAGACAAACGCTTTAAGGGCAGGCTGCAACGATTATTTGACCAAGCCAGTAAACTTGGTCTGGCTACAAAAAAAAATCACTGAATGGGGTTGCATGCAAGCCTTAATCGACTTCAGTGGCTGGAAAGTAAAATCCACTGTTCCTGAATCTAAGGCAACTAAACCTATAATGGCTACCTCTGCATAATTATTAACTCTGTACTATTATGTTCGA
Source organism: Schwanniomyces etchellsii (assembly GCA_031081805.1). Classification (NCBI taxonomy): domain Eukaryota; kingdom Fungi; phylum Ascomycota; class Pichiomycetes; order Serinales; family Debaryomycetaceae; genus Schwanniomyces; species Schwanniomyces etchellsii. The sequence goes on along the minus strand of JARYSY010000001.1, from coordinate 107,602 downwards.
TATAATGATATATTTGTGTAGTGCGATCATCAAATTTAACTTCAAGTAAATAATAAATCCGGCGGCATATAGGGCTGTAGTATTTCTTGAAGCTCTTTAAGTCCCAGAACATCATGTCTGAAGTAGAAAATGCTGTTTCTTTGAGTGATGATGCACCTCCAGTTTTACCTCTAGAAATAATAGATAAGTCCATAGGACATAAGATAAGAATTTTGATGGCGAACGACAAGGAATTCTATGGCACCTTAGTGGGTTTCGATGATTTTGTAAATATGGTCCTAGAGGATGTAGAGGAATTTGATCGAGATGAGAGTCTAGGAAAGAAACAGAAAATGCTATTGAATGGAAGTCATGTTGCAATGTTGATCCCAGATCGTTAAGTTGCCTCAAGAATGCTCGAAAATGCGTTATAAGATAACCATTGAAAAAAAAACCCCAGAATGGCTGAATTGTGCACAATGTATGATAGACGGTTTACTGTTATTTAGGATATTATATTGGGATATTTCCCAACTCATAAGTAGTTTATTCATTAGCTAAAACTATCTCCTCAATCACGTTTTTTTTACTATGGATTTTCCAGTAGAATTTGATGGAATTCTTTATTGATGTTTTTGTGAATTAAATTATTGCCACTCAATTGAAAGATATAAATACGTTCTGAACCAGAAAGTTCTGAGATAAGATACTCAAGTATGAGGATAACAATATCAGATGAAGTTAACAATAGAGTTTTCGCAGTTGACGTTGCGGAAGAGATAAAGTTAGGGTATTTCAAGGAATACATACAAGCAGAAACAGATATAGCTCCAGAAAAGCAGGCTTTGCGGCATGAGGGTAAGTTACTTAGCGACGTGGAGGTAGCGATATCTGACTTGGGGGTGAAGGAAGATGATCTTATTCAGTTGACAAGCGAGGGCAGTACGGCTGGTATTTCAGGGTCAAGTGCAGCATCAGCAACGGAGAACTTAGGGACTGGTGCCTTGAACGATCAAATTGAGACGATGAGGAGCCAATTCCTCACAAATCAGCATCTCAATGCTGAACTTCGTAACTCAAATCCATACTTGCATTCATTGCTCAACTCACCTCAGAGGTTTAAGGAAGCTATATCGAGCTCCCTCCTGCAATTTCAAGGTCAAATGCCGGGTGGATATAGTTCAGAACAGCAAGAAAGACTCAAGAAGCTCCAGGAAAATCCAGATGATCCGGAAAGTCAAGAAGAGATTATGAAGATGATACAACAGGAGAGAATAGACGAGAACATGCAGCTAGCATATGATATATCCCCCGAATCATTCATTCCCATCAGCATGCTTTATATTAACATTAAAGTTAATGGCTTTCCCATGCAAGCCTTTGTTGATTCAGGGGCACAAACAACCATAATATCACCCAAATTGGCCGAGAAATGTGGCCTTTCAAGGTTGATTGATAGGCGCTTTGTCGGCGAAGCTAGAGGGGTGGGTTCTCAGAAAATTGAAGGTAAAATTCATAGCGTACCTATAAGAATCGGAGATTCTGCTGTGGATATACCATGTTCATTCATAGTACTTGATACGCTGGCTGAGTTATTGTTTGGTCTAGACATGCTTAGAAGACATAGATGCATAATTGACTTAGTAAATGATAAACTTGTCATAGGCGGAAATATAGAAGCAAAATTTCTTCAGCCACTGGAGATTAAAAACGACCTATCATTTCAAGGGCACCAGGGCATGCCTCAGAACGCTGGTTCCACATCTAATATTTTTGGTAGTGGTGCAATACCAGGTTCAGGCGCTCCTCGAGTTACACCGGCGAACTCTACTTCAAGCCCAACCCCTTCTAACTTAGCTGGATTGGCTGCCGAAAGACGACAAAATTCTAACAAGGGTAGCTCAAATTTCCCCTCAGAGGATATTGAAAGGCTTATGGGTTTGGGATTCTCAAAGCAAGAGGCTGTTTTTGCATTGGAACAATGTAAGGGAAATGTAGAAATGGCAGCATCTCTTTTGTTTCAATAATTTCATACATATAGTGGGTTGGGTTCGACTTCGTAGCTGGAGCAAAGTCTGCAGGATGTTAAGAGTTCCCTCTAAGGTCGATTCCCTCTAAGGTCGATTACAAATATTATAATAATACTATAAATATCTAGTTCTAAATAAAATTACTGAATTAGTTCTTTCCTTCAAACTGTTCTTTGAAAAAAGCCCTAAAGTGAAACGAACCTGTCTCATTGATTTTTTCGACATCTTCGTCTGAAAGCTTGAAATCGTAAATCGATAAACTTTCCTTTATTCTTTCTTCTTTTGAAGAAGTTGTTATAGGTAAAATGCCCCTTTGAAGGGTGTATCTCAATAATATTTGAGAGGGCGTCTTGTTGTATTTCTCAGTAAGACCAGGAAGGAGCTTTTCGAGAGGATTATCGATATGTGCTTCTCCAACTTTATTGACTCTAGAGAGAGGAGCTAATGGAGAGTAGGCCTCCACCAAGATATTATGTTCCTGGCAAAATTCTACGATTCCCTTACTCTGGTCCTGCAAATACGGATGAAACTCAATTTGGTTAACCTGGGGATAAAACTCAGGATCGACGAAGCCGAAAATATCTTCAATATGTTTGGCAGTGTGATTTGAAACACCAATATGTCTCACCTTACCGTCTTTCTTAGCTTGGACCAATGCATCCCATACCTGCCTACGTGAGTAGCCATGCGTGGTCTCAGGACTAAAAAAGGGACTGTGAACTAAGAACAAGTCAATGTAGTCTGTTTCTAACTCTTTCAAAGCAGTCTCAATTGAAGCTGAAGGACTGGCAGACATAGCCTTGGAGCTGCCGAACCCTGGATTGTATTTAGTCGTGATCCACAAGTCCTCCCTAGGAATTCCACTTCTCTTCACAGCTGCCCCGACTTCCTTGTGCGTGGTATATATCTCAGCCGTATCGATATGATAAAAACCATTTTTCAAAGCCAACAATAATTGATCTACAAGATCCTCTGAAAGCAGATCTCTTTGCTCTTCTGGTCTTCCTTTCTTTAAGATCTGCCATTTCGTTCCTGTTCCGGTACCAATTTTCAAAGGCCGACCTGATACAGTTTTGAACTCGGGATTAAGCTTTGGTAAATAATCTTGTGTCATTTTTCTATCGAACAAAAGTCCGTATACGTTTTTATCTTCTTTCTCGTCCTTAAGTACTCGGTTCCAGCCACACTTAAAAAATTGTGAGGCACACTTCTCTTGTGGTTTGATAAGGCATTGTCCACCCGGCACGCTAGCGGAAGTTTTACCCCAAAACCGTTTGACACAGTGTTCATATGGGCATTACTTAGAATTAATGTAAAAAAAAATAAAGCAGCTAGACAGATGAGAGTAGTAATGACGTAACAACAGTTTATAGGATATAAATTGTATTAACATAAATGCCTATTTGAACCCTTGCTAAAAGCACTAATGAAAAGAGTGATGGAAAAGGAGGGAGATTCCCCGACAACTATAACGCATTTTGCGCGGCTTCCTCTTCCTCCGCAGTTGGTCTCTTTTTAAGAACCAAAGGTTTTCCCGTAACTCTGAAATATAAGTCCTTGACATCATCCGTAGTCGACTCGAAATGAGAAGTGGCATCGTAGCTCTTTGATATGTAGATACCGTTAGCAGTGCCATCATCCAAGGGCTCATACAACTCTGCAATTCCCATGAGGGTGTCCAATCTAGGGCCTAGGAGCTTGAAAGCTGGCTCTAACTCAATGTGTGGCGCATCAGTTTCGATGATTGTGGACACAATAGCGAGAAAATAGCCCTTAGGAACGACACAGTGCACATCAGATAATCCCGCGATGTAGATATCGTTCTTTCTTCCTACTTGGTTCTGAGGAATGATAATTTGAATGGAATCTGACTCGTTGGTGTTTGGAATTGGGTGATCCATAATGCAAATTGCTCTTATGACTCTATTGCCCGTTTTCTTGACGCGATCTGGAAAGTAAGTTGGGTCAGCGATGACGATTGGTGCCTTAGCGGTCCCTTCTTTAGTCTTGACACCGGCAAACCTTCCGTCTTCATCGTACAAAACCTCATCAATTGGGGTGTCTAGCATGTATGTGCCCCCATAAATCGCAGATAAACGAGCAAATCCTTGTGGGAGCTCTCCCAAACCATAGAGAGGGTAAATATAAGGTGATTTACCATACCTAGAAACGGACTGAACGTAGAGAATTATTCTTTCGTAAGTGGGACGCGCAACTTCGTTCAAATACTCATCATTGCTCCACAACGCCATGGCATGTCCGATGAAGTCTCTGGTCCCGCTTTCTAAACCAAAATGATTATATACCTCATTCATCGTGTTAGAATCCAAATTGAGTCCCTGGTGTGTACTAGCAACATCCTCCTTGTAGCTTGCTATGAACTCCATAAACCTCTTCATCCTTCTCTTCTCAAAAATCCCCATCAACGAACTTCTTACAGCTTCCATTTCTGAAGCAGGAACTTTAGCAATTCTTCCGTTTCTATAGACATAGCTTCCTGCAATTTGCTTAAACTCAATGTATCTAGTGACATCTGTATGAACCAAAATGTTAGTGAGCTCGCCATTTGCCATCAAAAATTTAGGAATTAAATCGACACACCAATCTCTGTCCCTTCCCTTGAACTCGGGCTTCTGTGATGATGGCTTGAACTTATTGTACAATTGCGATAAGTTCAACGAGGCCGATTCTCCTCCATAGAAATCCTGACGATCAATGTGTAAAACTTTCTTCCCTTCCACCGACAAAATTCCCGAAAGAATACATTCAGTCAATCCAGTACCCAAAACTATAACATCGTAATTCTCATCCATGGCTGCACTCTACGTATAAAAACTAATTCTTTATTGGCTTGTGGTAGAGCTCCCGTTTACTTGATTATTTGTACTCATTTACAATTTCAAAGTCACGTGATCTAGAAACTAAATCTAAACTACATTATGGAACTTTCCTTCATCCTTTCTCTTGAAGCCATTCTTGATGATCTTGGAAATCTCGAGCGGATCAGAGGTTATTGCCGTGAAGTTTTCGAAACCATCGGCTGTTATGAGAAGATCATCCTCAATTCTTACTCCTCCGATATACCAGTACTTTTCAAGAGTCTCTTTATTGATAAATTTGGATCTGTTACTGTCCTCTAACACATCTTTCAAGAGGAAGGGTGAGAAGTAGACGCCTGGTTCATCTGTAAGCACCATTCCCTCTTGTAGTGGTCTGCGCAATCTTAAGTATCTCAAGAGAGGGTCTGGATCATTATAATCGGGTCTTCCGCCCACATCATGGGTATCCATGCCGAGGAGATGGCCCAAACCATGAGGAAAGAAAGCGACGGAAACTTTTGATTCGAAAATTTCCTCAGCGGAAAACTCACTGTTGAAAATACCCAAGTGCAAAAATTCGTCTATCAAAATTTTATGGGCCGTAAGATGGATTTCATCCCAATGAGCGCCGGGCTTAATCAAAGCCATAGTGCCTGACTGCATTCTTGAAACAATGTTGTATATTTCTAAATGCTCCTTAGTCCAGTCGCCATTGATAGGAAAGCATCTAGTGACATCACTTGCGTAGCACTCCCACTCAGCTCCTGCGTCTATCAAGATAGATCTCTTGCTCTTGGGAATATCGCCGTCGTTTTTCACATAGTGCAAAGTCGAGCAGCTAGTACCACTACAGCATATCGGGTCATATGCCTGAAATTTTGATCCCTGTCTAAGAGCATGATACATAAACTCCGCATGTATATGTGTCTCCTTGGTTTCAATAGGAACAGCCGACATGACGGCATAATGACATTTATCCGTGATGCGGGCAGCATGACGCATGAGCTCTAACTCATAGTGGTCCTTGATTAAACGGGACTCATCCAATGCCTCGAAAAAGTCCACATCTTGTTCTCTCAAGACGTCCGAAAATTGTCTGTTTTGGTCGTTGATATCCGTAGTATAAATCTGCAAGCCATCGAAGCTTTTCACATCAGCCGCAAGATCACTAGCATATTTCACATCGTCCACTTCAAATGTTTTTCTTGCTTCCTCCAAGCTGAGCGGAAGACCAGACCACATCACGTCCTCTTCGTCAATATTGGGCAAGTACAATACTAAACTGTCGTTTTTGCAATCATAAATTACGTGAGAACCGGGGATTGAAACTCCACTCAAGTAGAAAAAATACCGGTTCTGGCGAAAGGGTTTGGTTTGGTCGCAGTATTTGATAGCTTCGAGATCATCTCCACTAATGAAGAAAATAGCCTTTATCAGCTCGTCTCCTTTTAATGCTTTGAACTTGGTGTACACTTTTTTGGCATGCTCCTTCGCTGGATACTTGAGATCTTTCAAGCTTGCTGGTTCTACAACCATACTTCTCTGAACTCTATTGCCTTCCTAACTAATCTAGATGTAAAGTATTCAATTCAAGCCTCAGAAGGTCGTCCTCATCTTTTGGCAGAAGTGCCCCGACCAAGTTACGATGCCGCATGAAGCTCCAACTAAGGACTAAGCTTACCTGCCAACAACATTGCAGACTTTGAGTAACGATAAATATCTGTGACAGTGCATTGTACGTTTATTCTACAGTCTATTCAAAGGAAGCTAGGGCAAAATACCTCCTATCTTTTTCTCGAGATTGACCGAATTTGCTGCCCGTAGCTCTGGATGTTTGATAGATATCACGAAGGCCCAGACACCATTATGCACGTGATTACATAACACAAAGTGAACCACCATCATCAGAACGCCACCTCTGGTAGTATTCAGTATAAGAATACATAGTAAACCGGGGTGTTTTATCGCAGATTTTGATCATTGGAGCAATTGAAGCGTGAAATAGGATCAGCATAGTTTATATATTATAAGTCCAAGGTAAAATTGTGCTAATCAGAAGGCTGCCTTGTTAAGAATGGAAAGATTGCAAAGATTGTTGGGAGCGGGAGCAGGTTTAGGTGGAGGCCCACCTCCATCAGATGGTCCAGTAGTCGATAACTCAGAGACTGTATACATATCATCGCTTGCATTGCTTAAGATGTTGAAGCATGGGCGTGCGGGGGTTCCTATGGAAGTTATGGGATTGATGTTAGGAGAGTTCGTTGACGAGTTTACTATTCACGTAATCGATGTTTTTGCCATGCCTCAATCCGGAACGGGTGTTTCTGTGGAAGCAGTAGATGACGTATTTCAAACGAGAATGATGGACATGTTAAGACAAACAGGAAGAGATCAAATGGTTGTTGGGTGGTACCACTCGCATCCTGGATTTGGCTGTTGGTTGTCTTCGGTAGATGTTAACACACAGCAGTCATTTGAGCAATTAAATAGGAGAGCTGTTGCGGTTGTAATAGATCCTATACAGTCGGTGAAGGGAAAAGTGGTTATTGATGCTTTTAGAAGCATTGATACTACAACCTTAATGATGAACCAGGAACCACGTCAGACGACATCAAATATTGGTCATTTGAATAAACCCTCTATTCAGGCTTTGATACATGGTTTAAATCGCCATTACTACTCCTTGAACATTGATTACCACAAGACTTCATATGAAACAAATATGCTATTAAATTTACATAAAAAGTCGTGGCAGTCGGGCTTGCAAATGACCGATTATAATCATAGAGAACATGATAATTTTGAAAATGCTCAAAAGATGGCCAGAATTGCTAAGTTGTATAACCAAAGGGTGCAGGAAGAGAAAGAATTACTGGAAGAACAATTAAAAACAAGATACGTGGGTAAACAAGACCCTAAGAAGCACTTATCCGATACTGCGGAAAAGTTGATAGAAGATAATATAGATTCGCTGTTAACTGAGAATATCAACAGAATAGCTATTCAATAAATATTTCCGACATTTATCTAGGTTAGTTCAGTAAGGTCAAACGATTTTGTGTAACGTATTTTTTGTAGTATAGTAGATGTGCCTGGTTGGTTCATACTATGCCAATATGAATAGCGATGATGATTCCCGTAAGAGACGAAAACTTGCAGATGGTAGTAAAACCGGATTGACTAGTAATGAACGAGATGAGACTATCGAAAGTCTTAATGAGCAAAATTCAGACAATATAGATAATGATTTAATTTATTTGGATACTATACATAAAGAGCTCTTGAACTTCGATTTTGATAAAGTTTGTCTGGTAACATTGACGAACATCAATTTGTATTGCTGTTTAGTATGTGGGAAGTTCTTTCAAGGCAGAGCAAAATCGTCACCAGCATATTTGCACTCAATTAATGATGATCACAGAGTATTCTTGAACTTGGATACTGAGAACGCATATATACTTCCTGAAGATTGTAAGCTACATTCTCCCCGTGCACTCAAGATCATTGGAGAAATTCGGCAGATGATAGATCCCTCATTTTCTGCAAAGGATATCGAAAGCTTAGGCAAGACCAGTCGTATCTCATATGGTGTAAATCATAAAGCATACAGGATTGGGTATGTTGGCCTCAATAATTTTGGTAATAATGACTATATTAATGTGATACTCCAGATGCTCTCTCATATTCCGGAAATCAGGGATTTCTATTTGTCACTTTCGATTAATGAAAACGAAGACATAAAAATGCGATTAAGAAAACATTCAAAATTAAATGATGCTTTTGGAACAATCACTCGAAAGATTTGGTCAGGCCATCTCACCAAAGGGATTGTATCTCCTTATGAAATTCTTCAAGTTATTTTCAACAAGTCCAAGGGACAATTTGATGGGAGATCGAGGAAATCACCAAAATCATTTCTAATATGGATCTTAAATGTATTACACATGCAATTGAGTAAATGTATAGGAACTAAGGAAACTGCAATATCAAAAGCACTACGTGGAACATTGAACATAAAAAAAATACCCTTGGAGACTTCGGAGAATATCTCAACAAAGAAAATAGACTACAGGCTAAAGGAAAATGATGCTCAGGAAGCAAAACAACCATTTTGGTTTTTAAATCTCTCCCTAAAGGAAAGTAGACTATTAGGAGCTAGTCTGAGATCAGATTCGAATATACCTGAGGTTTCCATTGAGGAGCTTTTACAGAAATACAACGGGAAATCGACAAGCCAAGTGTCTTCAAATGAAGTCAAGACTTACCAATTAATGAATCCTCTACCTCCGTACTTAGTCTTTCATATTGATAAAGGTGTTACACGCGAGGAGGTTAATAGTGGCACAACAACCACTGTCGTTCGCTTTCCCAAAATCATTGATATGGCGCCATTTGTATTGGAGCCTGAGAATAAGAAAGAGCAATACCGACTTATATCTAGCATTCTGCAGAACTCTTCACAGGAAGCTAATAGCTGGTCAATTAACATTTGTCAGGACCCTGAATCTGATCAGTGGGTGAAGATTACGGACATAGAGGTCAAACATTGTGATAGTGAACTCATTTTCCTAGAAGATAATTATATTCAAGTTTGGCAAAAAATCTAAGATATAAAATTGTCATTTTTGGTGATTTAAGTGTTTAAAAGTCATCAAGGAGTCTGTAGCACCGTTTAAAATAGTCGGAGAAGTCTTTCCTTTTTATAATATCACATATTCTGTCACTATTAGTCAGCGTAGAACTTAATGTGAGGAAGAAAGCTACAAGCTTCAATTCTACCAAAAACCTTCTATCATTTTTCTCTTTTAAAGTAAAATATTCGATCATAAGTCGTAAATGTTTCTCAAACTCTTTCAATTTAGCGGAAAATACGACTTCCAATATGCTGAAATCTATTCCTGACAAAAATTCTGCAAACCTACTTCGACTGGGATTAATAGCAGATTTCAATATCGAGTATGAGTGCTGGTTGCTAAAGATAGTGGGATACTTTTGTTTAAACGATCTCCAATAGGGTACGCTCTCCAATAATGAGATTTCATTTAAAAGATTAACGATTTTTGATCCTTGGCCGTTGCAATCAAATCCAAACTTTTCATTAATGTAATTATTATAATCCAAACTTTTCATCTGATCAAATAGACTAAGAATCCATAGGTCGTATAGATTATTCTCCATGTATGAATTTAACATATCTAAGAGAGGATCTTTCTCAAAACCATTCTTCGCTGTAATGGATCCAGCTATAGACAGGCAAGACATGATGACGGTATTTTTAGGATTAGTTCTTTCCTCTATGATAATTGGTAACTCTGTATCTGGAGAAGCATAGTATGACATCTTTAATATTGAATGACTAGATTTTTTCAGGCTTCCAGCAGTTTCTTGACATCTTGGTAGTTTAAGACCATTCTTGTGGCACAATAACAAGGTAATACCAGCAGAAATTGGATCTGAGGGGATCATGAGGGTATCCTTTGAATTCTGAATTGGTATAACATTATGGACCCCGACGGTAAGTACATCGCCAGTAATTTTTTCTTCACTTGATTCTTCAAAATAATACCTTCTTGCCTCTATCACTTTTCTAGAATCCTCTGTCTCAGAGGATATTGGGGGATACGTCCGCAAGGGGAATATATCAAAAATCCTCTTGAGTGGTTCCGGAATCCCTATCATTACGGTTCTATGTCGTTAATCTAGATATCTTAAGTTCGCACTTTAATGTTCGCTCATCCAGAACCATAAATTAATAGTACTACAAAAGCAAAGCTCAAAGAACGAGATGCTAGATACTTAAGAGCTTAGTAACAAAAAAGCATTTCATACAGAAGTATAAATTAAAAGATACATGAGGTAGTCAGCATCACCTGTAAGTGTTTACATTCAGTCCATAATACAATACTAGTATGAGAATCACATGGTAGAAAGCATTTTGAAAGATATCTAAATTTCATCACCTGGAACTAAATCTATGGACATATTGTACCACTCAGTGTTTGCAAACTTGCACTCGCTAGGACCCAAATCTTGAAATCCGATCTTCTCGTAGAAAGGTATCAATTCTTTATGGCATATGATATATATCTTCTCTCCAATATCTTGATTTGACAATTTCTGAATATAGTCATGTACGATTAAAGTACCCAAGTTCTTCCCTTGCCACTCTGGGTCAATCACCAATGCATGGATCCCAATTGACCTAGAGGACTCTTTGTGTCCAGCATCTTCATCTTCATCACTAGGAAGCGCCATAGAAGAGGAAGTTATACGATTGCCGTGTATCTTCGTAGCAATGATATGTCCAATCAAAGTTTCTCCTATCACCGATGATTTAGTTGGCAATTCGGAATCATCATCCTCGTCCGTCTCTTCCTGGCCGACATCTTTTTCTTGCTTAGCAGCTACTTCAGGCAAGTTTATATTCCTATATTTGGGTTCAAACTCTCTGATGAATAATCCTGAACATAATTCCGGGCATACTGTCAATCTATACTTGAACTTTTCCTCTGTACACCTTTCTTCGGGTTTAAATCCTTTTTTCTCTAACGCAACACATTGATCAAGGTCTTCAATGGTCAACGGCCTTATACATATATTAGGGGGGAAATCAGCCATCGTCTTCAATTTCTTCAAATTGCTACGGGGCCAGCTCTATTAATATCGTTTCTTATATTGTTGGGCGTATGTTCCTCTCCAAGTCTTGTGACCCCAGCACACGACTTTATTGAAGCTCAGCTATATTCGTATTGAGATAACTATCCTTACAACTATACAATAAGGGCCTAGAGAGATCTATTCTAGTGCCTGGTCAGATATGTCGATGCCTTTCTCACTCTCTAAAAGTTCATTACTCAATTCCCACAAATGGACTATATTATCGTCAGCTACTGAGGCCAAGGTCCAATTCTTGTAAGGACACCAACTCAAATCGGTTACAGCACCAGTATGACCAGCATGCATCATAAAAAGCTCCGGACATCCATCTTCAGCATCTTCTTGTGTCTGTTCCTCCCCTATTTTGAATATGTCCCAAATGATCACACGACGATCCTGAGCACCAGATGCAATGATGCCATCAGTATGAGGAGAAAACTCTAAATTCGTTATAGAATCCGAATGACCCATCATTGTATGTAATAAGCCCTTTTCACTCTTTGTAGATGCAGTAAGGCTCCTAATATCTAATAGGCTTATATTGGAATTAGCGTTTCCCACTGCAACCAAGTTCTGTGAAAACGGCGAGAAAGAAAGCGTATTAATGCCATCAGAGTTCGGGCTGTAGAAGCTTGATACTGCCTTTTTTGGGGTCCTTGCATCAAACAAGAAAAGCGTTTTATCATCAGATACAGAACCATACAAGTTTCTGTCAAGGGAATGCCACTTGACATCGTTTATTATGTCGTCGTGCGCTATGGTTTTGAATACCTGACAGTCCTCCGTCCCGCTTAGAAGTTTTTTGGTATCAGTTAGTACAATGGTCCTGTCATCCGAAGATGAAAGTAAATATCCCTCGGTGAACGGATTCCAGCTAATCCCATAACCATTTGCTTCGTGAGGTGTGAAATGAGAGATACTCTCTTTCGAATCTCCGTCCAAATCGTAAATATCTATTTCTCCCATCCCATTGATAGTTGCTACTAAATTAGGCTGCTGATACATATAACGAGCTCGATTAATTTCATAGTTATTCTCGAATTTTCTTGTTATTTTGAGCTTTGTAGTCGCTTTCCGTGGTTCATCGAGTTTATCGATCTCGCTTTTTGGAGAAGATGGGATCTGCGCTGAAGCTAACTTCAAATAATTTGTATCTTGGCCCGATGTATGAGTCCCTAATAATAGCTTGGAATCAATGATGCCTTCTTCCTTATTCTCCTTATGATCGGGAAGCCATTGCACAGTAATGGATGGCCACGTTAATGCAGTCTCACTAACGAATTCATACATATAGCGGCAGTTCTTTCTCCAAAGTTCATACTCTTCTTTTACCCTTATTTCATTTTGCCCAATATCATCTTCTGAATGATCATTTTCTTCTATTTCTGTCATCTGTGAAACTCAATTAACTAGTATTTGGCATTGGAATAAATGTCACTACGCGCGTGGAACATTGTAAAAATTCTCTAATACCTTCTATAAATAATCTACGTAATCTGAGAATATGAAACCTATTTTGGGTGCGTTTTGGGTGCGTTAACGTAGTGATGAATGAGCGAAAGAATTATGATACTTTTGTCAACTTTATAGCCTCAAACCCTTGACCCCGACGTGCTGTCCAGCTCATATGCATCGATCAACTGTAGAGCACTTCGAATATGATTGAAATAAGGAGAATCTGGGCTTTCCGTCAAAGAATATACCATATCATTGATTTCTCTCGATATTTTTGAGTGACCAATGTCATTATGATGCGTACCCTGTATCACTTTTGACGAGGATGCAGACGAGTTAGTCGAAACAGCGAACAGGTGAGCATCGTTCTTCATTTGATCTAGGTCATTCTCAAGTAAGTCCGTTATGCCAGTATTTCTTAGTCGCCTTCTCAAGTTTGCAATGGGGGCAACCCTCACAAAAAAAGAGAAGATGCCTCTGGAATGGTAATTTGCTAGTAATTCATAAAGAATTTGAGCAGCGGAAGAATCAATTTCAACCATTCCCTCTAAATCAAAAATCACGTACTTAGTCATATCAGCAGCACGACTTCTTTTCAGACCAGGATGTGCTTTCGTACTGCCAAAGAGTTCCATCCTTTTAAGTCGAGACTTCAAATCACTCGCATTAACAAAAGTCAAGGGTTCAGGTACCTTAATAATCAAGCAACCTTCAATTTCCTCGATTATGGAGGTGTTCAAATGACTGAAGTTGTCATCGACGAAAAGATTTACTCCGTGTAAATGGTGTTTATGCAGCATCAGAGAAAACCTTCTATTCATATGATACGGCAAAGAGTCGTCTTTGATCGCATATTGAGTTATATCTGCATTAACAAAAGTGTTGGATCCTGGAATCCTTCCAAGAATTTGAATCCTGGATTTTGCTGACTTTTTGATGACTCGAATGAGCAGATATATGAGACCAACAGAGACACCCGCTTCCATTGAAAAGAAAAGTGTAGTTGTCACAACGATGAAAAATGTAATAAGTTCATCATAACCCGCACTTTTGTAGTGAAACAAAAATTCTTTAGGAGCCTCCTCTATCAACAGTATTCCAATAGTTGCAGTTATTACGCTTAAAATGCATTTGGGAACGTAGTAAAGGCCCCCAAGCAAGAATGAAATTATGAATATGGTACAAATGGCCATAATTCCGCCCAGCATTGTAGTCTTAGCAGAAAGGGCGTTTATCTTAGATCTTCCATATCCTCCAAAGGCAGGGAGAGCACCCACTAAGGAGCCCAATATGTTCATAGAACCTAATGCAATTAATTCTCTGTTGGGAGAAATCGGTAAATCATATTCAGAACCTAATGATTTCAGTGCTGTAGTGGATTCAAAAAACCCAAGCATGGCACAAAGAAAGCCAGAAGTTGATAGGGGCTTGATGTATCGCCAATTTGTAGAGGAAATAGGATTTCTGAAAAGAGGAGAACTATCATTATTTCTCACGGTTCCGATAATAGCCACTCCCTGCTCATTCCATTTATATTTTGCACATAGCGAAATATAAGTCAAGAATACAATTAGTATTTCAGGAACATAAATGAACTTACTGCTATACCGTAATCCAGTTCTTTGAAGCCTCTTCTTTAAAAACCTAATGGCAAAAATCATGATAATAGCAGATAAGCTTATTTTAAATGTGAGTGGATCATATTTTTTGTAATTATGTATCAAGAAACGAAACTTATCAACTGGAGAGTGTATGTCCATGTCTTCAGGGTCATTCGTAACTTTGTCTAAGAGCTTCGTCAAACCCATTGTGACGATAAGCGAATCAATTATCATTACAACGCCGACTCCAGCAATAAAGCCTTTCAATAAAGAACCGTTCAATACATTATCTAAGAAGCCAAATCTCCCAAGTCCAAAGCCAAAGAGAGTACAACCACTTATAAAAGTAATAACGGATACGAGACTAATAATATCCACGTCCTTGTATTTACCATGATGATGCAAGAACGGTTCTATAGCCTGACCAACCACAAGCAGAATCGCCGCCTCCGGACCTACTATCATCTGAGGAACACTACCAAATACCAAGTATATCAAAGGAGCTAAAGCTAAGGAGTACAATCCGCAAGTTACAGGTACATGAGCCAATGAACTCGCATAAGATAAAGAAAGAGGCAACTGGAAAAATACTAGTGACAACCCTCCTATCAAATCACCGAGGAAATACGACAAGCTATACAGGGGAGCCCAGGACAAGAACGGCAAATAGTATGGAAGTAAAGTTTTCCATTCTAGGTCTTCGATATCATTTGTCTGAGAAGGGAAATACAAACTTGGGTCGCCTTCGAACCCTGCAGATATAACGCTAGAATGATGATGGTTCTCTCCCTCGTATGATAAACAGCTCTTCCAATCGATCGAATCCAGGTCTCCATCCATTCGACCTCCTCGACTAATGCCTGAGTCTTGTGGTTTCAGAGGTGTTCCCCGAAAGCTCTGCAAATCATTACGATCCGCATCTTTACTTAGCAAGCTTGATCTTTCATCCATATTTACCCTAGTTTTGGAAATATGTCGTGCTTGTGGGCTAGGACTCTTGACCTTTCGAGGCCCATCATATCCCATACCTCTCTCCATTTTTTAGAAAAAGATATACTCAAGAACCACTAACACACGTTTTAATAAGAAAAGTAAATCATGCGTATTCTCAAGTCAAAAATAAGGAACCTTCATAGCTGCAGGAGAAGCTCTCAAAAAATCTTCTCAAGAAGTCTCACCACAGAGACCCTGCAAGGAACATCATCTCCCAGTAATATAGGTGCTTTCTCCTCTAGGGAACCATTATGAATACTTCTGAGTTCTGATGGTACTTTGGAATCAACTCTTTCTCTTGTGCTTGCTTTGGAAGAGCGAATTGCATGTATTTACTATTCTAAGCATGCTGAATGGTTTGAGTCTTTTTTCGAAGTATACAAAGTCAGTAGTGCTCAAATCGTTCCTACTTTGAACAGAAATCATATGAGTCTAATCACGTAAATATCGAGTTTTACTCAGTGGTTGTAACATGACTTCATCAATGAACAAGAACAACTAAAACTTTGAATAGAAAACTCAAGCAATAATTCATAAAGCTGTAGGGAGTAACCAAATAAGATAGCAGTCTCCCTTTATAAATCAATGTTTTTTGTAATGGCTTACATCTTTTTTCATATTGCTGTACCTTCTTAGGGCTGTCCTAATGATGAATTTTTCATTCCTAAGTACGAATTATCTTAAGCTCTGCAATCCCCATGTTTACCTATTTTATTTGATTCATAAGCACACCAACTAACGCATTATATATAGTATCCCGCTAGCTGAACCAGTCTCATTTAATCCTTCTCAAAGAAGCATTAATCTATACAAGAGTGCGCTACTGGAGTGAGTAATAATCTCAGAACTACTAATATCTGTTTAGTTCATTGATATCCAGGCCAGAAAATCTAAGTAGCTACTTAGATCATCAGTCCAATCAAAATTTCAAATCAACATACATACTGTTTACGATTGAAATCCTGGGCAATCGAAGACTGGGTCTATAGCATATTTCTCACGAATTATGTTCATATTATTCATTACTCCTGAGGTAAAACTAATTTCCCCACCAGGTATTTTAAATTCTGCTTTCCATACTACCAAATTTAAGAAAATGTAACCCTATCATGTGCATGTACTATCTACGTGTTGCAAGCATTTGCATCCAATCAGCTGTTCATGTATATTTGATCCTTATGCTTCACCGAAGCAACATCTTTAGAACTAAACATACGCTTATAATTTTCAGCATACCTTAACAGATTACTATACCCTATAACCTACTTTATATCTTAAAAGCTCTATGATCTGTCTTTCTAGCTTTCATCATGCATAGCGACCATCGATACTACTCAATCTCAAAGCACGTGACATGGATGTCCGATTTCAGGCATGTCCGATGAAAACTAAAGACCTATCAACGAAGTTATCGGATATGTTAAGGTCCAACGTCTTTAAGAGAGCATTCTCGAGCGGTAGACAGCTTTTTGATACACTTGCATTTGTTGAAGTTTCAAAGGCAAAGGTTACACCATCTTCTTTGTCCACTATCACAGCTGCTGCTCAGGTTGGTGAACCCATTACAGCTATCGTCGTAGGTCCAGAAGGACATTCAGCAACGGATCAAGTCGCCAAAATTGCTGGGGTGAATAAAGTTGTAAGCTATAAGGATGGAAAGTATGAACACTATTTGGCAGAAGAGCTAGCACCACTTTTCAAGCAAGTATTGGATGAGGGAAATTACAAGCATTTCTTTGCACCAGCATCTGCAGTTGGTAAGTCAGTTCTCCCTAGAGTCAGTGCTCTTATGGATGTTCAACCTCTTTCTGATATCATTAAAATTGAGTCTCTGGATACGTTCGTTAGACCAATTTATGCCGGAAATGCACTTGCTACTGTTAAATCAAAGGAACCGGTAATACTTGCAACTGTAAGAGGCTCTGCTTTTGCTCCAGCAGAAATAGGAGAAAATGCGGTGCAAGTCGAGGAGAAGACTGATTCTATAGCTTCCGGCAACAGAACAGAGTTTGTATCAGAGGATTTAGTAACATCGGAAAGGCCAGAGCTAGCATCTGCATCCAGAGTTGTTGCTGGAGGACGTGCTTTGAAGAATAAGGAACATTTTGAGGAGTTGCTTGAGCCTTTGGCCTCGAAATTGCACGCAGCAATCGGTGCATCAAGGGTGGCTGTTGACTCTGGTTTTTGTGATAATTCTCTTCAAGTTGGTCAAACAGGTAAGGTAGTGGCACCGGATCTCTATATCGCTATTGGAATTTCGGGTGCTATCCAGCATTTGGCTGGAATGAAAGATGCTAAAACTATTGTTGCTATTAACAAGGATCCAGAAGCCCCTATCTTCAAGATAGCTGATATTGGCTTAGTAGCAGATATAGATGAAGCAGTACCAGAGCTCACTGAAAAATTGCCATGATTTGGTTTAACTTACTGCTAGAAAACATAGAGTTACGTTGTAGCTGAGTAGATGTGTATCATTATTTAGTCACGTGATATAAACATTCAAGGTTTCATTCATTTTTTCATTTTGCTAGTTAGTAAACTTATCAAAGAATAATGAGTAATTTTAACGACACAAAGGACCCCTTAGAGGTTGATAGAGAGCGGGTCACTTGTTTGCTATTGATTAATGCTAGTTTGATGAAAAAGGCTATAAATCTTTATGTCACTGTATTGAATAACCAACAAACGCTTCAACTGATACCTCCTCAGAATAAACAAAACTTGTTGGAACTGTATCAAAATTACACTAGACGGTTGCACTGCAATCTTGCTGCCCTCTCATATTTGCACGAAAAGTATCACTCAGAGCCTGGAAAGGCCCTAAATAACAAGGCACAGTTCCCTATCATAATGACACCACCACAAGATATGCCCGAACTTAACCAGCTATATGGTAAGTTACAAGAACTATACCCCGAGGCTCTTCAGTTCTTGAAGATGACACTATTCAGGATGAAGCAGCAACAGATGCATAACCAACAACCAAACCAAACACCCTCACAGGCTTCTACGCCCCAGTTTAACGGAGCGAATATGAATAGGTCTTATCAACCGCAGACGCAGCAAGCACCAGTTATGATGAACAATTCGTCAATAGGTAATCCCATGGTGAGCTCTATGAAACCCAGGCAAGGCTCACCCCACCAAGTGCCAGCTGGAATGAATTTTCAAGGAATGAACGTGAATCATGCGAACCTGAACAATATGAATAATACTAATAATATGAACAACATGAAAAACATGAGCTCGCCCAGTAACCTAGCGACTCCTAATGGAAATATAAATCATATGAATAGTATGCGCAATATGACCATGAATAGTATGAATCTGAATATGAACCCGAATATGAATAATATGAATAACATGAACAATATGAATAATATAAATAATATGAACAATATTAACATGAATAACATGAATCTGAACATGAGTATGAATATGAATAATATGAATAACATGAACAATATGAATAACATGAATAATATGAATCACATTAATATGGGTAATTTGGGTAATTCCGATAATATTGGTAACATGAATGTAAATGGTACCAATAATGCAAACATGGGTTTGAATAATATGAACAATGTAAACTACATGAACAATGTTAATCGTATGAATACCATGAACAACATGAACAATATGGGCAGCATGGGTAATATAGGAAATCCAGGTAATATGGGCAATATGAATAACATGGCCAACATGGGGAATATGGGGAATATGAGCAGCATGCCCAACATGAACAATATACCAAATGTTGGTGGCGTGAATGGCGTTGATAATGCGTCTAATGTGAATAATATGAAGAATGTTAACAATGGAATCACTAATAATATTAATGAAAATAATGGTGTACAAAATAGCATAAACAGCAATATAAACAGCCTAAATAACAACATGAGTAATCCATCTGCTATGAGTAATATTAACAGTGCTGGCCCTATGAATAATATGAACAGCAATATGCATGGAATAAATATGAATACAATGAATTCCTTAGGCCAAGTGCAGCAGGCTCTACCCAGGAAGAACCTGGGGGCACAAAACTCTCCTCGGATTACACAAGTGGGTCAAGGGCAGCAGTCACAGCAGTATCCCCCAGGTTACGCTTTTCAAAGTGTAAATAATATTCATCAGCAGTCCCCAAACCCTCAAAATGCACCTATGCAAGCTATATCGCCTCAACAAATTTTGCAGCAAATGAATGGACCGATGGGAAATTCTGAGTCTAACAATTTTTTGGGCATGATGTGAGCTCATTGCAAAATTATGAAGTATATATTCTAAACGTCACTATCAAATAGTAATCACTCTATTCTGAATTCTTGATTTATTATGTCCCCATAAACGCCGCAAAGAGACTGATTTAACACTTCGCCATTATTGATGGGTTTTTCTATCTCTCTTTTGTCCCTTTCAACATCCGTATCTCTCAGAGATGATTCTTGAATATCAGCCATCTGATTTGCACCAGAGAAATTAAGCCAAATTGCATCGTTAGTGATCTCATTCCATAATTTTTGTTCTTCGTCTATATAGGTTACACCTTCAATACCGTCCAAATCAGCCCTTGAATTGCTTGACTTATCATCGAATATGAATAAATCACCCAACCCTTTACTGTGGGTATTTACACCAGCTGACATATTCAAAAGATCTGCATCCTTATAATTCTCCTTTGAAAAAAAATTCAACTTGTCTTCGTCCAAAGTGGTTTCACCAGTTAACGTCTGAAATGCATCACTTCTCATAGAACTTGGAAGGTCCATTTCACCTAAAATTATACCTTTGTCTCCATCTCTCCATTTCCCACTTACTTTGTCTTTATATAGACCTTCGTCATCGTGTTTTGCCAACAAGTCTGACATTATTCCGTTAAAATCTAATACACTGATGAGCTTAAGAAGCTGTGCTCTCCTTAATGCAGCAGGATAATTACCAAGCTTCTTCATTTTAGTGAAAAGGACAAGTGCATGATCCAAATGAACTTTGGTAGTTTCATGGACACCAAAAGAGGCGTTGAACAAAATTAAAGTAGATGCAGATGCAAATAAATACTCTCTGTCCATCCAACCAAAAAGTGCAACCATATTGTCCGGTAACAAGGCCCAAATGCATTTAATGGTGCAAATAGAAGCTTGGAACGAGCTGTTTAAGAGAATGATCACGTTCTTTGAATACTTACTCAAGTCGACGTACTTATTTGTATTCGAATGAGACTGTAGCTCTTTCAACTTTTTTGTCGCAAAATGAAAAAGAAGTGGTCGTACAGCTAGGTTAACACCTTGGAAGTATTCTGTCATTAGGTTTACAACTAACCGTGATACTTTTATATTTTCCTCTGAGAAATCGACATTCAAGAAATCCGGAAGCATGCTTTTCCATGTGATTAACTGATTAACAAGATCAGTCACAACAGGTAATATATTCATAGTCGGTTGCCTTGTATAAAGGGAAGACAATATGTTTGCATTAATTTGTGTTATCGTGACACAATTCTTAATATACTCGCTTGGAGGAAATATGTAGTAGGCCCTTATATCATCTTCATCCATTGGTTGCTCATCGGGCTGTACACACAACTCAGCAGGAAGTTCAGTGGACACACTATCATCAGCAAAACTTAATGGAAGCCCTGCCTTAGATGAAAGCATTCGTTCATACATATACACAGTCCACCATATTCTTCTCCTATGCTCAAGCTCAAACCTATTCATATTATTTTTGTCAGCATCTACGTGCCATCCTAGTATGAGCGAAGCTCTTAATGCAAGCCCAAAGTAAAAATAGGAAGCAATTGTACAGTCAGCTACCTGAAGATAAAAAGCATATAATAAGACAGCTTCAATTCCACCATCCTTGGTTATGTTATCAATAGCACCTGAAGCAAATAAGCCTGTAAAAAGTTCTGACGCCTCAAAAAAATACTCTGCCCCGGGCAAGGTATTCCTTTTAGGCCTTTTTGGCATATCGTTCTTCATCGCTTTCTTCGATACATTCCTGGCTTCTTTCTGGCCCTTAATATGCGTATCAGATTCTGTTCCCAAATACATCTCACCTGTGGCAAATATCAAGAAAATCTTACAGAACCATATAGTCTCCAATATAGTATCTTCCTCGTCCTCCTGTTTCTGTGATCGCTCATCCAATTTAGGCTTAGAGTAACGAGGACTATTTCTTCTTATAATCTTCTTATTGGCTTCCATTTGACCAGCGTATAAATTCATTAAGAATTTCTTGACTAATCCTTCATTGAAAAAGTAAAAGCAACCATCATTGTAATTTATGAATGTATCGACGAGTAGCATTGCATATGAATATGAAGGTAAAGTGAAATTAGCAGCAAGCCCCGGACGAGTATTTGTCTTAGCGAGTGTGATCTTGTAAGCATTCCCCTCTTTCTCAAAGACTCTATTTTCATTCTTACCCTCCAAATGCGATGTCTCTTTACTTCTTTTAGGTATGTCAAGAGCTGTTGAAGCAGGAGAGCTCATAGGGGAGCTTTCAGATGAGCTTGCTAAGAAGGTTTTCGCATATAGTGGTGGTACCATATCCTGGATCTCAAGCCCAAAGAGCGTCATTGAAGATGAGCCCACATAAATTTTCTCTCCTGTTCGTGAATGTATTAAGCGGCCATATTTGTCTAAAGATGGCTGAATAATCTCTTTCGAGTTATGTTGAAAGCTCAAAGGGTTTGAATTGTTTTGCTTAGAACCAAGAGGCGAAGCAAAGCGGGTATTATGAGAAAATAAATCACTATTCAGATTGATTCCAGACAGTAAATGTTTATGTTTCGTTTTGTTTTCGTGTTCTTTAATGTTATTCCTGAGTACAGCATTCTCTTTCTTCAAACGGGCAATGTCTTCATGAAGTTTCGATAGATATTTCATAGATACAACTATCTTTTTGTCTGCTTCTACATATTCACACTTAGTTTTCGCTAACAAACATTTCTTGCATGGCTGTCCCCCAGGGCATCTGATGTGTCGATTTCTGCATCTAATGCAAGCTAATGAGCTTCTCTTAGGTTTGCTTTTCGTACCCGGTGTACCATTGTCTAAGCATGCATTTGACGCTTCCGTATTCCCTCTATCACTTTTCAGCTCGAAATTAGGATCCAGATACTCTTTGTCTTCATTATTGCCACCATTACCGGCCATAGTGATAGTCGTAGTTATTAATGACTATTGGGCTACCAAAATATGACTACATTCCTGTATACATAAAATTTTGAGCTTAACCTTAGAACCGCATAAAATTTAGATATAAGTGATTCCCTATTTATGTATATAACCTTTTATGAATATAAACGAACCGTAAAGAATCGAGGCACCGAAAGTTGATGTTAATCAATTCTTAAGAACATTTTTGTCAGCCTTTCCGACGACATTTCCAGCAGGATTGTAAGAGCAAATCACGTATTTACCCCAGTTCTTGGAAGAACAGTCCTTGTAGGCGCAGCCTAATTCTGTAGTATCCTTCCAGATGACCTGGGTGAAGTGATCTAAAGGATATGAGCTGTAGTCGTAGTCGTCACCTTCCGAGTACCAAGCTTCTAATGCTTTGACACCTGTCTGGTAGCCGCATGCTAAATTTTCTCCATATTTACCTCCCGAGTGAACCAAGCTTCCTGAGCAATCGTACTTATCGGCGTAGGCCTGAGCGTAATCAAATAATTCTTTTTTCCACGAAAGTTTTCCTGCCGAGTGTTCAGCTCTTTTTTCATTATGTGCATCTAAAATTGACTTTGCGAAGTCCTTGTCGACACCATCAGAATCGCTGATCTCGCTGTATATCGAGTCATCCGAATCGTCTGAAGTGCTCGACAGGGTCGAAGCGGCTTCCGTGCTCGAATCCGCTTTAGAGGCCACGCTTGTAGCCAAGGTAGTAGGAGTTGGCGTTTGGGCCTCGCTAGAAGAGGAAGAATCAGCGTTACCTTCAGCTGGAAGCTTTGCTTGCGCTGCAACAGCACTAGGTCTGCTTTGCTGCTCAACAGTGGTATATCCAACAACGGAGCCTGCTTCATCTCCATACACCGTGTAGAGATGCGTTTGTGTGACGTAAATGGTCTCTGAAGCTATCAAAGACAAGATAGATAAAAATGTTGCTGTCGTAAATAATTTCATGTTGTCAGTACGTAGATTGTGTGGCAGATTTATTTTGATATAAAGGAGTGTTTCAATGAGTGTCTCTGCTATGGTGGAATATCCAAGAGTCTCAAGTATGCCTAGCAGTATTTATATCGACTTGCAAATTAATATTTCCTGATGAAACGTAATAGAAATTATGTTCCTTGAAACATCGTTCCTAGTGTTTTGCTTAAATATTCTTCGGGCGAAATTGAAATTTCTTTCTATCGTTTATTGTGCAACCCTTCGATCAATCGGGCAATTCGATCTGGAATCGAGAAAAGTTCCAGAAGCGCGACTCGCGAATATTTTCCTCGAGATTCATGTATAACCACTCTGATACACAATGCGCATTCCCCTTTTCTTGATAATGTGAAATGGCCCATAACTCTGCTAAAATGTTTATATAAACGTTTTCCCCTTCACCTATTGTGTTACAATTCTAGATCATGCGAAATTAAATTGAGGTGCTATAGACTATGTAAAGTCCTCAAGGCTATAGCAACAGGGTCCAAAAGGGAGTAAATCAGTGAAGGAATAGTATGTACCTGTAGCCTTATTAATATGAGCATTACATCAGTGTAAGATCAAATCCAGAAGCGTAGTGAAGTGTAGAAGGCTTATGATAGAATAAGCCGATGAGCTTCAGGGGTAAGAAATAATCGCGTCTGATAATTTGAATACAAGGCCGAATCGCGTTTTCGACACTAATAATTCTCGAGATCGGGGTAACGAATTTCGTAGCGTTCTTCGGCATATGAAGCCCAGGATTTTAGGTAAGCAACGTTCGATAAATGCATTAGCTCTAGATCGCCGACAATGCAAAGTTGCCTTTTGGGCCTAGTCATTGCCACGTTCAACCGCCTTTTGTCTCTCAAAAAGCCAACCTCTCGTTTTTCGTTAGACCTCACTAAGGAGATAATAATTACCTCCTTTTCACGTCCTTGGAAACCGTCAATGGAAGAAACTTCAATTTTGTCTAGGCCTGCTTCTAGGAGCTTTTTCTTAATCAACGAAACCTGTGCATTATAGGGCGAAATTATTCCAATGCAATCCTCCTGTAGAGATGCCAGAATTAAGCTTTTTGTATGACGGATTGCCAAAAGAGCTTCCATGTCATTGTATTTGGACGCAGTGCCCTCCAATGCGAAGTCAAAATCATTTTCACTTCTCTCTGGAAAGTCACCACCCTCAGTGTCGTACCAAATACAAGTGGGTTCCGTATCATCCGTAGTTTTAACATCGGGAAAATCTAGTAAGGTAATGTCTTTTACAGACAGATCAGCTCTTAATTTTCCTTCGTATAACGATTGAGAAGCAAAGTCCATTATCAGCTCGTTCAGCCTGTACTGTACATCCAAAAGCTTCTTGAACTTCTTCCCATTAAGATCTTTTATCAACCTATCGAACAAGGTCTCCAGCAAATCAGCAATGTTTTCATTATTGTTATTTAACTTAAGTTTTGAAAGCTTTTGGTCAAGATGCAGGGCATCATACATGATCGTAGGTGGTAGCTGCATATTATCACCAGCAATAACTAATCTCTTAAACCCCAAGTGGTTGACCAAGGGAATCCAGCACTGTGGCTCAAGAGCTTGTGATACTTCATCTATGATGATTGTATCAAAGAACGGATTTTGTACCGATAAGTTGAGCAGAGTATCTTTGTATAATGACATAAGCTCTTGCGATCCTGCTCCATGTAATGTCGATAAAATAACTTTACTGCCGACTAACAAGTCTTGAACAATCTTCCGTTCCCTACTTCTAAGCTCCTTTCTAAATTGCTTAATATCACTCCATAATAAGCGTCGCTCGCCATAATTTTTGCACTTCTTAATTTTAGCTAAGGTTGACGCAATATCATTCTCGATATCCTTTAATAACATCTTATTATCGCTAGCTCTAGAATCGATATTTCCTTTCGATAACACTTCAAGAGAATGCTTAAGGTTCTTTGACAAAAGCCTAGCAGGATGGCCTATTCTGATAAGCTTCTGGGTATCCATGGTGCTATGTTTAACTTTTCTTGTTTTCTTTTTTTTACTTTCTTCAATGTCAGAAGAAAAGTTGGGTGAAAGTCTCTCTAATATCAAATCAACGGAAATGTTGGAAGGGCCGCATACAAGAACCCTTTCTCCATTGTGGAATACAAGCTGTTTTATGAGCTCAATTAATGTATAAGTCTTTCCTGTTCCTGGTGGCCCATGAATTATAGTGAGAGGCGAGTCATGGATTGCAAAAGAGATAGCATTCTTTTGCGAATCGTTAAGCTTAGAATCAAAAAATTCAACTCTTTCAGGTCTCGCTTCACTTGGAGGGTCATATGTACTTTCTCCTAGTAATATTTCAATTACTTTGTTCTTCCTTCCCAGATCAAGCTCCTTCAATTTATTCATCGTGGTATTCATACGTTTATAAGTAACTGAGTTACTCAACTTGACAATCCACATTCTGACACTATCATTGGAGGTATTATTATATAGGTTCATAATCTTATCTTCTTTTTCACCATCATTGATAGCCAAGCAGATGGATTGAGAAGATACTTTTATGACGACAGCCTCTAAAGATTCATTTATAAGATCTTCTGATGAGTTTGTCTTATCGAAAGTTGAAGAATTAACCATAGCTTTCCTTTTCTGTACCAATTCTGCATTATTTGCATTCTTCATTTTATCCAACTTCACTATGTCACCAACGCTTATGCTTCCACTTTGTATCTCAGAACTATCTAATTGAAGTGCTTTATCATTGCAAAGCTCGATTATAGTTTTGCCTCCTAATCCTTCTCTCACATTCGTCACATTTAAGTTGATGACTGCTAAGCCAAAGCTTTGTAGCTTCTTGGGTGAATAAGAAGATAAATACTGATCAGTCCTTCCAGTGTCTGCAATCTGTTCCCTCTCAATAGCTCTTTTGAATGAGTCTGCCAACTCATTCTGACAGCTCATAGTATCTACTGGTGTACGTTAGTCTAGCACAATAAACATGTATGCATCCGTTTTCTCTTAAAACAAAAATAATCTTTGTCTTCGAGCATCTGATGCAAAGAATATACTTTCTGATCCGATTAACCACCGTCACCAAGTTCTGATAACGGCTATTTCAAGATCATACTTGAGCTAACGTACCTTTTATCCTTCAAAAGACTATTTTAAACTAAATCGAACTACGCAATTGAAATGAAATCGTTAAGCCTCAGTGCTCACATAGAATTAAACGCATTACTACAGTAGTATGGACTGCTCATAAATAAACTTTAATATACCGGCGTGATGTCAACACCACGTTAACAAAGGACTTTCAAAGTTCCTTAAGCTCTTTTTCCTGTGTTTTCTTCAAAAGATTATTGGATTCCTTTGTAACATAGTCAAGAACTACATTTCTTTGCCTAAAATATCCACTTCTTCTCAAAATTGATACTGTATAATCGTAGCATCTCTCTCCGAAAGATAGATACTTGGAAAACCATTTTCGAATATCAATAGACGAAAAATGATTTGTATCAAATACTAAACCCGTATTACGGTTTATCCCTGCTAGGACCATCGAGATTAAAAGCAAATCTAAAGAATAATGTACTAACTTTCCAACCTGCTGTTGTTAGTAGGTTTCACTATTGTACCAAGCAATCCTCTGTAAGTCGTTCACTACATACGCCCATATTATACTTGAAAACGTATACTTATTACTATAGGTCTTTTAGTGAGATGTAAAATGCACATACCAAAGTAATGCGAATTATGCTATAGATCATACACAAAATCAAGAAGTATGGAGTCTTTTAGTATAAGCAGGAAGACCATCAGAAGTCCACTCTCTTATACGCTTCGATCCCCCTACGCTTACAGCCCATCTTAACGCAATCTCGTCGACATTTATACTGAGCGCTTTGTTGATCATTTCAGTCTTCTTGCTCGTATCAATTTTTAGACCATCCTTAAATTCAGCTAATTGAGCTAATGCAGCATATTTAGTGATTAGAAGATCAGAGCCTCCATCGATTGTCTGAAGTGTATAGATGAACCTTAATACGAGGCTTTGAAGTCTTTTTGGGGCAACAAAAGAGTTCAATAAGTTAAGAATCCCTTCCAAAAGGTTTTTGGATCTTAGAAGTATCAAATCCTCTGTAGTCCGAGTTCCTTCGATGAGGCACTCAAGAAGCCATGTGACTTCTTTATAATAGGTACCTTCATCATTTTCTTCCTCCTTGGGATTCATTATTTCGTAATATAGCGCTAGCTCATTATGACTAACCGATGGATGTGATAAGACATATTTGAAGGCCTTCTCGTACAAGAAATGGCCTGGATTCAACATTATAGGTATTAGCGATGCGTAGAAAAACCAAACCAATGGGGAAGCCCTATCCTCTGAGTTCTTGAAAGTAAACAAGATATTGGAGATATAGACTGTGAACAAGCTTTTATCCTTAAAACGATCTGAGTTTTCACATGATACAAGTAAATTTTTAAGTAAAATTGTAGCAATAATTTCTACTCTCTTGACCGGATGAGATAGATTCAGTACTATTACTTCCAAGAAATGAGACTCGGAAATTTTCTCTATATCCAAATTCAAAGTTGGCCCTTGTTTCACAGCATTATCTTCATTTCTGGTTAACTCTGTATTATTCAAAACTAGTAGCATTAGAAATTCCGGATCGTACAGACATTCTTTATAATTAAGGGGGAAACATGATTTACATCTATCAAAGAATACCTGAGCACGGTTATACTTTTCGAAAGCAGACGCATCTTTCCCATTAAGCAAACTCCAGCTTAGAGGTGAGTCAAATTGGTCTTCGAGCAAATAACTTCCCTTGTTCGCAATGCTATTTTTTATAATTCTTTTACTTAGCCACAAGCTTAGTCTTGAGCCCTCCTTTCTCGTTAGTTTCTCCATTTCGGGTTCCTCTGAGTTCTCGCTTTGGTTTTCTTCTGCTAGTTCCCAACCAGCAATCAAATTCATCCATGAGTACGAGCAGTTCTTTTCGATGTCAACTAGAATACTTTTGATGACCAAATCATCAGCCTTTGAAGTGCCCAAGTAAAATTCAACGATCTTTTTCATAAAAGCCGGGTTTGAATTACTCTTCCTGTCGAATGAGTATAAGAAATAAATTATTAAACTGGAAATGAACCGCACCCTATTATTCTTCAGATTGGGGAAGCCATTTAAAGGATTAATATCATTATTTATAAAGATCTGCAACAATCTTTGATGGTTTATTCCCTTTGGGACATCCTTGACCAAAAGTAAGAATAGGATTATATTCAGATGCTCCAAGAGCTCTCCATTAGGCAAAAGCTGTTTATGAGAAAAAATTGCCTCTAATTGCGTGTCTATTACATGTAGTGGAATTATTTCAAGCAAGCATTTAGAGCTCAGAAGCAAAGAAAGTAAAACTTCATCAAACTTTTTCAAAAAGTTTGAAAAGTCTAATGATAAGTTCGAAGATTCTGCTATCTTTCTCGTTATGAACAACATGGAGTTCTGTATCCAAAATCTGTTGTGAGAGCTTACAGCATTATCGAGCGATATAACGTATGACGCAAAACTTGCAAACTCTTGACACAAACTTCTCGAAAAGTAGTCCGAATCAATGCTTTTATAAATACCCTCAATTAGCTGTCCTTTTGTATCTTCTGCCATATAGTCTTTATCAAGGATACACAGCGCAAACTTTAAGACATAAGCAAAATAGCCTTGTAATATCATTTTGCAGGTTTCCTCTGATTCTAGAAATTTGCACATCTGTGCCACTAATTCGTTCAAAAGCGCTCTATGGGATTCATCATTAAGGACATCAATTGGCAAGCCTGTCAATGCGAATCCTATGAAGCATACAAATATGGGATCATCTAAAGTATTCCTGCCTATCCTTTCTTGAATACTTTCAATCAAAATTGTAGCCGAGTCAAAAACAGCATCATGTAGATACTCTTTCAACAAAAAGATGTCCTTTTTGCCTGATATAACTAAATCAAGTAAATTACTGAAGTTCTCCTCCCTAACAAGGACAAGTCTAGCCTTAAGCATTTCATCTAGAATAGCATTTTTCAATTGCAACTCCTTTGAAGTCAGATTCATCCATAAGGAGTTAAAGTCATCGAAGCTTATCTTGATTTTCCTTCGCAAAATTTCATGGCAGACTTCAGAACATATTATCTCGTTCTTAAATTCATGCTTATGTAAATACTCTTGAAGTTGGTGCTCCGATAAGGTCCAAAAAAACTTTGCAAAGACAGCTTGATTTTTTAAAGGAATAAAATCCTCTGACATAATAATCCCTCTTAAGGTCGACTCAATATTAGATTCACCTTCATAGAAGATCTCATTTGGTAACTGAAGACATATTTCATTAAGAAGAAGAATGACGAGAACTCTATCGTCCCCTAAAGTTTCCTTTGATGGATCGTTCCCAATTAACAAGGATAAGAACCTTCGAGAGATCAAAAAATTGGCTAACTTTTGATCTAGATTGATCATATTCAAGACATAATTTCCTAATAAATTCATCATTTTACTCAAAACGGTATATTTGGATCCATATTGATCGTTTACTTCATTAAGAATAATATCCAAACGTACAACCAAGGCTGAAAATTCATAACGGCTTGTTAAAACCTTATTCGATAAGTCTATAGCTTCACGAATAATAAGCCTGTTTGAGCATTTGACAAGATACTCAATTAAAGTAAAATCACGGGGTATTGGGACTTCTTCTTCAAATTTTATTAGCTTTGCGCCTGAAATTTCTTCGAAAGTATGCCCAGCCTCCATACTAGACGATAAAAAACCAAACAAGAGCTTATCTAAAATATCCCTTGGTTCACCTGCTAGCTTAAGATGTAAAACTAAATTACATGCCCATTCAACAAGCTCTGTTTTACCTTTGCTATCGCATGAATTATATGTGAATGGTAACTGCTCGAACAAAACAACCACGAACAAACTCACGTCATCAAATGTTTCATGAGATAAATCAAGATACTTAAAGGGTGACTTGACTGCCCTGCTGATAGTTTCATTTAACAAATGCCATATTTTTGATTCCGTTAGTATGCTTCTAAGCAGATGAGCCAATGGTATCATAGGAGAAACTAAAAGAGAATCTCTGAATATTATACTTCCGTCAGTCAATCGAGATAGAATACTAAGAAACTTCTTCATATTTCTGCTACTAATATCGCCTCGAGATGCTAGCTGTAAAAGACAAACGAATAATGAATTTCCACCATTTATTCTGTTCCACCACTTGAGTTCTTGTTCATCTTGCTGGTTCATTTGAATCGAAAGATATGCTTCAAGAATAGTTACGCTGAATAGAACATTTCTATTATTTTCGTTAACGATAGCATCCACTTCCTTGGAAATAAAATTATCTAATGCAATATAAGAAATTGGATAAAGCTTCTGGTAATAATCTAAAATAGAGACTGTAGTAAATTTCATTAACTTTGCCCTTTCTTTTGAAGAATCTTCGTTGCATGAAGTTAAAATTCTAGTTAATGCAGTATGTTCAGGTAAACGCAGGAAAACTAATTCTATAAGCTCTCGCTTATTAATATTGTCAAACTCACTTAAAATCATATCCAACTTCTTCAATAAAAGCATAATCATTTGCAAACCAAACTGTTGAATTAAATGATACTTCGATTCTACTGCCTTAACCAATGCACCCTTAGAGAATGGAGCCAATAAAATGTTCTCAGACAAACAGTTGGTGGATACCTTTGCTCTTCGATTAACATTGGGCACAGGTAAAAGAAGAATTTCAGTATAAAGTAATGTAAACCCAATCCACCAAGAAGTTAGTGATGGATCATGATATCCACCTCCGTTCAGAACAATCCAGTTTAGATAAGGAGGAATGATTTCAGGATTAGCCTTCAAGGTGGAAACAACCATCTGCAACTGACTATTAGAATCTGAAGGCTTCAAGTTGGTTAAAAAGTTATAGATTAGTTTATTATTAACTCTGAAACTTTTATTATTAATGACCAATGATATGCCATCGTCATTTCCCTCTAGCCAAAGCTTTGGGGTAGGAAAAACCAAGCCGAAGTCAGAAGTGGTCATCATCTTTTTCAATAACTCCGTATATGCATTGAATGCTAATTTGTCGTCATTTTTAGATAGCCTAGCATATAGTGACAGAAACTTGAAGATAAAATTATCGTTCAAAATTTTAGTCTTCGTTGCTCTCTTGAAATTCTCTTGATCCAATATTCTAGAATCAAGAAATTTGAAAATGCTTAATAAAACAGTAATATGGTCAATATCATTCATATACTTCCAAAGATTATTCATTATTTTAGAATGCTGTATCAATAAATCTTTTCGAGCTGAACCACTTACAGATGAATTCAAGGCTAACCAAAATTTGATGAAACTAAATCTGATGATTGAGTAATGAGCATCTTTTACATCTTTTTTGCTCGAATATTTCTCCAAATCACTCTTAGAAGGTATCAATAGTTTTGCCAATACAGGCAAGTTCAAATCAAAATTTTCTAGAAACTGGGCAGCTAACTGCTGATCGAATTGCACCAAATTTGTCAAAATGTTCAACATCGGATTTGTCAATGAGGGTTTAATGCTACTGAGAGCTCTATAGATGTATTTTGTGTACTCTTTTAAAAGCTCTAAATAGAAATCTTGAATGTTTTGTCTCAATGCATCGCTCGGAGAGCACTCCAGGAACTTGTCTGTTACTCTCGACAACTTGATCGTAGTGTCTAAAAATTCCGGATGCGAGTTAACTGACGAAAAATAAGACCACGAGTGCAAAACCCTTTTCAAACCACCGGTTTCAATAAATTCATCGAGACTGCTCACATCCTCCGCCGACTTCCCAAGTCTCGTCAATAAATCATGGTCAACGTTGCTACTTGATTTCACCTCTTTTCGCACCTTGGAGCTCGCATTTCTATTTTGATGTTTGAAATGCAGCATAGTGTCGATGCTTGCAACTTGCCTAGGAATCCCAACCTAGTAAATCAGAATCTATGAAGAGATGAGATAAAAGTGAAAAATGACACAAAACTGACGCTTCATCATTCCTGCCTACAGCGTCGTCAGCAAGACCCGGCCACCAGGCTTTCACCTACTATAAGTATTATATCAGTAAAAACTCCTCCTCTGCTCTTGTACAATAAACGATGCCTCTAGGGTCTCTTTATTGCTGTTATCTATTCTATTATCTCAATTGAGTCGAAGCATGCTTCACATGTAACAAAGATCAATCGCCCGTGCGAGCTGCTTTCGAGCATCAAATTCTCAAACGGTATAATGTTGAATAAGGAAATTGCATCTTTCCAAAATCCACAAGAAGAAAAGTGCCTCCATATTCAGGTGAGATAGTTTACAGGTGTCAAATGAAAAAGGCATGAATACATGAACGACCAAAAAGGAACTCCTATTTAATCTTCTAGTTTCCTCAATTCTATTTGGCACGAAAAACATCCTCACTTACGTACCAACAATGTGTGATTGACAGCTTGGTACTCTAAAAATTAGACCGAAGATGAAAGGCTTTACATGTATGGCTTATGAAATCCCGTAGTATGCGTATCGCATAGTCTCTCGAAAACTGATGTAGAGAAAATAAGTCAAGGAAACCCATAATGCGGTTATTGGTGTTCCAGCTTGCTATGCTTTCGATGCTACAAATAGTGAAATGTCTAGATGATGGATTGTTCTCCTGTGGATGTTTACGTTAGTGATCCCTATTGTGGACCAGTTGTATGGAATGGGTACGGTATGATGTTACCTACATATCATGCATGATTAACCTATTGAGTTCAAACAATCCTTCGAACAATACAGTAGGAAAGAGAGAGGTATTTTGAAATGCTGTATCCGCGGAAGTATTGATTATCTAGAATTATACAATGTCACTGATAGTCTCTTGAACGATCTTTTGCAAATAGCACCCGATGGTCAGATAAAGCGCACCGATGGTGCGGCACCTCCTGCTTTACCCTCCAGCGTTCATAGGTATATCTATCTGGTCTTCAAGCATACAACAAGTTCATTATGGTGGAGATTCAAGGAGTGGTTGTATCATACTTCCGTTAATGTATTTCACTTTGTGGATACCGGCTCGTCGTTGATATCAACTTCCTATACCATTGCTGACTATTACAAAAACTCTAATGCTGCGAAGTCCTGTTCTTCAATTGCTAGATTGGTAGCAAAAAATGGGTCTTTATTACTTCCCCCAGAACAAGGTGATACTTCTGATCCAAGCAATCCTGCTTACTTCTATGCGTATATCAAGTCACATACAAGTAATAGTGGTAAGTGTGATACTAAAGCCTCGAAAGACGCATTACAGGCAGCTGTTGAAAATGCATTTAACGAAATTTATGATACAGAAGCTGTTGCAGCATGCATGTGTATTGGAAACAGTGAGGCTTGGTATGTAGAAATGAGATTGGTATATATAAATCATAAGTCGCGAATTGCGTTCAGCAATATCGATTGTGAGCCTGCTTGATTTAAGATGAATTAAGTTTTTATGATTCGATTCTTTAAAATTGCTATTATAACTGTCAAAACATTAAAGAACTACAATGGCAGGCGCTGCCTTTTAAGTTTATCACCAATCATTTCGTGGCTTGACCTCCATATAGACACCTTATTAAATCAAGTTCAAGACAAAGGATCTGTGATGTGCACTACATATTCACTAACATGTTCGTAGTGTTGGAGCAGCATCTACATCGTGTATGTGGCACTTACCAAGATGTAAATGTTGGCATTACGCAACAGACAAAAACTGCGAAACTACAGCAAAAGAGCCAACTATCAGAGATGGTTTATAAGTAGCCAGAATACCTATACCCTCACTGCTCCTGATAGTGTTTGGTACCAAAGTTGACCAATAACAGCACTTTTTGCCGGACACTTAGGAGATGTCAGCTGTAATGGAGATAGAATGAGTGTTTCAGACTGTGTGAACGCTAACTGGGATTGTTTTCATCCCATTTCTATAGCTTACTTGAGAATAAAAACAAAAAAAAAAAAATATCTGCAATAAATTATATGCTTTGGGAGTCCTTGCATCAACTTCTGTGGCCTACTATCCTAAAAATATACAACACCGAAGATACAGTCTTTTATACTAAAAAGTCGTTCACTCGAGCTTTCAAACTCACTCGCTGGATTTCATAGTCACAGACTCGGGATGGCAAATTGGTGGTAACACTTTATTAATTTACTGCATCGCTTTATGAAGTCGCAGCGATTTTTCAATTCGCATTTTGTATATATACTCTTGAATAGTCTTTTGATCTACTTAAACTATCTGTCTGATTTTATGATATAATTTAATCATTTAATTTTATCTTCATACTCAGTGTTTTTATTATAATAAGATGTACGTTCGCTGTCGCCTCCTTTAAAACCGCACACATTTCATAAAGTTCGTCTGCTGAAGTTCCGTTACTATCTTCGGGTTAGTAAGCATGTCTTACATGTAACAAAGATCAATCGCCCGTACTAGCTGCTTTCGTACATCAAAATTCTCAAACGGTATAATGTAGTATAAGAAAAGGGATCCAATTGATCGTTATACTGACGTCATTGGCACTATTTTATTTTTCTTAGTCCCAATACAACAATACATTGCAGTAGTGGCCGCAAGCGCGATGTGCACAGTGCAAATTCGCCTAACTTAGAATAACAATCGATTCATGCACTTCTAATCACTGGACCAACTACATTTTTCAACTACGAGAAAAATGAACTAAATATATAACACTTGTGTATACGGTATGCAGCACATACATTTGCTTAATCATTCCTTTCTCCTTCTTGACCAACAGCACGTAGTTTCTTAACTTTTTTGATCTTCTCATCTCCTCTCGTCTCCTCTTAATTTTGGGATAATCTCTAAACCTATGCGCCCACAAGTAATGTTAAGTTTTACTATAGAATTTTCTAGTGCCTACCTGAGCGTACATTTCGTTACACATCATGTAACTTCCGAGTTATTTACATATACTGCATACATTAACATAATACCATACTCGTCACGCTTCAACCACCTAATATTGAACATTGAACACTGGTGCTACAAACCTGAGGGAGTGCAGTAGGATCGTATGTTCCTTACTATAGTGGAACATTTCGTTCTCCAGCGCACTAGTACTTGGTGCCTCAGCTAAGAATTTTTTGTGCAGTCCTATCGGCCTATTCCTTGTGTTACCGACTTATTGTGACGTAACCGGGGAAAGGCCTTACTTACACAAAACCGCCAGTTTTTTTTATAGTTTT
Source organism: Schwanniomyces etchellsii (assembly GCA_031081805.1). NCBI lineage: Eukaryota > Fungi > Ascomycota > Pichiomycetes > Serinales > Debaryomycetaceae > Schwanniomyces > Schwanniomyces etchellsii. Next base: position 71,645 of record JARYSY010000001.1, on the reverse strand, counting down.
TGGTTGTCTTAATATTATTGTCTCAGTTTCCCCTCAGAAATATTTACAGAAGTTAAATATCCATATAATTACCCTGATACTATTCCGGTTTATCATAGTAATAATTTTATTAGATATAGTGGTTATTACGACATTGAACATTAGATCACTTTAGTCAAAGAACTAATCATAAGCTGCGAACACACAGAGACAATTTTTTTTTTTTTTTTTATTTTATAGTTATTATTGATTTCAAAAAGTTCTGTTGACTTATTTAGAGGAAAGCATAAATCGTTAGCTTTAGTGCATTGTTGATTTAAAGCATATCAGTTATAAAAGTAAGTATTTAATTTTACTGGTACTACGGTTGTTCCATAGAAGCTCTAGAAATGTAACAGACGAGGAAGGACGTGTACCGGAAAGGTTATATGTCAACAGACACTAACATATAGAAGGTCGATAGAATGGTGTACTTTGAAGACGATTTTTTTGGTGACGATCAGGATAGTTTCGAAATGAAGTTTGATGACGAACCAGTGGACTACGACTTTCAAGAAAAACTAGGTGAAGGAGCATTTTCGGTAGTTTATCGAGCTATCCACATACCAAGTAAGCAGGTCGTAGCAGTGAAGGTGATTGATAAAAGCAAACTCACTAGAGAACAGCTTGCCAATGTAAGTAATGAAATAACCATTATGAAAAAGCTTCATCATAGACATGTACTCAAATTCATAGAACTGTTTAACAACCCGAAGCACTGCTATATAGTGCTTGAATACTGCGATGGAGGAGAGATTTTTAACAAGATTATCGAGTACACATATTTCAGCGAGCCTTTGTCTTGTCATGTTTTTACACAGCTTTTGCAAGCAGTGCAATACTTGCACTCAATAAATGTTGTTCATCGTGATATTAAGCCTGAGAATCTTCTTTTCAAATCGATACCTTATAGGCCCAGGCCCAAAGATGTCTTCTTGAAGTCCAAACGGGTTTCGGATGATGAGGGTAAAATCGATGAGGGCGAGTTCATACCCAATGTGGGTGGTGGGACGATTGGCATTATTAAGTTGGCTGATTTTGGTTTAGCGAAGCAGTTGAAGTCGGACAAAAATTTTTCTTCCCACTTGAAAACTCCATGTGGCACTGCAGGATATACCGCTCCAGAGGTTATTACTTGCAATTCGGATAGAAAAAGATTTCATGACAAACTTTCTGAGAAGAATTATTATTCGAAAGCAGTGGATGTGTGGTCTTTGGGATGTTTTTTATATACTATACTAAGCGGATTTCCTCCATTTTATGATGAAGACCCGAATCAACTTACCAGAAAAATTCTCCATGGAAACTATGTGTTTCTAGAGCCATGGTGGGATGAAATAAGTGGAGATGCCAAAGATTTGATTAGCAAAATGTTAGTAATAAATCCAAACGAGCGAATTACGTTGGATGAGATGTGGTTGCATCCATGGGTAGTGAAGAACCATCGTGGAACGAGTCCTTCGGGTTATTTCAACGAAGCCGATACGGAGCATGTCGAATACGTTGAAAGCCCTAGCCCTTCGGAATCATCTTTACCAGTTCCTCGAGTACCTAACCATGTAAATCTTAAGTCACCAAGAGCAGATGCCATAAAGAGATTATTTAACAACCCAGCAATGTCGAATATGCTTTCTCCCGAAGAGAAAAACAGCTCCGTACAGTTCAGCTTGGGATCCGACGAGGTAATGCATAGGTCAAAAAAGCATTTACCCAAAAGTCCAATTCCACCTAGAGAGATTGTCTCTTTCAAGAATGTTTTTGGAAAAGGCTCCGACCTTCATATTACCGGTCTTGTGGAGGAGGAAGACGACGACGAAGAAGAAGAAGAAGAAGACGAGAACGAGCATAACGAAAGTTCAGATTCTGACTATTCGGATGGTACAGAGGAAATTGGTAAAGAATTTGGAAACTGCTCTATAAGTAAAGAAGGTTTAGGGGATGTTTGTTTAGAGCTGGATAAGTATAATTCAACCTATACGCAAGGTAGAGCGAAGAAACTTGACCCACTTTTCGTCAAGAACTATAAGAGCCTGAGGGTTTCAATAACATCTACTACGTCGGAAGACGATGATTCTTTGCAGGAAGACTGCGGTGATGATTACCAAACAAGATCCAGTTCAATTATAAGTGGAATCAATGGAGATTTCAAGTTCACTTTAAACTTGAATGACTCAAACTTATTGAGGAGGAGATCGACTATCAAGTCGAACAAATCTGTGTCGCTTTTATCATAAATTGCTTGCATTGAGATACATCTGTGATGATTTAATTCTTATAAAGTATAAATATTTAATTTTTCTCTTCGATGTGCAATATACTTATGCATATGTATAAAAACATGAACCTATTTAAAATAGTATATGTGGTAATACATCCCTTGATTAACCTCTTTCCGCCGGCTTGATTTCATCAGAACTGCCTTCCTTCTCAGGTACTAAACAATCGTTCTTCTCTAAGAGGTCTGCTAATTCTCCGGATTGAGCCATCGACATAACAATATCGCAACCGCCAACAAACTCCTTATTAACATATAACTGAGGAATTGTAGGCCAGTGACTGTACTCCTTAATACCATCTCTCAACTCTGGATCCTCGAGTACATTGTATGCGGCAAATTTCTCTGGATCCACACCTTGTTGGCCCAAGAGCTGAATAGTTGCCCTCGAAAACCCACACTGAGGGAACTCTGGTGTCCCCTTCATGAATAATACCACCTTAGAGCTATCCACTGCCTTATCAATAGCGTCTTTGACTTCCTTCGAAAGGAATCTAAGCGGCGATATAAAGCTTGTTCTTGGGTAGGTTCTAGCCTGCTAAAGTTAGTTCACCGACTTAATAAAAGTTTGAAATGTATATCCTTATTACTTACGATTTTAGCGTTATTTAATAGTAATCTGAACATGTTATCTAAGTGCTAATTAACTTATTCAAGAAGTATCAAATCTTCTTAGTAATGGCGTACGCTTTCATTTGATTACCCAAAGTTTTGTATGCAGGAGGAAAGACTCTCTGCACCATTTCACTGACGAGAAAGTTGAAGCTCAAGTACGGCTGATGTTTGAAACGGATTCAATCTTATCTAAAAGAGCACAATGAGCCTATCATCGTAGCTATCGAGTAGTACTATTTATTTCTGTTAAGATTTTGCTTTCATATGAATTAAGTGAATTATGTACATGTGGCTTGTGACATCAAACCTACTGAAGAATAAACTGTCTTGCCAAAGTCACCTGAGATGTGCTTCTACGTTGACATAATAGAAAGCTCTTCTTCAATTGGATGTATAAAATAAATATTTTTAAAGCTTATTATTCGTGATCAACTAAGATACTTGGACCTTGGGTATTAATTATAATATCTGACTCTGACATAGCTTGCAGTGACTCCAATTAATCGATACAAAACAAAACATGCAATCAAGCCACCAAAGAACGCGGGTAAGTTGTTATCCATATTATAATAGCGTAAAACTTCATCACCTGTTCTTAAAGTACAATCACCAGTAGCACAAGAAAACTGCTGATTCGCAAGACCAAGCTTAGCACATATTCCAACAGCGTACTTCATCGGGTTTATATAGTTCCAGGCTTTGAAAAATACTGGCATATGTAACGACATAGTACCACCCATAAAGATTGCTAAGGTAATCAATACAGTGAGTAGATTCACAGCGAGCCCTTCGTGGGTGAATAAGCTATTTATCAAGATGCCCAAAGACTCACCACAATTCACCGAGACGAAACCTGTGAAAAGCATGCTGAAAAACATGCCCGGGTTCCTTGGCAATCCGACAACGAAAACGATCATAACAGCAAAGAAAATACACAGAATAAGCTCGATGACTACCTCATTGAAGAAATAAGCAAGCTGGAATTCTAGCACGCCATATATACCATCCTTGTATTCTTGATAAAATAGATCTCTTTCCGTAGGATACGAAAAGACGTTATTTAGTAACCCACAAAAATAAAGGTTCAAAACCTCTTGTATTAAACCAAGTCTATTTGATATACCTTCCTGAGTGTTATGCAAAGGTGCGAAAAAAAGTGCATGTATAATTGATAGGATCATTATTTGGCCTGCTTTTGATATCAAGACATCTTTCGCTCTTATGAGGTTAATTGACTGTCTTCTAAGAAGCACTCTGAAGGCATTAAAAAATCCAGATTTGATTCGCCTATATTCCTTTATATCTGAAAATGAAGTTGCAGAATATTCTGTGACAAATTCTCCTTTGTCCTGTAAGCTACGCCACATACTGACTAAATGTTGTACTCTTTCATCAGTACGTTCTTTTTCTTCGCCCAAGTGCTGCGAGACAAGATCCAAAACATGATCAGGAATCTTCTTATCATACGGTAAGGGGTAACCAAAATCTCTAAAATACCTTTCGACCTTAGAGCAATCACCGTTATACACAGTATGTCCCCCCTTTGCTAGCAAGAGCAATGTCCCAAATGAATTGAATAACAGTTCACTCGGTTGATGTATTGTCAAGATAATTGTGGTTCCCTCCAAGCACAACTCTCTTAAACATTTCAATATAGCTAGAGATGTTGTGGAATCCAAACCTGACGTCGGTTCATCTAAGAATAGTATCCTTGGCCTACTCAAAAGCTGAATTGCGATAGAAACCCTTCGCTTTTCACCTCCTGATAAACCCTTAACCTGTTCCGACCCTACTGGTGTATCTGCACAATCGACCAAGCTCATTTTCCTGAGTAAGGATTCAATAATTTGTGGGATTCTAGCATGATCTCGCTTATGTAGCCGGAGTTTTGCTTGAAAATATAAAGTCTCTCTGGTGGTCAAAGTGGGAATTAGAGCATTATCCTGTTGCATTACATATCCTGAAATACTGGACATCTCCCCGGGAGTCACATCTTTGGCTTCATTAAGCGTGATTCTTCCGGAGCAAATATAATTCGAGTTTCTTGGTATTCGACCCGCAATATAATTTAGTAGAGTGGTCTTGCCGCTACCAGAGGGTCCCATAATCACATTGATTTTCTGAGGAATAAAAGAAGCAGAAACCCCATTCAAGATGTCAATTCTCTCCGAAGATTTCCTAAGCTTGAATTTACCTCCCATTTTACAAGACAAATAAACATCCCTGATCTTGACGTTTAAGCCTTCGGATTCGGGCAAAGGATCGTGAGTAATTTCTTTGGAATCTTCCAAATTATTTTCTTCTCGAGATTCTATATCGCTCGTTTCCTCATCCGATTGTTTTTCGTCTTTATTGGTGCGTATTTTGGCAACACTAAGAGCCGTATTCTTGAATCTCAAAAATATTGCAGTCAAAATATAGAACCCGAAGAGCCATACAACCATTATCCCAATTGGTTCAGCAATCCATCCCTTCGGATAGCCTAAAACATCTATTTGATAATTTCCTTCGTATTCCGCACAATGAGCATCATCGTCATAAGGGCAGTCTCCCTGCCAATCTGTGAATTGATTGGCAACTAAAGCACCAAAACCGTACCAAAAGTACGCAATATATTTAGTCCAACGTACATATACCGGCATTGAAGCTGCATTAACAAAATAACCACAAGCGCTATTTTGCAATTGGTAGAATGCAGAGATTAGTAATGAAGATATCAGAAGATCCGAAGTAGCGGCAAAGCTAAACATGACGACACCTGTTGAGATCAATTCGGTTAGAAAGGCAATAGCGAAAAATATGAAGAAGTATGATGCATCATTGGGAGAACTTGAATTCTCAGATAGTCTTAAACCCCACATGAAGTATGTTACTAATGAAAAAAGGAAAGCTGTTGGAAAGTCTTCCAAGAGCAATTTTGCTAATCGGCGCGAAAGAATGAACCCTGGGATGCTTGTAACATTCTCTTTATACTCTCGTAAAAAACATACACCGTCTGCCTTCCACAACCTTTCTAATTCGATAAACATGAACGCAAACCCAAGAGTTTCCAATACAACATAAAGGGTCGAGATGAGAGATCTTATCCCAGCTAAATCCGGATGTGGTTTATAAAACATCCAGCCAGTAATGAAAGCAAGAAAAATGGACCCACCGTTCATAGCTAATAAAGATAATGTGTCTCTGCGAGTGAGTAGAAAGCTTCTTTTTGTCAAGACTATAAGTTCTTTCCAAAATGAAACTTTAGTCTCCCTATTCTGAACGAAAAGAGCCACATTTTTTTCATACTGTTTCTTCGCTGACTTATAATCTAACGGTTCATCCGACAGTATATCTGAGTAGGCTCCGGAATTTTTCCAATAGCTGACTAACCTATTGATTCTCTCCTCTGATGCCTTCTCTTTATCCTTTGAGCTTGTATCCTTCACTGACAATGCCATTATGAATTCTAAAAAGTTACCGGTATTCTCAGGGCACTCACCGGTTAGCTGTGATTTGAGTAGGGATATATAAGGTACCGTATCAGCAAAATTACCGTAATATATAACCCTACCGCCTCTTGTAAGCAAACAGATTTTATCGAAAAGAACGGATACTTCAATACGGGGTTGATGAATCGATAGAATAATTGTGAGGCCATAATTTGGTTGAGTGAGCTTTTTCAATACCTGAATCAATTTCAAAGAACTACTAGCATCCAACCCCGTGGTTGGTTCATCGAGAAATAATAATGAGGGCTTATTTAGCAACTGAATAGCTAATGACACACGCCTTTGTTCTCCTCCTGATAGTGTAGACATTTGTTTGGAAAACCCCAATATGATATTGTCACGAACCCCGCTTAGTTCCAAAGTGTCTAGCAATGACTCAATCAACGTCTCCTTCTCCGTTGTCGTTGCGGTAGCAAGCCTCAATTCAGCTTGATACCAGAGAGTCTCATATACTGTCAAACCTGGAAGGAAATAATCCATCTGAAGCAAATATGCACTTCTCACCTTCTTATGCTTCGTAGATTCGTCACCCACGAGATACTCCAATGACCCCGTGAAAAGTAGGTTCTTATTCTTGGGATTTACAGATTGAGACATAACATTTAGTAGAGTCGTTTTTCCACATCCAGATCCTCCCATAAGAGCCAACAATTGACCACTTTCCAAGTCAAAGGTCACATCATCCAAGATCTTCTTATTCTCTGCCCCAGAAAGGCGCTTTTCAATATCTTGCCTCGAATTCTTATGCTTTACTGCGACAGACAATCTTCTGACTTTTAAGCGAACCCTCTCATTCAAAGGAACCTTAAGAGTGCTCGATCCGTTCATAGAAATTGCTATTTCTTTGATTTTTGGCAATTCATAACTTTTATAGAAAACCTGTGGACAGGATTTCTTTCTAAAATGCGGCTGCGATGCGCTAACGGAATTTCTGAAAAGAGAATTAATTGCGCTCCATGAAATAAAAAGTGCCACGATTAATAAGCTTAAAACGCCTATTTGACTCATACATACCTATGCATGGCGGAGAGAGTATCTTCAGAGTATCTGGCCTAATAAATAATGTAACTGAATTATACTACAAACATCATTATCAACGGAGATTTCTATATTCAATTAGATAAATTGGCTTCTGCGAACATTCTCAAGAATTAATGAACCAATGGATCAAAAAAATCCACTAGTTTATTCCTGCTGTTGAGTCTCATGCCCATGGAACTTCCTTTTATAAAGTCATTCTGAGATCTCGAGCGAACGAAATCGTAATGCACCTTTCTGAAGCCATTTGAAGAATATTCCAAATATGTAAAAGTTGCAATTGAAACTAATGCGCCAAAAAGCACATCAGCACGAAAATTTTGCTTCAAGTACAAAATAGCCCACCATTGAAATAATAATAAACCCGCCGCTAGGAGTTTTAGTACATGTGATGCCGAATAATATAAGAGAAATAGGAAACTCAGTGACGCGACGGTCGCATGCAAAGAAGGAAATGATGAAAAATACTTGGGGTTAACCATATGTAGCAAGTCAGTAATGAAATATGGTAACCTCTGTCTTATAATTCCCGTAGTATATGTCATACTATACGTAGCATTCAGGTATTCCCCGTAGTCATGTAGGTATAATGGGGGAGCTGTGGGAAAGAAGATGTGTATAAGTACAACAGCGATGTTGTGCATTCCTAAGGCAGTAAGGTATAACCTGACTGAGCCCGGTGGGTGAAATAGATATAACCAAAGACAGACAGCCAAAGGAACGAGCCAAAGCAAGACCACATAAGCTATCCACGACGTAATAAACTTAGCAAAATTAGTAGAAATGGTGAAATAATTTGCCATGCATACGAAAAAATATGCAAAGATACATAAACAAGCAGGAGCCCATGAATTAACTTTGAGCGAACCACCTTTTATGGTATTCGGATCCGTGTCATGGCATTGTGGGTCATCCTCGGAATGAGACCCTCCAGAAAGTTCAACCACTTTCTTTGCCTCTAATACTGACACTCTCTCGTTACCTTCCTGTGCCGCGAAGTTTACTACTTGAAACCCCCTGCCTCCTCCAAGTTTAAGATATAATAGGAGGGCACCAAGTAAGAGATTTAGAATTGACATGCTGCGACCTAAGGTAGTCCCGAACATATATTCATCGAACCTCATGTCTACTCTAGTTGATATCGAAGGCCTGTACCGTGTCGGTATCATCTCGCTTAAAAATGTGATCAACACCCATGTTAGAATTAGTACCACATTGATAAATACATCCGCCAATGCCTCACCTAACGTTCTCTCATTTCTCCAGCAAGTCACTAATTTAGCTCGGCATGTACGCACAGATTCAGCAACTATCTTCAACGCCCTTAAAAACAGCCTTCTAAATGCTCTGACGAATGTCATAAGAGCCATAACATCTACCAAGTACCGAATACTTCAACTTGGAACGAACGTGTGTGATCACGTGATCCCACACATTTGTATAAACATTCTTTTCCATCTATTTACATCTATTTTTCTGTTACTTGGCTTGTAGTGTATGCCGAGAAGCGACTCTGGCAGGCACAATAGGACGTGTGACATTTTTCGTAATCCTATTATACTCTCCGCTTTTTCAAAATGCGTTGTTTGTAACCAACTTAGATCTTGTCGTATCTGTACTTGTTACCTTTTCTCTCTCTTGAGTTACGAATGAAATAGCGAAACAGTCCCTCAAGCGCTTTACAATATTTCGCTTTAGCCAACGTAAAAGATAGAGAAGAGAAATCGTACGTAAAGGACAGTCAGGCTTCGAATTACCGCAAGCGCTAGATGTAGAATAATGTAGCTTTGACATCAGTGTGAATAGTACTGTGCGGGTGCCAGAAAGATTTGAAAGTGGAGCAGAAAGGAAAGCATCAACGCAAGAACTTAATGAAGGCTATTGATGTAAGTATCGATTTTAAGCAGATATTGGATATCTCTGGTAATGCTGACCGGTAAAGATAGTAGAAGTGCCATACAAAAAGCTTGCCTTGGGTTTAGGTAGCAGTTGCAATTCCAATGGAGTATCAATAGACCTAGTCGGTCAAAGTTGTCACATTTTATTTTCCGATAGAAGGAGTAAATTAAAACTGTTGCAGAACTTCAAAAGTCCCAATAGCGTGTGTATATTTAACTGTGGAAAGGATCGCTTTCTTGACCTCCCCGATAATCATGTAGTTGTTGATCATTTTAGTACTTTTGATGCATTACTTGACGAATTAAAAGGAATCACAGAAATTGATCCAAGCAACAAGGACCATTTCTTAAACGGACGGGTGTTGGACTGCATTGTAATAGATAACCTCTCGATATATTATTGGGACTTGAAAATCTTGAATCAAGACCCAAAAAGTGCAGAGAGATTAGGGTATCGCATAAGCCAGACGGGAAATAGATACTACAATGAGTTATTAGAGACTCTAAATTTTCTACGAGACAGATACAAATGTAACATCGTTACAACTACCTGGGATAGCGCTTTTGAGAGGGGCTTTGGTTACAGCGGTGGGACATCAAAGCAAAATACAGGTAAGCTCGATGCATTAACGTTTCTACCCAACTCTTTCCTCTCCCAATTTGACTATCTCGTACATATGGATATTTCTGGGGCTACGAGTGTGTATGACAAGTACGAAAAACAATGGCAAAAGCTAAAGTGATTGGTCTTAGTTCTAATCATTTATTGCATACAATAATGAATATATATGATTTCAGTCTTTTCTTCTGCCTTTGGGCATAGCTCACATAACGGTCAAGTCACCAAACTTATCCTTGTATCCAGGTACCTCCCACTTACCGTTCTTCACCATGTAGGTAACCTTTTCGTCCAAGTCTGGTCTGGCCTTCGCGACGTCTTCTACTGTCAATTCGTCGAATGGTCTAGCAGACTCGATGTCCTTCAAAGTGTCTTGCAACTGCTTAATCTCCTCCAAAGCCGATTTTTCCGTCAATTTGGCGTTCTCGACGGCCTTCTCTCCAAAAATATCAATGGTTTTGATCGACTTAGATACATCGTATGTCACTGGCTTGAAGGCCTTAACAGCTCTCTCAATTTCATCAACTACTTTGCTGTTAGATAAAATTGATCTATAATGATCAAAATCAACATCAGTTGACTGTTGAGCCAAGTCAAGATGTTCCTTCTTGGCTTCGTCGTTTCTCTTCTTAAAAGCGTTCAATGATGCTGCTGTGTTACCAGTCAATCCCAATGATGAGATAACCTTGGCCCAGTTCAATTTTGTTACTGCACTTTTAGCAACTGATGACATAGTTATACTTTATAATGTTCAATATCCTACTGTAAAGTCAAAGTTATAACCACCTAATGAAAAGCACATCTGGTTTTCCGCGTTGTAAGCCGGATTGATCTTTCGGCCAATCAGGACTCCCGGCTATGGTTTTCCAAAGTGCACGACAATTTTGATATTTGTGTAACTTTCGTTCGGATCAGTTGTGCTGTACACGACGCCTCCACGAGCTATTTGCGACACAAAATCCGAAAGAAAGCAGCAGGAGATATCAACTACGGCTAGATAGATAGGCAGGCTATCAGGATAGAAATGGGAACACAGGTTATGAAGGGATTGACTCAATTCGTCGTTGATCTCCGAAATAGCAAGGACATTCAGGATGAGAGGAAGAGGGTGACGTTAGAAATAAGTAACATCCGCCGAAAATTCAGCTCGCAGCAGTCCATGAGCGGACAACAGCGCAAGAAGCAGATGTACAAATTGACTTATATATATCTTTTGGGGTTCCAGGAAGTAGAGGATATCTTTGTGGATGAAGCCTATCGGCTATTGGAGTCGAAGGTATACTCTGAAAAGCAGCTAGGGTACTTCATAGTTACGATTTCATGTGAATACAAGTCGCAGCAAGAGTTTCCAGACTACGTTCGAGATATTTTTGATTTGGTGTATACCCAGGTCCTTCTGGATCTTAGAGATAATAATGAGGATTTCAACTGCCTTGCGTTGGAGTTCATCGCATCTAAACTCAACTTAATTTCGGATGACGAGTCTCCCGTGGCGATTCAAGATTCAAGCGATGTTGCCGGTGATTGGCTTGAGCTAACTGAAATTGTGTATTCCTTGAGCATTGGACCAAACCAAAGTGATATAGTGAAACAGAAGGCCGCAATAGCATTAAAAACTTTACTTACTGCATATCCGCTCATTTTGGTCAACAATGAGAGCTGGACGCCAAGACTACTTACTTTGATAGATGAACCCAGTTTGAGCATCATGACGGCTTCTATCCCATTGACACGCCTATTGATAGATGCGCGTCCTCAAAACGCAAAATCTATAATCTATTCTGTCTCCAAGCGCTTGTACGGATTGGTTGTCGGTAATGAATGCCCACAGGAGTATTATTACTACGACACCCCGGCACCTTGGCTTGTAGTAAAGCTTTTGCAGTTAGTGGAGCACATGTTTTTACTCAAATCACATTATTCAAATCAGGACGAAAGACCAATTTTAGATATAAGCACTTTGGACCAGCAAACTCTTAGCAATTTGCGAAGCGTTATCTCTTTATCCATCAAAAATGCGTCGCAGCCTATAAAGGGCCTTCCGAATAGAAACTCGCAGAGTTCGATTCTCTTCCAGTCGGTATCCTTAGCGGTTTTTCTAGATGCATCCTTGGAGGCAATTAAATGCGCCATGGAGGCATTGATGTTGTTAGTGAACTCTTCTGATACTAACACGCGCTATTTGGCTTTGGACACTTTGATCAAGCTAGTTGCGAGGACAAATGTTGAATATGGATACTCCAGTGCCGTTCAAAGCTTTGAAAGACATTTAAGGAAAATGTACGATTTACTCAATGATAGAGACATATCTGTTAAGCGAAAAGTTCTAGATTTATTATTTACCATTTGCAATTCAGGCACCTATGAACAGATAATTGACAAACTTTTAAAGTATTTTGCGCATGTGGAGCATCAATTAAAGGCTGAGCTTTCTATAAAAGTCGCTGTTTTGGCTGAGAAATTTGCGACTAACTCAACTTGGTATGTGTCTACTATGCTTAAGCTACTATCTTTGACTGGAGGGAGTTCTCAGGGCACTAATTACGTGGGAGATGAAGTTTGGGAAAGGATTGTCCAGATTATTGTTAATAATGAAGATTTACACGTAACTTCTTGCATATTAATAATAAATCTATTAAGTGACTCTCAAGGTAAACCTAAAGTGCTCCTCAATGGCACTCCTGAAAACTTGATAAAAGTGGCAGCATTCATATTAGGTGAATATGGATTGCTTGTGACGGCTCACAATAAACAAGATTTATTTGCCGAGGATCTGTCAGCGAAATATATGCCCATTGCTCAATTTCAGTTGTTACTCGACTTTTATTTCAAGGTCTCAATAAATGTGAAGACAATGCTTTTGACTACATTTTTCAAGATTTTCATGAAACTGGAGAATGAGAACTTTTTACCCGATATCTTAGACCTCTTTGAGGCAGAGAGCCTTTCGATAGACACGGAAATTCAGACTCGTGCTCATGAGTATTTGAAACTTTGTACTTCAATCAGTACTAATAACTTAGGAAAGATCATAGTAAGGCCCTTTCCTGCGTTTGAAAATAAGATAAGTCCACTTTTAACACGTCTTGGAAGTGTAAACAGGATCACAAATCTTAGAAATAGGTCATCTTCATTCATTACGCTACAGAAAATCTCACAGAACAGAAACGTTATTGGCAGTAAGCATTCAGGAAATAAAGATGGTGCTTCATTGAACTCTTCTTCTTACAGTCACTTGCCTCTGTCAAGAGAAGAAAACACTACCGATTCCAGCTTAAATGAACAGAATCCCTTCTTAGATAAGGATTCTGCTGAAAAGTCAATTCTCTCACCTCATTGGGGAGAAGGTTATCTCAGAATGTGTCATTATGATGCGGGAATCTTCTTTGAAGATCAATTGATAAAAATAACGTACAGAATAATTAAGGAAAACTACCTGTTCCATATAAACTTCAATTTCATAAATAAGTCTGCCAAAACGACTGGGACAGATATAACAAACTTCAAAGTAATAGACATAGAGAGTCATGCCGATGCAGAAAATCCGGGCTACATTCTAGAAACTAAAAAACTTCCTGATATAACCTTCCAGAATAAAACTGATATGGAAATACTTGTAAGAATAAGGGACGTGGTCAAAAACTCTCAGAGTCCTATTATTCAGCTTTCGTATAAGTGTGGTGCTTCTTTTAATCGATTAAACTTGAAATTTCCTGTGATTTTGTTAAAGACATTAACCCCGTCGTCGTCGGTCAATCTTGAAGATTTTAAAATGAGATGGCAACAAATAGGTGAATTATTGGGTAAGCATCAAGGTGAATCTACGAATAAGGCTACTTTGCCTCACCGTATCAACGCATCCAACGTTGTAAGATTCTTTCTGAGAATTGGCTTTACAGTCGTGAACTGTGTACAGAATTCGAATACTCTGATGGTTGTAATGGGAGCAGGCATACTTAGGACACAAAAGAGTAACTACGGTGTTTTATGTATAGTGCGCTCTATCGATGATGTTGGAAAAGTGTTCGAAATTTGCGTTCGATGTACTGGTGCAGGTATTGCGACGCTAATTGCAGATTCTTTGAAGGAAATTTTAGAATCAAAGTTATAAATCATGACCTTGCTGAATATAACACATGATATTAATATTGTGTTTTAATGCTTGTTCCAATTGTAATGCTACTCACTTTTTTTATGTGTAATATGTGACATTAACCATAGATATACAGTAAACATGCATATTTGAGTTCAATTCTACATATGTTCAGAAATTTCGCGATTATAGTAAAAGATCCCACATCAGCTGATTGAATGATTCTTTCAGCTTGAATCTACTCTGGAGAGTCAGAGATTCAATACATTTGTATCTTGTATCTAGCGTCCAAAAGCGTAGTAAACAGTCGAAGAGGAAAAGTGCTTCTTTCCAGGAGAAGCCATAAGTGCTCATTGATTCCAAAGTGCAATCTTAACCGCGTGCACTTTCGGTGTATCAAACTAATCTCGAGATCATGAACTAGCTTACCGAAAGAACTTTATTATATCAGAGGACAAAGGTACGATTCTCAGATATTACTATATATCGCAACTCTGAACCAAATGGGTTAGAAACTTGTCAATAAAATTTCCCGATTCAGTAACTTTGAGATTTCCTTTTTAGTTAATGAGAGTGAAGGTTTCGAGTTTAAAGTAAAATGGATAGGTTGCTAGCTTTATTTTTCACTAAAGAAGAAATGTTACTGATTTCTTGAAGACCTTAAGAGCTGCTCAACAGACTGCGGAGAGGAGATGATTCATTTCGTATAAAAACTGGTAGAAATGCATAAAAAAATCTCAAGTCAAGTGCTAGAAAAGTAGAAAATTAACCTTTAAGAGATATGAGACAAGTTATTGTACTAGAGGTGATTATTTTTCTAGTCACTTGTGCTGTTGGAGCACCAGCTCCCCAGTATGTAACTGTATGGCAAACTACAACTCAGATTATGAATGACAAGTCGGTCACAATAGGCTCAAATTTGCTTACACCCAGTAGCACAAACGCTATAGCGTTTTCCAAATCAACTACTGGTCTTTTGCCTACTAGTTCTTCTGGAAGCGATTCAGGTGATTTTAATTATTCGTCAGGTGGTTTTAAGTCTTGGATAGAAAATATTCTAAGTCGCTTCGAGGGCCTCAGACATGCGCTGACAGCGGAAGGTTCTTCCGAAGTCTCATCTTCAACCTCACAGACAATGACAACACTGGCAGCTAATTTGTATCATGCATCAGCTTCTACTACGACTCCCAATAAGGCTACATCTTCAAGCCTGTCATCATCATCATGGCAGACAAACTATCCTGACTCAAGTTCTACTTTGTCTTCAACCATTTTAGCTGAAGACGAGCCCGACCGTTCAAGTTCGTACGAATATGCAACCGCTAGTAGTTCCAGCTCATCGGATATATATGCAGCGATTGACGAATCTCCAGGAATTGATAAGTCATTTGCAAAGCTGATGCTAGATGGCCACAATGCTTACAGGGCCGCACATAGTGCTGGCCCACTATTTTGGGATAAGGACGCTTACACATATGCTAAAAAAGTAGCGGACGATTATGATTGTTCAGGCGTGTTGACGCATACTCACGGAGGATTTGGTGAAAATCTCGCCTGTGGTTACAAAAGTGGAACGGCTGCCCTAAAGGCATGGTATGATGAGGGAGAAACTTATGACTACTCTGCCGCAAACTCTTATGATCACTTTACACAAGTAGTTTGGAAGTCAACAACTAAACTTGGTTGCGCATATAAGGACTGTCGTTACAATAATTGGGGATTATATGTTGTTTGCGAATACAGTCCTGTTGGTAACGTGGTAGGAAAAAGTCTGGAAAACGTTTTACCTTAAAGATTGTGAGACGTAATGTTCTGTCTATGGCAGAGGCATGGTTTAATTGAAACCGTATCATACACAGGCATATATTTTGTGCTCGCTAGTTTATACTCAAATCTCTCTTTCGGTCCATAAATAGTCTCAATAAAAATCTCATCGAATTCTATGCGATTACTGTGCCAGACGTGATGCCTTTCTGAGTTCATAAGATAAAGTGAGGAAAAATCAATGCCGGCAAGCTCTATATACTATTTCGAAAATGGTTTGAGAAGAGTTAAACCGTATTATTTTAGTTTCAAGACTCATGTAAAGTCCAGATGGCTAAATCGAACAATAATGGATATATTTAGTCAAGAACTAGGGCAGAATCCAGGTATTGTAAAGCAGGAAATTATTGACGAGTTGATATACGTAATAACGAATCAAGGTAAAAGGGAAGATACCACAATCATAAAAGGGTGGGAGAGGTTGAAAGAAAGGAAGATTCAGGAAAGGGACATTATTTGTAATTGTATGCATATACATGAACCAGCTGTTCCTTATTTAGCAGATTCAGTAGGTAATATTCATCAGCAAGTAGGATTGAGTTTTGAGGTCATCCACAGGGACAGAGATGTTTTAGTCATCAATAAACCTGCGGGGATTCCAACGCATCCGACTGGAAACTTCAGATACAACAGTATAAGCGAAATTGTAAAAGTTGAGCTAGGTTTGAATCGAGTATGGCCCTGTCACAGACTAGATAAGGGTACGTCTGGAATTCTTATATTAGGCATCACTAAAGACGGAGGAACGAAGTATCTGAATATAATAAATACATATCGTGATCGCATTCAGAAGGAATATATAGTGAGAGTAAGGGGAAGATTTCCAGACGATAGAGTGATTGTTGAGGAACCTGTCTTTGGGTTGAATACATCGGGTGGTTATATTACGCCAACGAATTCCAGAAATATGCCCTGGTACTCTAGAACAGAGTTCTCTAAGATCCGTTACTCAGTGAAGCATGACCAAAGTATTATAAAATGTAAACCACTAACTGGAAGAATGCATCAAATCAGAATTCACTTAAGAAATCTTGGCTTTCCTATTGCAAACGACAAACAATACAATCCTGACCCGTCCACAAGCAAGTACAGATTGAATAAATATAGAAACGACCTCGAATTAGAATTATACTCCAATTTAAAGCGAAACGTACAATTCCAAGATTTAATGGAGAGGGAAGGCAAAGAGAAAGAATGCATAAATCTACCGACAATGATAAAGTTTGATTATTTCGAAAAACCTGTACAATTATTGAAAACCTTGCATAAAGAATATGCAGACGGAGTTAAAAATGAGTGGAACATGAAATGCTCAACTTGTCAAAGAGAATTAGTTTACACAAATGAAGCTGATGTTCTTTGGCTTCACGCAATCCGTTATATGTACAATAGTGGCTCAGAAGAGTCATCCTTCAATTTTGAGGCTTCTTTACCGGCATGGGCTGAAATATAATAGACATTTAAAAATAATTTGTAGAATTTTTGATGAAGGGTAATTTCTCATAGTAGCCTGGAACGTTTGTTGCTCCGTAAGTATTGTACTTCTTTACTCCTTTTAGTAAATTCTTTATGGTGGTCTTATTCTTGTTCTGAGAAGCACAAACTTGCTGAGCATTCTCCATGAACTCCTTAGAACTGAGTAGGATCTTGACTGCCTTAGAAAGATTTTTTCGAATTTGTCTTTTATCATTTTCATCTTTGGGGACGACCAGTAATTGAAAAAAAAAAATGCCCTTACACTTTCTGAAATCAGAACCAGTCTTCACTTGGCTCTTCAATTCTTGAAAGAGAGTTCTTCGGAGAAGCTTCCTGAATTTTGAACGTCCCACCGCAGTGTCTAAAGGAGATAGTTTTACTTGAAAGAACGAAGCTTTCTTATATTCACCATTATACTTCGTCCAAGCATTTTCTAAATTTACATCATTCAACACATACCCACCTCTATTCGTAAAGGCATATGCAATAGTAGACTTTCTAGTAAGACAAAGAAAGTGCAGATCTGGAATGAAAACAAGTCTGAAGAAGATACAGTTAAAAAGTACGGGCATCTTCTTCAGACTCTGCCATATATACCGATAGGCCGACAGATCTATACCCTTAATATCAGTAGCAACTTCGGGAAGTTCATTTCTTGCTCTAGAGGGTCGATATTTGTTTTCATAAGTCTTTTGGAAAAAGCTTGTATAATCTGTGATCTGTGATCTCTTGATCCGCTGAGCGTTCTCAATGAAGCTATTTGGTAACACCTTCTCATTAGAAATATCCAAAGGAGCCTTGTTTCTAGCATTATGACTGATTGCACGTCGAAAGCAATTAATACCACTTCGTTCGCACGAATAAAGGGTATTCAATATGCCCATGTTCGAGGAACACAGAAACTACTCAAGAATTAATTGATGCGTACATTATTTTTCGACTATGAATGTATTGAGAATCTACACATTTTTTATACTAGGTTGCCACAAAGTCACAGCTGAATCTGCAGTTGCGAAGGTTAAAAGCTTCGGATTGAAAGCAATGATCTTTGGTATGCCTTGATTCGTCGAAAGCTCTTGAAATGGCTGTAGTCTCCTCTTATTATCAAAGTCCGAGTAATGTGCGCTCTCCGAACTTTTTATGCCATTTAGATCAAATAACATAACACTTGAATGAGGAGTGCCAGCGATAATATACTTTCCGCAGGGCGTAAAAGATGTGGAACCTGAATATGGATATTTGAAAGTCATCCAATCACCACTATAATGCTCAGAAACTCTTTTGCGTGCTAAATCGAGGGTAGCAAGAAGTTGACCCAGAAATGCGTCTAAAAGATAATGCTCAGATGAATCAGTAGATACAAGTATAAGCTTTCCGTTATTGGAAAATTCAATTTTGTTCCATTCTTGCCCAGAGAGACAATCAAAATGCAGAGTCATGAATGGGCCTTTGTCAAAAGTACGGACATCGTACAAGGAGAGTTCTGCAGGGCGGGAAGATAGATCCTGGGGATCAGGATACTTTCCAACTGAAAATACCATACCTTTCGGATCAAATGCAACGACCGTAGGTTGGCCACATTGGACCTCACCTATGGGAGAGGACACCTTTAAGTCCCAAAGCTTCACTGTTCTATCGAAACTCGAACTTAAAAATATGTCACGAATAGGGTCTACCTCAAGGCTGTGTACCTGCTCTTCATGACCCCTGAAGTACCGTATGTACTGGTTATTTGCCAAAGACAAGTATCGTATGGCATTTTCGCTCTTGGCTTTTACTGTCGGAGTTGATGCATATAAACAGTTCAACCCTTCATGCGTGAATCTAGCTAAATTTGCTCCATATTTCTGTGATTGTATATCGTCCTGGTGAATTCCTTTGTGTGTATCATAGAGCTGTATGGATTTGTCGACTCCAGCAGATATCAAATATTGTCCTGAATCATTGAAGTCAAGAGATGTAATGCTTGCCCCTTTATGATAGCTAAGTTTTTTGGTTGGTCTGAAGCTGGCAATGACCTTCTCATTAAGCGTTAAGCTGGACGAGCTTTTACTGTCATTGCTTGCCATTACCTTTCTATTGTGATAATTTCATTTCAGATCTTGAGATCGTGGTTACACAAAATTATTTCCCCCAGAATACTGAACCACCGGAAAAGAAACCTATAAGATTATACCATTGTTTTTATTAGCAATAGTAAATTATTAGCAGTATGACAGATGTTAAACCACCTTTTGAGGTAATTTCTCTATATGAGTACAAGTCGGAGTATGATGATGATCTATCTTTTCCAGCAGGAGTTCGGATTACGGTCACTGATATCGAAGATGAAGATTGGTACACGGGTGCATATAATGGGAAGAAGGGGCTTTTCCCTAAGAATTTCGTAGAAATCAGCGGCAAGAAAGAGGATAGACGCAGCACAACGGCGTCTTGCATGTCATTGGGAAAAGTACCTGATCTATCAGAGCCTGAAAAGGAGAAGCCCGTTGCGGAGTCGTCTCCCATAATTGAACCTGAGGAAAAGATAGAAAGCATTGGAAGGGATGAAGCGGGAAAGAGTGTGGGACACAAGGAAAGCAAGGGATCAGATGCATTGACCTCCCTGGAGAGCTCTAAGGTTCCAATGCCCGGCCAACGTGTTGCCGATCCTTATACCGTAAAGAAACAATTTTTGGCATCTAGCAAGTCGTCTTACGTTCCTGAGATCAAGCCAAGAACAACAAATGTGATAGGGCACGCGCATAATGATACTCACGATAATATAGAGGTTGTCAAAGGTACTGATGCGGGTACAGAAGAAGAAGCTGGCCCAAAAATGAGCTTGAAGGACAGAATAGCGATGCTCCAACAACGTCAGGAAGAGGAAAGACAAAGGGAAGAAGCTCTTTTGAAGAAGCAAGAGAAGAAGAAGCAGAGGGCTTTAGAGGAGAGGAAATCTCAGGGATCTTCTAAGTCCATTAGAAGGTCTAGCACGGAGGTTGCAGATGAGACAATACTGAATGTGGAAGAATCAGGAGAAGAAGTTGAGGACTACGAAGATGCTGAGTCTAGAGAAAACGAGACTACATCCCAAAACATCCCCATTTCTCCAATTGAGCAGGAGAATGAAGATAACAGGGGTCTAGAGGAAGATGAAGGAGAGGATGAGAGCAAAGATCAAGGGGATGAAGTTGAAGGCAATCTGGAAGAGGAAACAGAAAGTGAGGATGAGGAATTGAAACGGAAAAGGCTAGTGGAACGTATGGCTCGAATTTCAGGTGGTAGAAATATGTTTGGAATGATGGGGATGGCCTCTCCTTTTCAGCAGCCTGCATCTTCCAAACCTAATCAAAAAAAGGCTGCTCAGCCTGAGGTACCTAGTGGAAAGGATAATGATACTCAATCAAAGAAAGCGATTCCAGTAATGCCTTTTGCAAACCCCAACTCTTTGCCAAAGGCTCCCGCACCTGCTGAAAAGGCTGTGTCTGGCCTGACTAGTTTCAATGACACTAATTTGGATAACACGGCGACATCTAATGTAAAGAGTGCCAAATATCCTGACTCTAATTCACTTATTGAAGAAGATACAACAGAGGAATATGGAAGAGCCGAGCGAGATTCATTAAACACTGCTATACCTGCACATCCTGATTTGTCTTCACTGGATACTGAGCCTGAGGATTTAACAACCGATATTCAGTCAAATGTGGATGCAAGAGACAACGATAATGAAATAGAAAGTTTCAATTTGAAGGAAACTAATGACGTTGATGTCAAGCTTGAGCCCGAGAACACTGGATATGAAGCTGATGAAGATCTTTCGGATCCTAGGAAAGAAAAGAATCAACTGAATAATGACAGTCTGTCTATTCCTCCTATTCCTTCTGTGCGTCCTTCGTCAAATGTGCCTCCCATACCATCTCATGTGCCATCAATACCCTCTAGAACAAGCTCGCATTCAAAAGCTCCTAGCATTCCGTCGATGCCACCGCCCCCTCCTATTCCTTCGGCCAGCGAGTCACAGAACAAGGAACAGTATCAAACAAATTCAAGGAACGTAGAAACGCTGAAAACAGATGACATAGGGCGCCCACCGATCCCAACTCAGGCTCCTATTCCACCCGTACCATCTTCAAATGATGCTCATGCTAAGGAAAGTGCACTTGGATATCCACCACCATTACCAACGGAAACTTCACCACCAGTCCCCCGTACTGCGGAAACAGTCTACGAAAGTTCTTCGAGCCTGTCTGATGACGATGGTGAAGCAGATTTGGATAATAGGACAGGATTTGTGCCCGTTGATGTCAAGAGACCTATAACTATGCCAGAGACCGCTGCTCCACCTATCCCTGGAGCTCCACCTGTTCTTCCAGTTAGAAGGACATCTACAACTGTGCACAGAACTTCAATTGGAAGCAGGAAGTCGGGAGATTTCACAGGGGTGGAAAGAAGAAGAAGTTTAAAGTCTAAACATCAAGAACGAAGCCAGGCAGACCATACCCTTAGTGAACTTGAATTTGAGTTTAACAATATTAATGGAGATTCTAACTGGTGGCTCAAAGGTGAGTTGCCAGAGACTCTCTCTGAGAGAATAGGAGAGGATCTAGTTTATGAAGTTGACACGAACAAGATCAATAAAAGAGGTGGTCGTTCTATAGTTTACAAAGACTATTATATCTTATTTTTTGACCTCTCCCAGATTGTCATTGAGTTGGAATATGAGATTGACGATCCCAGATCTACCATTAAGGTTACTAATTTCTTTGTGAAGCCTCCACCTATTATAAGAAAAGACCTCTTGGAAAAATATTTTCATGAATTCAACTCTCAGATATTGGAGATAACGAATTCTTTAGTAGGATCTAGAATAAGTGATTCGTTAACGTCTGAAGTTTTCAATGTCTTACAAAAAAGAAATCCAAAGTTGTTATCTTACATTGGGAATAAATCTTTTGGCGTAAACATATACAAAAATAATAATAATAGTAGCATCGCTAAAATTGATGATGTTAAGCCTGGTGATATATTATGCGTTAAACAGGGCAAGTTTGTGTCTCATAAGGGCTTAACTGGAAATAAGACCCTTACTTTAGGCAGTGAATCAAATATATACTCAGCCATTATAACTGAGTATGATTTGAAAAAAGAGAAATTCAAGGTACTAGGCTCTGATGGATCAGGTTCAATTAAGAAAGCGAGCTTCAAACTTGGAGAGATGAAGAGTGGAAAAATTAGAGTTTTCCGTGCAGTGAATAGGGAGTACATCGGTTGGTGATGGGCGATTTTTATATTTTTGAAGCAATTTGTATTAAGTATATCATTACAACAAATAAACAGATTAAGAAACCTCTAATTTAGATACTATGTACTTATCAGATAGAGAAAAGAACAAAGAGCAAATATGACACAAAAAAATCCTAGACCAGAATAATGGAGCCATGAATCCCAACTTTCTCAGCCAAGCAATAGCATCAAACTTCAAGAGCTCAAATACTAATACTATTGACTTCTAAGAAGAAAAAACATTACTCGTACCATCAAAAAATAATAGTTTCGCAAACTCAGAGATTCAAATCAAAAATACTGAGTGAAGAAAAAATCCACAAGAATAGAACAGAAAAATTGCTTGCGCCCACATAATGATGTCACAACCAATAAGAAAACAATGCCCGATCAACAGCTCTCATCAAGAGAATAAAAAACAGATCCCTACTAAATTACCTTCTAGTCATTAGGAAACTCAAGTAACACTACTCAGAAATTGCACGGGGATATAACAAAGTAAAAAATCACAAACGCTCCAAACATCCAAAAAAAAAAATATTTCGTTACGTACCTCAATCATTCTATATCATTTACCACGCTTAAAATTAATCCATGGAATTATACTTTACATTAAAGAGTTCGTTCCTTAGAATGCGTTTCCTATTGGATGACTGGAAATTGAGGGAATTCATCTGACAGCTCTGATCAACATTACTCTGGACTAGAATAGCTTTATGTTATACCTGCACATGTTCGAATCCTATCGAAGTTAGTAAACCTACCTCATACTTGAAACCTCTTCAAAAGAACAAAAGATAACCAACTTCAGGAATTATTAGCCTTCATATATCACCCAACATTCTTATTTATTCCTCGATTGACTATTTTATAGCTTTAAATAAGACCAAAAAATCTGCAGCAATATTAATTTCTCAGGAAGAGAAGCTTCTGAGTATTCTGGGTCTCCTTATATAGTCCTCAGCAGATCAATAATGAATGACTTAAAAGTCACAAAGTCATGCAAAATTGGCATCACCTGACCGCTTATCTTGCGACTGCAAAAAATAAGAAAACCGAGCAGAACAGTACTTGAGAAAGCATTTATGAACGGTTACAGAAAGAAGGACCAGAAAACAACATTCTATGGATACAGTTAACTAGATAAGAACTGTTCCCTCTAGTAAGTGTCGTTTCTGAAGGTAAGGCCGCATGCTCTCTATAGTTCTATTTGGATTCCTTTGCGCTGCCTGATTGCCTCAGCCCGTAAATAGTGATCCTAACTGTGCAAACTAGATGACTGCTTGTGAATATTACGCGAAAGTTGTGCATAAGCTAGTAGGCTTAGTGTAGAGATCCGTTGTAATGAGTGCTCTTGATATCACGACCACGCTGACGATGTTCCGTGGCTTGTGAAAGTGTGCACCCGAGGAAACACGGTATACAATAGGTCGTGGACAAACCGACAAGTTGCGAGGTAGGCCTTATTATGTCTTAGTACCTGATCGAATAATGTGCTGTCAAGCAACTAGGGTATACAGATCCTCTACGTTCCTTTTTAAACAGAATATTTAAATGAATGAGGTAAATATGGATATCCCAATCCAGAAGATGGAACCAGACTTTGTAATAGAAGTCAATGGTTCAGGGGAGGTATTTAAACAGTCTGTGAAGAAACTTCTTTTGAAGCTTGAAGAGAAATCCTTTTACACTCAAGTGCGTCAAGGATATATGTCAAATGACGCTGCCAGCTTATTGATTTTTTCTAGACTATCATCTTCCAAATTTAGCGAGGAATTCGAAAAAGATTTGATGAAAAACTATGAGTTTGGGTTGACAGCGAAGAACAAGCTTTTTGTTGACCAAGTGAGAATTATTGGCTCTCTTTTAACTAATTCACCCCAAAGCGGGGGAATTGGAATCACTCCAGGTGCTGGTGAATGGCTGTTTGTAAGTAGTGTGACGCCGGTCACGAAGGATTTTGAGTATACGCGGTTACCTGAGGATCTAGAAAATGCGTTCAAGAAGCCTTATTCTGTTCACGAAGTCAGGAATCAATATGGAGTACAGGTAGCGCTTTACTTCGAATTTTTGAGGTTTTACACGTGGCAGCTTTTGTACCTTTCTGTCTTTGGAATTGTTTCTTATTTCAAAAAGAAGCGCAGCCTTCTGTTGACATATACTTTAATCAATTTGGGTTGGGGAGTCGTTTTTATAACATTATGGAATAAGAGACAACTGTATTTGGTAAATTTTTGGGGAGTTCAAAATTCTCATTTGGTGGAAGAGTACAATACTGAATTAGCTTCGGTAAACGAGAAGTTTGAGCAGAAATCTTCATATAAGCACAAGGAAATGGGCAATGTTTCTCGTTTCGTAAAGCAATTAGCATTCATCCCCGTCGCTTTGTTATTTACTTTAATTTTGGTTTGCTATCAGCTCTTGTGTTTCGTCCTTGAAATTTTCTTGAGTGAAATTTATGACGGACCTGGTAAAGTTTTGCTCACGTTGTTGCCCACAATACTAATATCAGTATTTCTTCCTGTCCTCACAATTGCCTATAAAGCGGTCTGTGTGCCTATTGTGGAATGGGAAGGTCACGATGATGAATATAGCCGTTCAAGTTCACAGCTCATCAAGTCTTTTGTTTTGACTTTTTTGAGTAGTTATATGCCTTTGGTAATCACTTCATTCATATACTTACCGTTCGCTCACTTGATAAAGCCGAATATAGACTTTTTGAAGGAATCTTTTGCTGAGAATATTAGTGACTCTAGATTTTATAAGAAGTACTTGCTTCAGATAAAAAATCAAGAGGAATTCAAGATGAACCAAGAGAGATTGAATGTGCAGTTTTTTTACTTTGTGGTTACAAATCAGATAGTCCAAGCTATCTTGAAATATGCATTGCCTTTAATTATAGGTCAGGTAAAATACAAAATTGAAAGTTATAAGTCAAAGAAGTCTGATCCTCCCAAAGTTAAAGATATAACTGCTGAGAGCAAATGGCTTGAAAGCGTAAGGAAAATCCTTGCTCTACCAGAGTATGACGTAAATGAAGATTTCAGAGGGTTAATCCTCCAATATGGTTATCTAATAATGTTTGGTCCTGTCTGGCCGTTAGCCCCCTTGATCTCCATTGCATTCAATCTTTTGACCTTTGAGCTTGACAAAAGCAAGCTTGCTAGTGGTAAGTACTTCAAACCTTCCATTGCTACAAGAGTTGATTCGATCTATCCATGGAATTATGCACTTTTCGGCCTTACATGGATAGGATCAATTATATCTCCTCTCGTGACAACATTTTATCGCCACGGAACTAAGCCTCCCAAAATTATGGGAAAACTTGGCTGGGATCATGCCAGTGTTAACCTGAATGGAACAAAATCTCTCATCGTGGCCTTCTTTTGTGAACATGCATTCTTTCTATTATGGTGCCTTTTATCAAAATTCTTTGGTATGAATAAAAGTGAGATTGAATGGGATAATGATTTTATTGACAACGATATTAAGCTCAGAAGAGATCTTTATTCTGATAAAGTAAAACCATCAATTGAACCTAGAGATGACAGTAAATGGGAAGAGTTAGGATCTCTGTCTTCAATATCTTCTGCCATGGCACTTATGTCAGACATTATTCCCCATTCAGGCTCGCGGAGTGTCGAAGAACAGGAGCAGGGGCTTCATAAAGTGAAGGATGACAATGACTCTTTTGTCTATCATAAGAATCACCTGGGAAGTGTTGTTGTATCGACGATGGATAGCAATAAACACATTGATCCAAGCGATGAGGAGAAGGACTCCGAATCTCCAAATGGCAATGGTATAAACTTAGACTCTCAAATAGCGGGTTCTGGTTTGACTCAGCCTGCGGAACATGATAATGCAAATTCTAAATCTGTGAAAACCACGGAGTCAAAAGTAAATGAATTTGATGATAAGTTTTCGAAGGGTTCGAAAGCCCTAGGCGCATCAGGTGTTGATGGTGGGGCCTTGTCTCAGGAAAAGTCAGTTATCGATGCTGCTAAAGAGAATGTAAAAACGTTCGAAAAAGATGCCAAAGCACTGGCTAAGGAAGCAAAGAATGACTTATCTCAAGGGGCTAATGAAGTTGAGGCAAAAGCTGCGAATACCGTGCAGGGAAGTCTGTTAACAGACAAAAAAGCTTTAAAAAAGTCCTCTCCAAAATTTAATGAGAAGGGAAACGACGATAATGAATCAGTGGGATCTTCCTTGAAGAAAAAGAAGTCGACATTCAAAAAATTGTTAAAGAAGAACAAATAAGACATATTGGGGAAGAGTTGATTATAGCTTTAAATACATAAACTACTTTCCTTTGTACAATGTAGTGCTTCTGTATCGTACTAAAAAACAATTATTTATTAGCTTTGGAAGGTCTTGAACCAAATATTGAACTTCCTACTCTCACATTAGAGCTCCCTTGTTCAATGGCTTGTTCGTAATCATTACTCATTCCCATGCTGGTTTCTAATTCTATCAGGAACTTTTCTTCTAGCTGCTTCCTTAACAGGACAAGCCTATCGAAGTCAACATTTCTCTTTCCAGAAGTAGACTCGTCCATCGATCCTATCGTCATCAAACCCTTGAAGATCAAATGAGAACACTGACTTTCATCTAGCAAGTAATCAATCGTCTCGAATAGTTCCTCCAAGTTATCTAACCTATATCCCGATTTTTGCTCTTCGTTCGAAGTGTTAATCTGTAAAAAGATATTGATCTTTGCACCACCAATACTTTTTCTCGCTACATTCAACTTTTCACATTTTTTCAACGAATCAACTGTCTCAACAGCATATAAGTTGTCGATTTTTTTTGCAAGGTCCTTACACTTGCCCGTCTGTAATCCGCCTATAAAATGCCATTTTATATCACGAGGTAATTCAGCAGCTTTGGCCATAAG
Organism: Schwanniomyces etchellsii; assembly: GCA_031081805.1. Classification (NCBI taxonomy): domain Eukaryota; kingdom Fungi; phylum Ascomycota; class Pichiomycetes; order Serinales; family Debaryomycetaceae; genus Schwanniomyces; species Schwanniomyces etchellsii. The sequence goes on along the minus strand of JARYSY010000001.1, from coordinate 44,130 downwards.
CTCTTGGAAATAATTTTCGCCAAAATGACGAACACCGTGCTCATATAATGCCATTATGTCGCTAGATGGCTTGAATTTTGACACGGCAACTATATTCACAGGATGCTCACACTTGGTTGAGAGTTCCTTCACTTTATGTCCAACCCGATCGTACGCATCCGTAAGTTCTTTCGCTCTCTCGCTAGTAGCTCTTGGAAAGGTAGACATCAAACGTAATCCTGTTTCAATCTTGAATATTTGACGAAGCACCAGCTTATGAAAGCTTATGACCATAATATTCGCTCAATTTCATCGTCTACATAGTTAATCTTATAGTTTCAGGTCGTGCGCGCTCGATATCTTGATCCTTCTCGTATGATCTTTTTGATGGAAAAGAATAACTTTAGGCCATCTAATGACTTCTAATCCATAGCATTAGTGATTTAAGACATCTTCAATGCCCAAGAAACAATGAATAGTTCACCTTTATTTGCAAGCATCTCGTAAGCCTATATCACGTGATTTTGCCGTGATGAGGTACGTGCGGCGACAGTATTCGACAACGATGTCTGCTCCATCATTCTGAAGAAAACTAGTCGTGGAGGTTGACATTACAAAAAATGACCGAAAAGATTTATCAGGGACCTGATTTCGAAGACAAAGTCAGAAAGCAAGTTGAGTTTTATTTTTCAGACAGTAATTTGCAAACAGATAGATTTTTGTGGAAGATCTACGAAGCAAACGATGGTTGGGTTGAGTTGAAGACCATATTAACGTTTGGGCGGATGAGACAGTATAGGCCAGAAGATAAGGTTATTGCTGCATTGCGAGGATCAGATAAGCTAGTGTTGTCGAAGAATGAGGATATGATTTGTAGGAAGGAGCCTGTTAAGGATTTTAATGAAATCAGGAACAGGAGGAAGAGAAATTCAGTTAGAATTGAGGGCTTTCCTCACGAGGCAACACAAGAAGAATTAGAGGACTTTTTCGAGAAAAAAATTGCTCCAAAGCTTAACCATGATAAAGAAATCTTGTCCGTTAGGTTAATCAAAACTAAAGCGAAAAAAGAATTCTTGGGCACCATAGAAGTCGAGTTCAAAGATCAAAAGGACGCTGATGATTTTTTGAATAGTATGAAAATCATCTATCCACAAGGAGTCGTGAAGGATGACGAAGAGGTGAATGAAAAAGACTTGTTGAAAAAGATGTCGGTTTTGACATATCAGGAGATGAAGGAAGGGAGAAAAAGATTTGGAGTGAACGATGTCACCAAGAGAAAGAACAATTTTGGCGAGCCCCGCAATAATAAAAGAAAAAACTCGAAAGGTTCTGCAGATGAGATAAGCGCTCCGCCTTCTGAAGGTGATAAAACAGAGGCATTGTCAGAGGCATCGTCCGAAACGAAGAAAGCAGACTCGCCCAAAAGCACAAAGACAGAAGAAAAAAGCTCTGAGGCACCTTCAGAAGACAAAGATTAATTGATTTTATGAGATGACTGTAGAATAGTTTATAAATTGTGAAACTGTTATTAATATTTGCAGCACTATAATTTTTATTTATTTCCTTCTCTTCACTTTTTTATTTTTGTTTTTTTGTTTTTTTATTTTTTATTTTTTTCTTGTTTCTTGATGCGCGCGGAATATCAAGAAACAACGCGTAAGAAGTCAACATCATCATTATTCCTTTGACAAGATAGATGACCACAAATATCGAGAGTAGAAGAGAAATTATCAAAACATTTGATCCGACAGGAAAGCTAAATGATGATGTCATTGATAAGTTATCTACGCTAAGGGATATTTTTAATTTGACGACAGATGACATATACGTACATTGGGAAACATTTAATGTAAACGAAGTAAAAGATGACTTAGACCTCACAGTACAAAACCTTGATAAGTTTCAGAGCTACTTGCAAGAGTCATTGAGCTCTAGTATGGCTAAGCAAACACCTACAGGAAAAAAGCTCAATCATTATCAACTGTCAGGTGTTAAAAGAAAGAACATGATAAAACCAGGCCATAGTGTTTCTTCTTCTAGTCCATTGATACCCAGCACTCCTAATTTCAAAAAAAGGAGAATTGAGGAAGATAATGCTGTATTCAAAACACCACAATTAGTCATGCATTCCTCCCCAAATGAATTTGAAACAGCTAACACTACATTTGAGCCTCAGCAGAACCCTAGGAGTTCCCCAACACCAGGAGAGAAGAGATCTGAATACCGCCCACATAGTATCTTGGAGACGTTAAATCCATCTTTACCTACGACGCTGGGGCTCGATTTAGACGATGATTCAACTATCAAACCTTACAAGCTCGTGTCAAATTTTGATGCATCAAAATTCAAATTTCGAACCATGTCTATGAAATTATTAGAATCAGCAGATGTTTTGGATGATCAAATTGATACAATGGTAAAGTTATTGCAAGATAGTCAAACCGACGCTGGCTTATCTTTTGGTAACCCGTGCTTGAGCTCTCAATTTGACATACTATGTTGCGGTAGAATAGTGCCTGATTCTCCGGTATTAGATTATACACAGGGTATAAATAGTAGTTCCTTATTCTTGGAGACTTCAAGACTTGGTGGAATCGGCCAAAGAATCCCGTTGAACCTTGACCATTTGAAAAGCTACTCTTTTTTTCCTGGCCAAATCGTTTGCTTGAAAGGAAGAAACCCAACCGGAAGTTCTTTTATAGTCGAAGATATATTGCCACTACCAGATCTAGGTGCCCCTGTTTCAACCGCTGAGGAATTAAATGAGAATCTTGATATGACAAATGGTAAAGGACTAAAGATTGCAATTCTCTCAGGTCCTTTCTCTCCTAAAAAGAGCTTTGACTACCTGAGACTAGAAGACTTCGTTAAAGAATCCAATGAAAAAATAAGACCTCACGTAATAATTTTATTCGGTCCCCTCCTTGACTTGTCGAATGATGCAGTCAAAGAAGGATCCATAGATGTAAAGGGAACATCTCAAGAGCCACAAGACTTAGACGATGTGTTTCGTAAATTCATCACTCCGATCATCAAGAAGATTAACTCCAAAATACTGGTGATAATTGTACCTTCGATTAAAGACAGTATTGTAAATCACACCTCATATCCGCAAGACTCATTCGACAGACGAAAGTTTGGACTTCCAAAAAATGTTAAGGTTTTCCCGAATCCGTGTGGCTTCTCCATTAACGAGGTTCTATTTGGATGCTCAAACCTTGATATTTTCAAAGATTTAAAGGATGTTTTTAAGCCAGGTACTGATAATGCATATCCTATAAATAGATTTGAACGAATTACTAAACATGTTTTGGAACAGCGAAGATACTATCCAATTTTTCCGGGCTCTACTCAAAAACTCAATAAGTCAAAGGAAGAGCAGGAACAAATATCTAATCTCACAGGTGGACTTTTCTCGAATGATGTTGCAGAAACGGAAATTGGCGGCTCTTCCCTAGAAATTCCATACATGGGGCTTACAGAGTTCGTTACTTCCAACCCAGATGTGCTTGTAATCCCGTCTGAATTGAAGTATTTTGTTAAGGTTATAAAAGGTGTCGTAGTCATTAATCCTGGTACATTCATCAAACCAAACAAGGATCCCCTGAAGCAAGAAGGCAGTTATGCGATCTTACACTTGAATTCACCTAGGATAAATGAGGAAAATAATGTTGAGGAATCCGAACTAAACTCTGGTTTGTATTATCACAATGTGTTCAAAAGAGTACGCGTAGATTTAATTAGATCTTGACGATACTTTTGTTTACCACTTCCAAACTTTTCGCGACCTAGTTTTAGACATCATTTCTATACCTACATAATTCATAAATCTCTTTATCTGAATGCTAAGGAGGCTACCTTGGAAATTGCCATTAGTCAGTTCTTCTATTTCAACAAGAGCTCTCTTCAGCGTTCCAAGTGAAAGAGGTATCGTATTACGTGATTATCAAATAGATGCCATCAAGGCCGTACATGACTCGATTAGTGAGGGAGTAAAAAGACCAGCAGTGGTTCTTGCGACTGGTGGCGGAAAGACTGTTGTTTTTTCTCATCTTGTGTCACAGTTGAAGCCGCTCTCAAAAGACAGGGGTAATAAGACTTTAGTACTAGCTCATAGAGAAGAGCTAGTTGTACAGGCAGCCCATACGCTAACAAGAATCAATCCAGGTTTGAATATTGGGATAGATTTGCGCCATATGAAGCCATCTTCTGACTGTGATATAGTGGTAGCATCAGTGGCTACTTTAGCCCGAGTAACTAGATTATCGAAGTATAATCCGAAAGATTTTCTGACCATTATTGTTGATGAGTGTCACCATGTTCCAGCAGCATCCTGGAGAAAAATTTTGGATTACTTCAATGCTACATCTACCGACCTGGAAATATTTGTGATAGGATTCACGGCTACTTTGGAAAGAAATGATGGAAAATCTTTAGCAGATATTTTCGAGAAAGTTGTTTACGAAAGAAGTTTGGCAGATATGATAAGAAATAAAGAACTAGCAGATATAGTATTTTCAACAATAGATGTTAAGACTGATTTGGCAGGGGTGCGAACTAGAAATGATGATTTTGATGTGGGCGCCTTGTCGAGAGCAGTGAACACTGCCGAAACGAACGCTTTAATCTGTCTTTCGTACTCGAAACTAAAAAGCAAATATGGACTAAGGACCACTCTAATTTTCTGCGTGGATATAGATCATTGCAAAACTTTGTGTGGCCTTTTACAAGAAAGAGGTGTCAATGCACAATATATTACAGGCGAAACAAGAAAGCATGAAAGAAGACGCCTTATTGAAGATTTCAAAAATGGGGAAATAGAAGTACTCTGCAATGTTCAGGTTTGTACTGAGGGGACTGATATACCAAATATAGATTCATTGATTCTTGCAAGACCTACAAAATCACGAATTTTACTCTCACAAATGATTGGAAGAGGCCTACGGTTACATCGGTCAAAAATGCGGTGTCATGTTATTGATTTATGCGGAACTATAGGTACGGGCTTTCAGTCTGTTCCAACATTGTTCTCTTTACCCTCTGATTTTGATATTAGAGAGAAATCCGTCGATGATTTAGTAAAGGCAAGTGAAGAACGAAAGCAACGATCAATAGAAATCATAGAAAAGGAGATGAGCAGAATGAAACTTCAAGATGAAAGTAATAGGGCCCTTTTCCAAATGGATGATACTTCCCTGCGGTTCTCATTCAAGACTCTAGAGGGGCTCGTTGCCTTTGAAAAAGCTGCATCAGAAATCACTTTTGACACAAAGGACATTAATACGTTATTTACGAAAAGCAAACTCAATTGGATAAGATTGGAATACGATGTCTGGGGTTACGCGCTCGAGAATGATAGCTTTTTCACCATTAAAGCGCATAACTATGGAACTGCAATTAAACCTAATTTCGTCTTAACATTGAATAGATTTGCATCCCGTCAAATGAAGTATGGAAGCAACTTTAAATGCGGTAAGTTTGGTGCTTCTCAAGAACTCATTCGCGACGCAAAACTTTCTGTGGTTTTAGCGAAAGCGTTCTCTTTGGCACAGACTACTGTGTTCAGGTTCAAACAACGTAAACAAGAAACGAAACTTACAAAGAGACAATATGAGTATTTGTTTAAGAAGATGACTATAAAGGCAAGGCAGTCTTACAAATTTACAGATGAAGAACGAAAGACTTTAGAGAATGAATTGTCTAACTTCACACTAGGAAGAGCATCTGACTTAATATTCGCAATACATTATTCTCCAAATTCGATTTGGGTACGCTGGGAACTAAATAAGATTTTGGGTTTCAACAAGAAACACCAATCTGCCCTTAAAAAGAAGAATTTGCAAATCGAGCCGAAAGTAAGTAAATGAGTAGTAGTTAGATATTTCACAATATCATGAAATCGCATTCTGAGTTCCGATCACGCGCGCACTTTGTACAGCTGAATAATAACTGTCAGCAAAGCACTTCTAGCAGCAAATCATCACCAGGAGCAAAGCATTTTTGGAATGAATTTCACACTTAGGCACACATTGATTCCATTCTACTTCTGCTTGGCTCTTTTATTCTGCTTTGTAAATGGTAATGAGAGCTTGAATACGGAGGGCCTGGTAAGATCAAGTAAATCGAACCATACTAATAATTGGGCAGTTTTAGTTTCAACATCCAGGTTTTGGTTCAATTACAGGCATATGGCTAATGTATTGAGCTTGTACAGAACAGTTAAGCGATTAGGAATCCCTGACTCTCAAATTATTCTTATGCTATCTGATGACATAGCTTGCAACGCACGCAATGCATTTCCAGGTACTGTATTCAATAATAAAGACCAAGCTTTAGATCTCTATGGAGATTCCATAGAGGTTGACTACAGGGGCTATGAAGTGACGGTGGAGAATTTCATTCGACTTTTAACAGAGCGGTGGGATGAGGAGCAGCCTCGCTCAAAGAGATTATTAACAGATGAGAACTCTAATATTTTCATTTATATGACGGGGCATGGAGGTAAAGATTTCTTAAAATTCCAAGATGCTGAAGAAATAAGCTCTTTTGATTTAGCGGATGCATTTGCACAAATGCATGCAAAGAAGAGGTATAACGAGATTTTTTTCATGATTGATACCTGTCAAGCAAACTCCATGTACGAGCAATTTTATTCCCCTAACATCCTTGCTGTAGGTTCATCAGCTGTTGATGAGTCCTCATATTCTCATCATTCTGACCTTGACATTGGAGTTGCTGTTATTGATAGGTTCACCTACTATACGTTGGAATTTCTTGAAAAGATTGAAAAAAATTCTACTGAAACGATAGATAAGCTATTCGCTGAGTATACTTTTGAAAACATTCATTCACATCCAGGTATTAGGACAGACTTATTCAAACGCAATGTGAGTGATGTACTTTTGACGGATTTTTTTGGTAACGTGCAGAATGTTGTTGTGGATGACTTAGATGAGAATTTATTATATTTCTCGACACACTTTGAAAATGGTTCAAGTGTCCTCAGTACTGAAAACGTCTACAAGGATAAGATAGCATCTTTTATTTCTCGAGTTAAGGCAAATGATCTGCCCTTGGTGAAAGAGAGCCCGCCTCGTGCCTTTAAGCCAGAAGTAATATCACTCATTTCCTTAATTGTATTATCGATAGCCTGGATAGGCCTTAAATAGCTAGAGACGTCAAACGATTTCAAAATCATTTTCTAATAGAACTAAGTTCATATAGAGTTACACAAAAAGATTTCTTCTATTTGTTTATAATCGAAACGCGATCTGTGATGTATATATTACACATCTTTCAAATATTGCTCTTATTCAATTGTTTACATTGAATAAGAAGAGCATAGGCCGTAATAATGACACAGTTAATCTCAGCTGATGAGCTTTTTAATGATATAGTGTCTTCGAAGGTTACCAATGAAGAAAAGCTAAGGTGTGTTAATGAACTCAAAACGCATGTTAAGAAGGATTTCGTTGATTTAAAACAAGTAGCGAGATACATGGAAGCGCTTTCTTTCGGGGTTGAATCTGACAATCCAAACTTAGCCTATGCAAGCTTCAGTGTAATCTCGCATTTAATAAAGCGAGTAAGTATGCAAGACACAAGTGGAGAATGTCTCAAGAAGCAAAGTTATTTGGCCTTGCCCATAATCATCAAAAAACTTGGTGACATAAAAGGTAGCACACGTAGCTCTGCAAAGAAGGCATTAGAAGCGTATTGGTTCTCGGCGCCTGAGGAAGTTGAAGAGGCAATAAATGACATAGCATTAACGTACAAAGATCGACAGGTTATTTGTGAAGCGCTCTTGTGGTTAGATAACTTGATAACTACTGTGAATCCTAACTTTAAGTTAAACAGGTTTCTCGATAATATTGCTCGAATACTAAAGGAAGAGAAAATTGATGAGAATGATGAAATTTTCAAAACTATCAAACATTTATTGACTGACTACTACAATTTAAAGCAGAACAAGTTATACAAATTCGACTTGACAAAAGTAATTGAAAGTAATGAAGTTGACTTGGAATTACGAAATGCGTTGTATGATGCAATAGGAATAAATAGCGACTATCTGATTAAAGGAGAGAAAACGGAGGATAACAATACTGATCCCAATTTTGTAACAGCGGGGAAGACAAAAGTCACAATTCATAATTTTGATTCTAAGATACGACATACTACTGCAACAACCTCTCATATGCCTTCGAAGCCACGATCGAGAACGAATTTTCAGAATTATGCGAAGCCTATCTCAACAGCAAGTGCTAATATTCGAAAGCAAACAACATCATTTCCAGAAAAGTCGAAGGAGAAATTCATTAGGTCTTCGCGTTCTTCTCCCGCCCCGGCCGATGACCATGTAGGCGTAGAACGATCATCTTCTCAAGTCTCCATTGTTAAATCAGTTGAGAAGATCGTATCAAAAGACTTCACATATGATATTGATGCCTCAATTCCTGCAGTAAACATAACAGAAGTGTCTGATCTCAATCACTATGCTAGCGAGTTTTTGCCTTTATTTTCTGACAAAGAAACTGAATTCAACTGGAATCCCCGGGAAAAAAGTATCATTCATATAAGGTCGCTTTTAAGAGGCAATTCTCCCAAAGACTTTTCTGAAGAGTTTCTTATGTTCTTAAAAGAAGTATCTGAGGGAATCAATAAAGCAATTACTTCTTTGCGTACCACTTTATGCGCTCATGGTTGCTTTTTAATTAAAGAATGTTCAATAATTATGAAAGAATGTTTCGATCCCCTTATTGACTTATTCATACCCACCTTAATCAAATTATGCTCATCAACTAAACACATAACGTCCTCCAATGCTAATGTTGCATTGAGTGCTATTTTCATTAATTCATCGTTCAGCATAAAGTTAATGCAAAGGATTCAATCGGCATCTATCGAAAAGAATGTACAACCTCGCTCATACAGCGGAACGTGGTTGCATATTTTTATAGTTAGATTTCACGATAATCCCGCTTTCGTATCGCATAATGGATTAAATACCGGCATCGAAATATCTTCAAAAGTCTTACAAAAACTATTAGCTGATCCGAACCCAACAGTGCGACAGACTGCCAAAACGACGTATTGGTGTTTTTGGGAGATGTTCCCCAGTGAGGCAGAGAGTCTCTTGTCGAGGCTAGAGGTAAACGTTGTGAAAGGTATCAAAAGGTCCAAGCCGAAAAACATTCCTGATTCTGATCAACCAGCCTCTTTAAACGTCTTGAACTCAAAGAAAAGTAGACCTTCTATTAAAGAAACTATCATTGCCAGAAATCGTGAACTTAAGAAGCAAAGAGATTCAAGCACTTCAAGGCCTGCTTCTAGAGTACATTCTGCATCTCCTAGTGTCTTTGAGGAGGCAATAGCACGAAATGATAAAGCTAATCTTACTTTAGCGGATTCACGGGTTGGTAAAGTCAAGCAGACGAAAAGAAATGCATCGGCGCCTATAATTTTGAAAGCCGACAATATACCTCACACCCAGAATAAAAGTGAAGTCGGTGAAAAAACTCACACCATCCCAGTCCATGATATTCGTCGAAACCTCAACGACTCTCTGGAACTGAAATCTACTTCAAGGCGCTCTCAAAAATTGAAAGACCCAATTGCAGAGCGATATGATATGTCGAGTGCATTTGATAAGCAGACAGATCCAATATTGAGGTTTCTATCGTCAAGAGATAATGATATGGTACTAGAAGGAGTAAGCCTCTTGAAGTTTGCGATAATGGGCGAGGAAGATTTATCCGGTCAGGTGAACATGCTTTTGAGGAATATATCCATTAAACACCCTGAATTCCTCAGACCTTTGATATTTGGAAATGAAAAACTTGTCGAGAGGCTGAAGCAATTTTTTCTTACTATAGACTTTTTGAGAGTGTACTTCATATTGAGTTCACAAATGGAGAAGGAGAATGTGAATTTGATAATCGCATTGTTTGATGTGGATGATATCTACACGTCTGTCACCAAACTTGCATCTTTTGTTGCTAATATAAATAACGTTACGGATGGTAATGATCTTACCATGCAAATTATAAGATTCAAATCTGTGCTTATTAGACTGATCATCGAATTTTTGTTATTGGCACTTGATAGAATACCCATAAGTGATAACAATTTCCTGAAACTTATAGCTCATTTATTTGAACTAGTTGGAATCGTTAAATCTACGAGTATTTATGACTCCTTTTGCAAGCTTTTGATCAAGTTGCATTCTATAAATCATACACTATTCAACTCGGAATTGCAAATGAGCAACTCCTCTACGAAGGAGGAAGTTGAGTACGTTGTTGGTATAGATGATGTGCTCGATTTAAAAACCAACAATACGATTCAATTCGGCACTCTCTTCGAGCTTACCAAAGTAATACCTGGTGCTAACCTCGATCAATTATCACCCCTTAAGGCAACTTCTGATTTAACTATGGTAGTTCCTGCTTCCCTTAATGAAAGTGTGGGCTTGGCATTGAATCCGGAGGAAAAGAAAAAGAGTGAAAACTCCAAAATTGTGGAAGATTCTTCGGAATACAAAGATAAGGATGAACAATATGAAATGAGTCTGAGTAGCAAATTCCTTGGGCAAGACTTTGACGTGGACGTAGAAGAGAGTATGGACATGGATAAGGCCGGAATAGAGTCACATTGTCAGGAGGGGAATGAAAATGCTATGCACATTGAAGACGATAATGATGCAGTACTTTCTTCAAAAGATGGTGAAGTGAAACTGGAACTGGAGTATCTGTACGAGAGGGAAGCTTCCGTATCTAAATCGATGTCCGTAGATAAGTTGCAAGATCATGACAATCTTTCACTGCGTTTTCCATTGATGAAGGAAACTCCCAAGAATGATAAATCTTCGGAACTCGCAGAAAACTTGGCACAAGTGCAGCTCAGCGACGCCAAATTGGATTCAATGCCGCTTCAAGCGCTAATCGAAAAGGTGGATCCCCTCAACAAAGTGTCGCACAAGAATAAACCAATACATATATTTGAGGATAGGTCAGGAGGTTCCCCTCAGAGGGTTAAAGAATATGATTATGCAGAACGTAACTGGTTTAATTTTCAGTTAGCTAAATATGCGCTACATGCTGACGTTGAGGATGGTTCAATCGCAAGTTTCAAACATGCCTGTGCAGCGCTAGTGGACAGAACGATCGTTGGAGAACAATTTGTGCTTTTATTCAATCATTTACAAATTGATTCTAAAGACCTTTCATTTTCAAGCTATTTCTTAAGTGATGGTAAAGATCTTCTTGAAACCTCTCTATGGGCATTTTACAGTGACCCTTCGTTACTCAATACTTCTCAGAAATTGAGTGGCTTAATAATATTAAAACAATTTCTCATCAATGGATCATCTGTTGATTTGAATTACTTGTGGAATATCTTATGTGCATTAAGTTTGGAATTGCAAGGCTGCAATTGTGAATTAGCACATGCGCTCAATGAAACATTTGAAGAAGCATTATCTGGATTATTTCGTAGCGAAAAGATCTTGCTTCTTGTTCTTGAAAGTGTTCGAGAGATAACTATTGAAGAAGAGAATACATACAAAGTCATCTTTATACTTGAGTGCCTATTGAAGATTGTGGATTCTAACTCCTTTGATCTTATTGTGAATGAAACACTAGTTTTAAGGATTCACGATCTCATTTTCAAGTATATAAATTGGCAAGCTGTGGAAGTAAGGCGACTCGCTATTTCTTGCTACGGGCGAATGTTAAGGTCCCTGAATGGGGCTTTGCAGTTTGAGAGACAAGACCAAAAGCAAAGTGCCTGTCCCATGGAGCGCATATTCAAAACACTTACTATACCTCAGAGAAAATTAATAGAATATTATAGTCAATTATAATTTTACTAACTTCTTTACTTAAAAGTGAAGCATTAATGATCAAGAACTAAAAAAAACTTAAATGCAAACAGTCATGATAATCATTAACAGAGGCTAGTTTCGTCTTTCGGATGAGTTGATTCGATACTGTTCTGAATGAGTAACAGATGACTCAGGAGTAGGAATGAAATTTTCATTATCTTGCTCATTTGAAACATCGTGTTCTTTCCTGTAATTTACGATTTTTGTAGACTTCGATGATATTACATCTTCCAAAGTGTGATCAGTGGAAATTTTATACTTGTCTGCTGTTGGCTTGGCTATTACGTTTGATTGCTTTGTCCTCTCTTTCATCTGGCCCATCTGAAACTTTTTCATCATCATGTTGGAGCTCACTGCTTGCTGCCTGGAAGATGCTTTGAAATAATTCAGCTTGGAATTATTTTGAATTGATGGAACCATATTCATCATCGCTGGACTAACGACTTGATACGGTGCCTTCGCAGAAATATACTCATCATTTAGGCACATGTATCCTTGTTGTAAAGTATAACCGCTTAGTGGTTCGTAGATTCCAGGTCCCTGACAATAATCAAAATCTCCGTGATGGTATCCGAAGTCATGAAAATGACCAACTTGATTCTGGCCTTGTTGATAATAAAATTGATCATTGATGTATTGTGGAGTTGCGCTTCTTCCAAGAGGATTATGGTGCTTTGCTGATAATGGCTGAGTCATTGAGGGAGAAAAGCTTTCTTCGTTACTTAGAGGAAATTTACTGACTGGCACCTTCAATGGCTTCCTTTGAAAGGGAGCTGATGACATGGAAGCAATTGGTGTCTTTATTGGCTGTGTTTGCTCAATCAAGTATTCTTCATTATGCACAATCTCGCTTGCAGTAGATGTAGGAATTAAGTATGATGACGGTAACGGTTCAAAAAAATCCATTTCATCCTCCATGAATTGAGAAAGCTGAGACTTGACATTGGGGTCCAATGTAATGTAGTCGTTGCCTAAATTTTCTTGGTAGAAATAATCCAAGGGAAAATCATCATCGTACTCGGGGTTTTCTTTTTTAATGTGGCTCTGCTCGCTAGTGAGCTCTAGAGAGCCCGTAACAGTGGCAGATGGTTGCTGGATCTGAGGTGATTCCTCTGCAATGGTGGATTCGTTTGGTGTCTCATATATAGATTTTTGTGTCTCCATATGATCAGCAAGCTGATTGAAAAGAAACTTATCTTCATCATAAATAAATGATACTGCAGGCTCCTTACAAGCAACTGTTGTTGTTGGTTGGCCCATTTTCTCCTTCTTCATATCTCTCTCCAAAGCGTCAGCCATGAGTTTATCGTGGGGAACATTGAACCAAAAGAAAACTTTCTGCTTTTTTTGCGTCCTTAAACATGAGTTTTTATACAAGAATTCTAGGAATTCTGACTTTGGAGGTTCGAGGATTGCGTCGACACCACACTTCAAATTTCTTAAGTCAGAAAAGATGCCTTCTTCAAACTTCTTTCGGTCTACTATCCTTCTCCCAAAATGCTGAAATTTGTATACAATGCAACGAACAATATCAGTTCCAGTTATAAAATACAAGTTGTTCCAATATATGCAACTCACAAAACCTTCATCGTGGTTGAGATAGTACCTACGTATTACTTGGTTCTCCTGCCAGTTTGCGGGAGCTGTGGCAAGAAAGAACTTCAAGTCTTCTATGAGTCGAATTGACTCTTTCACGTCTTCATTTGGCTCACTCGCCATGCCATCTTTCCCACCTAGTTCGGCCTTCCGCTTTATAGATTCCTTCTCCGACATTTCTAATAAAAGTCAAGTTTTTACAATTCTTAACAAGATGACCTCCTTTCTAGCTGTAATGCAATATTGTCTGCCTACACTCCTTGTCTGAGAAGGTACCACACTTCGAAATTGGTCAGCTATTAATTTAACTTTCCCTACTTTGTAATACACACTTCTTTCTTAAGCTTCAATTATCTCTATCTCTCTCAGGTATCACCTATTGACTTATCTAGTGATTTGAAGTGCTGTTAATTCAACTTTAAAACTAAACAAGTTGCAGATAATATATACCAAGTTGTCTACGTTTCAGATTTAGAATTTGAAACAGACCACAAAATCTCACTTCCTGTTCTAGATTCAGCATTCTCATGCAGGGGTAGAGTATTGCGTTTTTGTGTATTTTGCAACTAATTCTTATATTAATCCTATGCTACTTAGTAGTTGAATTAATGATATGCTTAAGAGGTGGTAAGAGCAAAAACGTTATGCGCTTTTCTAAATGATATATATAAGTATATATGTAGATCTTTTAATTGCGAAAGGAAGTAGTCTTTTTAAGAATAAAGCGTATATATGGCATCCATCATTGATTTCTCAGTGAGTAAGAGTGTACAAGGCGCAAAAATTACGAAGCCAGCCTTTCGAACAAAACCTACGCTTCCTTCGTTTGAGGATCTATTGAAAGGAGCGGAGAACTTCTGCAAGAAAGACAATGGTGACAGAAGTTATTATGAGACTTCTGTATCTGATTTTAGTGGACAATCTCCTTCCTTCAGTTTTTCTTCTGTGGAAGTAAACGGTTCTCAAGAAAGTCAAGAGGCGAGAACAACAGGAGATAGGAGACGAAGCTCTAACTTTAACTCTGAAGATCTGTCTTTTGACACCTTGATTTCTGTGGGAACAAGTGACTATTATTCGTCGTTTGAGTCTCCGAAGAAAAAGGAAGAAGACATATTAGCTTTTATGGCACTGTTTTTGAAGACACATAGATTTCTTGGGGAATGCTTTGAGAAGATGAATTTAGAGTTATCAAGGTACGAGATGGATTTCAAATACTTGGAGAGTTCGCTGGATTACTTGTATACTACCAGCCCGGAAAACCAAAAAATTGTAATTTCTAGGAAAGATTTCATAAAATGGATGGTAGAAATCCCAGACGTCATGTACACTAACGTGATAAGTACATTAGAAAAGCTCTCTAAGTGCCTCTACGAACTCAAAATTATGAAAAGTAACTGGGTGATGCAGCAAGATTCTTTAAGGCAAAAGAATAAAATTAGCGTTCAGATCTCGTCCCTTGGAAAACCTAATGAGGAAATTTGCGACGAACAGAAAAATAACCCTATTCAGCACTTCAACAGGAATGTTGAATCAGGGCCTTCAAGCCTCAACGCATCTCACATCTATAACAAACTGTCTAAGAAGTCACACAGAGTAGCTAAGAGGAGCAATTTCAGAAAGAGCAATAATTGTAAACATTGCGAAACAGATGAGACACCAGAATGGAGACGAGGACCAGATGGATCCCGCACCTTATGTAATGCATGCGGTCTTTTCTTTTCCAAACTCATTAAACGGTTCAATATTGATGATGCTGTTATTATAATGAATTATCGCAAAAATAAAGGACTTACTAAAGATCGAACAGTTCCTTCTTTGCGAAACTTTCAAGTCGAAATCTGTGAACTCAGTGATGTCTAAGATAAACTAGAATCCTAAATACGTAAAAATATGAGTAAGAAATACTAAGAGACTTCGGAACCATTATTCATCATCAAAATCACTCCAATCCTTTCTGTATAAGAACCAGTCAGTCTTCTTAGATGGCATAGAAGAAGACTGGACATTTGCCGAATTTTCTTGCGATACAGTGTTCATAAGACCCTTGCCATTAGGCTTTTTGTTATAATCCATGCGAAGCATGGGCAGCTCTTGCTTAGCGGTAGCCGAATGGTTATAGTAGGTATTACATGAACCTCGTCTGAATGGTGGTACATACTTAGCAGACGCAGACGAAGTAGCAGAAGAAATTGCTAAATCTGACATTCCAGACACTTTTGAATTTCCCATTGAACTAGGACGCATATTGTTTGATTTTAACTGCTTTCTTCCATAAGAAGACCATTTATTACCACTTTTGTATGACTGACCCATCGCACTTTTGATCTCGCTATCAGAAGTGTTGTCACGAGAATCAGTATTCAAAGCTGGTATTGAGTATACTGGAGGCCTGAACATAGGTTTTTTGAACTGAAAGTCCTCAGAGGGAGATGACTTAGGCGACTTAGCTTCTAATACTGATTTCTCGTTGTTCGAAGTGTTCTCGGTTTCGAAATCCGCATCCAAGTGAAAAACCTCATCATCGTCATCAGCGAAGGTATCTAAATTCATTCCATTGAACTCTTCCACAACAGCTCCTACTTGGGGTGACCTAACAAGGGGTGATCTAAGGGAACTAATACTTCCCTTATTTTGAGCAGTCCCATTTGCGGGACCTCCCATTGAATCACTAAAGTCTTCTCCTTCATGAGTGTGAAAAAACTTTCTTGCTTTGGAATTGGAGTGCAGCTTCGAATTTTTCCGTGAATAACTGTTATTGATTTGTCCATTAGTATGTGATTGCTCTGAATGAGATGCACGGGCATAATTATTTCGTTTCTTCATACCATTCTTGCTGGTTGTATCACTATTTTTATAGCTTTTCTTCCAATACTTTCTTTTGGTATTTCTTTTCCACTCGGAACGGGGTACATGTTTATCTTTGTAATGGGGATGTTTGTATTTGTCAGAACCTTCTTCACCGTATTTGTCCATATAGTGCTTAAAGACAGACTTCGGAGTGAAATAATCTTGGCGATTAAAACGGTTATAACTGTTTGCATGTCCCGATTTCCCATAACTGGCGCCATTATAGCCATTTGATGAATGCGTATAAGACGCAACATTGAGCGGTTTTCTATCATTTTTAGTGAATTTCTGACCTTCTCTTATTGGTATTGGTTTGAGTTTGGTATTAGCCGATAGGAGAGCATCTGCCCTATGATTATGAGGAATGTCAGAATGGTATCCAGAAATACCCTTTGAATCTTTTAGACTAATAGGCAACTTATGGAATTCTACATTCTGTGAGGCATGTTTCGCATTAAAATTATCAGCAATATTCTCTTGTAAAGAATCTGCTTTTGTTGGTGATACTGACCGTAATGTCCCTTTTTCATTAGTAGTATAAACATAATTGTCACCAGTTGAGAAATCTTCGTCCCCAAATTCTTCAATATCTTCTTCCTCCTCTTCTTCTTCTTCATTTTCACTAGCCCAATATTCTTCATCAATCGTGAAATATTTTAACAGCTTCAATTCAGACTTTAAGCCGCCCAAATCACGGTTGCTTGGATCAATATTCAAACAGTATCTGACGACAGAAAACATATCCGCACTCATAGTTGAAAAAATATCGAACAAAGCTTCCCTGTTTGTTGCAAATTGAACGAAACACTTGTCAGAATAATTTGCGACACGAAAAGGATTCTTGTGGAAAACTAGAGTTAATAACAATATTCCAATTGACCATAAATCTGTCTTCGATGCGTCGTAAAAGTCTATACTCTTATCAAAAAGTTCAGGAGCCATATATCTTTCCGAACCAATATCAAACTCACTTCGATTAGTCACTATTCTTTCCGTGCATGCTAAACCCCAGTCACATATCTTGATTGACCAATCTTCAGTGATAAGGATATTCTCCGGTTTTAAATCACGATGAAAAACATTCTTTGAGTGACAGTACTCCAAGGCGTTGATAATTTGGAGAAATACATCCTTAATATCTTGCGATGTGGAAGGACCTTTACCTTCTTGAATAGCTTCATACAAATCCCCTCTGGAGCAATATTCTAGAACTAGACAGGTATCAAAGTGGTCAATGAGCGATACAACATTCTGGTGCGTTCCTAATATCTTGTGAATAGTAATTTCTTTGTTCGCTTCCTCGCGTAATGCCATTATAACGGAACTTTTATTAAATCTGTCTGTACCAGCACTAACCTTAAAGTTGGGAGGTGAGGTTGTAGCTCTAGAGTTTTGAACGTCAGCTTCCTTGTTCTTTTTGAAATCAAGAGGATAAATGAACTTTACAGCAACGAGCAGTCCGTTGGACTTCATATCTTTTGCGACAGACACGAGTCCATAAGAACCCTCACTGATGTTTGCTACTTTAAGATAGCGATTGTGCAATAATTCTCCACCATCATATCTCTCATACTGATCCATTTTTTATTTCTCTGATAGGAAGCCTTCGCCGGTTTTGATAAAACGGAATCAGGATTACGTGAAGTAAATCTGCTCCTCTTATTTATCTTTTCTCTAGATCGAAATGTTCTGGTAAATTGAATCCGAGTAAAATTTAAGACAGTTCTGGATAGTTGTCGAAAATTTGTTTATACCTGGGAAACTATATAATATTCTCGTTCAGGTTCATAGAGTTTTAAATTAAATTTAATGACTTGTCTTCCTTGATCCCGGAAAAACTTCAGATATGGTTATGCCAACTATAGTTAATGAATAAAAGAAGTCGTTCAAATGAAGTTGAAAGACTGCCTCAGTCTACCTGGATTGGCGTTATTAGCCTTTTATTCAAAGTCTGGTGAACGATCCTCGGTAAATGATACAAAACTTGAATAAACTATGTATCAAAATGTTCTATTGCCCTTTCCTTTGAGTTTATCACTTAAAACAGCTGAGGTTTCTTTAGAAATGGAGTTCTTATGATTTCGTTGGCGCTCAATCTGGGGGCATAAAATGTCGCGATGACCACAACATGAAGTACGACATTTTGCCTAATAATCTTGTGGGCAGTTACAAGTACATGTTATCTAGGGTTGAAGGAAATGGACGAAGCGATTAGCACTTTCATTACTTTTACGGGAGTTGATGATGAAAATATTGCGAAGCGATATTTAGATGCCACCAACAATGATGTGGAGTACGCGGTAACGCTTTATATGGAATCGCAGCACCCTAATGAGTCTAGTAATAGAGGTGAGACAGATGAGGAATTGGCGAAACGGTTTCAAGAAGAATCATATGGAGAGGACAACGTTAGAGAGGCCGATGCAAATGTTCACAGACACGAAACACTCGTCGATTCTTTTATGCAACCACACTTCAGTCGGCCAACTGATATCTTCGGGGGAGGTAGGGTCAGTGCTTTCAATCAAAGATTCGAGAATTATGACGGAGAGAATATACCATATTTAAATGATTTAAGTGAGAATAGTGGGTCGCATAATCTGGAAGGGTATGAAGCCACAGATGACATGGAAGATGGTGTAGTGGTCATAGATAGCGACAGTGATGAAGACCATGGGCCAGGGAGAGGCATACCCACATCTAGGAGGAGAGCAAACCGAATGCTGAGAATGCAAGAATTGACTTCTACACAGCAGAGACTAGCGAATTTATTTCGGCCTCCGTTCGACATCATGGCAAGGGTAGACTTGGATGAAGCAAGATCTCGAGGAAGGTCTGAAAAGAAGTGGATATTGATTAACATTCAAGATCCGGCGGAGTTTTCCTGCCAAGTTCTCAATAGAGACTTTTGGTCTCAAAATCCTGTAAAAAATATAATAAAAGAATCCTTCATATTCTTACAATACCAGAGCGACTCGCCTAATGGTCTGAACTATGTTTCTTTTTATTCCACTGAGGGTTTTCCACATATCGCAATTCTAGACCCTTTGACTGGAGAAAGAGTTTACAAGTGGCCTGATGGGAAAGTACCAAATACTGAAGAATGGATTAATGATGTGGAAGATTTCTTGAGTAAGTTTTCTCTTGCTCCGGGTTCCAAGAATCCAGTTGTTGAGCATGAGCAAAAATTTGATCCTGAAATGTTGACAGAAGAGCAACAGATCGAGTATGCAATGAAGCAGTCAATATTAGAGCCAACACATAGTAATGAAATAGGAAATGGTACTAGCGCAGAAAGGGCCATCAACGTTCCTGAAGATGCTGAATCGAAGCCAGAAATCAGTGATCTGGATCCTAAAGACAGATTTATTAGTATTCTAGCTCAGAACCATGAAGAGCCCACATCTGGTAATTTAACAAGAGTTCAAGTTCGGTTTCCAAATGGAAAAAGACTAATAAGGAAATTAAAGATGGACGATAAAGTTCTTCTGCTTTTCGAGTGGTTGAAATACATAATTAATGAAGTTCCTGATGACCTGTATGGCATAGGGAAAAATGAGAGTTTCACACTCTCTAACATGTCTGGCAAGTCTAAGCAATCTTTGATAGATAGTTTGGATCATACTATTGAAGATGCGGGACTAAAAAATGCTAGTATATTACTTGAAAAGGGTTAAATAGTACGTTTATAGTGGATACATAGTAAAAGATGGGTCCGATGAAAATTCTTATTGCTGAATAGGCGCAAATTCATTCTTGCAAAAAACCTCGAAAGGTGGTAGCTGGGGTAGTTTAACCTCATTTGCGGACTGCTTCCCATTCGGTTGTCCGAACTGTATTTTGTAATCCTTCTCGGTCAGAACAATTGAAACTGGCATTTCGAGTATCTTCTTGTATTTCTCCTCTAGCAGATTCTTTCTCTGTTGGTCCAGATCAGTATGATTTATAGGAGTTTCGTCCAGTGTGTCCACGATTTTGTCATCTGCTTGATCTGAATCGCCTATTTCATTTATTTTCACGTTTCTCATCGAGAACAAATCACTCTCAATCTCGTCTTTGCTTAGACCCTCACAAATCCTCGAACCTTTCTGGGAGGATGCGCTTCTCAGTTTTGATACAATAGAATTTTTTATCTGAGTAAGCTCTATTCGATTCTTCTTATAATAGTGATTATCGGAGCCATAATGATGATCATGATCATTGAGTAATAGGGAATTATCTGCTGTTTCATCATAGCTTCTCTTTAATTGCAGAGGAGAAATAAGTGTACGATAATAATAATTCCATAAAGAACAACTAATATGTGACTCCCTTAAAGACTGATGCTCATTGCAAAGGTCCTCGAGTTCTTCATAAGTCTTGTTTAGTAATTGACTTTTCTTTCGCCTCAAATTGGTATAGTATTGCTTCCATATAATCTTTTGATTGGCCCTCATATTCGACTCAAGAAGTTTGTCATGGTATTCCTTCTCCTTCAAAATTCTCTGTAAATCCCTTTGATACGGTTCTATGATTGATTTCAATTCTTTCTCGAAAGGAATACGTTTTACCCCCTCAGTGTCTGTCTTAATGTCAAAACTGCTCTTATACTCTAAGGGGCAAATAACATTTTTGTTCACCAAATCCATTTCTAATTTGAAGCTATCCAAATTACGCTTTGCAGATTTTCTGCTGGAACTTCCGAGTAATATAAAGTTCTCAGTGTTTACTTTCAAGTCCTCAATAGCCTGTGTTTCTTCTAAATAAGCCTTTTGCCACAGTTTTTCGTTCTCGTTAAATATTTTCATCTGTTGGTCCATGCATGCAATGATATATTCAATCCTTGCAACTCGAGCTTTCAAGTATTTTCTTGAAATTGTCCTGAAATTTTCTTGAATGTCATATTCTAGGGTCGCTAAACTATTTGAATCTAGCTGAGTTAATAGCGAAATGTCCCTATCGCCATAATTTGAAAAATCTTCCAGCATCCTATCGCAACTTAAAACTGCTACCGCCAGACTAAAACCCTGGTAAGATCAGTAAACTTTTTTGCGATCAAGAAAGGTCGTGTAATAAAGCTCAGTATATAACGTCGCTCATAGAATATATGAATTTACATAAGAGCATTCAAGAGAGTAGTAACCTCTTGGTGTAACTACGTAAGATGATAGAAAGGTATATATCCATCAGCTATAATAATTCAAAATTGCATTGCGTGTATTTAAAGTACTCAGAATTCTCAAAATAAATTGTCAGCGATCTTCTGCCCACTCGTTTTCTCTCCTTATTGCAGCTTCTTCCTCTGGACTAAAATCATTGACAATATTGAAGGTCCTTCTAAGTTCCTCCGGAGACTTGCCTTTTATCATTTCCGCTACAGTTTTACAGCCAGCGTCCAATAACGGACGGATATTGAGATAATTTGCCGCGAGCATAATTTCATATAGCATTTCTTGATCGACTTTCAAGAAGTTTTTATCCCATTCATCTACTGGAGCCGTTTTCTTAGCATCATCATCGCCATCATCATCAGAAAATACGGTGTTTCTGTGATGGTTGCACCATTCGAGGACCTTAGACAAAACTGTGGATCTGACCATTGGCGTTGGAATTTCGAAATCTTCTTCCAAACCATCTGGGTTCAAATCCTCTATCATTTTTTTTATGAGGATAGACTTCTCTGCCACCTTCACGTCAACAGGAAACTTTTCATCATCTGACGAAATCAACACAACTTGTGGTTGAGACATGCTAATATTTAGTTTGCGATTAAGCTACTTTCAAGTGCGTCAATAAAGTGACTTGTGAATCCATATTTATATGCAGTACAAGGATTTAAACTGACTATTACTATAGACATCAAACTAACAATACCATCATTATTCGAAACTTGAATATATAGAAGCACTAAACTCTTCAAGGACCTCTAATTGATTCAAGTTGCGAATATAAATATTTCCTGATAATTCAGATTCAATATCATCATCAACCAAGTTGTTGTTGTCACACATGACACCGCACTGGACACTCAATTGAGCTAATAAGTTAGCTAATTTGAACTTCTTATTGTACGCAAGTTCAGTCACCTCCATATCCTGAGATAGCCCTGAAATTGGGCTCAAGTTCATGGCTAGGTTTTCTATTAGAGTGGCTTTTCCTGTAAAGACCAATTCACCAAGCATTTCCCCAAATACATCATTGTTCACTAAGAAGTTTGTTTCATTCACAAGTTTAGCCAAGGTTGAGTTGTCTATATCTAATTCCTTAACTAGTTCTGGATTAGTATTAATGATTGTTTCAATTAAAGCATCATAATTAATAGGAAAGATAGAATTTAAAAGCTCATTTCTATAAGTTCCATTTACTTGTTGTATCACTTGCGTCATGATCTCATCGAACTGAGAGATAGACATCTCAGTTCTTGCATTCACCGACAGAAACTTTTCTTCCACCACTCTTTCGATTATATCACTAAGCATCAACCAACCCTTATTAAGCAACCACCAGCTCAAGGATAAGTAGGATTGCTCCATAAAGTAATCTTCAGATGTTTCCTCGTTGTCAACTTTGCCTCCAGCTAAGACAATAGCACTTTCTAAGTATGATCTCCTAGCCAATATGTTCAACTGTAACTTAGTCAAAAGTAGTAAGCTTGAAACGCAATAAATTAAGGTCAAGGAGCGAGTGATAGTTTTAATTTTAAGCAACTTCCATAGCTCAGTCTTGGACAAACTCAAAAAGTGAGAAAGCTCTGACGAATCACCAGAATTCTCATGAATAGTCAAATTATCCGTAGTGAGTAATGAATCAGATATCTCATTACCATTCTTCCCCCCTGACATGGACTGCGTAGAGCTATTTCCCTTCTTTAACTTCAAAGCCTGAGTAATCACTTCGATCGGAAGATGGCTCACGATGGGATGCGATAAAACAGGCAAAAGTGCCAAAACTGTGAGATAGCAGTCTTCCTGTGTTTGTATAAACCTTCTTTTTATTTGTTCCTTTACAAATAATTCCTGCCTCAAAGCATTTTGAAAGTTCCTAAATCTTTTAATGACGAACTGATTTATAGCAAAGTATAAAGATGCAGTGACGGCAGCGGAAAATATCAATTTCTTCTTATGGCGCCTAAGAAATCCGCTTATTGTAGAAATTATTGCCATTCTCGATTGATTATCTTCGCTAGAGCTTCCTCGCTATGATGTGAAGTGCTTGATATTATCTTGATAATTTGGCCGAGGAAGCTGTCACGTGATAATAAGAGGAGTAATGAAAGCAGATACTATGGGGATACTGTGACTACGGAATAACTTCAATGATAAGCATTTGCCTTTTGTGGTAAGTAGACACCATCCTGTGAATCTTACTGACTCCAGTATTACGGTGACTGGGCTAAAGGCTTATTTTGTTTCTTTTTTCTTTTTTCTTTTTTCTTTGTGCTATTGTATCGTCTGGCCAGCACTATATATCTTTCGTCTTACCTTACTTGGTCATATGCGATTCTCTTGTGTATGGCTATTCGCAATATTATTGCTGAAGTTTCAGTCTTCTCTATCTTACGCAATGCGAAAACTACTTTAATTTAGTAGTTCAAATTTAAACTTTGATTCCAATCTAGGAATAATTAAAGTAGAAATGCTTGCATAATGTAGGAAAATTCAGAGAGTTATAGAATGACAAGCGTATAAACCTTGGTTCGGGGACTGACTTCTTGTGCAAGAGAAGGTGTCACATCTGCATGTCGCTACCCCATGCAACGAAGTGCTTCAATAAACTTAGCCTTGTTGTATGTAAGCCTGCCCATATGCTACATAATAAAGCAGAACTGAAAGCTAATCGTAACAATGCTGTACTAGAGAGTATAAGTGTACAAGTACAATTAGTGCGTACTTCAAAGGAAGGAGAATTTTCACTCGGGCGATAAGCTTGTTTTGTAAAAATGTTCGCCAAGCGGAAATATATAAAATTTCGACCCTTTTAAGAATATCCAAAATTAAATTCCATGAAATTGAAGGGATTTGATAAAAGACATAATTTGATTGGAGAATAGAAAGATAATGAAGTCTTCTGATGACTTACATGAAAACCGTCAATTAATCTCCAATCGCAATAACTTGGCCCAATTCAATGCCAGTGATTCTATAAATACACCAAGGACCAGCATAGATCAGAACACATCGGATAGTTCTCAGAGCAAGAGACATAGGCATGAAGGACTTAAATCTTCCTTAAAGCATATAAACTCCCGGAGTCCAATTAGGCGCCAGGGAAGTGTATCAAGGAATTCTAGTGACATTAGGTCCCTTGGTTCGGAAAGTGAGGCGGCAAAACTTACTATCACGCCCAGTCGCAAGAGCAGCAGACATTCAACTGACGAGGACTCTAATGGAATGCCAAATAGTCCTCATAAGAATGAGGGGATAATTTCATCTATAGTGAATGCTGCGCATTCGGCAGCCAACATGATCAGCAATTCCATAGAGCGTGAACCGTCTTCCACAGAAAGAAGTAATTCAGTGGATGAGAAAGGGAGTTTTAGTAGAAAACTTGATTTGCTTTTAAAACCAAAGAAAACCAATAAGCATTCCTCTCAGTCTACAATATCAAATGGGTCTTCGGGAACTGATGAGCAAAAAAATGACGTGAATAATAGCCAGATTGCAAAGGAGGCTCCAACATCTAATGTTCATTTTGCTTCCATTCGAGAATCTCCTGTCAATAGTTTTGGGAATGGGGATTTGAGCTTGGATGATTTTAGTAACCATAGAAATTCCAGAATTCATATTTCACCTAACATATCTTCCGAGAACTTGAGTACTCAAGAATACAGAACTAGTCAATCTCCGAATGCGTCAAGTTTCAGAAGACAACTTAGCTCCAATGGTTCCACTACAAATAATCGACCAAGGTCTTCTAGTAGAGTTAGCATGGGCTTGTTTCCTCGAAAAAGTTCTGAGGGACCACCAAGCACCTTGAATGACAATCTAAGCCAAAGCACTTCAATACTGGATAGTGGGGATGTTCCTTTGAAGTATGCTAATTCTAAAGATAGTAAAGAATTCCACGAATTCTTTAAGCAGATCCCTTCTTCAGAGAAACTAGTAGAAACCTTCAGTTGTGCTTTAAGTAAGGATATTTTAGTCCAAGGAAAAATGTATCTCTCCGAAGGTCATATTTGCTTCAATTCTAATATTCTTGGATGGGTGACAAACTTGATAATTCCGCTTCAAGAGGTTATTCAAATTGAAAAGCGTTCTACTGCGGTGCTATTTCCAAATGGAATGGTTATTCAAACGCTACATCACAAATATGTTTTTGCTACATTTCTTTATAGAGATGCTGCTTTCGATCTGATTACTAATGTCTGGAGAAGAGTCCTTTTTCTGGATGAGAACGATCTCACTAGACCTTCGGCTGATATTAGAAATAGCCAAGATGATTCTTTGGATAATCTGGATGAATCTACTACAGATAATGACGATAGCCTGGCGCTAGAAATGACCAATCCCGAGGATGAAGAAGATACGTCGCTTCAAGTCTCTTCTTCCACAGATTTAACGAACAGTTCCGAAGAAGTAAAAAAAGTTGACGACGGTGAAGCCCTAATTAAACAATATCCAGATTCTACTTCTTCATCCGATGAACTCAAAGTCTGGAAAGGATTTAAATACCACGGGCCACTGAAGCATGAATTAGTAGAAGTGGATTATAAACAGGAGCAAAATGAGGTCTTTATCTCAGATGACGTGGTCAATGCCCCACTCGGTGTTATATGTAGTATAATTTTTGGGCCTGATAAGTCTAACTTTGTGCAGATATTGAAAAACCAAAAGAATTTTGACATTGAGGAGGATAAGATTGTCGGCTTAACAAAGCTGAACGATGAAAGAAATTACTCCTATATCAAACCATTATCTGGACCAATTGGACCGAAACAGACAAAATGTTTAATTACAGAAAAGCTTGTCGAGTACGACTTAAATGATCACGTTCTTTTAGAGCAAATTACCGTAACTCCTGATGTTCCTAGTGGTAATTCTTTCCTGGTCAAAACCAAGCTCTATCTCAGTTGGGCAGAGTCAAATTCCACACGAATCCATGTGATAACAGGAGTCGAATGGACAGGAAAATCTTGGATCAAACTGGCGATCGAGAAAGGAAGTATTGAGGGACAGAAGGAGTCCATGAAAGAGCTCTTGAAATCACTTCGTGAAATCATTAAAGGTGGAGGTTCTAACATCACAAGAAAGGAGAAAAAGAAAAGGAGGAGAAGCTCTACCACGGCTCCTTCCATACTGCCTACAGTTGATCGTGAAAAGCGCGAGCTATCTATTCTGGAACAGCTTAATAAATTGCTAGATTCCATCTCCGAAAAAGTTGGCATTCCTTACTTTTCTTCGTTTCTTAAAATCTTCATGTTGGTTTCATGCATTTATACATTTATTCTGGCCCTTGGAGTAATCTTTCACAGTTCCGCAAGTACTTTTGATGTCAAACGTAATGGAGACTTTTCTCAAGTAAGTATCAATGGCAATGAGTATTTTATGATCCCTTTTGCTGATTCATATCTCAACGATGATTCAAAAAGGATTGAAAATGAGAAGTCCATGTGGAAATGGATAAGAGATAAAAGCGAGGGTAAGATTCTAGTAAAGGATCGCGGTAATTCTGATATTCGTCTAAAGGATGTTCCCATTGGTGAGCTCGATGACATTTTACAAGAAGCTCAGATTAAAATGGATTACTATAGAAACAAATTAGACCTATATAAATCACTGTAAATTTTAACATGAGTAGTTTAACTAACAATGAAATTACGATCTAAATGGTAAGCTTCTTTTGCTGCGAAAAATTTTACCGCCATGACAAAAAAGTATTCTATCAGAAGTATGATAGATCTCATAACACAATTTTTGTTTGTATACTGTAAATTCTACTCGATTAATGGTTTATAAGATAAACCTTATTTAAGTTCAATCAAGCCAAGAGTATTCAGAGCTTGAATTATAATGCAAGAATGCACAATCACTGTTCCCATCTCCAGTCGTTCCTCTAATTCTGAAAACCATATAAGAAAGGAGCGTCAGTTGGCAGAAATTAAAAAACAGTGTGAAGATCTTAAGTCTCAGTTGAAGTAAGTAATAAATTTTGATACAAAAATACGTTTTCAGATCACTAACAACTAAAAGTCCGGGCGAGAAGGCAGAAGAGATAGTCAAAGAACACATAAAACACCTCAAAGAATATAATGAGCTCAAGGACATAGCTATGGGACTTATAAATGTAATTTCTGACCAGAGGAAATGTAAACTAATAGAAATCTTGCAGGAAATGGCAATTGATATAAATGATAATTGATTTCGTATTTGTGTTTAATGACTGTACGAACCTGTTTAGATTATGCTATATACTTGCTGATAGGTATAATAACTCATTAGTGACTTATAGCTTCATACTGAATGATTACTCGGTACTTGATTTTATTATTACATATATAAACAAAAAACTCCGTTAGTTCACCGCTTACGTATTTCATATGGCTGCTTCGTTAATTATAATGCAGTCTGAATCATTCTCCTGTTTTGCTTTCAAGTGCCCAATCAAGACAGGACTCTCGCCTTCAGCACGAAGATTGCTCAATAATTTCTCAACTTTTTCTTCTTCCACAATCAATACCATACCAATTCCCAAATTAAAGGTCTTGACTAAGTCATGGAAAGGAATATTTCCTTCTTTAGCGAACCACTTGAAAATCTCTGGGACTTCCCAGGCGCTCATGTCTACTTCAGCTTTCAAATGGTTTGGTAAAGCCCTAGGTAAATTCTCTACTATGCCTCCACCTGTTATATGAGCAAGACCGAGAAGTAAACCTTCATTAATGGATTTTAATAGTTGCTTCACATAAATCTTGGTGGGAACTAAAATTTCTTCCCCGATACTTTTACCATCAGTAGACCAAGGAGCAACAGAATCATAGCTATAATCTGTGGACGATTCAATAACGTGGCGTACAAGTGAGAATCCATTCGAATGAATACCATCAGACTTCAAACCAACTAAGACATCACCACTCTTCATGGAATTGATCTTCGGTAACATGTTAGATTTAATTACTGCTCCTACCGCAGTACCGTTAGTGTCATAATGGCCCGTAGCATACATACCAGGCATTTCAGAAGTTTCACCACCAACCAAAGCACAGCCTGCTTGAATGCAACCATTGGCAACACCTTCCACAAAATCAGCAGCAACTTTTATATCAAGTTTTCCAGTAGCAAAATAATCCAAGAAAAACAATGGCTCTGCACCTTGCACAACAAGATCATTAACGTTCATCGCAACTAAATCTATTCCAACTGTATTATGTATGTTCATTATCTGTGCTACTCTCAACTTCGTTCCTACTCCATCAGTAGCAGCGACAATCAAAGTGTCATCTGTATTATATCCTGCTGCTTTCAAATCAAACAAACCACCGAAACCACCGATCTCAGAATCTGCTCCCTTTCTTGCAGTTGATTTCACCTTATTCTTTATCTGTTGGACAAGGAGGTTCCCGTTGTCAACAGAAACGCCAGCATCTTCATAGGTGACGCTTTTTTTCTCCGTGTTCTTCGCTGCATCACGGAAAGCCCTATGTGCAATATCTTTACGGTTGTATTTGTCCTTAAATTGCACATGGTCTACGCCCACATAAGCCTTACTAACAGATTCTTTCAAAGTAGGTGCAGTAGCCGTAGAAGCAATAACACGACCCCCAGAAGTATAAACTTTTCCATCTTTTTGGGTAGTTCCTGCGTGGAAAATATAAGTGTCATTAGGGAGATCTTGTTTTATGACTATTTCGTCTCCTTTTTTGTAATCTTCGGGGTACCCTCCCGCAGCCATGACAACTGTCGTGGAGAAAGTATCAGGCTTTGTGTCAATTTTTACACCATCTAATCTATGTTCAGCGCAAGCTAACATGACTTCTGCCAAGTCCGTATCTTCTGTCAATAAGGGTAATACAGTCTGCGTTTCAGGATCACCAAATCTTACATTGTACTCTAATACTTTTGGTTCTTTCTTCGGGGTTAGCATGATACCAATAAAAAGAATACCGCACATTGGGAATCCATCCTTTCTCATTCCTGCTATTGATGGCTCCACAATCTGTTCATCGATCTTCTTTAATATTTCAGGCGTCGCAATTGGGGCAGGCGCGTATGCTCCCATACCACCAGTGTTCAATCCCTTGTCACCATCTCCAATCCTTTTGTGATCTTGAGCGGCAGGCAAATTAAAGAAACTGTACCCATCAGTTATCGTTAAAATGGATAGTTCATCACCTTCTAAGTATTCTTCAATCACAATTTCATCCCCGGCACTGCCAAAATTCTTTTGCACCATAATCTCATCTAAACCTTTAAGTGCCTCCTCTTTTGTCTCTGGAATCAAAACCCCTTTACCTGCTGCTATTCCATCAGCTTTCAAAACCATCTTATAATCTATAGACTCGATATGCTTTTTCGCATCCTCATGGGATGTGAATGTGCTAAATCTCGCTGTGGGGATATTATGTTTATCCATAAAAACCTTGGAGAATGCTTTTGAGCCTTCCATTCTGGCCGCTTTATTAGATGGTCCAAAAACAGGTATCCCCACTTTCGTGAAAACTGCAGAAATACCATCAACTAATGGCTGCTCTGGCCCTGGCACAACTAATCCAATATCTTTTTCAATAGCAAATTTTTGCAATTTATCGAAATCCTTAGGAGATCCCGAAAGCAGCGGTACATTGGTAACCTTTGGGATGAGTGAAGTACCACCGTTTCCTGGTGCTACGTATATATTTTGAACTAATTTGGATTGTCCTAATTTCCAAATAATAGCATGTTCTCTACCACCATTGCCAACGACAAGAACATTCAAGGTACCTTGAGATGTCATTTCAGGGAATCTTTGATTCAAAAAATACTAGACTTTAATGATTACACTATAGTCTTAGAAACTGATTCTGATACTAGAAAGACCAGAGAGTCGAAGAGTAGAATAAGGAAAAAAAAAAAAAAAACTCGCGCTCTTCTCATAATTCTTCCGTTGACTCGGCCTTATTCCAAACTATTTTTCAGATCTTCTCTCTTCACTTTCTATAGAGTTCATTAAAAGATTTGCAATACAACCTATTTACAGACATATACATAGAGACATGGATTAAATAGCCACGTCACCAGGGCCCACTATACCCTCAAATTTATATTCATGATCACTAGGACACTTGACGTTGGATCCATCAGCTGATATAGGGGAGTACAAGTAATAGGACATTAAAGCATTAACAATGGCCCTTGTCTTAGCTTCTTGTATCGAAGAGCCAATACCTTCGCCTAACTTATCAGTTCCACAAAAAGCACCTGCAACATACATCGCATGACTCGACAACCTACCTGTCTCTGCCATAAGCCTTATTTCAAGAGGTTCAGTGAATTCTAATTTTTCACACACCCGTACAAGTTCTCTAGTAGGTTTACTGAATTGGAACATTTCTGCTAAAGGCAATTTTCTAGCCAATATGTGGCCCGATATAAAATCTTTAGCCAGCTCTTCACCACAATGTGTGTACAATCCCCCAATAATAGATCTCACTGCTGAAGCATAGGCTTCTGCTTCTCTAGAGATATACTCATTGGAAGCTGGATCAACTGTTTTGGCTTCTGCTTCACTTAAAGTAGTGACACCAGGCTCATTAATTTCATTCTTTTCCTCCTCACTCGTAAACCTCAATCTACCATACTTTAACACCTCTGGTTCCTGGGCAAGGTACTTCTCGAGTTTCGTTGTTCTGTCTACTTCAATTCCCCAGAATTTTCCAATTTCATGTAGAGTTTCGACACCCATATATGCATCAACAGCAGAATTGTGTACTGCCATGGGTAACCTCGGATACTGTACCAATAAATACTCTGAAACGTAATACGACAATAATGATTTGCCTAAAATGTTCAACCCAAAGTTATTCACTAGCCCATCATATTTGTTCATGTTCAATGCCTGTGACAATGTAGAAAAAGAGTATTCTGATGGTAAATTTAATCTAGAATGTAATGCAACTAATGGAGGTGATTGCTGTGCTGTAGACTCGGGTAACCTATGAGTAAATATAGTATTCTTGTAACTGCCATAGTCTGTCAAAGAATCGTACTCTGTTCCAAGAGACGAGTCCATATGAGCAACATGATAAGATGACGAAAAGTTTTTCATACAACCTGAACTACCTTTCAAAACTCCGATTCGTAAAGCGAACCTATTCATCATCTTACTACTCATGATCAAACTCAATTTTCCCTAATATAAGAAGTGTCACTTGAGACTTCGGTGAATTTTTTTTCAGTTGAATTTTATATCACGTGACTGGGTGTTGTGGAAGACTCAGCTCAGATGGTTCACTCTAAGCGTTGCTTGGAAAACCTACTGCCACACATAGGGTTAAGCATAAGCAAAGGTTTTCGTGCGATTCTAGTGAAGGTGGCCATATTGATTTTTTGCATTCTTTATTCTCTATATTTATCGAGCTTGAAAAAAAAAAAACTAATTCTACGCTTTCATAGACATAAATTGACTGCTTGTACTAGGTCGGGCTCAATCTTCATTCTTTACGCTTTCTTTCATACACCGGGTCCATATGTAGCGAAAAGTAGAAGTTATCATGTCTGGTTAGAATTGTATACTCTCATAAGACATAGCGAGAGTCACATGATGAGATTCTGTGATTATGTGCGAATACCAATTTCTCTGTCCAACCAAAGCATCGATAAAATAAAACTAAGCTTCGGTACTCTTCAAATATATTAGCTAGAGTGTAAGATGGAACATCATGTTAAATTGAATGCTGGTGCTATTGGTGCCATGGCATCTGTTGTTATTATTTACGCTTGGATCAAATCCCCATTGAAGTACCTGTGGGCACACGAGAACAGAGTCAGTCCCAAGGCCGACTTAGCCTGGAGGACAGCTTCTCAGAAGTGGTTAGAAAACCAAAATTAAACATGAACTATGTTGCTGTGTTTGGGTGCTTTAGATCTGGTTTTCTTTTGTATAATAGTTCATGAATACGATGATGCATTTATAGTGTTAGCGCTTAGTATATTTCACGAAATACACGGATGAAATTTCGCTTGTACTTTACTATTTACTATCTATGCTGGTGGATAACGATAACAGTACTCAAATATTCGAAAAGCAAGCTTTCATGAGTTAAGATGATCTTTTCGTCAACTGGTCAAGCTCAATTTCGTTAGCTTTGCTGCGCAACTTCACGTAGTCATTTTCCAACTTCAATAAAACCCACAAGGATCTACGAAGAATCTCTAGTAATTCTAGGCAAAAATATCCACAGGATAAAGAATTACCTCCGAAAATGAAATTCGACACCTTGGAGCAAGACTTTGCCTCTTGAGAACAAAAGTACTTGAGAACCCATATGAAACGCAATGATAAGTTTACAACAATAATGACGATATAATTAAGGTAACCTTGGTATATCAATTGATCGTCAGGCCTAAGCAATACCTTAGGAGAGTTCGAAAAAGCAAACTCGAACATCGAAAACCCCCAATCCATTTTTATATCCCAAACGAAAGAATATGAAGAGTTTATTAGCGCAAAAAGAAACCAGTATGACTTCAATCCTTTAAGCTTTGCCTCTATCGAAATTTTTTCATCTTGATCTTCAGTTTCAACTTCAAGAAAAGAGTTTTCGTGGATAAGCATTCCTATAAATAGCGGAAAAATGTTAGTAGTATACTTTATAAAATTCAACAAATGCTGCCTTTGTCTCGTACTCCTATATTCAGATAAACATTGTTTCATCCTAAGTAAAACTGGTAAACAAAGGACTGCAAACTCTAGTTTAGGATGATAGTCCAGCATTACTGCCAATTTCCAAGCCGCATGAAACAAGTCATTGATAACTTTGTTATAAGACATAAGTGAATCCGAAATGAGTATATCATTCGTTCTCATGGAGAAAGAATTAATTCCGCCTTTCAAGACCCTTTTGAGCGTTGTGATAATACGATGTTCTCCAATTGATTCGGAGGAAAAGGTACTTTTGTAAAATATCATGCGCATAGCATGAATCAAACATGCAAATAGAACGTATTCAGAGAGTCTTCTTATACTATCTCCCCCGTTCACATTCTTTATGATAAGATGAAGAATCAAATTGAGTACCCACACCAAAATGGTGAAGAAGCTTACTTGCTTTAGTTTATGTCGAGCACCTATTATAAGTATCTTGTTCTCGCTAAACTCTGGAGGTATAGATGTAGGGAACTCACCACTTGAAGGTGTGGCCTTGTCCAATTGTGTGTAATTGTGCTTATTGTATGATAAAGAAAGAAGCCTCAAAATGTTGATGCTAGCATGGGACACACAATAAACCACCACTAAGTACCATGACAAAAGACCTAAGTTAGCAGCCAATTGAATACGCAATGCAATAGGAAAGATCTCACCAAACCCTAAACCTACATCTTCTTCAGAGCCCATTCTTGAATAACATACTTTCACTGTGGAAGCTTGTTCTATGGTGAGAAATGGACAAATATACACATCACGTGTGAACATTATTCCGATGAAACATCTACTGTGACTTTAAATGAAGAGATATGAAATAAATACTTCTTGTAGTTGTTCCTTTGTAAATTCAAATCTATTAGATTCAAAAGTGAAAGAATGCCTTTGGGCTTCAGGCGTACTCACTTTTGGTGATATACGACTTAGAAAGCTTTAATCAGGAGTTTCATGATTAGCATGGAAAACATCATTAGCCCTAGCAATGTAAGCCTCTCACATAAATAAAGAAGCTTCCTACTTAACTACTATAGGAAAAATCAGAAGAGAATCGTACAAAAATACAGTAAGCGTGTTCAAGCATGTATTAAGAATCCAAGAAATTTCCGTTTCCCAGATACCCTTTAAAACTACTCAACTCTAAATCTTGAAGACATTAGTATTTGCATTATAATTATTATTCGTCGTGGATATGATCATATAGTCAGAATTTTCAGTGTTTGGCATAGATATCGAATCGATCATGGCCTGAAATAGGTCCTCTGTTTGGGGCGACAACTTGTCATCAGTTTGATTCATAAATACCACATATTATAGCAGATAGTACATACACTTTTTGAATCAGATACGTAACGTATTCTCATAGGAATAAAAAAACGAAACAAAGTTTGAAAAATTGTTCAGAGAAAACTCGCAGCGATGCTGTCTGTTACCCGGAAACTAATCTCTAAAATACCATAATAGCCCTATCAACTTTAAGTCACCCATTGAGCCAGACTACCTCTTTACAATTTTCAAGTATTCATTTACGTTTTACAATTGCTTTCTTTGATTTTTCTTTTCTAAGATTTTCCCGTCTCTCGGCTTTCGTGAGATATCTGAACTTCTTCTTCTTTGTAATTGGACGAGAAGCTCCACACAAAACAGCATAATTCTTTGCTCTTTTAATTGATTCATTCAAAACTTCATTCGATTTTTGCAAATCAACATTGTTTGCCCTAGCTGCTGTTTCCAAATTCTTTTGGATATCTATGATCGCTGGATTATCCAAGGTCAGCACAGTCACAGTAGTCTCTTCTTCTACAACGGCATCAGAAGCCTCCACTTGAGAGGGATCGATATAGTAAACTTCTTTTTTTTGAAGAATACCTTTAGGCAGATCGACGGGATCGTTTGTAATGTCGAGGGCATCACCATTATGCTCTTCTCTTGTTACGTTGGTCTTTAGTTCGGGCTCATTTGTGTCATTATCTCCGAAGCCGTTCCATTCTTCGTCATCTCTGTCACTCAAATCCCCCAAATGATCTTCATTTTCACCATGTATTGCTATTCTCTGTACCGTTTGCTTATACTGAGCGATCCTGTCTTGAATTTCTTTCTCTTTTTCTTCTCTCAATATCTTTCTTTCTTGAATTTTAGCCAATCTCGCCTGTTCCTTATTAAACTCCTGTGCCTTCTTTTGCCGTTGAAGCTTACGTTTATGGAAGCCTGTCAAATACTCTTCACGAGATGCCTTGTCAAATGTCACTTCCTCCACACCATGTTTTTTAGCTTTCTTTTGAGCATACCTCTTACCTCCAGTTAAAATGTCCCTATTTGTCCTACTGAATACCATGGCTATATTATAAATAAGAGCATATACCGTTGCAGTATTACTTTATCCAGATTTCAGAGCTTTTAGTATTTTTCCATGAAAAAGTGCTTCGCGATGTGTTCTTAGCAGCGATGGGCCTCGCTTCATTTAGTTCCAGAAATACATACTCTTATTTAACAATTATGGATAACACAAAGGAAGTAAGAAACTTCATATCTTCTCTAGATCTTGCCATCAAGCAACTTGAAGATGAGATGGATCCTATTTTAGATAAATCGATGGATGAAATAGCGATGCAAGAAAATAATCAAATCGAGAAAGCGAAGGTGTATAATAATTATGCTTATATTTTGGTTTCTACTATATTCTCCTACCTTAAATCTTCTGGGGTTGATATAGATTCTCATCCTGTTAAGGATGAACTTGCTAGGGTTAAGGAATATATGAGAAGGACGAAGAATGTAGAGGAATTAATAGAGTCCAAGGATAAGCAAAAAGAATCCATGGAGGCATCTAGGCAGTTTTTGCAGAACACTCTTGGAATCAAGTCTACGGGTAATTCAGCTCCTTCAAGTATGGCTTCTCCGGCAATCAGCTCGTCAAACTTCAAAGGTAAACATAAGAAATTTGAGGAAAGTGGAATCACAAGTGATGAAAATTAACGATCGACAAATCATATCATGTTTCATAAAATGAGTGTGTTCAAGGTGATGAATTCCGAGAGTCAAGGATGCAAGTGAGGAGTTATTAGTGGGTTCGTGGTCTTTAATTTCTTTGTAAGTTTAATTAAAATTTTAGTGAAGCATCAAGAGAGCTGAATATTAGAGAGGTCATAATCGAAAGAAATAAAGCATTCAAGAAGCAAAAAAATGTTATAGAAGGGGTCCATATTATAAACAAATAAGCAACAAGTGAAGTGGATATTTTTAATGAAGTATTTTTTTCGTACCAAAATTAATCCACGCTGTGACAGTAAGGTTCAATGAGAAGAATTGTTTAACATAGCCTTAGACAATATGCATCTAAAATATTTATTGATTTCTTCGTTATTTAACTCTTTATTCGTCTGTTTATTCTCATGACTTTCGAATTATTGAGCGAAAAGCTTCAGAATTCTTCTAGCAAACGTCAAAACGGTAAACTATATATAATGGGAATCATATTTACTTTCTTGAAACCTGAAGTTTAATCATCCTAGATGTAACGCTCTATCCACATAATGCATTAATATACTATAAATTGAATTGTTTAAATACATGCTCATCTTTTAGATTGTTCTTAACAACAAAAAAGACCTCCATTAAAAGATATGGAAATTTAGTAGCAAAATAATCGTAAAAGCCCCCTGGCAATGGCATCATTTCTTCTTGAAGATTAGATGGCATATCGTTGAAATGGTGATACTTATTTCTTAATGCACGAAGTAAATCCATAACTTTTGTACGGTCGTACTTCCTATATTTCCCTAAATTTTCCATAAATCCCTCACTAAACCGCCTATGCCAGTCCCTGTTATGTACCTTATCAGCTATAGCCTCTAGTTCGAGAAGTAACTCGCTAGGTGGGTCTCTTTTTTCTACTTCAAACCTATCACTAACTTTCAATAGAAACTCTAGTTTTCTACCTGAAGTCCAAAAAAAAGGATGACTTATGATCCGCGATGTATCGGGTCTTTTTTTTGGATCTTTGTCAATCATAGAAGATATCAAGTCCTTTGCTTCCACATAATTCACCGGTAATACTTTCTCAAGAAAATTCAAGTCATAGTTGGCCTTAATAATATTTGCTTCTCGAGAATATCTCTCTCCAAAAGGATGACTTCCACCTGTAATTATATAGTAGAAGACACATCCAAGTGAAAATATATCTATTGCTTTTGTTAACCTTTTTTCTGTTGATGTTTTTGAGTACGGGCTTAGATCATGCAGAAGCATTTCCGCAGATGAGTTAAATAGAAGTAATTCTGGAGCTCTCCATCCACTTGTACCCAGCGCAGAATTTTGTGTCGTTGCTTTGAAAGATGATTGATCTACCTCTAGCTTTTTACATAATCCAAAATCTGATATGAGAAGTCGTATCGCGTTTGTTGGGTCAACACTATGGTTTCTCTTTATTTCATTGACTAATATGTTCTGAGGCTTTAGATCTCTATGAACAATTTGCAAACTGTGCAAGTGATGAAGTCCACTAGTAAGTTGAAATAAAGCGTCCTTCAAATCGATACCTTTGGGGACTAACCTGGCTTTGTATTTTGCTTTTTCAACTAAATCATCCAATGTGCAGACACACAACTCTAGAGCAATGTATAAAAACTTATCCGATGTACTCAGTTGAGAACAAAAATAACGAACGACATTTGGATGATCGTCACTTTCTTGAAGCAACTGAACCTCGTGCTTTGCTATGTTATAAAAATCCAATAACATGCGCTTTATAGCCACCGGTCTATTTTCAAACGTACCTTTATAGACCACAGTACCATGAGAACCATAGCCCAATATTTTATCCGAGATTATCAAGTTCTTCTCAACTCGATACTTCTTCAAACCAGATATTTCTGGAATCGTGCCTACAAACGTATTAGCAACTATTTGTTCAGGAGTATTTTTCCTCTCTTGTTTTTCCCCTGTTTCTTCAATGTCCACAGTATCTTCTGTCATTCTTTTCGCTCTATTAGTTCTTTTACCAGCACGATGTCCCCTTTTCCTCTTTTTCTTAGAACTCAATACATTAAGATCAGCTGAGGTTTCAGAGTCATTTAATTTAGCCAACTCCTTGCCTTCAGAAAACGGTTGGGTTTGATCAGGTGGGTTTGTAACATTCAAGCATGGATCTGAAATATCTTCTGCAATAATTCCAGGATCCTTCAATGATGCAGTCGATCCTAGGGATCTTTTATCCAGCTCTAAGTCATTCCACTTCTCGTCCAGTTCCTTTTTTATGGCTTGCGTTATTTTCATTATTGATCTCTCAGATTCGATGAAACGATCATTTTCGTCCTTTCCAGGAGCGGTATTCTCTTCCCTTAATGAAATAGCTGAGCCTTTAAACATCCATCCTTCCAAAATTTTGTTTTTACGAAGCAACAAAAAAGCTACTAGTATCACCAGAATAACTATAAAATCTCCAACAACTCTTTTTAATAATGTCAGGCTTGAATCTGCTCCATCAGCTGAATTACTATATTTTAAGACTTCTCTTTCTTTCTTATCAATGGAAGCATAATTATTGTGATTTCTTAATGGCGCAAGCTCAAGCTCATTCTGCCTCTTAGGAAATTTTAATCCATCAATTATACTTGGTACACGGGGTAGCTCATTACTATCAGACTTTCCATCACCTATTTGCTTAATATCTGAATTTCGAAGTTCTACTCTTGTAAATGGTTGATACATTGTATCCGCATTAAGTTCATAGTAATTATGAATACCTGTTATCAGGTGACTACTGTCTGCGTCCTTTGAAGAGCCTATGTCTTCGAGACGCATATCTTGCAATCTTTTGAAAGCTAGCTCTGGGTTATTGTGATTTTGCAAATCGTTCAAGGTCATCTGATAAGGAGACATAGGCGCACTTTTCACTAATGCCGGATAATTCTTGAAGCTCATAGCAAACCAACCTCCACCACTTACTGTCTGGTTAATGAAACACATATTTTCATCATCTGCCTTCATCATTTTGCTTTGAAAATAATTTAAGTACTTGAGAGGGTTTGGGAGTAGAACGTAGTCCTTGCTCCGACTATCGGTGAAAACGTCAAAAATATTCACAGCAAACAGTTGGATTTTGGTAACCCAAGAAGGTGCTCCAAATTTTTTATCCACGGCAAATAAAGATTTGTCATAAAATATTGTAAAATACAAGTCATCAATGCTTTGCGAGTTCTGTGCCATCAAATCTGCATTCATATTATTCGGTCCCCATTCAGAATATGTCACATTCCATATTATTCTATTATCGCCCTTAGAATGTATCGATAACTCGTATGTCGTCTTGCCTATCATTATAGTACCTTCGTGGTTGAAGTTTTGAATATTAGAATACAAATTCGGCGCAGGACATTCCTCGTCGCTCCCAAATACGGATTTGACTTCACCTGTATGAAAATCCAAAGTATATAGTGAAGTTTTCCTGCTTCCTGTGTAAATTTTGTCGTCTCCGTTCAACGAAAAAGGTGACTCAAGAACCAAATCTTTTATACTAGTTGGAACTTTATTAAGTCCATATTCGGGCGTAAAGTAATATAACACCCCGCCATTACAGGGTTCAACGAACCATTTAACATTGGTCTTGGACTTCTTATTATCATTACCGGTATTCGAGGAGGAATAAGTAGATATCTTGATTAAAGGTTCTTCAATGGGTAATGTCCATTGTATTGCCCCGGTACTCCTCTGTATACCGTGCAACTTCCCATCGACATCGCTGACGAGAATTAGATCTTGAAGCTTCCAGTTTTCTAGAAGTCTGATATCAGGCAAGGAAGATTCTATGTCATCTAATTCAGTTACTCCATGATCTCCCTCGGGATCAACACGACCATCATTCGATTCATATACATTTGTGAAGCCAGCACTAAGCACGAAACTTATGATAAACACCCAAAAGCTTAAAAAATTCTTCAATTTCATCAAGAAAGCCCTTTTCCAAACTTCTCACTTGTTATTCTATAGAAGAAAATACAAAAAAAAAAAAGAGGTTGCAATAGGACCTCGGGAAGCCTTTCCAAGGGTACAACTAATTTTAAACAAACTCTATTTCGTTCCTTAAAAATAAAAAAAAAAGCAAAAGAAAGGGAAACACAGAGTCCTCAATCAGTAATTTTTACAAATGTGATACTGTCTTCATGATGTGATGCCAATGTCAATGTCGCCAAAAATCAAAACGACATTTGTTGATAGTTAAGATGCAAATCAATGTCGAGTATATAGAACAGGTATGTCAACTATAAAGCAACTGTTAGGAGATTATATTCAGTCGGTGAGTGAATTAAATAATGATGATTCTGTGGAAGAATTGTTTGAAAAACTTCAGATTGGCGAAATTCAAAAGTTGAATGTAAAAGTCAAGGAGAATGCTAAGGAATCTAGAGAAAGCTTGCATGCTCTTGTTGGAGCAAAATACAGGAGTTTAATAAGGATAGCGGAAGACATAGGAAATATGTATGAAGTGGTTTCAGAAAATGATAAAAACCTATCACGATTGTGCTATGGGAAATGTGACTTCTTTTCGTTTACCGAGCCCAGCCCGCTCTTCAAATTTGAGTCACTTGAAAAAAAGGAACAAAGAGAGAAGTTCTTGAAGAACAGTATCTGCGATCTTCTACTTTCTATTGTTAACGATAATATTATTCCTTTAAGTCTAGAGATTTTGTTTAATGAAGGTGTCACTTCCCAATGGCCCTCTTCAAGATTCGTACAGATCGCTCGGTTTTTTTATACATTGGAAGCTGTTTTTCAAGATGAACTCATCAGAAATGAAACCATTAGTAAGCAAGTTCATAACACACAAGCACAGATCAACGAAAGTCTTGAATCCGAGCTTGTACAGTATACTCTTCCTTTGAACTTCAGTATAGCAGATGATTCCTCGTTTTATGCTAAAGGGAAATTCACTATTAGTAGCCTTTTATGTAAGGGCAAGTCCTCGCTATATTTCGATGAAACTTATGATGATTATCTATTAGAGACAAATTATTCACGAACAGATGAAGGTGACGAAATGTACGCAGATGATGATATGAGTGATGATGATCTGTGCGCATCGCCATTTCCAATTGTTAATTACATCGTTGCCAGTATTGTATTAAATGCGCCGGCAGATAGATCACTTAGGAGTGTTCTAGATAATTTTGTTAAGTTAAGAGTGAAATACTTGGACAGGTTGCTAAAAGATATCTTCAGTAGAACTTCTCTCGAAGATTCTGAAGGTGTAAATTTTTTGAAAATCTTAAAGTATTATGATAGCACTGTTCAAATTGTTAAAAAGATACTCTTTCAATCTTGTGATAGTTTGAGGAGGGCCTTTGAGAAAATTGACGGTTGTAATTCCAATAAGATTCTTGGAACGTCACAATCAATAAATCCAAAGGACATAAACATTAACTTTGGTTCAATGACTGAAGACTCAGTAACAATTGAAGATCTTGACGCCTCGTTCAAAGAATTTCCTTCAGTTTTTTTTGGTTTCTGTACAAACCTAATTAAGGAAGTCCAAGTTAAAGGCGAAACGAATAAGGTAAAAGCCATAAGTATGATTTTTCTGATAATTTATGATATCTGTGAGGGCCTCCTTATATTGGAAGAATCTAATGGAGGCAATGAGACATCTTTTGAAATAATTTCCTCCATTACATCAAATGACAGTTTTGTCAGTCTCGTTAAATTTGCGCTACAATCAATCGAGATGATATATCATTCGCATCTAGAACTCTTGGCTCCTCCTATTCATGATACTAATGTATCTAACATCTCAATGAAGGTCAGAAGCCAGCTAATCAATATCCCAGAAGTCGAAGATACATCCTTTCGATTATTCTCATCTAAAAAGAGAGATTACATTGCAAATAATGTCGATGATTATATGACTCATGTGAGAATCTTATCTTGTTCGGGGTCCTCTGCAGTTTATGATGAGGTTTTGCAGGATCTCGAAAATTGGTTCAATGTGTCTTACGCCCTTGAAGCACAGCTTCTGTTAGAAAGATTTTCAGAGAAGAGTAAATTGGTCAAGCTCATAGAATTATTGGATTCTCTGATAGGGCCTAAAGTCCAAGAAAATAACTGGAAGTCTGAAACGAAATTACGTATCCGTGATGAATTGAAAGAATTAAATAGGAGACTTAGCATGGATTTTACAAGGTCGCTTTCACGTTTTCAAGAGTTCATAGATGGTCTTCTTACTGAATATTTAAGGAATTCATCATTTACAGTGCTTTATAAACTTTTAAGGCTTTTGGTGGTTCTTGAAAGGAATGCGAGAAAGCTTAATGCTAAAAACGATAAAAAGAAAACGATTCTAGACTACGATCATGAAATGAGCAGCAGAATTCTAAGTCATGTCATCAAAACCGTATCATCAGCAAGTGAGCATGACCAGAGTAAGTTTGAAGATGAAATTGTTGAGGAATTTAGTATCTCAAACAATTCTACGTATATGGAACGACCATCTACGGGATTGATATCTCTTTTATTACAATTCTCACAAAAGCTTATAGATCCAATGGGTGACTTCAAAAAAAGAGGATATTCTTTTGGCGATGTATTCCTTTCCGGCGAAGTACTGCCCATCTTCGTGAACCTAAAAAACAACTGGATTAGAAAAACTCTAATAGAAGAAAAAATTATATTGCGCCTTAAATCATATTTAGGGGAAATCACTAGCAATCAAGAGTGTATTGATGAGAAGGAATCCTTACCCTCGTCTGAAATACACGACATGGACACGGTCAAAGGAGCTTTATCCTTCTTCATTATCCAACTTTCTTACTTGTTACAGTTTACTCAACCAACCAGAGTTGAAATTAAAGACCCTCTTATACAACAATGCGATGCTATTATAGCTGAAGCGTTCAAAAAACCTATTCTTCTGCATACAGAAGTAGAACTATTATTGAAAGATGCCGCAGATTTCTATGAAAGTAACAAAGGTTTGTATTTGCCTTTACTGAATTGCATATAGGATCCAAATTTATGATTCGTTTCTAATAAGAAAATCACTAGTAGAGATAAATTTTGGAACCATTCTCTCTAACTAAACTTTTAAATAGATCGCATGTTTCATTTATATCTAGAACGTTTTGACATTTTTGGTCAAGATAAGTACAATCCAACATTAGAATTTTTATCTCTTCCGGCTTTATTTCGTCCGTTGCTTTATTTAATATTTTGAGTAGTCTCCCAGGAGTACAACATAAAACGCGAGACCTTGTAGATGCTAAAATCTTTAAGTCCTGTTGTATTTTGTTCTTATTGATAAGTTTGATCAGCAGGCCCTTAACTTCTCTTGTTGCTCTATGCACGTCACATGCTCTAATAGCAGACATCGATATTATTGCTATAAACTTTCTCTCTTCAGAGGATCTGGAGAGCTCGGGCGTTTTCGCATTTCCCTTAGACTTCGAAAGTAGCATATTCTTAAATCTTTGATTGATAAATGCAGGGACATTATCCAAAGTACGAGACTCTTCAAAATTACTTGTAGTCCTTACGTCCGTCTTTTTGACATAATATTCATCAAGTTCCAATGCACTCAAATCGCCATGTTTTTGCCGTACAGTGGAGTTCAAGTAATCCACGATAGCATCGATTGATGTCTCCTTAGCTATGCTCTTTTTCTTGTTCACTTCAATTTCCATCCTCATTTTTTTCTTTTCCTGAAGCCTTGAATCGTTCTTTTTACGTTTCTTTGAGTTTCTGTCGTCACTCTTACTCTCTTGCTCGTTTGGATCAGTATGGGATACATCGCCGTCTAACTCATGACCTTCAACCTCTTTCCCGTTAAAGTCGATTTCATACTCCAATCCATCATCAAGGTCATCGCCTGCAAGACTACCAGCTATACCAGTATTTGACTCTAGCATATTCAAGAGAATAATAATTCTCGCTGATAAGATGAGCTTTTCCTAAAAGTGAAAAAAAAAAAAAAAAAAAAAAAAAAAAAAAAAAAAAAAAAAAAAAGTTAAACAAAAAAAAAAAAA